>OW388084.2:67130543-67873952 GCA_936449025.2 Sarcophaga subvicina | reverse complement strand
AGAAAAAATTCCGCGCAGGGATTGAATTGAGCTTTTTGAGATTATTGCTAAGAGTTGTAAATACAAAACTATTGAGAATATTTATAAAAGATGAATTTGAAATTCACCATGTTTTACAGTATGTATAAGGTTTTTCGATTTAAGCCTTTGTGTTGGTTCACACCAGACTCTTTTCCGATTTTTGCAATTTTTTAGTTCATATTTTGACTCGTCTGTCCAAATAATTTTGTTCCAAAATGATTCAGGCATATTTATTTAAATATTTATGGTGGAGGCAGCCTCATGGTGTGGGGATGTTTTTCCTCTTCAGGTGTTAGTAGACTCGTTAAAATTGATTCCAAAATGACTGGAGAGCACTATGTAAATATTTTGCAAGAAAATCTATACAGCAATGCGGAGGAAATGGGCTTGGGGAAGTTTATCTTTCAACAAGACAACGACCCCAAGCACACGAGTAAGGTCGCTAAAAAATATTTTGAACAAAATAATGTTGAAAAATTTGAATGGCCTGCACAAAGCCCAGATTTAAACCCCATAGAGCATCTTTTGGCTATCTTAGATGACAAAATCCCGATGGAGTCCAGAACAAATATTCAAACATTTTGGGAAAAAATGCAAAGTAAATGGAGGGCAATTTCTATTTATATATATATATATATATATATTTCCTTGAAGAACCGTGCGCTAAGTATGCCGAAAAGATTAAGAGAAGTCATAAATAACAAAGGAGGAGCAACTTTGTACTAAATTTTGAAGTTATTTAATTATTTGTAATATTTTCGAGTGAAATGTTACTTTATTTTGCCACTTGAAATTCCTTATGTGCCATATAGTTTCTATTATAAATGGAAAATATAAAGAAAGTTTTCAATGTTAAGTTCCCTATTAGATAAAATATTGACCGAATTAAAAATGAAACTATAATTTATAAACATTTGAAAACAATAAACATATGCTTTAATCAAAAAATAAAAAATATTTCAAACCGCACTTTATTTTGTCTGACAGTGTATATACAGTGGCTCCATCGCATAATCGGACAAGCATTAGTCTGATATGTATGTGCTTAAAACTTGAAAAGAAAATATTAAATATATGTTTTTTTTTGCTTTTATTTACACTCTACATTACAGCCTTTTAGATTAATAAAAATAACAACATTTTTCATTATAACGGTAATTTTATAAAGAAAAATAAAATTAACTCAATTTTTTGCGCTCAACGCATAATCGGACAAAGAAGAGCACCATTGCTAAAAATGACGAAAGAGAACAATTAATAGTTCTCAAAAACGGCCTATAAACGTTTTGGAATTTTACCAAATTGTAGCATACCTCAGGTTCTATGGAGTTCCACGCTTCCAGTAAAGCCGCCTTAAGCTGATTCAAAGTTTTAAATTGTTGTTGGTATACTCTTCTAGCTAATTCTTCCCAAAGATGTTCAATTACGTTGAGATCTGTGCTCTGTGCAGGGGTTTCGATAAGTTTGAGGCAATTATGGATCAACCAAAGCTTTCCCACGAAGTTTGCTTGGGATCATTGTTTTGGTAAAAAGCAAAATCATTCGCAATGACTAAGAACTAAAAATATCTTTAAAAACAGCAGTGGAAAAGATGTTTGCTTAAATACTATTCGTAATACATTGCACAAATATAACTACCATGGTAGAGTTACCAGAAAAAAGCCATTTATTAGGCCTACGAATAAAAACAAGAGAATAAAATTTGCTAAAGAGTATTTGTTTGAAACAGAAGAGTTTTGGAAAAAGGTAATTTGGTGTAAAAATATCTTAAAATACATTTTTGCTGATAGTTTTTGTTCGTTACAAGGTTCTGTTCACTGACGAGAGCAAATTCAATTTGCATGGATCAGATGGCAAGATGTTTGTGTGGCGTAAACCAAATGCAGAATTTAATCTTCAAAATACAAAAGCTACTGTTAAGCATGGAGGAGGCTCTGTTATGGTTTGGGCCTGCATGTCGAGTGCTGGGGTGGGCAATTTGCATTTTATTGATGGTAAAATGGACAAATTTGTCTTCCTCAACATTTTGAACGAAAATGTAAAGCAAAGTGCTGAGAAATTAGGCATTGCGAATGATTTTGCTTTTTACCAGGACAATGATCCCAAGCAAACTTCGGGTGTGGGAAAGCTTTGGTTGATCCATAATTGCCCCAAATTTATCGAAACCCCTGCACAGAGCACATATCTCAACGTAATTGAACATCTTTGGGAAGAATTAGCTAGAAGAGTATACCAACAACAATTTAAAACTTTGAATCAGCTTAAGGCGGCTTTACTGGAAGCGTGGAACTCCATAGAACCGGAGGTATGCTACAATTTGGTAAAATCAATTCCAAAACGTTTATAGGCCGTTTCTGAGAACAAAGGATATGCCACAAACTATTAATTGTTCTCTTTCGTCATTTTTAGCAATGGTACTCTTCTTTGTCCGATTATGCGTTGAGCGCAAAAAATTGAGTTAATTTTCTTTTTCTTTATAAAATTACCGTTATAATGAAAAATGTTGTTATTTTTTTATTAATCTAAAAGGCTGTAATGTAGAGTGTAAATAAAAGCAAAAAAAACATATATTTAATATTTTCTTTTCAAGTTTTAAGCACATACATATCAGACTAATGCTTGTCCGATTATGCGATGGAGCCACTGTATATACACTGTCAGACAAAATAAAGTGCGGTTTGAAATATTTTTTATTTTTTGATTAAAGCATATGTTTATTGTTTTCAAATGTTTATAAATTATAGTTTCATTTTTAATTCGGTTAATATTTTATCTAATAGGGAACTTAACATTGAAAACTTTCTTTATATTTTCCATTTATAATAGAAACTATATGGCACATAAGGAATTTCAAGTGGCAAAATAAAGTAACATTTCACTCGAAAATATTACAAATAATTAAATAACTTCAAAATTTAGTACAAAGTTGCTCCTCCTTTGTTATTTATGACTTCTCTTAATCTTTTCGGCATACTTAGCGCACGGTTCTTCAAGGAAATATATATATATATATATATATAAATAGAAATTGCCCTCCATTTACTTTGTATTTTTTCCCAAAATGTTTGAATATTTGTTCTGGACTCCATCGGGATTTTGTCATCTAAGATAGCCAAAAGATGCTCTATGGGGTTTAAATCTGGGCTTTGTGCAGGCCATTCAAATTTTTCAACATTATTTTGTTCAAAATATTTTTTAGCGACCTTACTCGTGTGCTTGGGGTCGTTGTCTTGTTGAAAGATAAACTTCCCCAAGCCCATTTCCTCCGCATTGCTGTATAGATTTTCTTGCAAAATATTTACATAGTGCTCTCCAGTCATTTTGGAATCAATTTTAACGAGTCTACTAACACCTGAAGAGGAAAAACATCCCTACACCATGAGGCTGCCTCCACCATAAATATTTAAATAAATATGCCTGAATCATTTTGGAACAAAATTATTTGGACAGACGAGTCAAAATATGAACTAAAAAATTGCAAAAATCGGAAAAGAGTCTGGTGTGAACCAACACAAAGGCTTAAATCGAAAAACCTTATACATACTGTAAAACATGGTGAATTTCAAATTCATCTTTTATAAATATTCTCAATAGTTTTGTATTTACAACTCTTAGCAATAATCTCAAAAAGCTCAATTCAATCCCTGCGCGGAATTTTTTCTTTTTTATAAAATATATACATACATATTTATGTATTGTATTTTTCTTTTATTTTATTTTACAAAATAATAACAAAATATATGTTTTATAAAAAAGTTTTGTGTAAATAAATTTTAAGCATTTTTGTACATATTAGGAGTTTGTAAGTAGTATGTTCTTGTTTGTTCTGGGGCACTTATTCCATACAAATTTAGGAGCCTACATACGCTACAGTCGGTAGTGTCGGTTAGTCGATAGGTTTGTAACATGTAATGTATATGATCGTTTTTTTTTAATAATAAATTCTTGGCACATATTATCATACTCAATTGTTGAAGAAATAGAAATATAAACTGATAAGAAAGGGTAGGTTCGTTGTGTGGTTGTTTTTTAATAGTAAATTCTTGGCACTTATTCCATACAAAATTTGGTGGATGTCTGCTTCTTCTTGTTCCTTTATTTTGCATTGCTTTTTAAACGAATGATTAAACGGACAGAATGCATGTTTCCTCATCTACATCCCAGAGTATAAATAGACTGTAATGTGAAAATGTATGTGTGTACGAATGTTTGGACGGACAGAATGAGTGTGTGCGTAACATGTAATGTGTATGATCGTTTTTTAATAATAAATTCTTGACACGTTTTAGTCCTTATGATTTAGTCCTTATGATTTAGCCTTATGACTTTTTTTAGTCCTTATGATTGTATACAGGATGATCACCTGTATGGTTGCACGTTTTAGTCCTCATGATTTTTTTTTTGTATACAGGATGAACACCTGCATTATTGTTCTTTATTTTTTTTGTTTGTATGATTTAATTAGAAGATTTGTAATTTAAAACTGATAACAAATTCTTATCACGTACTGCTCATGATCAAATGTAGAAGAAATAGAAATATAAACGGATAAGAAAGGCTAGGTTGGTTGTATGTGTTGCTTTTTTTGTTCTATAAGGATGTGTAATTTTAAATGTAATAAGAAAGAATAGGTTGGTTGTGTCTTTTTATTTTTTGCATGATTTAATAAAAGGATCTGTAATTTTAAATTGATAAGTAATTCTTGTCACATATTGCTCATAATCCAATATGATAAGAAATGGATGAACATTTGCGTGATCGTTTTTGTTTGATATAAGAAAGTGACGTTACGTTCTAGTCCCTGTTTTTTTTTTTTTGTATTCCACAAAATTAGATATACCGACGTATGAATATTTGTTGCCAAAATAAAAGAATTCTAAAGAACTAACAGGTTCTATGATTTAATGTAAACTATAGTTTTTTCATTAGAAATTTAAAAAATAGAATTTAGTATAAATAGAGTGTGTTAGAGGAGTATTCTTTCATTACATTGTAATTACATCTAATAAGCCAATACACCTTATTCACCTTAAAAATAAAATATATTAATAAGAAAAAGCAAAAAAAAAAAATGGCATCGAACATCATTAACATTGATGAGGAGGAAAACCAATGGTTTCCTGAAGGTCAACGATGGACACCGTCTCCATCGTCAAATTTGTTGGATGTGGATAGATATCGTGCCCAGGAAGGACAGTCTGATATCACCACATCACCAGCACTACCATGGGGATTATTGTGGACAATCCCTACAGCAAGGTGTCAACAGCCTGCAATGAACCAAATGGAAGCTTATGGTGGAATGAGGAGGAGGTCGGAGTCCCGCAATCCTCCTTCACCAGCGATAAGAAGGAGGATGACCCCACAACAAACCTATATGAGGCCATCTGAAGGCTTCATACAAACCTTACCGGAACCGGCACCACAGTCGTCCTCCACATCTCCGGCACCATCAATTCAATACATATCAGAGGAGAATAAAAGGGTAAGCGAGGAAATGGGGACGATGCGGAGGTTGCTTCATTCGCTGAGTAGAGATATTCAGCAAATAAAATGCTCCATCCACATCACTCAGCCCCTTAAAGTTTTATATAAAACAAAATTTCATTGTGCCTTATGTCTAAACAACAGATTTGGTAAGAATATGTTGTTCACGACATGCAGTCATGAGTTTTGTTCTGATTGTATTAGGGCATTTCCGTCATCTCTTTGTCCGATGTGCAGGCATCCTATACATAGGGTGACTGCTATCAGAAAAGAGAGGAACCGATATTCCCTAATACCAAAACTGATTTCCGAACTTGCCCCTAACATTAATGTAGAAGATTTAACGTAATGCATTTATATTTCTTTTTTAATTATTTTTTGTATTTTCTAATAGATTTTTTTAGCTTTAAGTTTATTTGTAATTTTTTTATATTTCTTTATATATTTTTAAGTTTAAATTTATTTTCATTTATAAAATTAATAATATATTTTTGAAATAAATAAATAAATAATAAATAACAAGAAAAAAATTAGATTTTTTTTTTGAAAATTTTATTAGATATTTCTTATTTCAGGTTTTAAATAAATAAAATATATTTAAATAAATAAAATATATTTAAAAAAAGAAATATAAAAAATGTGTTTTCATTTATTGAGGAAGAATTTTTTTTTCGGGTTTCAGTTTTTTAGGTTTTATTAAAAACAAATTAGTTTTTTCTTAGGTATGTATATTTTATTAGATATTTCCTTTTTGAGATTTTTACTGATTCGAATTTAAAAATACGTTTATAAAGATTAAATAGCTTAAATGTTAACAAATATTTTTCGTTGCTTTTATACCTCTTCGCAAAAATAGCTGAAATCAAGACGATCTCCTATATACACCAATTTATATGATTTCAGTATGTTAATTTTTTGATATTGATGTTGATCTGCTTTGTATCTGATCACGATCTACTTTACATCTGATCACGATCTGCTTTGTATCTGGTCACGATCTACTTTATATCTGATAACGATCTACTTTTTTGGTTTTTCGTTTTGTCTATTAAAATATTTTTTTGTCATTGTCATGTTTTAAATAAACATGTTCTACCTCAATGTTTAAATTGTTTATTTGATCATGTATTTGTATATATACCAGCTATACCAGCTATACCAGCTATATCAGCTATACTAGTATAGCTAGTATAGCTAGTACAGATTGTATAGCTTGCTAGTATAGTGTTTCTTAAGAAGAGGTATCAAAGTAATGAAAAAAATGGTTATAAGCTACAGTCAAAAAAAAAAACCTAATCAGCGTAAGATTGGAATAAGATTTGTAAACAACTTAATAAACAAATTATATGTTGAATTACATCCACCTGGTTATCAGTTTTGTGGACCTGGTACAAAACTTCAAAAACGAATAGCAAGACTAAAGGAAATAAAGGAATAATTTATTGGATGTAGATTGTAGAAAGCACGATATAGCGTACTCAAAATCAAAAGATATAGACACAAGCCATCAAGCAGATCGTGATTAAATATAAACCAGATCTTGACCAGATAGCAAGCAGTTCGTGACCAGATATAAAGCAGATCATGATCAGATACAAAGCAGATCAAAATCAATATCAAAAAATTAACATACTGAAATCATATAAATTGGTGTATATAGGAGATCGTCTTGATTTCAGCTATTTTTGCGAAGAGGTATAAAAGCAACGAAAAATATTTGTTAACATTTAAGCTATTTAATCTTTATAAACGTATTTTTCAATTCGAATCTGTAAAAATCTCAAAAAGGAAATATCTAATAAAATATACATACCTAAGAAAAAACTAATTTGTTTTTAATAAAACCTATAAAAATGAAACCCGAAAAAAAATTCTTCCTCAATAAATAAAAACACATTTTTTATATTTCTTTTTTTAAATATATTTTATTTATTTAAAAATATTTTATTTATTTAAAACCTGAAATAAGAAATATCTAATAAAATTTTCAAAAAAAAAACAAATTTTTTTCATGTTATTTATCATTTATTTATTTATTTCAAAAAATATATTATTAATTTTATAAATGAAAATAAATTTAAGCTTAAAAATATATAAAGAAATATAAAAAAATTACAAATAAACTTAAATCTAAAAAATCTATTAGAAAATACAAAACATAAATTAAAAAAGAAATATAAATGTTTTACGTTAAATCTACTACATTAATGTTAGGGGCAAGTTCGGAAATCAGTTTTGGTATTAGGGAATATCGGTTCCTCTCTTTTCTGATAGCAGTCACCCTATATATAGGATGCCTGCACATCGGACAAAGAGATGACCGAAATGCCCTAATACAATCAGAACAAAACTCATGACTGCATGTCGTGAACAACATATTCTTACCAAATCTGTTGTTTAGACATAAGGCACAATGAAATTTTGTTTTATATAAAACTTTAAGGGGCTGAGTGATGTGGATGGAGCATTTTATTTGCTGAATATCTCTACTCAGCGAATGAAGCAACCTCCGCATCGTCCCCATTTCCTCGCTTACCCTTTTAATCTCCTCTGATATGTATTGAATTGATGGTGCCGGAGATGTGGAGGCCGACTGTGGTGCCGGTTCTGGTAAGGTTTGTATGAAACCTTCAGATGACCTCATATAGGTTTGTTGTGGGGTCATCCTCCTTCTTATCGCTGGTGGAGGAGGAATGCGGGACTACGACCTCCTCCTCATTCCACCATAAGCTTCCATTTGGTTCATTGCCGGCTGTTGACACCTTGCTGTAGGGATTGTCTACAATAATCCCCATGGTAGGGGTGGTGATGTGGTGATATCAGACTGTCCTTCCTGGGCAGGATATCTATCCACATCCAACAAATTTGACGATGGAGAAGGTGTCCACCTTCAGGAAACCAGTGGGTTTCCTCCTCATCAATGTTAATGATGTTCGATGCCATTTTTTTTGCTTTTTCTTATTAATATATTTTATTTTTAAGGTGAATAAGGTGTATTGGCTTATTAGATGTAATTACAATGTAATGAAAGAATACTTCTCTAACACACTCTATTTATACTAAATTTTATTTTTTTATTTCTAATGAAAAAACTATAGTTTACATTAAATCATAAAACCTGTTAATTCTTTAGAATTCTTTTATTTTGGCAACAAATATTCATACGTCGGTATATCTAATTTTGTGGAATACAAAAAAAAAACAAGGGCTAGAACGTAACGTCACTTTCTTATATCAAACAAAAACGATCACGCAAATGTTCGAAGTCGGTAGTGTGTTGGCTTACTATTCGTAAAGCCCGGGTTCGTATCCCAGGTCAGACATCAAAAATGAAATATGAAAAAAAAAATATTTCTTCGGCGACTTCGTCTCAGCAGATTTCTGGCAAAAACTCTGAGAGTAAAATAAACTGCCATGAAAAAGTTTCTCAAAATTCTGTCGTTCGGAGTCGACGTTAAAACTGTAGGTCCCGCCACTCACGTATAAAATTAACGCACACAACATGAGTGGTGTGAGAAGCTAGGCCGTAATCCTGACTGAAGGGTTGTAATGGCCAATTATGTATGTATGTATGTATGTAAATGTTCATCCATTTCTTATCACATTTGATTATGAGCAATATGTGACAAGAATTTCTTATCAATTTAAAATTACAGATCCTTTTAATTAAATCATGCAAAAAATAAAAAGACACAACCAACCTACCCTTTCTTATCACATTTAAAATTACACATCCTTATAGAACAAAAAAAAGCAACACATACAACCAACCTACCCCTTCTTATCCGTTTATATTTCCATTTCTTCTACATTTGATCATGAGCAGCATACAAAAAAAAAAATAAAGAACAATAATGCAGGTGTTCATCCAGTATACAAAAAAAGAAAATCATAAGGACTAAAACGTGCAACCATACAGGTGATCCTCCTGTATACAAAAAAAATCATAAGGACTAAAACGTGCCAAGAATTTATTATTAAAAAACGATCATACACATTACATGTTACGCACACACTAATTCTATCCGTCCAAACATTCGTACATACATTCATACATTTTCACATTACAGTCCATTTATACTCTGGGATGTAGATGAGGAAACGTGCACACACTCATTCTGTCCGTTTAATCATTCGTTTAAAAAGCAATGCAAAATAAAGGAACAAGAAGAAGCAGACATGCACCAAATTTTGTATGGAATAAGTGTCAAGAATTTACTATTAAAAAAAAACAACCACACAACCAACCTACCCTTTCTTATCAGTTTATATTTCTATTTCTTCAACAATTGAGTATGATAATACGTGCCAAGAATTTATTATTAGAAAAAACGATCATATGCATTACATGTTACAAACCTATCGACTAACCGACACTACCGACTGTAGCGTAGGCATGCTCATAAATTTGTATGGAATAAGCGCCCCAGAACATACAAAAACATACTACTTTTGTACTTACAATTCTTTTAAACATGGAATATATAAGTTTTTTATAAGTGTATATAGGTTTTATTTTATTACTGAACACAGAAATAATTGTATTGAATAAATCTTCGAATATTTGGTTTTTATTCCAATTTTTAAAGGCTTCGAAAGATTTATTCAATTTTGCGTAGCTTAGAACAACCTATTCACAATGTTCGAATAAATATAGACACATAAAAATTTGCTGAAGAAAACAACAAGGGTAAAAATTAACAACTCTACAAAAAAAATTGTGTTGACTCCTGGTGATATGGCGAGATTAAAAATGACCTATCTTTTTGACGCGAAATAATACATAGTGGAATCTTTTTTGGCCTATCGCGATACATAGTATAACGAATTATTTTAAAATTTGTTATTATTACATTTTATTTAAATTGTACCAAAAAATTATATTTGCCAGAAATAACATTTTGGATTTCATAAATACATAATTTTTTTTTTCTTATAAAAAATCGCTGTTAACGGTTCTGGCGATTCACTTATTTGAAATCGCAGTAGTATAGTAGGTAGTAAGGCCAAAGTTCAAATCCCAGGTAAGATTTCAAAACCAATTTCTTTCTTATTTAATTTTTTATGCATTTCAATTTAAAGGTAAAGTGGTATCTTCGGAATATATTAATAAATCTTATGGTTATATTAAAGAAAAGTTGACTGAGGCAAATATGATATATAAGAGCAACAATGGACCTATATATTAAAAAACACATTCGACAGAAATAAAATCGGAAGAAGTTTGGAGAATAACAAAAAAGGGAAGAAAAAATAAATCGAAAATTTTTGAGGAATTCATCAAACAATATAACCATTGGCCACGAAACCTTAATGGTAGAAGATATATATTTTTTACATTGTATACAGTATATGAATGGTCTTAAATGAGTATTAAAGCCTGATTATTACAACAACTAAGTGCCTGATTATTACATTTGTATGAAAAATAATAGAGCCACCCCCAAGCCTAAATTTCAATACTTAAAAATTTAGATAGATAATAATTTTCTTTAAACTTTTTTGTTGTTTTTTATTAGGTATTATTATAGTATAAAAAACATAAATTAAATATTTGAATTCATTGTCCTAAAAATAATACTACCCCCTCCATGTTTAACGATTTTAACGGTATATTGAGGATTAAATTCTTTATTTTTGGGTCTCCGAATTTGAAGAGAACTTCAATGCGAGTTAAATAAATTTACTTTGGTCTCACCCGACCACAAAATATTGAGCCATTTAGATACGGGCAAATTTACGTGTTCCTTTGCAAATTAAAATCTTTTTTTTATGTTGCACTTTGATAGAAAAGGCACTTTAGATCATTTTTAAGGAGCATGTGCCGTATTGTAGAAGTGTCCATATCAAGTTGATATTGTTTTCTAAGGGCGGGTGACGTCACAGAGGGATCTCGTTTTACATGACGCAGTATTTTTCGTTTTAAAGTCTCGGATATTTTGGGTTTTCTTCCTATTGTTTGTCTTCATACTTTATAGCAATTTCTACCATTTTCTTTGAACATCCAATAATTTCAGCTATTTTTCCTTGAGATTTACCATCTTGATGAAGCTTTTTTTATCAATTTTCGGGACTCTACGCTACAGTGTTTTCCTCTGCCCATTCTGCTAAGTAAATTTTCAATATATTTTTTTTAATTAAAATAGAAATAAGATAATCTGCCTTTTTGTTCACCTTTTCAAAAAAATTATAAGAAGTTGCTTTTTAATTTAATATTCTCTATTTGACTTTAAAATTGGCTCTATTTTATTGCACACTTGTTTCTCTTCAATTTACATACAAATACTGATACAGTTAGAAAAGTTGCTTCATTTACATAAAAAATAACGGGATTACAATAAGAAAGAGACATATTAATAGAACATAAAAAAATTTTTTCTAAAAATATTTTGTACACGGTTAAAAAAATTAAATTTATGGAATTGCATGTGGTTCTATTATTTTTCACACAACTGTATATTGTTATATATATTACAGTTATTCATCGTATGAACTTTCTTGCGAAGAAGAAAACATATTTGTTATATGAAGATATTCGAATACCCTTCGAATTATATGAACAAATATGTATTCCAATAATTTATCAGCAGCAGTACACAGTTGTTTATCTCGACACTCAAAGAAAACAATTTTTGTATTTCAAGGTAACATCAAAAAAGATTGTGTACATTTTGTGCTAAATAAATAGGTATATTAAATAAAATATAATTCATATTTATTATTATGTTAATAATATATTATGCTATGGAGCAGAATGTAGGCTTTGATGCTTTGTCACCACAATGAATACAAATTTCAAGTATACAATCTGCTTTATTTAGCAGTTTGTTTTTCATAATTTCTCTATATTCATTTTGATTTCTTAGAGGAGGACAACATGTGCCAGAATAAGGAACTGAGACTTGAGAAATGAAAATTGAGTTACAGTTGTAATCCCTTCGAGATGAACGATCAGTTGTATGTAATTTGTTATGAAAATATTAATTGTAAAATAAATATATACTTTTACAGGCTCGAAAAAAAATTCGTCGTTTGCACAAGAAGCTTTCGTTAGATCTCTGCTGCTGACGTCTTTTTGGTGTGGAAGGTAATTCGTCAGGGTCATATGAGCGAGCGGATTCCGATTTCGGAAGTTCGTTTGTCTTCCTGCATCTCACTAGCTAAACCGAAATCCACTGCACCACTAATGCCTCCACTAATGAACCACAGTTACCTCCTCCGGTGGCCGTCATTTCTCTTTTGTTCGTTGTACGTTTTCTATATATGTAACATTTCCGGTCAATCCACACCTATAAAAAATATATATTTAATACTTATTTATTACAATATTACAAATTTATTAAAATTTCATACTTTTTTCCATGAAATGGCAGTTCTCGTTGGTGGCCCTAACGCATTCAGTGCTTTAGAGACTTCTTCCCAAAATACATGTACTTCATCTTTGGATCGCTTTTGGTATTCACATGCAATATCTTCCTTTGTCGTCATTAATAAGCCAGTTTTTCGTACTGCTCTTTAATTGAATTTAAGTAAAGAAAAAAATTATATATATACATATGTATATCTTGATTATTAATTAAAAATTTTATTACATTTAATACTTACATTTTCTTCGAATTGAATGTAGAATAGGGGTGAATATTTTCCGTATAAAAAATATTTTTCCTTCTTCGCAAGAAAGTGCATAGGATGAACCTACATCTCTTCAAATAATTGTAATACATATATCAACTACATTATTAAAAAGGCATTGAGTTGGCTCAAGGTTCTTATACTCATTTAAGTCTATTATTGGAGCATAAAAGACTGGTTTATTTTCGTATATAGTATTGAAAGTAAAAAGTATGTATCTTTTATCTTTAAGGCTTCGTGGGCAAAGGTTGTTTGCTTAAATTCTCAATTAAAATCTTACGATTTATTTTTTTGCTTTCCTTATTCGGAGTTCTTCTGCAAACATCTTCCCCCAATTTTATTGCTTTCGGTTGTGTTTTTTCAATTACATGTCCAACAATATCTTATATTTGAATCAGTTAATTTTGCTTTAATATAATCATATAATTTTCTAATACATTCGGAAGGTACCACTTTACTTTTTCCTTCTGGAGTTATATTTTTCGTTGTGTTGAAATAAGACTTTACAGGACTATTTGCAATACGACATTTACTTGCGTCCACAAAGTTTTCCATTATATTCGTCCACAAAGGTATGTACGCTGAATATTTTAAAAATATGTTTGCGACCTCTTCGTTGTAATAAATGTTTCGTTCTCTGCACACGGTCTTCGATTTTATATTTTCATACAACCTCTCTAAGTAAAAGGGGTTTTTTATATGATGGAATTTTTGACTTAGCTTCATTGGAAGATCATATTGGTTAATATTTTCCTCACGGATGTTATAGCTAATGTTTTTTAATTTTAAGATTGCACTTTCGAGATTTATAGTAGTATATTGATTTAGTAAAATCGTAAATATTTCTTTTACCCACTCAAAGATGATATCCAGTTCGGTTAAACCGTTTGCATAAAAAATTGCCATTTCATAAATTTAATAATTGTCGACGACTGAAAATTACTTTCAATGTCGTTGTAAACCATTTTAAGAAAGTGTGCACAACACACTTGTATTACAATTAGTTTTGACATTGGACTTGCATATAATATAAGATTTGGATATGTACTGTTCAAGGTTATGGACGTTGTTTTTCTTATTGAAAATCCTTGATACGGCATTGAGCGATGTTGAACTCCAATCTAAACATATTATTTTACAAATGGGCCATGGAATAGAATTTTGTATACTAAACAATTATATTGTTATTAGAAAGCGCTCTATGTCATCAGCGTTGTGGCTACTCAGTAATCCTTTGGAAACTGGTATTACGACCCCTCTCTCATTTTGTTCCCTAATATAATATTGTGTTATAAATTAATATAAAAAAACTCTCTTTGAATCTGTGCTCAGTTTCCGCACAATATTGCCAGTGGCATCAAAAACTAGTATGTTGCAACTCAATTTAAGATATTTTCTATTATTTTTTCACACATAAACTTAAGTTGAGTCAGAGAAAATAAATAAATATCGAGAGGGTTTGATATTTTTTTGTATAAAGGAACTCTAATTTTTCCCCCACTGCATTCTATAAATATCAATAATCAAATCTGGATCTCTTTGAGCAGAACGAATTTTTTCCGACTTTATTTTATACTCAATGTCAGCATATGGTACTTCCTGGTCATTACCCAACCCAGAGCGTCTTTGTTAACTTTTAAAGTTTTTTATTCCTCCAATTTGCAGCTTTTTGAAACTGTAATTCGGTCTTTACAATAGTTCTGCGAACACTCCGAATTTGTTATTTTTTTTATATATATTTTGGGTGACAAAGTTTCTTTCCGTTTGAATCAATTGTACCTTCAAGGCATTCTTTAAGAAAATTAATTACAAACCTATACCGTCCGCAAACGTTTTGGAAATAAATGGACCTTGTATATAAAAATAAGGTTTTTTTTGTTTATTCCACACGTAACTTTTAAAAGTTATGGGGCAAACATTATTAAAATTTTTCCCTAAACATATCCTCTATAGAGGATACTATAGATCCTAATCTATTTTGCTCAATAAAATGGTCTTTTAAGAATAAATATTCACTCGGAGTGAATATAATTTGAGCTTTTTTTATTATATTAACCCCCTCAGAATTTTGAAAAAGTGTTAAAACTATATTTGTATTTTTACTTTCTTTTATTATGTTCCTCAGCACTCTATATTCTTTGACCTGAGGGCACGTAAACCCTGTAATATTTATAGCATCTCTGGTGGATGACAGCGTAACATTCTCATGGAATTGTACCGAATCTTGCAGACTATTGTATCAATGAGATTGATGCCTACCTCTTGTATCGGCATTATCAATACTCATTTTTGAACAAATCCGTGTAAGTACATATTATTAACTACACATTTAATTCATTACAAAGGCTATCTTACCGTCATCAAATAAATTCTTACTGTCAAAAGATGTCACGTTTAGTTGAACTGTGTATAATATTCTAATTATCTTCTGAAAGTTAAACATTGTTTTGTTATTAACATTGTTTTGTTATTAAGACACAACATTTAAAGTTGAATATTTGAGAATAAGGAATTGAATTTTAAATTCATCTTTCAAAAATATTCTCAAAAGTTTATTATTTACAACTCTTAACAATTATCTCAAACTGCTCGGTTCAATACCTGGGCAGAATTTTTTTCTTTTTTATAAAATATATATTTATGTATTGTATTTGTCTTTTATTTTATTTTACAAAATAATAACAAAATATATGTTTTATAAAAAAGAAAAAAGTTTTTTTTAATTGCACTCCCGTTTCGTGTATATAAATTTTAAGAAATTTTTTTATTAGGATTTTGTACTTATAATTATTATTATTATAATATAATCGCAGACATACGTTTTTTAAAATTATACGCAGGTTTTACTTTATTACTGAACATAACGAGTACAGAATTAATTTTATTGAATAAATCTTCGAAAATATCAATTTCCAATTTTTAAAGTCTTCGATAGATTTATTCAAAGTTTCTTTTAAGTGTACAAAATAAATTCTCGGAAATAATTAAGTAAAAACTTCTTTATTTTTTTCACTTTGTGTCGAAAAAAATAGCTTCCACTTCAATGTTTTCTCTGAAAAGCAAGACCGAGAATGATTATATTATCGGTAAAACAATTATACGACATTTTTCTAGAAAAATAACTTTCCAAATTTCCCTAATTTAAACCTTCTTATAATTGTATGGGTGAAAGAGAAAACTCAAGTTACAAGAAGAGAAGTTTTTACTTAAAGAGGTAACAATTACATTCAAAACTCCAAGCATGCATGGAAGGGAGTAGCTTAGAACAACCTATTAACAATCTTCGAATAAATGCAGACTGATAAAAATTTGCTGAAGAAAACAACAATTTACAACAATTTTGTGTTAAATCTTGGTGGTATGGCGGGTTTTAAAATGTCCTATCTTTTTGATGCGATATAATACATGGTGGAATGTTTTTTGTCGATATATTATTTTAAAATTTGATGTGCTTACATTTTATTTAAATTGTATCAAAAATATTATACTATATTTATATTATATTATATTTAAATATGATTTTGGATTTCATCAAAATCTACTATAAAAACTCGCCCTGTTAAGCCTTTTGGCGATTGATTTAGTTAAAGGGACGTAAAATGATTTTAAAACAATTTACTTTGTCCGCCCACTTTGTCCTGTTTTTCCACAAAAAGACACTTAGTGGATTTTAAAATCTGAAATATCGGAAAATTTCAAAACCTGTGTTTCCGGGGGTGTAGGGTAAATTAAACAAAATATTTTAATTTAAGCCGCAAAGAAAAAAATGTTTAGAATATTAAAAAATAGTCAACAATTAATTAAATAATTAATTACAGGGACGTACCTTCAGGTTTGGGGGTTGATCGAGAATAATACGATCAATTCTTTTCTTTTATTTTCTTACTCACGTTCCATATACATGAGCGTATTTACATTACTTAAATATATTACTTAAAAATAGGGTTACCAGCGTAAACATCCCTCCCCCTTGCAAGGTTGCAACAAGAGGAAACGGGAAGCTACCTGGGTTAAAATAAATTCAATTTACGGAGTTCATTTACAATTCATTTAAAAGCAATTCATAGTATTAAAAATAGATAACAATAAAATAGAAATAAAAGTAGAAATAAATAAAGATTAAATAAACAATAAAGAAAATAAAAGAATAAATAAACAATGAAAATCATTTGCTGAGGACATTGATTACAATCGTGGCCCCAGCAGTAGTTGGTGTTGCAACCACAGTGTTGTCTCCGTTGACAGTCCGAGATCGGCATGAACAGTCACGAGCTTGGCTGCGAGTTGTGCTCTTAGGTTTGTTAGCGACCTTCTTAGTTTCCCCCTTTACCTTTCGAAGGGAATTGCTGCTATTATTGCGCTGGTTCTGTCGAAAGCGTAACATCGTGTGACGGCGTCCCAGGCACTCCATACACCGATCTCTACTGCGGCAATTCTTCAAAAAGTGCGACTGGGCCAAACAGTTGATGCAGTGTTTGAATTTCCTTACTACACCCAGTCGCTTGTGTGGATTTAAATTGCGAAATGTCGGACATTTCTGTAGGGAGTGGGTACCTTTGCAGAGGCGACATTTGGACCCGGTACCAGCAATGACTTCGTCAAGGCTCTTAACTTCAGAGCGTTCGACGGTAAGTCTGGGAGGCGCTGTTTCAGACATCTGTAAATAAAGGACAAACAAACAAGGAAAAAAGGGGATACGAGTTAGTTCTGATTTGGATTAGGGAGTAATACGAGTTTGACAATAGGCCTCGTTAGAACGCCATTGGCAGTTCGAACATCAGCCACTCGTACTTTAGAATCGGAGCCGACATAAACGCGAGAAATTCGTCCGAGATTCCATTCGTTTGGAGGCAAGTTATCATGCCGAATAACCACAAAGTCGTCAATCGCGAAATCGCGCTGGGGACATTTCCATTTGTGGTGCTTATGGAGTTCAACCAAGTACTCGTCCTTCCAGCGACGCGCAAACAAATGGTGAAGAAACTTTAATTTTCGCCACCTATTAACGTAGTTGAGGGATTCCATCGAGTGATCAGGTTCAGGGGGGAGAGGATCGCACTTCCCACAAGGAAATGGCCTGGAGTCAAGGGGTTAATATCCGAGGGGTTATGCGTCATGGGACAAAGAGGACGAGAGTTCACGCAAGCTTCTATTCTTGCCAGTATAGTAGCGAAATCCTCAAAAGTAAATTTTTGAGCATTTGATATCTTCCGCAAATGGGTCTTGAAGCTTTTAACACCGGACTCCCTGAGGCCGCCCATATGTGGATCTCCAGGGGAAATGTTTTCCGACACAACCTCCTGTCAGTTCAGTAAGGAACCTAGCCTGGTCCTTTTTCATTAAATTGGCGAATAGATATGTGCGGGGCAACCTCGTCTAGAGGAAAAACGAGTAAACGCTGCCAAACAGCAATCCGCCGATATTTCATTGGTTGCTTCCAAATGAATTGCCTTTGTAGCAAAGCATACGAACACCAGCACATACCCTTTAGTGATTCGGCAACCACGTCCAATATACTATTTAATTTCAAAATGTCCAGCGAAATCTAGACCAGTGTGGGTGAAAGGACGAGTTAACCTGGCTCTTTCCGGAGGTAGCGCAGCCATAATTTGTTGACCCAAATTCTTCCAATAGATAGTACAGATCTTGCAGTTATGAATGACGGTTCGAATCAGTGTTCTAAGTTTAGGGACCCAAAACTCTTGCCGCATGAGGCGCAGCATCAGGGACAATTCTGCATGTACTGAGCACTTATTAAGTGCTCCAAATACAATCGGGTAAAATGGCCAATGTAGGGGGGGTAATTTGGGGAAGCGTTCATCGTACGTCAAAGTCGGTGATCGAGAGAGTCTTCCATTGACTCTTAAGAAACCATTAGAGTCGATAAAAGGGTTAAAGGTCAGCAGATAGCTCTTACGAGACAAAGTAGCTCCGTCCTTCAAAATTGAGTACTCTCATCTTGAGTGAGTTCCATGGACACGTATCCGTGAGATAACCGGTGGGTCTTATCAGCAGAATGGTAAAAACGAAAAACGTACGACAACACTCGTAATTCACGAGGCAAATCAGAAAATCTGCTCAAAATTTCCTCCGTGGGCGTTGTCGTGTTAAGGTTCACTTGAACCAAACGTGTTTCAAGCTGAGTACAGGGCTTGAATAATGATTTCGGCCATTCTGAACGTGGACGACTTAGCCAAGTAGGACCCCTCCACCAGAGTTCAGAATTAACGAGTTCTCTGGCTGTCATACCTCGACTAGCCAGATCAGCAGGGTTAAAATGAGGCTCTACATGATTCCAGTTATCGATGTCAATAGTATCTAAAAAATACGAAACTCTATTCGCCACAACAGTTGGCCAATGGCACGGGGGTTTCTGAAACTAGGACAGAACTATTGTCGAGTCTGTCCAATAGAAAGTTTCCGAATTGGTAAGTTTCAACTCCGAGAGGAGTGAATGTACCATTTTCGCCAACAGAGTTGCAACGCAGAGCTCTAAACGGGGTAAGGTCTGCACCTTTACTGGCGCAACCTTCGTCTTGGCAGCGAGCAAATGGGTGAATATTTCACCTGACGGGGTTTTAATTCTGCTATAGAGGGTGGCAGCATATGCTTTCTCAGAAGCATCACAAAATGCATGAAGTTATACTTCATGCTCAGGGTAAAAATTAACTCAGCGGGGGATGTTAATTCGTTCGATGAAAAGGTAGTCATCGACAAATTCGCGCCACCTGTGTAACGTCATGGGTTTCAAACAATCGTCCCATTCGGTTCTGTCTTTCCAAATTTGTTGCATAAGAATCTTAGCGACAATTATTTTGGGTGCTAGCCACCCAACAGGGAAAAATAATAATATGGCAGAATAAACAATAAAAAACAAATTTTACATCAAGACCTACGATATTTCTTAACATAAACGAGTGATCCATTTTCAATCGTTAAACTGCATCTAATGAGTTGAAGAGTGGTAAAAAAAATTTGAAAAAATTGGGTAGGTAGGGGCCCTGGCTTAAAATTACCGATCAGTCTCTTGAAAATATCGCAGCTTGTGTCGCCGACAACATCGACTTAGCATGGTCCTTAACAACATCAAATTTCACGTAGTAGCACTCTGCGAATTTTGAAAAGCATTTTTTTCTTATGTATAAAATTCTTACTTCGATAAAGTGCATGTCCATTTCGATGGCGTAGTGAATACATAAAATTGTCGAATTTGGGGCTTCGAAAATCCTCAAGCAATCCAATAAAAAGCAAATGCACTCACACTGAGATACTCACTTGTACGGATTTTAATCAGGCCTTTTATTGATCCTAATTTCTTTGAAGATCAGAGCTCAATTGCAAAAAATGTTTACAGCATTCGTTGCATTTGAAGTCCTTTTGGTTTTTGTATTTAACAGCCACCACCTGCCACATTTGATTACTGCAATGAATTTACTGCGGAAACTATTTCCAGAATATATTATTCAATATCAATTGACCACCAAGCATTGATTTTTTTGGATTTTGTTAAATCTCGGTCTTATGCGAATAAGCTAAAAAAAAATCCTGTGCTCAAATCCGAGAAACAACAAAAAGTCATGGAAAATTATATGAAAAAAGTACCGACCTGTCATCAAATATTTTATTTCATAACCGGAGCATGTCTTTTTTACAAGCCAATAAAAAGAAGCAACCATATCTATTTCAAAAAGCACTTGTTTTTATTTTAAAATGAAAAATTTTATTCTTAGTAAGGTACCCTTATAAAAAAAACAAAAATTGTAATGAAAATGCTCAAATTGTTTAAGAATTCAAAAGAGATTTGTACGTCTCAGCTCATAGACTAGATGGTTCTCTAAACCTAACAATAAGTACACGGACTGTGCAAAGGAAAGTAATTCATGCAGGGCTCAAAACTTGTATAGCAACAGAGAAGACAAGAAAAAATCATTACGCAAGCATTATAGGTAAATTTGCATACAGGTAATGCAGATCTATATGCTTATTATCAACAGAATCGAAAATTTTTGAAAATTTGCTAATGTCTAAATCAATAAAATAATAAAATCGAAGTGGTGTATTCCCATCATTAAATTAAATACTTACAGATCGGTCATAAAAGTCATAAAAAATAATTCGAAGAGAAGTGTTGCTTCTCTGTATTTATCGAGCATTCCTTAAAGCACTGATACATATGTATGTAAATTAAACTTTAATTTTCTAACAAATATTTTAAAGCTCTTAGAATTTTAGGCCGAAAACTTGTAATTCATTAATATAATTATTTCAGTGCTACCCATCTGATTGTAGCCTATTTTCGTAGTTTAGAATGTTGGAACGCGCTTTATATTTTATATATTCCTTGACCATCATACTACCGCTTTTCCTGGTGACAAGATTTTTTTTTTATTAGCACTATAATTGTACATCTAATGTACAATAATGTACAATTGACGTATCGCAGCAATCTCTCAAAAATAAATGGGATTATTTGGAACTGATTATTTCTTAAATTTAGTTCTATTTTTATTCACAGCAATGAGGGAATTAGTGCTCACAGTCAGAGGATTTGTGCTTGCGATGCGAGGATTAATGCTGTCAATACAATAGAGGTTTTAAAAATGCGATTCATCAGACATAACAGGAGAAAGCGTTAGAAGTTTTTAGTGTCACCATTGATAAAGAATTAGTGAACTGTTTGTTTTTTATTTGTTTGTCGTTCTATTATAAATAATATGCAAGCAGCAAGCATCTTAGGCTGCAATTGCAAAAAAAATTGCGTAATAGTGTTTATAGCATAACGTTTACATTGAAAACTAAAACTTGCTCACTCCGATTGAATAAATAATAATAATAATGCCTCAACACAAGCACATAAAATGAATCCTTCGATCCCATACCGTCAGATACGATAGCTGTTGGCCAAGAATAAAAATTTGTTTTAATTAAGTTAAACTTTAATAACTCTTTTTATGTCATTATAATTGAAGAGTATATAAATATATTTCATCTTTAATAAATATGTTTTGATTTTTTACAATTTCTCCTACGAATTTACGATGTCACCGTGGGTAGACTTATTAGATTTGAGGCAACGGTTCAAACCCCAGGTCAGACATATCCAACAAAACGAAATATGAAATAATATTTCTTCGGCTACTTGTTCTCAAAAACTCTTAGGGCCTGTTTTTCCTTAATATTTTTTAAGGAGTAGATTAAATTATAATTTCATTAAATGGGACATTTGAAATAATGACCGCGAAGACCAAACCTTTGCCGAATTTAAATAGACCGAACGAATAGGATTCTGTGTATCAACTCACTTTATTATTTCATTTTTACTTAATCCTAATATATTCTATATACTTAATTCTAACTGTGTAAGTATATTCAGCAACTCCGTTGCTTATATTTGCCTATTTGCTATATGTTCAATGAACTTAACATTAACTTAATATTAGGGGTATTCATATAATATAATTAACTGCATTCATAAATTAAATAAATAATAATATGTAACGATAAGTGAAAGAATATAATGGGCCAACAGGGCCATTATTACAACTTGCCGTTAACTAAAGGGAAGATTTTAACGGGCAGATAAATTGTTTTCCGTTATTATGAGCACCCAATAAGATAGAAGTGATCGTGAGAATTATCATACCTTTAACATTTACGTCACTTTATGTTTTGCCATAATATATTAGTTTCATTATGGCAACTTCAAATTTAAACAAAATGAGAATAAACAAGAAAAAACAAAGCCCGCGGTTTCCACTGCGTTAAAAAAAACTTGTGTAATTGAACAGTTTTAACCACATTGCTCCTGCGCTGCCATATTTTTGAAAAATTTTATCTGTAAGTTGTAATAACGAAATTAAGTTAAAGGTAACTTTCCCTTTAGCTAAAGGTACCTTTAACTAAAGAATATAGATATAAAGAATGCGCATCATGTAGAAGTAAAATTTCTTATGGCGGGTCGTAACATCACGACCCGCTCTCACCAATTTTTTTTTAAATCATTTCTGGGTGAGGGGAGAGGAAGACAGAAGGAAAATGAACACAAACAAAGACCGTAACAATGTGTTGCTCTCATCGTACGTATGTACATGTGTATGTATTCTTGTGTTTTTTGATTCAGTTGTCGATCAGACTGCGACAAGAATACATGTGCTGCGGATGCTTTATCATTTTATTTCAGAATAACACTCGAAGAATATTTTGTGTTAAAAATGTTCTATGTCATTAGCTGGGCGTATTTTATTTTTTATTTTGTCCAATAGTATATTTTTTATAGGCTTTGGAATGCTCGTTTTTTTTCTTTTAATAAAAAATGGTTTTTTATTCTTTTTATTTTTATTTATCTAAAAAACATGGCCTAATTTTTAAGCCAAAGATGGATAGCTTTATGTTCTTTTAATAATAAATCGATGTTTTATTTTATTTTTATTTATCCAAAATTATTAAGCCAAAGATAGACAGCTTTACATATGTATGTTGATGAAATGAAAATAAAAATAGAGTATATTACTAACACTGTTATATGGCTGTAAATAAATAAGTTCTCTCAACTTATTTTCTCTCTCGCACTCACTAATCCTTAGGCATGTGTTAACCTAGAGGAAAATTGTTAGTAATAATGTCAAGTCTACTTATTAACCCAATGATATGTATATATGATCTGAAAATATAGAAAAATTGTACTGCACTAAGACACTGTATTTAACTTGGCAAGTATTCTTCCAAGAATCGAAATCATTTCTCATTGATATTAGTGAATACTACTGTGATATTTCTTTGGGTGTATCATTGAAGTCTGAAAAAAGCGACATGAACCTTCTTCTTTAAAAACTGAAAAGATTTTTACGCTCTTTTTAACGAACATTCTTGATGTTCGTGTCCTATGTGTGTAAAAAGCCGAAGATGTTCTTACCCTGAGGGTCATTGGTGCCGACGTCTGTTTTTAACACCAGAAAAATAAATAAAAAAGTTGTCAAACAACAAAAACGCACGATGAGAACAACGCATGATGAGAACCACGCTGTGTTACGCTCTTGGTTTCTTTAACCTTCCGTTCTATCTTTCCCCCCGCGTCGTGAAATCTTTTTGAAAAATATTCCAAAATATGTTAAAATGCACATTCTATATACTTTATTTTCTTTGCTTTAACTAAACCCAAGTTTAACGACAAGTTGTAATAATGGCCCTTAGAGTAAATAAAATCGCCATTAAAAGTTTTTCAAAACAATCTGTCGTTCAGAGTCGACTTTAAACTGTAGACCCCGCCACTCATGTATAAAAATTAACACACACAACATAAGTGGTGTCAGAAACTAGGCCGCAATACTGAGTGAATTGTTGTAATAACCAATTATGTATCTATATATGTAAATGAAGTTTAAAATAAGGGTTACAAAATGGTGCTTTTCGTATTTAAAAATTTAATGAAATATGCCACATTCTAAATTCTAACTTCTTGTAAAATTCATACAATAGATTAAGCACCCGAAATTTTTATTTTTTGTCTACCTTCGCTATATTGCCGTTTCGCTTTCTTTCTTCAATCCTTTTTTGATATTTTTTTATGGACCGTTATAAATTCAATTTTACAGTAAAATATGAAAAATGTACAAAATTAAATTGTTTGTTTTATGTGATTTTTATTACAGGCAAAAAGTTAAATAAGAATATAGCAATAAAAGCAATCAAGACGTTGGAAATTATTTTTTTACAGCTAACCAGAAAAATATCTATGTACGAATGTTTCACATACATATATTTGTTTTGTTTATTATTTATCACCTAACGTACAAGCATCTAGCTTTTCTGTCTGTTTTGCGCTACAAAATTAAAAAAAAAAATTTAAAATTAAAATAGCTGCCAAACTAGATGTCATTTATAGGCAATAACGTGTATTAGCTTTTTCATCACAAAATCATATTCTGGATCAATACGTAGATACATACATGAACAAATAAAACTGAAAATTTGGAATGATACAAATTAGATTTAAGAGCTCCTAATGGAGTTGATGCCAACATATTTATATATTTCTTTGAGGACAGCCTAAGCCATCACTGACAACGGCGAGCCCTATAGGTGGATGGTTTCCAACCTTTATTGTCCTGGATTGGATAATATGGTTACTAACGATATGTGCCTTCAACAGGACTGCGCTCATACAGCGCAAATTTATAATTCAATAATTAAATTCTACTACTAACATGTTCCTATATTTTAATGAATCTTTTACACTTGAAACATTTCATTTTTTGTTGGTGTTGACTGTAGCAAATATATCACTCTTATCTTCTTAAACACTGGGCAAATCTTTAGAAAATGTTTTGCTGTTTCTGGTTCCCTAAAATTTTACAATGAACAAATAAATTTAATAACCCTGGTAGTCTAGTGGATATTGTACTAGACTATTAGCATGAAGGTCGATTCCCAACAGAGATTCTGGTCTGTTATACTCCATTGAGCGCAATAGATCTCCCTTGCCTTCATTATATACACAGAAAAAAATAAATAACTAATACAATTCAAAAAATCATTGAATCAAATACAAAATTAACTAAAATCGGACCTACAACGAAAATTGTATATTCAGCGAACAAATTCGTAAAAAATTATTTGAAAGAAAAAGCATTTTTTCTCAATTAAATGATTATGTTATTAGCCAAAAAATGTAATTAAAATTCATTTCCAATTTCATATAAATTTTTTAACACTTTTTTTGTTTAAATCAATAAGTAATTTGTATGGAATTTGTTTACAATTTCAAACAAATTTTTTGTTTGAATCAATAAATAATTTGTTTGAAAATTTTATTACAATTTCAAGCAAATATATTCACTAAAACAAACAACATTTATTAAATTTTAGACTAATTATCAAACAATTTATTGTTTGAACCAATAAATAGTTTGTTCAAAAAGTGCTCCGGTTTTAAATAAAGCCATAAACCATACACCATTTCTATAATATTACTTCAAATGAAGAATTAACAGATAAATCGTTTACAAATATTTTATTAATTTTTTTAGTTTAACACAAATACTTTAAAATAATACATTTATAAATTTATATAAAATTATTGTGTTCAGATAAAGTATTGACTTTGAGTCCCTTGTTTTTAAAATGCAAATTGCATACAATATTTGTTATGTTTTCACAAATAATAGTTATGTAAAATTAAATGTAATTAATTTTTTTAACATAAAATCGCAAAAAGGTAAAAAAATAAATTGTTTAGTTTCAAAGTTGATTAAGAGAAAATGTGTTTATATAAATACATACCTACATCTTTCATTAAATCTTATAAAGTATAAAGTAATGGAATACTTTTAATAAATATTCAAAATTGAATTTATTTAATATAATTTAAAAAAGAAATTTTATATTACTAAAAATACTCTTAATATTTTATTTTAGATTTAAAATTTCATGTTTAATGGTTGATACTTTTGAATACTTCTTTGCAGTAGGTAAATCGTATAAAAATGATTGTATAAAATTAGAAAAAACTACTGATCTACAAAAATTTAATAGTGCATATTTCACCTACAATTAATAATCTTGGTTGTATATTTCGGCATTGTAGATTCAGTAATTTCAGTTTAACTTCTAATTCCTCTGAAGTATTTGCTATTGCGAATCCTTCTTGGGAAACAGCAATTGAGTATTTCTTTTGTATTTTTGAGCCATTGTATTGTAAATACAAGCTGAAATTTTTTTCTGACTCTGAAATAACAACAAATATTAAATATAAGTAACAATAATATAATCATTATATTTACCTTCAAAAGTATTTATAACAGGTTTACTTCACATTTTTTAAAACATCCTTTGAAAGCCTTTTCAAATTAGCCAATTTATTGTAAATTTTCCTCTTTTTCCGCTTCTATAAAAATCCTGTCGATTGAAAATGAAAATATTAAAAATGTGAAAACAAAATACTTTTAGAATTTATACTTACCAGTTCCTATGAAAAATGAATACTGCACTTAAAATTTTATTTTTCAATAATGTGATCTAAATCTACACAATTTCATAGAATTTTTTAAAACAAATCATATACGAAATTTACAAACCATTTGAAATTAAACGGATTTTCAGAACGCGTGTTAATGTTATGGAAAATAGTAAAAGTATATAGAACATTTTTTTCTTAAATACACACCAATCATACACAAACACTTTTAATTTTTTTTTGTTAATAAATAACTTTTTATTATCACTATTTTTTCTTTCAAGAATTCACTAAATTTTTTCACAAAAATATTTTTCTTAAAACACTTTAACGCATCAAATCTTAGCACAGAATAAAAATAAAATCTTAACAACGTTTTTGAAAAGTTCTTTTCTTTTCTCAATACACACAATTTTTTACCGTTAGATTTCATTATGCAATTCATTGAAAAAAAAAAGAAGTTAGTCACAATCTATGGTGCACGCGACAAACCTTAAAAGCATGCATTTATATATTCTTTAATAAGTCGCACTTTGCTTACAGCTATAATTGTAAACACACGTAGGCGTCAGCAACAAATAAAAATATACAACCTTCGTTACTGAGAGAATCTCTGACGTATATAAAAAGCAATGAGAACATTATGTGTATTTCGAAACCCACCCTGTATTGTATTATTCCAAGTACATTTATCCAAGTGTATGACAACAACTGATCATTTGTTATAGTTTTAATTTTTGCTCTCTTCCTAAATCATGAATACAGTTTGCAATGTACACATTCATTTATTGATTAATGTATACAATTAAATTATTTTCTGAAATAATATTATTACCTTTTTAACTTTAATTATTTGAAACTTTCAACAAAAATAATAATTCTAACTTTAATATAGTGTTACGTTTTTACCTTTTTAAAAACGTTTAAATATGAGTTCGTTAATTGCAAGAAAGTAAAAACAAATATGTCTTTAGCTTTTCTTAACTCTCTTTATTATTTACACTACTTTTGTGTGCCACCGTATAGAACTTAAGGATACAACAATAATAATCTCTTTTATTCACTAGTTCACACAACTATTCGCTAGATCTTTACAACCACGACTTATTTTATTCACACGCAACTTCACACAAGGCTGACTGAATTGACTCTGACTACTGCTTGCTTTGTCCAGCCCTTTTATAGTCCGCACGCACGTATGATCCAGGGATGGAAAAGTTGGTACAATTGTACTTTTTTTAGCACTATTTGGAAGACAAAAACACCATAGCACCTCAATGATTTATTTAGCACTATTTAAAAATTTTCCCTAATCCCTCCCTACAAAGGGAGAAATAGACTGTTTGCTTCGACTGTCTCCAATTTAATCCAAACAAGGAATTTATTGAAGTCATTAAATTCGTGTTGCTACAATTTTGAAATAACAAATAGTTTGCTAGCAAAAAATGTATCATAAAATTTAAAATTAAGAACTGATAAACTTTTGTATTCCTTTATAGTTAAGTATTAAAGTATGTTGTTAAGTTTACCTATTATATTGTTACGCAAAGCGAAACGACCTAATATCGTTTAACAATAAAAACGATAAACAAAAGCCACACAATACAAACACACACTAACACTAAGAATACAATGAACGTGCTGATTATCTAAAGCTGCACACACACATGTGTACAACGAACCAGGTAGCAACAACAACATGGAATGAAGTAAACCAGCTACGACAAATATGTATCGAACCTGGTAGCGACTGGTACATAACATAAGCAAGTACACAAACAACAATGTACTAAGAATAGAGTACTCGAGAAGGCGCGAGCGAGAACCTTCCACATCGAGAACGTTCATCGCACTGATTGATACGCGTGTGTGCGGACTATAAAAAGGGCTGGACAAAGCAAGCAGCAGTCAGAGTTAATTTAGTCAGCCTTGTGTGAAGTTGCGTGTGAACAAAATAAGTCGTGGTTGTAAAGATCTAGCGAATACTTGTGTGAACTAGTACAGTGAATAAACAGATTATTATTGTTGTATCGTTAAGTTCTATACGGTGGTACACAAAAGTAGTGTAAATAATAAAGAGAGTTTAAGAAAAACTAAAGACATATTTGTTTTTACTTTGTTGCAATTAACGAACTCATATTTAAACGTTTTTAAAAAGATAAAAACGTAACAATATATACAAGTACATAGTACAAAGAAACTGCAATGTACTTTTTTATGTTTATTTTTACGCATATACAGTGGGGTGCACAAATGAGTATATGTTTGTACTCTGAGCAATTTTAATTGCATAAAAATAAAAGTGTTAAAGCAATTCAAAAATTTTTTTCGTTTTTTGTTTAGTATTTAGTACTTAACAAAATAATATTAATTTCCGAACTAAGATGATCAAATTCTAAGAAAAAACAATCAAGAGGAAAATAACTCGGATGTACTCAATTCCAAAATTTTAGGGAATACGAGTATTTTTAATATTTAGTCCAAAGACCCTTGTTATGTAAAACCTCATTTACGCGACTAAGCATGCTCTCTACCAAATTCTCTATAATTTCTTTCGGAACATTTGTCCATTCCTGATGACTCCGTTGCCAAAGCTCACCTAAATTGGTTGGGGCTGATCAGTACTGTCCCAATCGTCTCTTCGCGAATGACCACAAATTCTCAATTGGATTGAGATCGGGACTTTGTCCAATTTCTGTGTTTTCTTGTAAACTTTAATAGTGCCTTTACATTTTTAGCCGAAAGTACAGGTCTTTTCTTTTTGAGTGCCGAGGTATAGCCAATACCTTTAAGAGCTCTACTTGCCGTCCATCGACTAACGGTTTTCCCGATTGCCAAAAAGCTCCTTTGGATGTTAAAAATGTGTTCCTTTTCATTTTTGTTAGCATGAAACGAGCATCCGCATTCGTTAGTAGTTTTTTTACGACGTCTGTCTTGAAGCTAGGGAACAACAGACCGTTTTTGGACTCTGATGACTACTGACTGACTAACTCCAAGTTGTTTACAAATTTCCCTGGTAGAACGGTCACTTCCAGTCAAAGCTACAGTACTATCTTCAGTTGTTTCTTCATTTTTTAATAGAAATCGATTTTTGTTCGATAAGTTGCAAAAAATATTCGCTCAACGAGATTAAGTAATTAATATTAAACTAAAATTTTATTAAAAAAGTCAAAGTAGAGCAAAAACATGAAAAAATAACGATAGTTTTTGATTTCGTTTTTGCAAACATATCATAAAATGGACACTTCAAAATTGAATACATGCGTGTTGATTTTGCTTTGTTCGTTTTTTTCTTAGGGCTTGATGATTTCTAACTTTTAAAGTTTTCTTTATTACTTTTAGTTTTATTCAATAAAAAGCGTCCAAAATACAAACATGTATTCATTTATGCACCTCACTGTATGTACATAAATATATGTACAATGAATTGTCATTTATATTTTTATTTAATTTTTAATAAAAAAGTCTAAAAAAGAAAAAAATGAATTTAGTACAATCGGGCTGAAAAAAGTACAATTTTTTGTGAAAGTTAGTACAATTTGTTAAGATCAATTTACCATCCCTGGTATGATCAGTATGATGAACGTTCTCGATGTGGAAGATTCTCGCTCGCGCCTTCTCGAGAACTCTACTGCTAGCACATTGTTGTTTGTGTACTTTGCTTATGTTGTCCGTTACATATTTGTCGTAGCTGGTTTACTCAGTGTTGCCACCAACAGCTTTATGAGTTACACACAAATGACATCGAAATTACACATATGAAAAAAAAAATTACACACAAAATTCTGTTTTTACAAATATTGCATACATATATTATGTAAACAATAAAATTATATATTCATATACATACTTAAAATAATAATTTATGAATGCATAAGTATATGTATGTAGGTTAGGTTAGGTTAGAGGACGTGTACTTGTCAATTAAGACAAGTACAGTACCCGGAGGTCGAATTGACCTATTGTACAACGTCTTAGTTTCTCACACCACTTATGTTGTGTGTGTTAATTTTTATACATGAGTGGTGGGACCTACAGTTTAAAGTCGACTCCGAACGACAGATTTTTGAGAAACTTTTTTATGGCAATTTTTATTTGTTCTCAGTGAGAAGTCGCCGAAGAAATACTTTTTTGTATTTTGTCTTGATGTCTGGCCTGGGGCTCGAACCTTGTCTTTGCGTCAAATAAGCCAACACACTACCTACCAGACTACGGCGACTTCAAAAAATTTATGAATGTATAAATAAAAATGTAACGTAAAACTCAAATAGAAGTATTGTTTTCTTTTTCTAACAAAAGACATGTAAATGCATATGTGGGCTTTAGGAGTCAACTAAACTCCTAGAGTCTATAAAAAGGAGTTGAAGAATGGGATATGTATGTTCTTCTGAAATATATATCCCCTAATAATATACGAAGGCTGAGGGTTTTGTTACAACTTAGCCTTTATTGCCTTAGTGGAGGTTTCTTAACAACTGATGGTAATTATTTTCAACAGGTTTTACGTAAACAATACAAATATTGAATTTACCAATATATAATTCATAAAGTCGCCGTAGTCTAGTAGGTAGTGTGTTGGCTTATCAGACGTAAGGCCACGGTTCAAACCCAAGGCCAGACATCAAAATAAAATACAAAAATTATTTCTTCGGCGACTTCCTCTCAGCAGATTTCTGGCAAAAACTCTGAGAGTAAATAAAATTGCCACGAAAAGTTTCTCAAAAATCTGTCGTTCGGAGTCGACGTTAAACTGTAGATCCCGCCACTGATGTATAAAATTAACACACATAACCTGAGTGGCGTGAAAAGCTTGGCCGTAATCCTGACTGAAGGGTAATGGCCAATTATATACATATGTTATGTTGTGTATAATTCATATATATTTATAAATAATAAAAAACAAGTACATAATATTCGTATAACAGATTAAACAAAAAAAATAATTCACAATATGTTTGTATTACACTAAGATAAATATGTTGAACACAGTTCAATAGCATATATCAAACATTATCCTTACATGTATTTAAATTAGTAAGAGATATATGTAGGTGTTTATTTTTGCAAACTAGTGTTGGAAATTGAAATAAATTTTCAAAACAAATTAGTGTTAACAAATTGACTGTTAAAAAAAAACGATTAAAGAAAAAGTTGAACAAAAAATAAAATTACACACAAATTACACACGAAGCTAATTACACACACGCTACACACACAATGTAAAATTACACACAATATGTGTAATTACACACAAGGTGGCAACACTGGAACTAATAAAGTGAATAAGCAGATTATTATTGTTGTATCGTTAAGTGCTATACGGTGGCATACAAAAGTAGTGTAAATAATAAAGAGAGTTAAGAAAAACTAAAGACATTTGTTTTTACTTTGTTGCAATTAACGAACTCATATTTAAACGTTTTTAAAAAGGTAAAAACGTAAAATATCCTCAACACTAATTCATTTAACATTTGCTGGTTTTCAACGGGTTTTTACAATAACACTTTAAGGTTTAAAAGCGATAATAAAAACACATTTGTAATGATTTACTGTTATAATTTTAGTAATTTAATAGTACTTTCAGAAAATATGATAACCAAACCCCAAATTATGAAAGAAATCAGCGTAACAAACGCAATCCTTCTTATTAAATTTGCAAGCACTGAACATTTAACAAATTGTTACGTTTTTACCTTTTTAAAAAACCATCTTTGCCTTGCCTTTTATATGGCAACGTAAACAGTCTGATGAATGTTCTTGAAGGCGAATGTTCGCGATTCACCTTCTCGAGACATTTATAAACGTAAACATCCTTGTTTCATTATTTTTGTTTGAGTGCTTGTTTACATTTATTCTTGATATATTTTTGCTTATTTGTTTATTATGTAAGCAAATTAATTGTTTTTGGTTTTGTAGCTTTTGTTTATAATTTTAATGTTAAACGAAGTAAAAGCAAAACCCCATTTCAATTTTCGTAACAATATTCCTTACATTCATTTAAATAGTTGAAATTTTCTATATACAATGTTTAGGTAACAATACAAAATGCTTTTTATTGTGATAGTATAATTAACTTTTGAATAAAGTTTTTGATGACCATTTATGCTTATTAAAACTTTTTTTGTATACCATACGAAGATAAAAGAATGTAAAATCTGAAATGTTTAATATCGTGTTAATTAGGACAAAATTAATATTAATTCCATTTTATTTTAAAATTATGAAATCATTCTAAATGAAAATAAAGAAAATATAATAGAAACAAATTTAAAAATAAAATTAAAAAAAGCTACCACTACTTCTACAGATCATATATCGGTAAGGATCTATCAACCTTGCCAACAGAATCGTGTTCAAAGTCTCTGGTTTGACATTTCTAATGTCCTATCTACTTTTGCATTAGTTTGCTACAGTAGCATTCTACTGACGTTGTAGTAAAAATGCTCCGCGTCACCGTTAGATACAATCAGCATTGAAATTGAGGTGTTTTAAAGTGAAGTTCGAGTTCTACGATTTTTTAACCATGAACTCACACTAGTGCACAATTATCAGTCACAATATCCGAATTACAAACGGTATTAACTTTTATAGCCGTCTTGGCAGCATTTTCACTGTGTATAAAATTGCAATCAGACACTAAAAAGAAAATAAGACAATCTTGTAATTAAGACACAATTTGTCCACTTCGCCAAAGACTATATAAATAACCCAGAAACACTGATGGGCTATAAAACATCAAGTTTTAGTTTGCGAATGTATGACAGCACTAGCATTGGTCAAATTTATATTTCTTAATGAAACTATAGATAAATATTAATGTATAAATCTTCATAAAAATAATTTAAAAGAAAATGCTATGCAATAAAGTTTAAGAGACATTTTTATATTTTAATAGAGTAATGTTCTGAAACGCTACTATTATCGACTATTATACTACATAGCTACATACATAAATGACTATTGGATCCTTTAAAACGACTGAAAACTTCACCTAATCTCAACTCAATACAGCACTTTCGGAATAATTTTTGTCGCTAAATACAAAAAGGTGAAATTCGGGGCGAGCAAATAACACCATCAACCAGTAACGCCGCATTTGATAGATTTGGTGCATTCAACTGGTTTTAAAAACAGAGGATACCATTACAAATACTAAATTGAATTTCTAACATCTATCTATCAGATTACGAAAGCACAGTCTGGGGGCTACTCTCCCCTAATTCTTACCGCTTTATATCCATTGGAGCTGGATAATATCTAAGGTGATTTTCATTCCCAAGGCTGAGAAACCGTCCCACACTAAGGCAAATGACTACAGACTAATCAGTCCTTGTTCTTCTGAAGACACTGGAAAGAGCCCTTGATGCTCATATTAGGACCTCAATTGATCCTTCACTTCTATCCTCATCCCAACATGTCTACACGAGGAGTAAATCAGTGGAGACTGCAGTACACTCTCTTATCTCTCGGGTGGAAAAGTCCTTCCACGTTAAAGAATACACTCTGGCTACTTCCCTGGTCCATTCAATAACGTCAACGCAGACGCTATAGTTGGGGCTCTTAATTCTCTGAACCTGGAACTGTCTGCCCTGGGAAACTGAACCTGAAAATTTCCCTCCGAATATCGAATTATTGTAAAATGTTTCATGCGGGAGAATTGGCCATCTACCGGGCTGCTCAATGTCAACGGTCTTCCTTTCACTCGCATCCCGATCTTTTCTGATAGTCAGGCTTCCATAAGATCTCTGTCGAATGTTGTTAATAACTCCAGGGTCGTCAGGAAATGTCACCGCAGTCTCGAACTTCTTTCTGAGCGCTTCAGTGTCACACTTATCTGGGCTCTTGGGCACAGTAATATTCCGGGAAACCGCAGGGCCGAAGAGCTCGCCAGGACTGGTGCACTACTTTTGGAATCCTCTTCAGTCGACTTGGGGATGCCACTTAACCTCGTTCAAGCTGGATATCGCTCGGAAATTCTTTCGAGACGCCAACCTATCCTCAATCAATGAGAAGTCCTGCTCCATCGCTAGGCTCACTTGGCCCTCAATGTATAGAAGGCGCACCAACCAGTTATTTTGACTTAGTCGTAACATCATCTCGATCACAGTGGCCATGCTTACAGGTCACTGTGTTATGGGAAGACACGAGGAGAGAAGGCAGCTCCCATCTAACGACTTCTGCCGTGGGTGTGGATCCACTGAGGAAGAGGAGACTGTTATCCACTTTCTTGCGAGGTGCAGATATTGGTTATTTGGCTCTCCAATCCTTTTCAGCTTGACGGATATAGCTTCGTTTATCAAACTTTCGGGCTGGTTTTCCAACGTGGGGTAGTTGTGCTTTAAATGTGCAGTTTTTGCGCTAACTTCTTCTTCTTCCCTGGTTTGAAGAAGATTGATCAGTACAGAGACTGCGCTCACCTGTGGCGTCACAACGGGCCGCTATGAGTGCTCAAGTGAGCTTTTGGTATCAAAGCTACCACAGCAACCTAACCTAACCTATTATCATTTTAAGATCGCAAGGTCTTAAACAATAGAACAACATAAGTGAGGATGTAAGTAGATTTACTCGCACCAATTCAATAATTTGAAACATTAATACTTGTAAATATTGTTCGGGCCGCTATCCTTGTTCAAATGAGCTTTTGGTATGGAAGCTACCACACTGACCTAACCTAACCCAAATATTGTTGTGTTCTATTATTTTCATCATAAAAAAACTATGTTTGAAACAACAAAATCAGATACGAAAAGTAATATTAACTCAGTTCAAAATTTTTGTTAAAGCATTAGCATTTTTAGATGTTTTTATTCATGGAGGAAAGAAAAAAGAAAACTACTAAAACAGCTGAAAAAATATCTGTAAAAGATGTTAACAAAAAACTTTATAAAGTTGCTGTCAAACTTTTAAGTATGAATTTGAATTATTTTGGTTATTGTTGTTACAAAAACTTTGTGTAACAGGTGTGTCTAAATAAAACAAAATCGTGCTGACTGGATGAGGAAATATATGTGTCTGGACGAAATGCGATCTCCGTGTTTAGTAGTTCTTTGTTTTTTAGTAATTTTTTAGGTTTTTGTGTGATGATATAATCAACAGCAATATTAAAACAATTTAATTTTATGTCTTATACGAGAAACTGGGAAAACGAACTTAAAAATTGAGTTATATTTCATCAATTACAGTACTGTAAGATTAGAATTGTGTTGTAATTCTAAAATAAGTTACAGTAACAAGAAATGTTAAAATTAATAAAAGTTAGATGGAAAAACGTATGTAAAGCAAAGCAAAATATTCAAAGTACTTTTAATTTTGCAAGTTATAATATCAGTTTTTATACACCAAAAATAATTTTAATACAAGACATACAAAACTCCTGTGAGTAAATATGAATATATAAGTGTAAGTATAAATTATTATTTTCACGTATTATACATACATACATAATTGGCCATTACAACCCTTCAGTCAGGATTACGGCCTAGCTTCTCACACCACTCATGTTGTGTGCGTTAATTTTATACGTGAGTGGCGGGACCTACAGTTTAACGTCGACTCCGAACGACAGAATTTTGAGAAACTTTTTCATGGCAGTTTATTTTACTCTCAGAGTTTTTGCCAGAAATCTGCTGAGAGGAAGTCGCCGAAGAAATATTTTTTTTTTCATATTTCATTTTTGATGTCTGACCTGGGATACGAACCCGGGCTTTACGAATAGTAAGCCAACACACTACCTACTACACCACGGCGACTTCACGTATTATATATATTAGAATACAATATCAATACAGTTAATGAAATCTTTACAATGAAAATTGAATATAAATCAAGCACACTTAACATATTCCCTACACATATGAAAAAATTCCTCAGCATTGGATATTCAAAAATGTGAGTGACCTTATACACATGTTCTCCCAATCGCCTGGTCAATTACCATAGAATGGAAATTTGTAAATCGATTGATAAATCGGTATTTAATACATAAGTATGTAGGAATCAAGAAGTCGCCGTAGTCTAGTAGGTAGTGCGTTAGCTTATTAGACGTAAAGCCAGGATTCGAGCCCCAGGCCAGACATCAAAACAAAATACAAAAAGTCTTTCTTCGGCGACTATCTCTCCGCAGATTTTTGGCAAAAACTCAGAGTAAATAAAATTGCCATGAAAAGTTTCTCAAAAATCTGTCGTTCGGAGTCGACCTTAAACTGTAGGTCCCACCACTCATGTAATCAAAACATATTGTTACGTTTTTACCTTTTAAAAACGTTTAAATATGAGTTCGTTAATTGCAACAAAGTAAAAACAAATATGACTTTAGTTTTGCTTAACTCCCTTTATTATTTACACTACTTTTGTGTACCACCGTATGGAACTTAACGATACAACAATAATAATCTGTTTATTCACTGTACTAGTTCACACAAGTATTCGCTAGATCTTTACAACCACGACTTATTTTGTTCACACGCAACTTCACTCAAGGCTGACTAAATTAACTCTAACTGCTGCTTGCTTTGTCCAGCCCTTTTATAGTCCGCACGCACGTATGATCAGTACGATGAACGTTCTCGATGTGGAAGGTTCTCGCTCACGCCTTCTCGAGACTTCTGATAGTACATTGTTGTTTGTGTACTTTGCTTATGTTGTCCGTTACATATTTGTCGTAGCTGGTTCACTTTATGTTGTTGTTGCTACCTGGTTCGTTATACACATGTGTGTGTGTGCAGCTTTGGATAATCAACACGTTCGTTGTATCTTAGTGTTAGTGCGTATTTGTGTCGTGTGTATTGTGTTGGTGTAGCTGATAGCTTTTGTTTATCGTTTTTATTGTTAAACGATATTAGGTCGTTTCGATTTACGTAACACTGCCGCCCACTTAAGCCTGTTCGTCCCGAATAGGCTCATTATCTCCTTTCCCATATTTTGCCAGTCGCTCTATGTGTACGACCTTCATTTTTGTTCGGGGGCTGTTAGCTTTCTGTATCCTGTACACGACATCGTTTAACCGCTTAATTATTTTATACGGTCCATCCCAGCTGGTTTGTAGCTTGGGAGATAATCCCTTCTTCCGCTTTGGGTTGTATAGCAGAACCATTTGTCCCTCATGGAAGCCCTCCGTGTTTGCTGCTCTATCATACCTGGCTTTCATTCTATCACTGACCATTTTTATACGGGTGCGTACAAACTCATGAAGTTCATTCAGGCTTTCTTCTTTTCCAGTGTATGTTTCGTTCCTCTCTGTGGCGGGCTTAACACCAAATTCTAAGTCACCGGGCAGTTTTATCTCAGTCCCAAAGATAATCTTGGCGGGTGATCTGGATGTTGAATCATGGACTGCAGATCGGTATGCCAGTAGAAACCTCGGAATGTGTTCGTCCCAATCCTTCTGTTGCTCGCTCACTACTTTCCGCAAGTATTCCTCCAGGGTTCGGTTAAATCGCTCTACCATTCCGTCTGACTGTGGGTGAAGAGGCGTCGTTCGAGTCTTCTTAATGCCATATACTTCGCACATTTCCTTGAATACCGCTGATTCAAAATTTCTGCCTTGATCGGAATGTAGTTATATTGGAACCCCGTAGCGGCATACCCAGTTGTTCACAAAAACGTTAACTATTGTGTTCGCCTCTTGATTGGGTATGGCATACACTTCCGGCCACTTGCTGAAATAGTCCATCACAACGAGAACATATCGGTTTCCGGCATTGCTGACAGGAAAAGGGCCTGCTACGTCCATCGCTATACGCTCGAAAGGTGCGCCTGAGTTATACTGCTGCATCTGACCTCGACTTCTTCTTGCTGGACCTTTAGCTGCAATACACTGGGTGCAGTTTGCTATCCAATCCGCCACTGCTTGTTGACATCCAACCCAATAAAAACGTTGCTTTAGCCTTTCCAGCGTCTTGGTCAATCCAAGATGTCCTCCACTGGCTCCATTATGGAACTCCTTTAATACTTCTTTCATTTTGATGGAAGGCACTACCAATAGGTTGGATGAGGTCTTGCCGTCAGCGCTTTCCCAAAGTCGATATAGGCACCCATTTATGATCTTTAAGCTGTCCCATAGTGCCCAATAAGCTTTTGTAAGAGGACCTTCTGCGGATATCTCATTTCTTGTAGGTCGTTTGTCCTCCTCCTTCGCTGCTATTACCTTCGACAATATTGGGTCACTCCTTTGTGCTTGGGACCAGTCTTCGTTGGCTTCAATCCGCGTTAGCCGGATATCGACGATGGATTCCTTTCTCTCAGCTTTCACGCAATGTTTTCACTCGGCGTGAAAGAGCGTCAGCATTTCCATGTTTTACGCCTCTTCGGTGTTCAATGCTGAAGTCGTAAGTCTGGAGGCGTTCAATCCAACGCGCTAACTGTCCTTCGGGGTTCTTGAATTGTAGCAGCCATCTCAGTGCGGAGTGATCAGTCCTTAGCAGAAAATTTTGGCCATACAGGTATTTATGGTAATGTTTGATGCACTCCAGAACTGCCAGTAGCTCTCGTCGGGTCACACAATAATTCCGTTCAGGCTTTGACAATGTGCGACTATAGTAGCCTACGACTTTCTCTGTTCCATTGACCACTTGGGAAAGTACACCACCAATACCATATCCGCTAGCATCACTGTCTAAGATGAATTTTTCCCCTGGGACTGGATACGCCAAAACTGGTGCAGCACACAATAGGTCTTTTAGTGTCTGGAACGCCTTCTCCTGTGGCTCACCCCATTGATAGATTTTTGACTTCTTTGTGAGCTCATGTAAGCTTGCAGCCACGCTGGCAAAGTTAGGCACAAAGCGTCTGTAGTATGTGCATAGTCCCAAAAAGCTGCGTAGTTCATGAAGATTCTGGGGACGAGGCCAGTCCTTTACTGCTCGTATTTTATCTTCATCGGTGGATATGCCATCTGCTGTGACAAGATGCCCCAAATATTTCACCTGCTTTTGGAAAAATGCACATTTCTTTACGCTTAGTTTTAGTCCAGCCGTTGATATCCGTTGCAGAACTTCTCCCAGGTTCTTGAGGTGTTCGTCGAAAGTTCTGCCCATCACTATTATGTCGTCGAGATACACCAGGCAAGTCTTCCAATGCAGTCCCTTTAGAACACGTTCCATAAGCCGCTCGAATGTGGCCGGAGCATTACAGAGTCCAAATGGCATAACCTTAAACTGCCATAAGCCGCCGTTCGCACTGAATGCGGTTTTCTCTTTGTCCTTGTCTGCAATCTCCACCTGCCAATACCCGCTTTGTAGATCCAATGTGGAGAACCATTTTGTTCCGGCTAGAGTGTCGAGTGTGTCGTCAATTCTTGGTAGCGGGTAACTATCCTTTTTGGTGACATCATTCAGCTTCCTGTAGTCTACGCAGAATCTTGTACTGCCATCTTTCTTTTTTACTAAAACTACAGGTGAGCTCCACGGACCCGATGATGGTTCGATTACACCGCTCTTCCTCATTTCGTCGACTAACTCCTTGACATCATTACGCTTCGCCAGCGGTATGCTTCTGGGTGCCTGCTTTATCGGTCTCGCTTCGCCAGTATCAATTTCATGTTTGACCATGGCTGTTCTTCCTTGCCTTTTGCTATTAGTGGCGAAAGCGAAAGCATACCTCTTTATTAGCTTTTTGGCTTTGGTTTTCTCTGCAGCTGCTAAACCTGCTATCCATTTCTCCACATTTTCACCAAATTCCTTTTGATCCTTGGCTGACATATCGGCAGGTTGCGGCGTTTGTTCGCTGTTTATTACCGCCTCTACTGGAACACATTGGCCCACCTCTGAGTTTTTACAGACGACTCTTTCATGGCCTGATAGATTTAGCACTCTCACCGGGACTATTCTTTGTTCTGTGGATTTGACGAGGGCCTTTGCTGATATTAAATCCGTCTGTATTTCTGTTGGTTCAACAACCCACAAGCGGTTTTCCACACAATCTCCCTCCATACGCGCCCATATCAGTGATTCACTCTGAGGTGGCAATTTAAGTTCTTCGACCGCAACTATCCTTCTGGCGTGCACTTGGTGCTTGTACCCAACGTCTAGAGGTATCTCTACATTTCGCCAACTCATAATCTGTTGCCCCATATTCAAATTGATGCCATGAGCTATCATGAAATCGGCACCAATTATAACCTCGTCCACGATATCGGCAACAATAAAGATGTGACTTACACTAATGTTGGCTATAGTCACCTTCGCCTCTGTTTTCCCATGGACGGTGGCAGACTCTCCCGTAGCTGTCCGTAGTCTTACATTGCTAAGTGCCTCACACTTTCCTTTCACTACATCTGGCCTGATGATAGACTGCGTCGCCCCGGTGTCTATAGTGAAGGTATGTGATCTGCCATTAATGTATCCGCACGCCGTAAGATTGTTGTTGTTTTGTTGCATCACTGATATTGAGATTGTGGGGCACTCACTTGTGGGAGCCAGCACTTGCCCCTCAGTGCTAGCTCGTTTTAGTTTAACGGGGACTCTTGTGAAGATGGTTGGCAGTTCGCCCGTTTCTTATTCCTTGATGGTGAGGCGGATCTTGATCTCTTGCGTGGCGCTTTGCAGTTTCTTTGGAAATGACCACTCTTTCCACAATTGAAGCATTTAAGTTTAGCCTTTTGTCCGTTTTCTTCCAAAGCTTGCTTCACCATCTCCTTAACCTTGGTTAAAAGGCATTCATCTTCCTCCACTACTTCCATTCTTCGCACTCTGCTCATTTGTGGTCTTGAAATTGCGCGAGCGGTCTCTTGGGCTAGTGCGAAGGCCACGGTCTCGGCAAAGGTTGTCTTCTGCGTAGAGCATACCGCAAGTTTGATGTCAGGGTCACGTATACCATTGACAAACGCCTCGGTCTTAATGTTATCTATCAGCGGGTGGTTTTCTCCGGGGTATGTGAGCTGCACTAATCTCTCAACCTCCATTGCAAAGGCTTGTAATGACTCATTTGCCTTTTGCGCCCGGCATCTCAACTCCATGCGGTATAGTTCCCGTTTGTGCTCATCGCCAAATTTACGCTGCAACGCCACCATTAAATCGTTGTAGTTGTTTCTGCTGCTGGCTGACATGGTTTCTAGAATCTCAGCTGCGACACCTTTTAATGCCAGAATTAGTTCTAGAGCCTTCTCTCCATCGTCCCATCCGTTTCTGCTGGCTACCGTCTCAAATTGGAATTTGAATACGGATAGGGGTGAGCTGCCATCAAAGCAAGGTGGTTTTATCCTGCCGGTACTTTCGGATACAACTCGCACTGGTTCCGGTCTCTGGCTCTGGATGTTGTTGATCTTCTCTTCCATTATCTCCAGTTTTCCGTCGACGTCGACATCCTTTCCTCCACACCAGTAATTCGTTTGCTGACCGACTCGTGTATTTCCTGCAGCTTCCCTGATGTCGCTTCGAGCTCCTTTTCGATTTTCGTCAAAATTGCTGCTTGCAGTTTCTGGTTTTCGGCTCTAGAAGCTTCTTGCACTTCAGCTAGAAGTTTTTGATTTTCGGTTCTAGAAGCTTCTTGCACTTCAGCTAACAGTTTTTGATTTTCGCTTCTAGAAGCTTCTTGCACTTCAGCTAGAAGTTTTGAATTTCCCTTCTAGAAGCTTCAAATAGTTTCTGGTTTTCGGCTCTAGAAGCTTCTTGCACTTCCGTTAATACTTGCATCTTTTCCATCATAGCGGCTAGCAACGAGTTTATGTCGATACCGCTAGGGGTTACAGGGGCCTTTATCTCTCGTTCCTCTTCATATTCGAACTCGTAGGAATCGATGTCGATGTCCTGAAGCTGCAGATGTTCCCTTAACCGCCTTTGCAGTTCATTTTTCGTGCCCATTGTTGGCAGCTCGAGTTTACCCAACTCCCGTTTAAGCCGTTCCACTTTTAGATCGCAGAGTTTCATTTTCTCCTTTTTTTATTTATTTATTTTTACTTTTGGATTTTGCAATCCCACTTCTGACACCAATTGTTACGTTTTTACCTTTTAAAAACGTTTAAATATGAGTTCGTTAATTGCAACAAAGTAAAAACAAATATGACTTTAGTTTTGCTTAACTCCCTTTATTATTTACACTACTTTTGTGTACCACCGTATGGAACTTAACGATACAACAATAATAATCTGTTTATTCACTGTACTAGTTCACACAAGTATTCGCTAGATCTTTACAACCACGACTTATTTTGTTCACACGCAACTTCACACAAGGCTGACTAAATTAACTCTAACTGCTGCTTGCTTTGTCCAGCCCTTTTATAGTCCGCACCAGGGATGGAAAAGTTGGTACAATTGTACTTTTTTTAGCACTATTTGGAAGTCAAAAACACCATAGCACCTCAATGACTTATTTAGCACTATTTAAAAATTTTCCCTATTTTATTACATTACTCAAATATTCGGTCCCATCACTGTATAATTTTTTGTTTCATTTTCATATTGCTACTCGATGCTAACTTTTAGACCGCTTAAAATTTTTGTTCAGTGAAATAGCTCGCTATTTTATACAAAAAGATACATTAGATGAAAATGATATTTTAAAAATCAATATCAATGAAAACAATATTCCTATTGGCGATATATATACATATCCATAAATAATATTGATCATAGTATTATTTTGGAGCTTAAAGAAATAGCAAAGAAATTTTATTTCTGTGAATTCTGTGAAGTTTTAAAAGCAAAAGTTGATTTAAATAATGAAATGTTACTATGGTTTAAAAAATGTACACCAGAAAACGTTGTTTCAGGTAAAACTTCAAGTATTGTATCGTTTATATTCAAAATGTTTCCCAATGAAATTAAGAATATTGAATCAATAAATAATCAATTTCGTGAGCTATCGGACTTAGAAACTATTAAAGCTTTCAAAAATGAGAACATATGTACCTTTTTGGTCGAAGGTGTCAGAAATAAAAAATGAACTAAATGAACCAATGTTCAATGTTATTTCAAGAGTTATAAAAGGAATATTTTTAGTTCCACATTCATCTGTAAATGGAAAAAGGGATATTTTCGTACCAAAATTTAATTAAAACCAAAGGGAGAAATAGACTGTTTGCTTCGACTGTCTCCAATTTAATCCAAACAAGGGATTTATTGAAGTCATTTAATTCGTGATGCTACAATTATGAAATAACAAATAGTTTGCTAACAAAGAAAAATATCATAAATAGTGATTTTAAATTTAGATCTCATAAACTTTTGTGTTCCTTTATAGTTAAGTATTAAAGTAAGTTGTTAAGTTTATCTATTATAAAGGGTCCGCCAAATAACTTTTTTTTTTGAAAATGCTTTAAAAAAAACCTACTAAATATTTCCTCAAATTTCTTTTTTATTTGAAATTACAATCCTTCCGGTTAATAATGGAAAATAATTTCATTCAAATGGCTGCCTCGGCTGGCCATGCAGTAGCCTACACCAGAAGATGCCGATTTTGGCAAAAATCATCTTTTCGGATGAAGCTCATTTTGATCTTGGCGGGTGTGTAAACGAGCAAAATTGTCGCATTTGGGGCACAGAAAACACGCACGCATACAAAAAAGCCGACGCACCCACAACGAGTCACTGTTTGGTGCGGATTTTGGTGCAGAGGCATAATTGGGCTATTTTTCTTCGAAAATGAGCAAGGAGTGGCCGTTACAGTCAATGGCGATCGTTATCGGGTCATGTTGAACGAATTTTTGTTCACAAAAATTGAAGAGGAGGATATTGGCAATATTTGCTATCAACAGGACGGCGCTACGTGCCACACAGCCGAAGCTACACCCGATGTTTTGCGCCCTGTTTTTGAAGATTGCATTATCAGCCGCAGAGCTGATGTCGTTTGACCACCTCGGAGCTGCGATTTGACACCATTGGACTATTATTTGTGGGGTGCCGTCAAAGATATGTGTTACACCTACAAGCCAGAGACAATTGACGCTTTAAAGGACAATATTCGTGAAGCCATTGGTGAAATACAGCTGCACACAATCGATAATGTGCTTAAAAATTGGACCGATCGCTACTGCATGGCCAGCCGGGGCAGCCATTCGAATGAAATTATTTTCCATTATTAACCGGAAGGATTGTAATTTCAAATAAAAAAAGAAATTTGAGGAAATATTCAGTAGGTTTTTTTTAAAGCATTTTCAAAAAAAAAAGTTATTTGGCGGACCCTTTATATACTTAATGCTTAGTACAAAGAAACTGCAATGTACCTTTTTTAATTTTTATGTTTTTTACGCTTATATGTACATAAATATATGTAAAATGAATTCTCATTTATATATTTATTTATTTATTAATAAAAAAAAGTTTAAAAAAGAAAAAAAGTGAATTTAGTACAATCGGGCTGAAAAAAGTACAATTTTTTGTGAAAGTTAGTACAATTTGTTAAGATCAATTTCCCATCCCTGGTCCGCACGCACGTATGATCAGTACGATGAACGTTCTCGATGTGGAAGGTTCTCGCTCACGCCTTCTCGAGACTTGTGATAGTACATTGTTGTTTGTGTACTTTGCTTATGTTGTCCGTTACATATTTGTCGTAGCTGGTTCACTTTATGTTGTTGTTGCTACCTGGTTCGTTATACACATGTGTGTGTGTGCAGCTTTGGATAATCAACACGTTCGTTGTATTCTTAGTGTTAGTGCGTATTTGTGTCGTGTGTATTGTGTTGGTGTAGCTGATAGCTTTTGTTTATCGTTTTTATTGTTAAACGATATTAGGTCGTTTCGATTTACGTAACAATATATTTTGAGGTATAAGTAAGGCATGGTTGCCTATTTTAGGAATCAAAACATATATTTCCAGCTATAAATCGTTGCCTATTCCTATGACAACTACACAAAATCTTGTAAGCTCTATGCCTAAAAGATAAGCAGGTGTTATGAAAAATGGTGGTTATGCATCAAAATGTTAATATATCTTTTAATTCAATATATTTTGGCGGTTAAATATTTTAATTTAAAATTCGTTAGTAGTATCATATGGAATAATGAAATAAACTTTGTATTCTTAATGCTATTGATTTCTTATAGGTTCTAGGAGAAGAATTAGCATTAAAATCTTGTGATTTGTTCCCCCTGTGTAGGTGAAGAGATCCGCGTCCATGTTGACAAATGTCATAGTTTTTAAGTTTCTTTTTAGTGCATTATTTTAGAGCATATTGGAAATGATTTCAAGATTTGTTTGATTTGAATATATTCCGCTTAGTTAGTTTTACATCACTTTTTTATGGAATTGTAATAAAACTTAAAGCACTCTTGTTACTTAATATTTATTGAATATTAAAAATTTTTTAAATTCATAATATTTTCGATTTGTATTTATTGTATTAAAAAATTCTTCTAATTTTCCAATAGTAGACTGCACTGAAATTATAACTTTTTTCAATCTAAAACTTTAATTAATAAAGTGTACATGTTTGTAAATTAAATAAAAAAATCCATTCAAAATCGAACTTAAAAACAGGAAACAACGTTGATACTTGTGAAACCTAAATCAAAAATTTTTGTTTTTCAAACAACTCTGCTATTCAAAATATCATATAATTTTTATAAAAATAAATTAAACCTAAAACAGGACAAAGTAAATAATAACAATATTGGTTTTATACCAACGACACTCCTACAAAGGAATATAATTGAATTCAACTGGGGTTGATATTACTGGACTATAATAATAGGAAGGACTAAACAAATTTTAATTTTTTTTTGGCAATTTGAAATATCTACTTAAACGTATGTCAACCAACAATTGTTGATGATGGCAAACGAAATTGTAAATAGGTTAGGTTAGGTTAGATGACGTGTACTTGTCAATTAAGACAAGTACAGTACCCGGAGGTCGAATTGACCCATTGTACAATGTGTGGAGAAACGAACACCACTTATGTTGTGTGTGTTAATTTTATACATGATTTATACAGTTTAAAGTCGACTCCGAACGACAGATTTTTCTTTATTGAGAAACTTTTCATGGCAATTTGTATTTACTCTCAGAGATTTTGCCAGAAATCTACTGAGAGGAAGTCGCCGAAAAAATACTTTTTTTTTGTATTTGTCTTTGATGCCTGGCCTGGGGCTCGAACCCAGGCTTTTGCGTCTAATAAGCCACACTACCACTCTACCTACTAGACTACGGCGACTTCAAATTGTAAATAACAAAAATAAAATCAGATGAAGTAGGAGCACCGTATACAAATTTTAAGTTGGATTTGCTCATATTAAATCAAAAAGATTGGGTTACAAATTTGTTTAAAAATTAAACACTTTTTTTTGTATATTAGAAAGGATTTTGATTACATTTTGGCTTCAACGGAATTTAAATGCACACGAAATGATCGAAACAAAATGACTAAACAAAGGATGAAACGATAAGTGCCAACTCCTCCCTGTCATCAAACATGGTTGTAGTTTGCCGTTTTCATGACGGGACACAAAACCTTTCCTGTTAATCAATTTTAAGCGTTTCAAGTAAATTGCGGCGAATCATATTGTACCACCGATCATATTGCACATGCCGATTAGTTACGATTAGTTGTACAACTTGATTAAGTTGTATAATCAATTTCATTATGTAGGGAGGGACTCATTCTAAATACACAAAATGCATCTGTAAAAAATCGTGTCATAAAAAGGAACGAACGAAAACAGTTTCCCAAATATTGTTGAAAAAGGCCGTTATTAAATTGAGTGCCTCTCTCCGTTCAGTTGTGTGATTCGTTTAATTTGACCCATTCGTTTATGACATACACATTTCTAGTGTACATGGGGTTATGAGATTCGTTCAATACCTTATCTTTCAGTTGTTCGCATAATACTCGTTAGAACCTTGTTTATTTATTAATTTTTTCATCTTATTATTTATTGAACCTTCGATACTTATTGAAATAACAATAATTGTTCAAATCTTAAAACAAAAAACAAATTATTTGGACCAGCAGTGAATTAATATTTCCCTTTTGATCTTATAAATATCAATCTTTTTTAAACGAATGTGGCAGCGGAATTCCAAAATGCAGTGCAGTTTAAGGCTTAGTAACTTCATATGTGGCAACTTAAATTAAATGCCTATCAAAGTGTATGTACAGAATATCCTATATGCTATTTCTGAGCTACTATGTGGTACTTTGTTCGAATGTAAACATATTTATGCTATTAGGAGACCTGTGAGAACCCATTCACTAGAACGTACTATATCGTTTATATTACATTAATTAATTATAACTAATTTTTTTTTTGAACGCACTCTTTGTTTATTGTGTTTCGAATTTTTATTTAGTTCTTCTTTTATTGTCTTTATTAAAGAAATTAGTCACACAAAACCATCTAATTCTTCCAGAGTCAAATAGTGAATAACCTTATATGCGACAGGGACAATTCTTTTGCAAAGACAAAACACATGCATCCTAATAGGTTCCTATCTCTGGGATTCAAAAAGTCAGCTGCCAGTCCATCCAAACTAGCTCCCTTGTTGTTTTCAAGTCGTTGAGTTACGATTTTGACCACTTCCTTACGAGCCTCGGAACCAACATATCACAGCCGGTACAACATTTCCTTTAACGACAGAATTTGTGTCTTTATCGCTTCGTAATATCGTACAAAGTGTTGAAATACAAAAGTCCAAAAGTATAAAGCTCAACGAAAAATTTGTTCAAGTAAGCCTACATGTTTTTAAATTATATTAGTATTTACTTATAATTTCTTATTAATAATTATACTGTTAACTTTCGTAAAATCTTGTTGATACAACAGAAACAAAAAAATGTATGAATGAATACATAATTAATTATATTAGTTTTTTATTAAATTTCCGATATTTTATAAGGTTCTGAAAATTTTTCGAAAGTATTTCTATACACGTGAAACTCTAAGAGAGAAGAGACAAATATTCAGACATATATTTTAGAATATTTAAAACTGCCACTTGTTGCAAGTGAGCTTACTTTCAGCAAAAACAAATATATGCCTAATAACGCAATCTTCCATTTTTTTTTATTTATTATTATTATTATTTATATACCAACTTTTTGGTATTGAAACCTAAACTAACGCAATGAAAATTGTTTGAGTAATTCAGTGAATTTGTAAAAGACTGGTGTAAGAAACGAAAATATTCAGTTATTTGATTCTGTTTATCTTATCATATTGATAAGTCTGCAATGATTTATGATAAATTTAAAAGTGTGAATGACACCACTGACTGAGTTTTTGCTCCGGCATTATTCATTATATATTTTTTCTTTTTTTATAATAGTTACGGCTACGCAGAAATTTTCTTATAATGCGTTAAGACAAATAAAATATTCTCATTCTTTTGTTTTATTTTCATCTATTACTTTTATTAGAATCTTTGCACTTTCTTTTTAAACTGCAACTTTGGTTTTTTTTTTATTTTACTTCTTCCCATTGGTACTTTCTTTCAGCAGCAAACGAAGTTTTACCATTTTAAATGCATAAGTAGAATATGTTTTTTAAGATCTAGAGAGCTTAAAATAATAATACGCTGCAGAAGTATTGTTGGAATGACACTTTTTATTTAATCTGGTAGAAAATTTAATGTTATTTATTTTTTAAATATCATTTTCGGTTTATAGCGACTCAGACGATGGTCATTTTGCGTTAATGTGAAGCACAAAATTAAGAACGATATAGAATCGACACTCAAGAGTATTCTTCTGTTTCCATTTTTTTACAACAGGTTTATCTTTATGCAACTTGTGTATTCTTTTGTTACATAATTCATTAATGTCTTTTTATTCAAAATAGAAAGCAGTAAGAAAGCATATTTTTTAATTATATTTTTTAAGCATATATTTTCAACAAAAGAGTACATGTACTCATTAAAAGAGCACCCCTAAAGGCAATGATAATTTTTTTAAAAACTCGGTGGAAATGTTTCAAAAAATGTGTCAAGTAAAGGAAAAGAGTCGATGATTGATAAAAAAAAACTGGCTAGTGGTATTAAAGAGATTACAAATGTTATTAACAAATTAAAATTGGACGAAGTATAAAATAAATTTTAATACTTATTAATTAGTTTAAATTAATTTTCACAAATTTTTTGTTTGTTTTTATTATGAATTATTTTAATACAATTGAAAGGTTTTTTATAATTTATAAATTGTTGAAAAAACTGCTCTATTTTTTAAATCACTTTTATAATTTTTTATTAATTATCACTTTTTTAATTACAACAGCTAAATATTTAATGTGGATTGAAAAATTAAATAAATTAAATCAAAATTAAATGACTGAAATTCATTAAAACTTTGTAATACATATATGGAATACATGTGGGTGTATTTACGGTGGTTCCAAAAGTAAATCAAAATAATGAGAAAATGGTCTTTCATTATGAGAATAATTTGATTATCGCTTTTGATTCACGCTTCAATATCTTTCGTATATGATTCCATACATTTTCTCGCGATACCAACTCTTGTGGACATTAAGGATTATGAAATTATGTAATACAATGCACACCAGTATTCGCCGTAGTCTAGTATTTAGTGTATTGGCTTATTAGATGTGAGGCCACGGTTCAAACCCCAGTTCAGACATCTCCAACAAAGCGAAGTATTATAAAATATATCTCCGATGACTTCCTCTCCTTTCTGAGAAGTTTCTCAAAAATCTGTCGTTCGAAATCGATTTTCAACTGTATGTCCCGCCACTAATTTATAAAATTAATACACACAACATAAGTGGTATGAGAAACTAGGTCGTAATGTATGCATGCAAGTAGTCTACACTAAAACAATAAATTCAGAATTTTTAAGTAAACCCTACGGTTATAAACAGTATTCTAAATGCCAAAAGTGTTCTATTCTATACTACTATTCGTACTCGGGATTATCTACAATTGCATGTGGCTTTTTCACTTTCGAGATTGTCTCCTGAACCTTGAAGGAAAATCTGTATCCCCTGTGTGCCGAAATGACATGTACGAAATACTCTTTCAGGAGTAAAATTGAAATTTTAAATGAGGGATTTATAAATATTGATTAAATTACCGCCATCTCTTTGACAACGATAGCTTGTCATACTTGCTACAATTAATGTGTAATTAGCGTCATAAGCTCCCTTTAGGATTATACTAAAAAATTAGATAACATTATTCCTGATTAACCGCACCAAATGAAATTGGAAATACTCAACAAATTTCTAAAATTGGTTTTCAACGTCAACGTGTCAAGTGAACCTTAAGTAAGTTGAATATAAAAGCATCACAAAACATCATGTGCTTTCAAAATTATTAAACGAACAGTATTTCCTAACTTATGGCTCCAAACAATTGGCTGGACTGAGTTTCCACGCGTTAAATATGTGCATATGTAAGTAATCGAAACCTTTGTTAATACATAAAACTCTGAAAGTAAATAAAACTTGCCATGAAAAGTTACTCAAAAAATCTATCGTTCGGAGTCGACTTTTAACTGTAGGTAGTGGTAGCACCTATAGTAAAAAATTAACGCACACAATATGGATGGTGTCAAAAGCTAAGCCTAAAGGGTCGTAATTAAGGATGTAAGTAAATTACATGCATACTTAAGTAATTAATATTAAGCAATGGAAACTTACGGAAGTGTTATCGACAGCCTCTTCTTGGGTAATATACTGTTGCCAAGCTATCTCAGAGGGCCTTTGACGAGCGTTAACACAAGCTCATAAACTTCCTTCATCATTCTTCTTCCAGCTCCTTCTTGACTAGCCCTTTTTTCAAATTTGGGGTCAATATTATGCTGTAATAAGCAGAATGCATTTTTAATGCAGCGTATGGTGATATTACATTTTGGAAAATATTTTTTTATATATAAGCAATAATGCCAAAGCCACGCCGTAATATGACCGTTTCACTGTTTGACAGTATTCACGTTACTAGAATTAATAGGGAGGCTAAAGCACTATTTTCATTTCATTAAATCTTTCTGTAAAAAATTTGGCTTCATCAGCAAATCAATATCAATCTTCGATAACCCAAAGAATTTTTTTAAATTATTGAACTATACGAGAACCCTCCCAAATAGTAGTACTACATTTCAGGTGTCGTCCACATGTATATACAAGGTCACTTCTTTCTCCTATCGGTGAATTTTTCAAATCGATCTATAAATATTCAGCATAAACGACTTTAAACATTTAATTTATTTGTATCTAAGTGTTGTAAATCGTCAGAGTTTAATTATGACTAACGAATGTAATAACGAAATATCTTTCCCATGTTCCTAATGGTATTGATTCGAAGATATGTATGTATGTATGTAGACAATTTGTACAAAAATTTTAAAATTTATGATTTTGTTCTTGTGTTAATATTCTTTTCATAGCTTATTTCAAAGTAAATGTCAAAAGAAAATTATGTTAATTACGCAAAATGAAAAGTTGAAAAGACCTCTACTTGGAATACCCTCTCTAGTAGGAATATCCTCAATGAGATTGCATGCAGGTATAATGATGTCAGATTCTTTTGTTCAATTCCAATCTCTTTCAATGTGATTCTTTGAAGCTCGACCATAAATGCAATTTTTCTTACTTGCATATTCCAAACATAAGTGCCTAATAAAAGTAAAGGGTGATTTTTTAAGAGCTATATGAAAATTAAAAAAAAAACACATAAAATTCAGAAAAATGCATGAAATCTTTGTTTGAATCGATAGTACGGTCCATATAATTTAATGTTTGAAGATTATTTCATGCAAATATTTACCGCGACTGCGCCACATATGGTCCATCTGCTTAGTCCAATTTTGGCATACTCTTTCCAACATTTCGGCCGGTATCTCACGAATAAATGCTTCATTTTTGTCTTCCAATGCGTCAATTGAAGCGGACTTGTCTGTATAGACATGAGGTTTAACATAGCTCCACAAAAAATAGTCTAAAGACGTTAAATCGCAAGATCTAGGCGGCCAATTGACCGGTCCCGAACGTGAAATAAAATGTTTACCGAACTCGCCTCTCAATAAGTCCATTGTTACACGTGCTCTGTGGCATGTGGCACCGTCTTGTTAAAACCACAAGTCATGCAAGTCAAGCTCTTGCATTTTGGGCAAAAAAAGTTGGATATCATCTCACGGTAGCGCTCACCCTTCACAGTTACGTTACGATTCGCAGCATCTTTGAAGAAGTACTGTCCAATTATGCCACCAGCCCATAAACGGCATCAAACTGTGACTTTTTCTGCATACATTGGTAACTTTTGCAATCCTTCTGTCTGATATTCACTCCAAAATCGACAATTCTGCTTATTTCCGTATCCATTGAGCCAAAAATGAGCTTCGTCACTGAACACAATTTTTCGATAAAGAAGTGGATCTTCGGCCAACTTTCCAAGAGCCCATTCACCAAAAATTCTGCTTTGCGGTAGGTCGTTCGGCTTCAATTCTTGCTGTATTTTTATAGGCTTCACATCTAAATCCTTCCGAAAAATTGTCCACGTTGTTGAGTAACAGAGGCCCAATTGCTGCGAACGGCTACGAATCGATAATCATCATCATTAACACTGGCCGATCCAGCTGCGATATTTTCTTTAGTTCGCACTCTACGTAAGCGTGTTGTTTAATGTCCAACAATGTAAATTTGGTGCGAAATTTAGTCACAAGAGCCCGAATAGCTGCTTCAGTGGGTCGATTAAACCGACCATAAAATGGAAGTAGCGAGTGATGAACTTTCTTAACAGAGCACGCAATTGATAATAAAATTCAATGATTTGCAAGCGTTGTTCGTTTGTAAGACGATTCATGGTTAAATTATAGACCAAACTGAAGATGTTTGACAGTGAAACAAAACACGAAACGTGCGTGTACTGTTTAAACCAGTGTTGCCAAAAAGATAATAACTAAAAAATCACCCGTTATAAGCTAAGGCTATACAAAAAATAAGGCACGTACACTACAAAATACAATCGAACTTGCACTAGGTTTAGTACGTCTGTTGACAGGTATGTATGTGATTATAAAATTTTACAAAGTCTCTGACAGTAGCACTCTCATTGTTTCGTCTGTCTAACAACAGTAACAACTGACAACTGAATGATATTAAAATGAAATGAAAACTTCAGTATGTATATCCGTTTAGTGTTCTTCGTCCTTGTTTAGTAAAAACTCTTGAAAGGAATGGCTTAAGCTAACTAGAGGTAAGAGGAAATGTGTTTGCTACTGCATATGATAGTACCCTGACTTTTATGGGTCACTTCAATAAAGTCATGTTTCCTATTCAAAATTCGAAAAATGAAAGTGCTGTAGATGCAAAAAGACTACATAGTCAAATGTGAAGTACCAGTAGAATGTCATTGTCATTCTATGAAATTACCATATTTTTTTTTTTTTTTTGATTAGGAATTGTATTGCTGAAATGAAACATTAGCAAGAAGAGTTATAGAACACCATTTAAATTCTGAAATTATCCATGTACACTTAAAAAATTATATTCCCAGTATTTAAACATTGTTGCATTGAATCTGATAGCAAAAGCACTTTTTTCAAAATTCTAAAGCTCTTAGTGTTTAGTTAAAAACATTGAGGTTTTTTATGAACAGCTGCGAGCTATGCTAATGTTTTTGGTAGACGAAGCTGATTTTTGTTAAAAAGTTTAATAAGTATTTTAAGGACTTTTTCGATGTCTATTATGAAATAAACTAATTTTTGTAATAAAAATAAACTTTACATGTGCTACGTCAGCAAGCAACAAAAGAAATGCTAACATTTATTATTTTAGCATTTTTTAATAAAATAAAAATATTTAAACCATCTGTTGATTGAAATGTTTTTCATCGATTCAATGAAAAAATATTTACAGCAATATCGAGCGAGTCTATATAGAGAAGAGCAAAAAAATTATAAATTACTAAACATGTTAAACTCTTGTTCGCTAACAACGTCAATCAACAGATTTGAACTTGTCGAAAACTATTAAACGACAGTTTCAGTTTGCATAATTGTACCTTGAGGTTGGTCACTCTTTGCTACAACAAACATAATCACTTAGATTATACGTTTTTCCCTATAAGAAAAGTTTAAACTATTATTGTTCACAATTATGTAATTTCTATGCTTCGTACAAAATGCATATACATATGTATCTACATTTGATTTAAAGTATGGCATCAAAATCACATGTATTAACGAAAGACGGAGAGGTGGACACAGAAGTAGAAGTTCTATTAGTGTATAGCATATAATGCAGCGGTTACCGTAAAGTAAAAAATTTCTTAGTATAGGTTTTTTGAAATTATATACTGCGTCTTACAAAACAATTAATTGAGAAATAAAAAATATACCCGTTTACACAAAAATACTTGTTTCTTCTCCTCCCCTTCTAAATGCAATAACGGAACACACTCACCGATAACACGAGAAACTTCTCTCAGCAATCGAAATGATCGCGGTTGTCAACATCGTTGGAGTTATGATGGTAAGCATGGAGATGTAACAAAAAATATCAATGCCAAAAAGCTCTATTAGTAATGCAAATCTGGTCTGATCTGTTTCCCCAGCGTGGAGAAGAGGTGTGTGTTTAGTCAGCCCACCGTTTGAGAGAGTCTAAAATACAATTTCAACTAATGACCTTCATAAAAGTATGAAGTTTTTCCCATGCATTTGTGTATTTTCTACCATTTTTATTAATAAAAAAATTCAAATTCCTTTTTTACTATTTACTGTAAGTAATAAGTGCATGTGAATGAATGTTTGTATATATTTATATTTAGGTTAGAGGTTAGGTTAGAGGACGTGTACTTGTCAATTACGACAAGTACAGTACCCGGAGGCCGAATTGACCCATTGTACATATTTATATTTATGTTAAGTGTACTTATTGTGGTAGAATATAACAGAATTGAAGTACATACTTACTTGTGTATAATTGTTTGGAAATGATTATTTTGAAAAAAACTTTAAACATACAACAACTTTTACCAATTCATCCAGAATGGGCCTACTCGCTGAAAAAGATTTTTCAATTAAAATTAGGTTCAGTTGCTAACTTCTCTAGAGCCCATCAAGTGAACACATTTCGCTGTTAGGGGTTGTTCAGTAATCAAAATGATATTCATTTCAAAAGATTAGATTTATTTTAATATTCAATATTTCTATTTTCTTTAAGTACCCACAGGTGGCTTTCCAATACAAAATAAATTATTTTCAAACATTTCATTTTATTGTAAGAAACATTGTTAATTTTTATGAAAAAAGTTAATTAAAATAGGTATTTAAAATATGTTTTGTTTTGGTTTGCTGTACCAATTTGAACCAATTCAACAATATAACGGGAGATAAGTATTTTTAAATTTTTAATAGCTTTATCCGATCCATATGTTTTTGGTATGGTTAATACATAAGATTATGTTTAATATTGTTGTTTGCTGTTTCAATAAATACATCAGAATTAGATCTTCGATTAGATTAAATAGTGTTAACATTGGGTGGATATTTTATTCCATGAATTATTAAAAAGAAAAACATTTTGATTGTTTGTTTCTAATGGAGTATGATCCGATTTTGGAGTATGATTATTTGCGTATTATCACAGAGCGTAGATTTGAAATTTAAATAATTTTTTGCGCCACTGTCAGATGAATCGCAACTATTGACTATATCATTAGACTTTGATTTAAAGAGTATTTTTTCTTTATCAAATTGATCAATTGTGTCAAAAACTTTTACACTTTTAGCTCTTGAAGCCTTTTCATATACAGCGACATCAACATTCTCTACCAGAACATTGAGAGCTATAAGAGTATTTTCCTTTTCAGTCCCATCACCTTCTTTATCATGATCTCTCACTGAAATAATTAAAGTGTGTTTACATTTTATGTCAGATATATAACCAGATGAAACTGAACTTTTGTTATCATTGTGATCGTCATCAGTACTATAAACGGAATTGTAATAAGAACTATCAGAGTTCTTGTTTCGACGTTTAATCTTAAGGCTAGAGCTGCTTATATCTTCAGTCTCATCTGACCTAGTAGTGTCGACATTAATTAAATCGGAATCGTTTTCATAGGCGCCATGAAATAAGTTCGGTCAACACTATTATCCCCTGTGCCTTTTTGTTTTGCTGAAGTTTCCCTTGGTGAAATTCAAGCGATCCGTTACTCGTTTATTTTGATATATTTTCTCAACCGATATTGATTATGGTTTCTACCAAAATTACTTTCATCCTTCTCATTGTCTTCCAAAGTTACTGATACAATATTTGTATTGTCTCATCATCATGTCATCAGTGCTATCTTCTACAGTAACTGTAGGAGGAATCATTACAACGTCGCTGGTATCGGACTCATTGTCCGTATCGAAGTTATTTCTTAAGGTTCAATTTTATTGGCAGCTGCTGCCGCAGAGCTTTTAGTCTTTTCAGATTTCTGTTCCTTAATCTCTAGACGTACAGCTGTTTGTAATTTTTGTACCCTACTCTCCATCCAAACAGGTACGGAATATAACACCAGTTTGGGGCTCTGGTCAGCTTTATTGGAAACATTTGTGTATTGTGATGTAATACTCTCTTGAGTCCCATGTACATACATACATACATACATAATTGGTCATTACAACCCTTCAGTCAGGATTACGACCTAGTTTCTCACACCACTTATGTTGTGTGTGTTAATTTTATACATGAGTGGCGGGACCTACAGTTTAAAGTCGACTCCGAACGACAGATTTTTGAGAAACTTTTCATGGCAATTTTATTTACTCTCAGAGTTTTTGCCAGAAATCTGCTGAGAGGAAGTCACCGAAGAAATACTTTTTGTATTTTATTTGATGTCTGGCCTGGGGCTCGAACCCTGGCTTTTCGTCTAATAAGCCAATACACTACCTACTAGACCAGTCCCATGTTCTGAAGTTAATGTTGCAGTTGATGTATTTACAGTGCTTTTAGCCTTTTCAGATTTCTGTTTCTTGATCTCTAGACGTACAGCTGTTTGTAATTTATGTACCCTACTCTTCATCCAAACAGGAACGGAATATAACACCAGTTTTCGTTTGGCACTCTGGTCAACTATATTGGAAACATTTGTGTATTTTTGTGATGTCACATGTTCAGCAGCTAATGTTGCAGTTGATGTATTTACAGTTTTGCTCATATCTTCTGCCTTTAACATTTCTATAATTAAATAAACATTATTGCAAAAAATATATTTTTTTTTTAAATTTAAAAGAAAATAATCTTAAAGGCCAATTTAATACCCCAAACTCAATGCATACTGGTGCACTAAACCTTAAAGTTCTTTTTAGCGCATATTGACGGGGGGCTTTTAGACTAATGTGTTTATTTAAAATTTTTTGTAAAACATTTAGATGTGTTGTACATACGACTCAAAAAAGAATAAAAGAGAACAGAATAATGTCACGTGGGATAATATGCAATTTTTTGGAATTGTTTTAAAAGATTTTATATGAAAACATGTTAGACAAAAATTTTTCATTCTTTAACAAATATTACATTTAGAAAAAATACACTTGTATAGTTAGAGATACTCACTCATTTTTCTCCAGAATATCGTAAATGAAAATCGGTTTTAGTGGGACTTTAATTAACTATTTCCGATTTCAATATTTACGCGCTAAATTTAATTTCAACTTACTATTTTGATTTTTCAGTAACGACTGAGTGAATGATCCCGACCTTACTATCTATTTATAGGACTTGAAATCGGGATTTGCCAACAATTTGGCATCATGATCATTTTTTTACGCATCACTACCTGTTTAATTATGAAAATATCTGAAAACATTTCTTAATTGCGAGGATATTAGCGAATAATTAATTTCCCTACCAATAAAACCCTTCAGTTGGGGGGACAGGTAGTTCGGAGTACAGGTCGTAAATACAGTTGTAAATAACTACCCAAATACATTCTATGTGTTGTCCACAATAATAATTTTGTTTCTGTATGTACCTGAATTTGGTTTATCGTTTTATTAAATAAAGGGTTTTTTATGAATGTTGACAACGTTGTTGTTATTTCACATTTTCAACACTTTCTGTTATTTTTGTAAATTTTAGGAAGTATGAATATGCTATTAATCTACATATTTGCTGTTTTTTTCTTGTGAATAAAATCCAATAATAATACTGTGCGACAGTGAAAATACACCCAGAGTAACCACATAGTCTAAGTTATTTACTAGGTTAAGTAGAACTCAAAAATACTATTTTTATTTTTCTCGAACCATCCAAACTTGTATTATTTGACAAAAACCGTTGTTTAGATCGTTTTGCTCAAAATTGTTAATTACCCAAATATCTTTAAACTAATTTTAAAAATCCACAGGTTTTTAGAAAGGGCAGAGATTAACCTTTAAAGCGGTATACATAAACATTTTGTTCAAGCTTATATGTTATGAATTTTGTAATTCTTAATTGCAAAATTTAAATAAAAATATGAAATAACTGGCGACGTTCTGAAAGTGCATTATATTGCGAAGTGATTTACACTTCGTTTGATAAAATTAGACAAAAATTACAGTAGTTATGATTTAAAGAGTATAACAGCTGAGCCATATTGTATATATATATGCTGTCTTATCAAATGAACATTAGTCAAAAATTAAAAAAAAATGCACGACTTAGACTAAGTAATAACTCGGGTGTATTTCATTTGTTGTATTTTGTCGCATATTATAATTGTACTGTAAGTATTCGATAATTATTCAATTCTTTTTTCTTTTAATTTTAAATACACGTATGAAATATTTGTGATTTAATTTAATTTTATGATATGAATTTAATATTTCATATTATTAATATTTCATGCTTAATATTTATCATGCTTTAGGAATTCCAGAAGACTATTTGCGTTCACTTTGATTACAGTTAATTATAGAAGTTGTTGATTACAGAAGTTATAGTTAGTTCTACACCCAGCTAATAACACAGTGTAAGTTGTGAGATTTGTTAAGTAGAACTCAAAAATTATTTTAATATTTCTTGAACCCTCCAAACTTATTTTATTTGTCAACAAATTTTTTTTTGGACTTTACGCACAAATTTATTTATTACACAAACATTTTTGAACCGATGTTCAAAATTTAAAACGTATTAGAAAGAAGAGGGATTGGTCTTTAAAACGATAGACATATTATATTATTTGACTTAATAGGCTATGATGAGGTAAACTTGACAATGCAAATTTTTTTCATATTTTTTTTAATTGGTCGTTCATAGAATCAAACTTTAATTAAAAAATATGAAATAAGTGATGACATTCTGAAAGTGCATTATCTTCTGAAGAGATTGACACTTCGTTTGATCAAATTGAACAAAAATTACCGTAGTTATTATTTAAAGAGTCTGACAGTCGAGTTATAGTTTTAATATACATATTTTTTCAAATGAACTCCTAGTTCAAGAATTTTCAGAATTTTTGATGGATCTTGATTGTTTATCTGCAAATGTGTCAATTTCACATTTTAGCGACTATCAGAAGTTGACGCAAAGACAAATAATTATATTTGCAAATAACAATCTATATTATTTTGTGGCAGACAATCAAGATCCATCAAAAATTTTGAAAATTTTTAAATGAAAGTTCGTTTGATAAGGTGACATACATATATAAAAAATATAACATGACAGTTATACTATTTAAATAATAACTACGGTAATTTTTGTCAGATGAGATCAAACGAAGTGTCAATCTCTTTACATGATAATGCACTTTTGGGAATATCACCAGTTATTTATATATTTTAATAAAATTTTGCAATTAAGGATATCTACACTTGAAAAAATTAGAAAAAAATCATATTTTCCACGTTTACCCCATCAGAACTCACAACATGTAAGTTTGAACCATATGTTTTTGTATACCGTTTTAAAGGCTCATCTCGTCCATTTTGAAAAAATGTTAAAAAATGTTCGGGTAATCAATAATTTTTTGTCAGAAGATCAAAAATACCGTTTTTTTCTCAAATAAAACAAGTTTTAATGGTTCGAGAAATATAAAAACAATATTTTTGAGTTCTACTCAAAAAAACCCACAACCTACTCTCTGTAATCAAATATAGCGCTCAGTGGAATCACACATAACCGCCAAATTTGAAGGGAAAAGCAACTAGCTTTATGCAAAAGCTGTCATAGTGTCCTGAGCCATACTCCTTTAATAACAATAAATAATTGCCGGCACTTGATTCCAGGAGCATACTGAAATTTACATGGAATTTTACTCAATTCGACTATGTATTGTATGAATATATGAAGTCGCCGTGGGGATACCTATATGCAGTAGTCTTAGGCAGTGTATTGGCTTATTAGGCGTGAGGTTACGGTTCAAACCCTAGGTCAGACATCTCCAAAGAAACGAAATATGAAAAATATTTCTTTGACGTCTTTCTCTCAGCAAGTTTTTGGCAAAAACTCTGGGAGTGAAGTACAAATGCCATGAAAAGTTTCTCTAAAATCTGTCGATCGGAGTCGGCTTTAAACTGCCTATTCCGCCGCACATGTATAAAATTAACACCCACAACAACTAGGTCGTAATTCTGACTGAAAGGTTGTAATGACCAATTATGTATGTATGTACATATATAAAGTCTCCCGTGAACTGGGTTAAGGCAGTCACAATTTTAACCATGGACTAACCATAACTTACAGCTGTCTTAAATCGATCTTCAAACATTCATCATTGCACCAAATAAATTTTCTATGTTTTCACATTTCAAAACCCAGACGATTATATAATCAACGTCGAATCCTCTTTTTAAGTATCACTTAAAGATTACTCTATAAAACCTTCTCCGTTAAAGTTTGTTGCAAAGGGGATTCTGCAATCAAATATTACTCTTTACAAAATGTAAATATTAATATTATGGAATATACGATACGACTTTAAAAAAGTTCAAGTCTTAGGAATCAAAGATTTCAGTATTTCCAAAAACGTCGTATTCATCGTCTGAGAATTCAAGAAATAATTTTTGATTTTAAAATTCCACTTCATATCACAAAAATCTAATGATTTTCAAAGAAATTTTTTTTAAATTTCCTGTTTTATACGTATTCATAATATTTTGTTCTTTAAAAAGAAAAATTCACAACTGCAACGTCAATGAATAACAGGAAACGTAACATTGCAGGCAGTCAAGTTGTAATTACATTTTGCCATTGTCAAATGCATACTGCACTATATATGTATATGTATATGTTTCATTTCATTTTTGAGGGAGAGAATTTGTAATATTGTATAAGCCATAGTAAATGGCAATAGAAGAAGCATTTTAATTTATTTTTTCTCCTTAAAACCAATTAAACGGACGCGGTAGGTCCACTTGCTCATAAGCCTTGAACTTGTTTACCTTGCAGCAGCCTTAAGTTATGGTACACGTAGTTGGTAAAAAATAAGTTAACATTGAAGTTACATTTATTGATATTGGTTATTCTGTTGTTTTGTTGCTTCAAATATTTGGAAACCCTTTAATGAATGTAATCATGCACCATCAAAACTTCGATTGTTCTGTTGGCACGAAAAATGATTCGATTTTTATGCTATCGATGTCAATTTTACCCACTTTTGCTTTTGTTAACTTTGTTTGATTTTAAAAGAATTTACAAATGATACAGAAAACATAAGACCTATAAAATTTAAAGCATTTCAGTGAACTATTTTGTCAATATTAAAACTATGTACTTGAATATTGTTATTATACAGAAAAATTGTTTCTATGAATTGCATTTAATCAACTTTATGTTATAATTATCCTTTATAAAATAAATATTAATAAGTAGGTAGATGGGTAGGAAAGGATACCAAATATGTAATATCACAGTCCTCCAATTCGCTCCGAAGATGAGAATAAAAGCATTCACTTTGCTAAACCTGTATTCATTTAGAATACAAACATAGAAAAACTTCGTTATTGTCAACAAAAAGTATGGTGTGCCCGTGTAGTGCGTTCCATAAAGTACCTCATTGATAGGGTACTAAGGTGTTTGCTAATATCTCAACGATGAAACATCAGTTATTTATAAAATTTACACAGATATGGAATGAGATACTCAAAATGTCTGTTAAATTTTTAAAATTATTTGATTACACAGCCCTGCAAATTTGGACTTTTTTTGTGCAAATAAGATGGCTCCAGGTGTTTTCGAAGTAATTTTGCGCGCTGAACACGAATCTGGTTTCATAAACTTTCCATCACGTCAGTTTTTCGAGAAAAAGGGGGTTGAAACCCCTAAAAATAGCGTTTTTGGCCATTTTTGAAACATTGTAGAGCTAAACACTGACGTGCTAGAACCATCGCTATTGTCAGAATCTTCATTCAGTTTTAAAAAATTCAAAACGGCGGATCCAATATGGCGGTCAAGTAAATCTGATTAATTTTTATAAACCTCGACCGCCATATTGGATCCGCCATTTTGAATTTTTTAAAACTGAATGAAGATCTGTAGTCAGCGACCTCAAAAACCCCTGAGTAACAATTTTCAAGTAAATCTGACTAATTTGTAAGGACCTCCGTAATGCGTTTCTTTTTTCCTTGCACCCCTTGACATAAACCCACCCCCTACTTTAAGGGTGCATGCAAACAATTTGGCTTTTTGCTAATTTTAAAGGGCAAAGATCAATTGTCAATTTCCGATAATATCAATGGTTCTAGCACGTCAGTGTTTAGCTCTACAATGTTTCAAAAATGGCCAAAAACGCTATTTTTAGCGGTTTCAACCCCCTTTTTCTCGAAAACCTGACGTGATGGAAAATTTTTTAAACCAGATTCGTCTTCAGCACACAAAATGTCTTCGGAAACACCTGGAGCAATCTTATTTGCAAAACCCATGCAGGGCTGTGTTATTAGTCTTCTAACAAATTGTTCATAAATGTCAATTGAAAATTTTCTAATTAGGTGATAACATCGCAAACATTCACGCAGTCGTTAGAAAACATCAAAAAAGTTTTTATCACATTTCACGTAAATATATCGCGTTTAAAAATAGGTAATCAAATTTAAATCTTCCCTAAAACTAAATGGCTATCTCCAACTGGTATAATATTGTGCGTTTCACATTTATAAGGCCACTTCTACTTACAAAAATTTCTTAAAATGTAACTTTAATCGGTTAGGTTCCTTTAGAAGATTTATTTATCTTTTTATGCACACATAATTGGTCATTACAACCCTTCAGTCAGGATTACGGCATAGTTTCTCACGCCACTTACGTTGAGTGTGTTAATTTTATACATGAGTGGCGGGACCTACAGTTTAAAGTCGACTCCAAACGACAGATTTTTGAGAAACTTTTCATGGCAATTTTATTTACTCTCAGAGTTTTTGCCAGAAATTTATTTTTATTTATTTATTTATTTATTATAATTAACATAACACAACAAGATTTTAATCTTATAAGCTTAGGATCAATGAGATATAAAACATGAAAGAATAATAAAAATTGTGAAATATAAGAAGTTAAGAAAAAATAACTAATTAATATAAAAAACAAATTGATTAAAATATTGAATTTAAGTAGAAATATAATTTAAAGCAATATATAAAGAAAAACTAACAATACTACAGAAATAAAAAGAAAATAAAAAGTTACAAAAATAAAGAATTCCAATAATATAAAAAAGAAATATTTACAAAAATCGGTAAAGGAAAGTAAGGATAAATATGTAACCGATATAATAACCATGCTAAGAACGTAACAGACTTTTCATTAAGAGAACAATTTAAATAACTCCTTTTTGAACGCATTTGCATTGCCTATCTTTTGGATTTAATTTGGTAGGTAATTCCAGAGACTAGTGGTGTGTATAAAGAACTGTCGCTGTGACAAAAGAGTCCTGTAACTTTGTTGAATAATCTTCATGCCCCGGCATGACCTAGCAAACTTAATTCGGCCTAATAAATAATCCGGCTGTCCCGTATTAATAATTTTATGGAATAGAATCTGCTGAGAAGAAGTCGCCGAAGAAATACTTTTTGTATTTTGTTCTAATGTCTGGCCTGGGGAGGATGTACTTTTCATGTACTTTTAGGAAATACTATATTTATATATTTTATTATTGTTGTTATGTGATTTATGTTACATAATCCATATTTCTCTGTTTCATAATTATTAGATCACTTCTTTTGTTTTGTTATACAGAAGCGAAAATAAATATTCTAATTAATGTTTTTGTTAATTTGCTTACGTTTATTTATAATTAAAGTAAATCTGTTTTTTTAGTATTTTTTATTTAGTTTTTAGTGGTATTTTCATCCATTTTCCCCTATACTTCTAAATTTTTAGTGAACGCAAATCATCGTTGAGAACCCACTTTTACAGTATTCCTCATATATCTGTCAATCGATTAAAATCTGAGGAATCTCACCAATCCATTACATCAATAGTTTTTGTTATATACGATTTTTTGGGAAAAATTTTTTTTTAAATTTACTACGTTGTTCCCATGAAATATAATTTTTAAAGTTGGTACCTAAACGAAGCTTTTAATTAGACCAGATTTCCAGCAATTCGTCTCCCCAAAATGCTACCCATAACGTAAGAAGTCATTCGTCAATTTCTACAATTTTCCTAAACGAAATTTTGGTTGTAGCTTTTTTACGGAATAAAGAAAGAAAACTTCCGTTGGTCTGGACTCTCGTAAGGAATGGAGAGGTGAATGGGTAACTTCTTTATGATGAAGGAGAGTATTTTGTGTGCACATATTGCTTTCAATTTAGTTTGTTCCATGTTGAATTAAAAGCCCCGATTAACTCAACTCCGTCTTAATTTTTAGCCGTTTCTTTATTAAATATTTATACTTACTTATAGGTCCCGCCACTCATGTATAAAATTAACACACACAACATAAGTGGTGTGAGAAACTAGATCGTAATCCTGATTGAAGGGTTGTAATGACCAATTATGTATGTACTTATAAATTATATTTATGCAAAAACAAACAAACAAATTGAAAAATATAAAAAAATCTTAAATGCCAAGGGTGGCCAAAGTGCTAAACTGAAACATTATCTTTAACCTACAGCTGTTTGGATGAAAACAATCGATTATACAAAAGGCTGACTGTAATAATAATTTCGATAAAGAACCTGATCTAGTCTATAGTTGAGAAAATAGATCTAAATAGAGAAGCAAGTGATTCTTGAAATTTCTTGACAAACAGAACTACTAGAGTGAAAGAGTACACAAAGGATAATTACACCGCTTACTACGCAAGAATACAATATAACAGCAAGTGTCTACTTTACCAGCTCAGGTGAGGTTGAAAACATTAGTAGCAATCGGGCATTCAGCAGAAGCAACAAATCTAATGGCGTATGTCGACACATCAAATTTGACTGAACACATTTGGTTAGCGTAGCACCACATCAAAATTGTGCTTTCAATTCATCGTTTAGCTTTTGTGATGAAGAAGGGAATATATAATTTACGCAGGTAGTGAAAATAAAAAAATTCACCTCGCCCTATATGTGTGACTATTATTTACTAACAACATAACAAAAAAGGTGAGGCAACTTAAGAAGACGGAATTGAAAATGTTGAGCACGATGATAATAAATGAGTATGTACTGTTGTTGCTGTAATTTAATTGGTGTATTGTACGTATTCTTGTAGCTTTTTATATGCAACGTTTTTGAAATTCTTTGTATCATAAGCCTGTTTTGTCTTATTTGGTTGTTTCTGGTAGAAGATGTGTAACATATTTTTAAATAAAGAAGCGGCACTTTGTGTTCAGCAACGGATGAATAAAGACGTATTTCTTTGTTTCGCGTACAGTCGTCCTCTTCGCCGTCTTCCGCAGATCCCCGCATCAAATACCCTTTCCGCCGGAGCATCCTTCTCCATTCGAACAACATGGCCGAGCCAGCGCAGCCGCTGGATGTTAATACGCTGCACAACGTCTATGTCGTTGAGGAGCTCATCCCGCTCACTGTTGAATCGGATTGGGAAATAATCGCCAACTCGCAATGGACCGAAAATCTTAAGTAGAACTTTTCTCTCGAATGTTCTCAAGGTTGCTGCATCAGTGCTTAATAGGGTCCATGCCTCTGCGCCATAAAGAAGCACGGGGAGGATGAGTATCTTATAGAGTATTAGTTTTGTCGTACGAGAGAGGTTTCTGCTACTCAATTGCCTATTGAGACCACAGTAGCACCTGTTGGCAAGAGTGATCCTGCGCTTGATCTTCAGACTGACATAGTTTTTGGTGGTAACGGCGGAGTGAAGACAAATAAATTCTTTGACTATATCGAAAGTATAGTTATCGGCCGTAATCTGAGATCCAATACGACGCACTATGTGGCATTTTGCCTGAAAACCTGGCCAAAATTAATAGAAGTGTTAATGGCTGGAATTTTTTGATAGTGTTAGTAATAATTAGGCCCAAGGATGAACCCAACTGATTTCTGTTCAAATCGGTCCGTGATTTCGCCTAGCCCCCATACACATTCCCCTCGAAATTGCACTTATTTACACATAATTATAGTAATTATGCAACAATGATGATAAAATTTAGCATGGATCAGTTCTGTGTACTAGGAAATCATGGTGTAATGTTTGGTGAAAATCGGATCACATTTGACCCTGGTCCCATATAAAGTCCTCTTTAGAAATTCACGTTTGCGCTTATAAATGGATTAAAAACATCGGTATCATGATGAAATTTGTAATGACGTGTATTTTGTAAATCTAAACCATATTACCAAATTTTGTTATGATCGATGAAATTCGACATGAACATGTTTAATATGAATGTGAATCATTTATGATCACATTTTATTATGATCGGATCATAAGTGCCCCTAGGTATCACATACGGTCCATTAAGAAAATCAAACATACATCTCATATTGTTATAATAATCGATATACATATGTAATTAAGTTTTTAAAGTTCTATGATAATTAATATTTATTCATAATATTTATTTTACATTATTTAATACTTAACTTAAAAATACTTAAAAAGTGAAACTAACTACAATCGTTAAAATCGTTACCATTTTCATCATCAATGTCAGGAAGGAGTAATTAAATAGTATCTGATGAAAATGCTTTTCTATTCCTTCGCGATTTTTGTATACTTCAGCTTATAAAAGGGTCACTGCTTAAAAGTAACCTATTCCGGACATCTTGATTGGTATCGCTTCTACTGAATTTCCTTGCATAATTCGTACGGCATATGGCTTTATTACACTGCGTTTAATTTTTCAAAAAAAGTAAAATTTTCAAAAAATCGCCAAAAAAAAATTGCGCAAATTTGCACCAATTTTTTTTCTTGTTCCTGAATGTAGAGAGTTCATATTTTCTTGTGATATATAACATTAAACTACTAAAAACTACTTTCACCTTTAAAATCATTATCTTTTTTTGGGTAGTGTAAAAAAATGTGAAATTTTTATTATTTTTAAATTTTGAACGAATAATTTTAACATTAATATATGAGATATATATGTATAAAAAAACTGAAAATAGCAGTTGCTCACATCTTTCAAATCCAAAAAAAAAAAAATCAATATAAAACCTCTATTTGTTTAGCCACAAAAAAATATCATATAAACCTATTAAAATTTCAAAAAAACACCAAAAACGCATTTAATTTTATTCACTTTCCTGACTTTGACTTCGTCTCAAATCTACAAATCTCAACTTAAAGTCGTGAAGATTCACCATATAATGCAGAATTTTGTTGTCTATCGAACTGCATATTCAGTTTCTTAAATTTCTTTAAATTCATTTTTGCCTTTTTGTCCAGCTTTTCAGGGTAAATGCCACATAGTGCGACGCTATCTACTTATCGATAACATATACTTCTTTTTGCCATCATTTACTGCCAGACCCATCTTAGACTCCCGTTCAATAGCACTAAACGCAGCAGTGACATCTCGCTTGGCAATGTCGTCAGCGTAAACAAGCAGTGAAATAGTGCCAGTGCGATGCACTCTCGCCTTTCGCAGAACACTCTCCATGACGAAGTTGAAGAGGTCGCATTATAAGGGATCGCCTTGTCTGAAACCTCGCACGGTATTAAAAGGTTCGGAGAGGGTCGTTCCTAACTTGACGGATCTGCTGGAATTGCTCAACGTCGTTCTGCATGGCCTTATCAGCTTCGCAGGTATACCGAACTCAGACATTGCGGCAAAAACATCATCCCTTATGGGGCCACCGAAGGCTGCATTATAGTCGACAAGAAGATGGTGTGTGTCGACTTGTTTTTCGTGGGTCTTTTCAAGGATTTGACGTAGTGTGAATGTCTGTTCGATGGTGGACTTGCCAGGTCTGAAGCCGCACTGATAAGGTCCAATCAGTGTTTTGACGACTAGCTTCATTCGTTCATACAATACGCCCGTAAAAACCTGATATGCTATAGGGAGAAGGCCCCTGTAGTTGGCGCATATCGTAAGGTCTCCCTTTTTCAGGACAGAACAGAGGACATTGAGGTTTCAATCGTTGGGCGTACTTTTCTCTAGCTATAGTTTGTAAATAAGCTGGTGTATGCGCCCTACCAACTCATTACTTTTTAGTACATATACTTTTTCTTAACCATTGTATTATTTTGTGTTTTATTTAGTTTAAGATATGCAATTTTACATTAAATATATCGCATATGGTAGTCTAGTTGGCAGTGTGCTAGTCTATTAACGTAAGGTTTCGATTACCACCAGAGACTCTGATCTATTACACTTCACAAAGCATATGGTGTAAGTTGCTCATCTCGTAATAATTAGATATGTAATTATATTGTAATTAGTAAATAAATGAATAAAATAAGATAATAACGGTCGTAGTTTAATGATGATACAAATTGATTTTTATAAAGTTTTTATTTTTGCATTATGATTAGAGCTTTTATTATGATTAAAAGCTTCACCGTACCATTACACAAGTTGCCAAGAGCCCTTTACTTTTAATACTGTAGTACTTCAGAATCAAAAAAAAATTTTGGCATGTCTGTTAAATTGTCTATAAATAAGGCAAATATTTTATATACAGTAGAGCGACTCACCAAAAAAATTGCTCTATGTACCCTCCTAAAAATGAACCTTCGACTTTTTAAGATGACATTTAAAATATTTCAGCTCCAGTTTAGACCTCTCCTGAGCTGGACCATTTTGAAAAATGGTATATTTTTGCATATTTTGTTAATTTGAGAATGTGTTTCCTTACCAACATATACAATATGGGTATCACAAGAAAGATTTTTTAAGGCGCGTCCAACATAGTAATTTTGGTAGCTTCTTGTTCTCAATTGTGTTGAAAATATCATAAAATTTTAAACACGTGAGAACGATTATGTTTTCACACACACAAAATCAATTTAAAATTTTTTTAAAAAATTTTAAAAAATTTTGTTAAAGCATGACTACTTTGAAATTTTATGCATAAAAATATTGATAACTTTAGTAAAATTGCAAAAAAACAAAGTTTTTGAGGCCAGTATAGAGCCAATGTAGCTATCTAAAGAGAGTACATGGTCAAACCACCATTGCACAATCGCGAACGTATAAACAGACCGCCTACAAACAGGTCATACAGTTAGTTAAATGAACTACAAACTACTAAACAACCAACTTTTACTACTCCGCATATCGTCTAAATAACCATATTATAGAACATGTTTTCATGTTGAGGTTGCTGCAGCCAAAATGCACTTCGCTTCCCTTTCATTTGAATTTTTCCTTATTTTCGCACCTCCCCTTATATTCAGGGCGTTTATTTAAGTTAACTGTTATTATTGTTGTAACTATTTCTATGGTATATTCAATCCAATGGTCAAGTTTAATACCCGGATTTAAAGTTTTATTTTACAAAAGGATGTCACATTGATAAACGACTTTGTTTTGTGCAGACAGTTTCTTTTAATGGAACTGTATTAACAAATATATAAGTAATTTCAGATCTTAAGCGGCAATTTTTAAAATCTATCTAACAATAATCTTACAAAACTAAAAGCATTGGAAATACAACTGGTACGCACAGTATTGTAGAGATCGAGCTCTTCATTGCTTTTTCCTCCATACTAAAGTACATCCGTACGAGTAAAAATTATATGCATTGACTAGTCTGGAAAAAACTCATTATTCCAAGGCTCAGTTGACACTCTTCAGTACGAAGGAAGAAAAATAAAGATCTCAATCCAAAGTACTTGCGGGAAATAGTTGTGGGCATGTGAGTCGGCACCAGATGTGAGTAGTTTGGAATTTATTTTGGAAATAATAAATAATAAGCATTCTAAAGAACAAATCCACCAAAAGTTCGGAGAATAAATAATTCGTAACAGTTAGAGAAACTAGGTGTGAAGATGTGATTCGCTATGACTTCAAGAGAGTATTTAAGAGATCATTTGGAAGAATGGTTACTTAGACGCTAAACCTTAAACAAAAGTCAACTTAAAAACTTGCTAATCAATACAATACAATACAATGCCAAATGGGTTAACCTTAAGGGATATCCTACTAAATATTGGCTATAACGTTTTTATATATTGGGCCTTTGAATTTTAAATTTACTCAGAATTATTCTTGGGGTCACCTCTTGCACAGAATGTTTACCTTACTTATAAATTAATAAAATAAATATATAAACTATAAATTTTTATACAAACTTTTGGCTAAAATTCGTGAAATTGCTAAAATGTATTGCCGTACTAAGACTTTGCTGTCCACTGTATATGCACAGCAGTTTCTTCATAAGCCATGCTGAATGCAGTTTTATTCAGCCGGTAAAACGCTATAAACCTTAACACAAAACCACATTACTCCTTTATATGTAGATATATTTGTAGTTACTCCGGAACGTCTAATGGGTTAGAATGATCTCTCAGGACACGTCTTTTTAATTTTGTGGATTGCAGCTTTTTTAAACAAATTATGCTTAATAAAAAACCTGTAGGCATTTTTGCTCTTTATTTTTTTAGTGTTGATGTTTATTTGTAATGCTAAAACATATGTTTTATTTTTTTCGTAAGCGATTCGGAAAATGGAAGATCGCAAGTAAATTTTGCGTTTTTCAAATCACTTGCGATTTCAAATCGTGAGTTTGTCAGATCATGCCTGTTTGTAATAAAAAATAGTTTTGCATCATGTCAAATTAAGGTAAGTGTACAAGTTTTGTTTTTGCTGACTTTATATTAAGACTTATGTAGACCATATTTAATATATAATATTATATATAATATAGTATATTATCCTTGTAGTATTAACGTTGCGTAGACCATTTTCGAAGATACAGATCCAAAAGGGAAAAAAATATCCTTTTTATTTAAAAAAAAAATTACTTTGGCATACTGTTGAGTGCACCCTTCCATGTACATCTCAACAGTATGGGAATATTAGATATTAATGCTAACCCTAGCTAACCTGATATTTTTAAATGCGAATTTTTCTTAAGTTTGTTAAGTTCAAATTTAACGTACCATATACTCACAACAAAATCTTTTTAAGTTTGTTGACAATCAAATATATTAGAAAAAACTAAAAGCAACTTTTATTTAGCTCACGTTTGATAACATGAAACGCATTGTAAGACTTTCACTCCATTTGTTTTATTAAATTTCCCACTTAACTCTTCTATATTTGCGAATTTTCAAGCATTGCTTAAGAGAAAACAAACGAAATACACTATAAAATGGAATTGGATTTAAATATTAAAAACATATATTGTAAATAAAGAAACAATTTTATGCTTTTTGTTCAGTAGATGTTTGTATATACAGTGATGTGCAAAATAATAAGGACATCAATGACACACTTAGAGATTTCATGATAAAGGAATTAAAATGAAAAAATGACTGCACTTATTCTCAGCTTATATCGACGACTCCATTCTATAACGTTCTAAGTGTACTTAGAATGTTTTTAATGTTCTTGTATTCTTAAATTCTACGTCTCTAACTTAAATACTGTCAAAATTTGGTTAAGATGCGCCGATCCGTTCCGAAGTTATAGGGAAAAATCTGTTTCGCATACCCATATAGTCGTATGTTGCGCGAAAACTTTGAGAGCTCATAACTCAAAACACACTTTTTCGACTTAGAATGTTATAGAACGGAGGTGTCGATATATCAGCACATCAAATTACAATGCTGTTGCATAAAATTTTTATTTTAAAACATTTAACACAATTGGCAACATTGTGAAGGTCATTTTTCTGCTGGAAGACACAACACAACTCGATGGAGTTACAACATAATTAGTCGTTTTCTAAACACCTTGTATACGGTTTAGTGAAGGTAATTAAAAAATTACCTTAATACTACAATATTACCCTCGAAATGCTGCCGCTCTTTAGTATCTGAACATTCCTTATCTCAAATTTGTTTTGCTCTCCTGCTTAGTAAGCGACTATTAATGAAATTGATTCTAATTCTCCGATGTAATTTTTTTTGAAGTAAACAACACTGTTCAGGAGGCTTCGACTTCTTAAAGACAGTGGAATTCGCTTCATTGAGAAATACTTCGCATTTCACAAACCACAATTTTTTGGTCGTGAAATAGCAATGAACGCGTACAAAATTTAAATTACCTATATATATACCTGGAATAGTTAGCAACTGATCTTAACTGCTATCGAAAAATCATTTTCAGTAACATGATATATTTCTAGATCAATGTGTACCACCAAATACACAGCATTATCTTGGCGCAATGGGTAATCTGCTTTACTAAATAAAACTTTCGACAGTTTGAAAGATTTTCTGGCCTGAAAATAATTATGATGTGGAAGCCCAGGAATTGCTCTCTTAAATGTCATATATATAAGCAAGTGGTGCCGCCAAGCATAAATACTGCTAGTATTACCGTTAGATAAACTGCTTAATGCACTAAGGTCAACATTAGTTGAATCTGGATGATCAGAAGAACAATCACATAAAACTAAAAAAATTAAACAAATTGTTAATATTAAAAAATCGACCAGTGTAAATAAAATTTCTATTAGACTTACAAGAAGAATTTCGTTCCTTTGCAATATTGTGAAGCACAGCCACTGCTACCACAATATTTTTTGCTGTGTCCAAATCTACTCGAAGCCTTTCGAAAGTAGAACGAAATTTAGATTTAAGTTGTCCATTCAGACACTTAATTTTGCTCCTGGTTGCGATATGACATTTGTTGTATCTGAAAAAAATTAAATGAGATATGCATAAAATGCAATAACGCAATTTGTCTTGAAATATTTTTTATTATTCTTCCAACAGTCTGTTGACACATTCTGAGAAGATCAGCTGCAAGAAACAATTTACATATTGAAGTAAGTAGACGATATGTATTTATATTCTGTTACAGCTTTCGGCCACTGTACTTACCAATATCACTTTGATGAGCATTTCTTCCCAAAAACAGCAACGCGGTTATAACTTGCAAGGCTTTGCTAACAGGTAAACCTCTGTTGTTTTTTGGTCCATCAACGTCCAATAAACTTATTAAAAAGTGCGTTGCTATTTTATCAAGCCTATAGCGCGAAAAAAACTCATCATCGTCCAGCTCAAATGGGCAAAACCTTTCCTTATACAACTTAGGCTTCCTTCCTTCACACAAATCTTCTATAGTACCAAAATTATTTTCAATTTCCTCAATTGTACACATCTCTTCAATTAGTTTTCAACACTTTTTAAACAATTTTTAAAAAATTTAACACAATTCACACAACTTTTCTTGTGATTTTGTAACTTTTGATAAATGACAAACAGCTGATAGAGTTAAAGTGATGTTAACTTTGTTAAAAACAACTTCAGCTTGTTTTAAGTATAAAACTGACTTTAACGGAAAAAGTAAGCTTTTTATCATCTATAGTAGCTGAAAAGACATTTTAATAAATTATACTTAAAGTATACTTTTTTGATGACTGTGATTATAGCCCAAGGTTTTTAAATCATTCTACCAATAATAGAAAAAAAATTCACGCAAAACGTGAATATTTATTTATGAATTCATCATAATCTTAGTTTTGAAGCAGTAAAAACTTAATTTAAAAATAGTCGCTAGTCAGTTTGGGCCCACATTCTAACTCATTTTACCACTTGTTTATGTTGGTAAGGAACGCTCCAACTGTAATATGCATAACATGGTATTCGAAATTGAGTTAATTCGTTCCTGGGCTCAAGATTTGACAATTATTTTGCCATGTGTTTACCTAAAAAAAGAAAAAATTTCTTAGTAAATGACGCCATACATACATTCATATTTACATTACTGATCTTACAACCTATGTTGTGCATGTTAATTTTGTGCGTGAGTGAAGGACCTAAAGTTTATCATCTGGGAACAACAAATTTAAGAACTTTTTTCAAAGTATTACAGCTGAAACTTCAGAAATTTTTAGGTTGATATTCAGATATTCTGCTCTCCCAAGTCACCATAGACGATAAGCTGAATGGACTCTGAAGCAGTTGGCAACTGTCCCCAATTTTCATCGAAAAATCATTTTGATTCACAATCCTATTTGTGTATTAATAGGTACTACAATAGACAAAATTGTTGAATTTGCGACGATACCAATCTACATGAGATCCAATAGCATTCAATGCATCTCAAAGAAATCGTTATTTGGTGTGGACTCTGGGCTGGCAGCTTCAGCGGACAATATTAACGGAGAACGATATAAGCCGATGATTATCAACTTCTTTTGATCGAAATCACGAAACCACGGCGGAATAAAATGTTTCGATAATATCTCACACACACTTTGTTTTATTTAACTTTAAACATACATATATATATAATTAGTCATTAAAAACCTTCAGCCAGGACTTCGGCCTATCAATTTGAAGATAATAAACCCATAATGACATTTATTTTCAAGAAATGTTCTAAACTTTACTACTTAGTCTCCTTGATGTAAAATAACTCTTCTGTACAAGCTACGAAAATAAAGAAAGTCAAATGATTTCCATGTAATTTTTATAAAGCACAAAGTTAGTTCGAACTTAAAATTTAATATTTTGAAGGTTGTTTTGCTTTGGAACAAAAATACTTGCTTTTTTTGCTGTTTCTGCTATTTTTCCACCTGGCTCTGCCTACAAAAGTACTTTATTTTTCTTCTGAAAGTTATACATTCAAAACAAGCCAATCGAGAAAGTAAAACGAACAGAAAATCTTTCAATTTCGAAAGAAAAAATGAATCGCCTAAAATAAATAGAAAATCTTAGTAAAACTTTCGTAAGTACGTGTACAAACTCTCTTAAAATGTCTTTTCTTTCTCTATTTCGGCTTGAATGGCTTAACACTTTCAAATTCGAAGCATTGCTGTTATAGTTGCAATTGTAATTTTGTTATGCCATTGTTATTTAGTGAATTTACCAACGAACTAATTGAAAGCCCTTTAATCTCCTTTAATTTTCAAGAGACGAAAGTAGAGACACAAACCTTAAGTATGCCAGTATTTAAATGAATTCCGTTTTAACAGATAATTTTAATAGAAGAAAAAAAGAACAATATTAAAAAACTTCCTACTTTGAATTACCTGAAGTCTACGAAGAGAGAAAAAGTATGCATTAAATAATAAATTGAAATGAAAACTTTCAGCATAAGAGTTTTCAACAAATTTTCTGCCATAATATTGATCATTTGCATTGTAGGGTAGCGTTATATTTGATTTGAACAATACTCAGCCTTAAATTATAAATAAAACATAATCAAAACAAAAGCAAAATAAATTTAAATTGGAAATTCTAAAGAATACAAAGAATTTATGTCTTCTACCGCTAATGTGCCACCAACTTCGTTTTATTGTATTGTTGTTGTAATGATTTAGCATAGAGCGGGAAATATCCACTTATTCAATGTAAACAGAATGGAAGAAAAAATTTATATCAAATAAATTAAGAACAATTTGCATTAGACTTTATGCTCTCAATCAATTGTTTCCTTCTTTAAGCCAAATCAATTACCAAATTTAAACAAAAACACTTTAAAATATTTGAAGAAATTTTGTTCGCAATTTTAAAAATATATTTGATGCTTAAAAAAGAAACAATTATTTCTGTTCTTCATTTACTGAGTACCAAAGAAACAACGACATTTAAAGAAATACATACCATATTCATGTAAACAAATAAGAGCCAACGTTATTAATATTCTTTAAACGCCAAGAAATTACAAGTTTTACTCAATACTGTCTATCATTTTTAGCAAATAACGGTACTTAAAACCTGGTTGACAAGTTAGCATTAATAGCTATTTCACATTTTGCTTCTCTAGGATAACTTTAGGATATGTAGGCTACTTTGAATATTCTGCTTTCACGTAATGTTGCTAACATCGCTCGCAATTCTTCATTGATTGACCTCCATTCATCGAGAATGGCTTCTTTAACACGTTCATGCTGGCGCTTTAATTCATGCTTGTCGTCTACTGGCGGCTGCTCTGAATGCTTTTCACTCTATCGGACGGCAGCTATTTTGCAACAATACAACGGTATCTATATATATAAAAATGAATGTGTGTTTATTTGTTTGTGGGTTTGTTTGTGGTTTTGTTTGTTTGAAGCCTATAGACTGCAACAGCTGGAGTCCTCAAATTTTTTATGGACGACTTTGACGTATATATGAACAAAATCGGCGGATTGGCTATAGTGGCGTGTCACCTCCCATATAAAAAATATTATATTAATATATCAAAGAATATATAACAGTTAGACTCCTAAAAGCCACTTTAGTTTCAATATGAATATTTTAGACAAAAATGGACTGACTAGCAATAGGGGGCGTGGCACCTCCCATATGAATATATGAATCTATATATTTAAAAACGGCCGAACCGATTTTCTTGAAATTTTAGCAGTACCTTCCTTTATGTCTGGAAGGAACTATAGGCTGCTTTTTATTTTAAAATTTCAAGTAGGCTAGGTGCCACGCCCACATACATATGAATTAAATTTAAAACTTCTTATATCTGGAAAATCATTATAGAGAAATCATCAAATTGTACACGGGCAACATTGAAATCCATATGAATAATTTGTGATAAAATTGCTTACTCCCATATAAATATGATACAAAAGTTCGTGTACATGGAAAACTATTAGAGCTAGAATCTAGCATGAACCACTTTGACACACATATGAACATTTCGGGGTAGGGAAATAAATGGACTCTATTTTTATATGAATTCTTAGACAGCAAGTAAATACTAAACATCAATCAGACGATAAACTATTGCAGCTAAAGTCATGTGTATTGTCTGTTCATTCCAATAACTGTTTTATTGTATGTTTGTCAAAATACGCATAGAGGGACATGTGTAACTTAGGCATGTGTAACATTAGACGCAGACCATTGATGACACTATACTGCCTTAATTTATAATACGGACCAAACTTTTATAGTCAGGTCATTTATGGTCCCCCTAATAAAAAATATGAAATATTTTCTATTGCCCAAAATTTTTTATCTTGAATTATATTTGCCTAATGATAATTGAAACGAAGTACTTAAATGGTACTTACAATCTTTTTCGCAAATTATTTGAATCCCAGATTTTAAACGAGTTAAACATTTATTTTGTGAGAGATCATATTGTGATAAATTAAAAACAAAAAAATGCCACCTAAAAGTCTTCGCTTTCTAAACGCACCAAAAATGCAGTTAATTTACAATCACAAAAGCTGACGAAACTACCGAAGAACGTGATGTTCGTCTAAGTGCATCTAGAGCTGCTGAGATTCCAGTTCAACGTGATGAAGGTTTAGAGAGGGAAATAATACGATCGCAAAGAGCAGTAGCTGCAGAAACACCAAATCAACGATATGAACGTGTAGAAAGAGAGAGACTACGAGCATCAACATCTAGTGCAGCTAAGACATCTGATCAACTTGATGCACATCTTAAACGAAAACAATCCCAATATTCAAGGTCAAGAACTGATGAGACAATGGATCAACGCGATGTACGCCTAGAAGGAGAGAGGATACGTGCATCAACATCTAGAGCTGCTGAGACACCTGATCAACGTGATGCACGTCTTAGAGGAAAACGGTCCGAATAATCAAGACCAAGAACTGATGAGACGCCGGATCAACGCGATGTACGCCTAGAAGGAGAGAAACTACGAGCATCAACATCTAGAGCTGCCGAGACGCCGGATCAACGTATTACTCGAATTTAGAGTCAGCGAAGTAGAGCCGCAGCATTAATATCGACCGAAACTTTGAATGAACAAAATGATTCAAAATTAATTGGATATTTGTGTAATGTCTTTCCTTCAAATTTATTTTAGTTGGTGGTGCAGCAACGCGCGCAGAGTACAGCAAGTATGTATACACCCAAACCTGTTTTTACACGGTTTTTTTTACGCGAATTTGAAATAACACGGTTTTTTTCAATAACTGCCAAGTTGATACTTGACGGCCTTCAAATGGCAAATAACTTGGCAGAACGCATTTTGACATGTGATAACATAATTGAAAGAGCTGTGAAATTTCAATCAGACCTACAAACATGTATGGCTAGATACAGAGAGCTCTATAAAGAGCTTTCACAACGCACTATAACAGAATTTGCTGTTAAAAGAAATAAACCAGCGCCAGAAGCAGCTTCTGAAGATGTAGAAGGAATAAGTATTTCTACCGGCGAGACTGACTGAGCCACCCCAGCAAAAGAGAATGCGCTTGCTATCAGAAACTGACTCCGAATAAAATAAAAAAAAATTTTACTGAAAATAATTCCGTTCCTAATTGTCTTAAGAGTTTGATAACTAATTTTATTTTTATAAATGGAAGAGAATTTTTAAGTTTTTTCTTTATTTTTTTATAACCATAAAATGAAATAAAATAAAAACTCTGTGTATACTATTGAACTAAATCTGTGCGTTTTTATAAAGTTATTCAATTTTATGGGCATATGTAGGCTGCTGCATCAATCCTATGTATATCTTTTCAGTTTGTTTATACACTTACATACATACATAATATTTGTCTTTTTTACGCGTTTTTTTTACACGGTATCCACTGGAACGTATCTACCGTGTAAAAAAGGTTTGGGTGTATATATATGTAAAGTTTTCTATTTTTCTTCGTGAATTCGTCTCATCCTCCTTAAATCTTTTGAACTTTTACATTGAAAAAAGAAGTTCTACTGAATTTGTGGTACACGCCTCCCGATGAGGTAGTCTAGTGCGGGCCACCGGTGGTAGGCGCCAGCGTGAACATGTTAAGGTTAAATATTGGTGGTTTTTCTATAAATATGGCGACTGAACTGCCCCCAAATGTTTGCGATTGGGTTTTGGTCAGGAGAACACACAAGCGAGTGCAAAATCGAAATTTAGTTCCCCATTGTTCTTTCTACTCAAATTTACCTTTTACGTTAGTACAAAGTCTCTGCCCTTTTATTAAATTACATCGGAATAATTTCGAGGTTGAATTTTTTCCATCTAAAATAATTGTAGAAATGAGAAGAAAGATATAATATAAGCTACACAAAACCGCTTTGTTGACAAATTTTCTTTGCAAACGTCAGACCAGCAAACTTTGGCACTGTTTGGGCTCTGAACAAATTTGATTCTTTGATACACTACTCTTATCGTAAATTTTGAGACCTGCGTAGACCTCTGCGTAACTTAGACTTTGTTTTTTTTTTCAAAAAATTCAATGCATATATAGTTATGATACTTAGTGTATGTTTTTTAAATTCAAGCGCAAATGAACTTAATTGTTAACCGTCAAACCATTAATTAAATCACGCTTCAGCACATATAGTACATATAGTGATGTGAGAAATAATAAGGACAGTACCCACCCAAACTTACATTATATTTAAAACCGAATAAAAACTCGGAAATTCTTTCTTGTTTAAACGACTTATTTTTTCTTAAACGGTAAACTAAAGATTAAAAACAAAATTTTTGCTATTCCTATAATATATTTTGATTTTTTTGTTGTTTTTTATGAATGCATGTAGTTTAAAGTGTGAAAAAAATAAGGACACTTCATAAAATCTTAAAGCTATAACTACCTAAGCAAAACTAAATAGATATTTATACTGAATATTGTTGCATGGAGCCTTAGTGCCACATTAGAACTTTGTTTCGGATTCTTTGTTATCCAGAACAGCACCACAGCTTCTAGGCATTGATTCACCAAATTTGATAAAACATGCAGGTTTATTGAGTTCCAAGCATCCTGTATAACATTCCAAAGCTCGTCGCAATTTGTTGGACACTGCCCCCTGATTGCCATTTTAACTTCGTTCCACAATTAACATTAATTTTTTTGTCCTGGAACCACTCCTTTGTGTACTTTGCCTTATGCTTTGCGTCATTGTCCTGCTGGAAGACCCATTTGAATGGCATATTTTCTTAGGCATACGGCAGCATTGTAGTTTTCAAAATTTCGGTGTAATCAGCCCACACCATAATAAGAAAATGACACCCATACCACGCTGTTTTACCGTCTTTAAATTATATTTTGGATTGAATTCTTGATGGATAGGTCTTCGTACATGGTAAGACGTAAGAATTCAATCCAAAATATAATTTAAAGTTTTTATTCGGTTTTAAATGTAACGTAAGTTTGGGTGGGTACTGTCCTTATTATTTTTCACATCACTGTATGCATATAAAAGTCTAATCCTAAAAGGTCTTATCTTAGTAAAAATGCAGTAGGTTATTCTTTGTTGATTTATTTTCGTATAACTAAGTGTAAATAGATAAAACTAAGTACCATTATAAATTTTTCAGGTTTACAAATTATCTTTCTACATATTTTGAAGCATAAAACCTATGAAACTTCTTGTACTAAATGTCGTTAAAATGTTCAATTTGTGAAAAACGTTTAAAGTGTGAAAACAGGAGAATTTTTCTACATTACAAGAGACAATGCATTGTGTTACCAGCTGATTAATCGAACAGATGTACCGTTCTTGAACGTATGCATTTTTCCCCTTATTGTACTACAACACATTCGCTAGCAGTATTTATAAAGCAAGGGAGTACAAGAAAGATATTAAAGAAAATATAAGGATGAATATCCTACACCATTATGGTATAATTGTAATAAATTATATTGTATTAAGTATACACTAAAATTCAATGTGTTTTGTAAAGAACCGATTAGGATTCCGGAGAAATTTTGTGATGTATTTATATGTATCTGAGAGTAACATTGAAGTCCTTATTAATTTTTACATCACTGTGTATACAAATCCTTTTGTTAAATGATAACTAAAATATTAATATGGTATCGTATAGATATATTAAACATATATATGTACTCTTCTGGATAAAGTCGCACTTTTATTTGTTCAGTGGCAAATTGCAGTCTCTCTTCGAATATCTATCTTATCTAAAATAAATAAAGGGTACATACATATTAAGAAAATGATAATGTATCGAAGAATTTGTACGTTATTATGAAAATTGTTTTCTCTAACAGAGTAGAGTACAGCCTAACTTATTGAATTACTTTATTTTTATTGCCTTGTTAAACAGCTGTTGTATTCTTTCTCTAAAATTAAGAGTTTAATTTCATTAACTCTGTGATCTAGAGAAAATTAGTATATTTACACTTTAAGTTTTTGGTTTTCCCATAATTTCCATTTTGATTATATTCGTTGCTTACTGTTCGTTGTTACTATTCATCCACCACTATGATTACCCGATGTAATGATGTAAATATAGTTATTTAAAAAAAATTATTGGCAACAGAAGCCATACACAGAAAGAATAAATAATAATAAATAATAAATAAATAAATAATAATAATAATAAAATAATAAATAATTTTATTGTGGATGCATTAAAATACCTAATTGCAAATGGCCAGAGCTTTTGGATGCCGAGCAAAAACGGTTTCAATTAATGAATATTTATAAAAAAAACAAGACTTAAAATACAACTTGGTACTACCCAAATGTCAATCAGCACCCTAAAGCCGGAGAAACTACATCCTTTCAAATAAATTTAAAAATTAGATTTCATCAAATATTGGTATTAATATACCGTCCATGGCAATAACAACAAGTCTGAAAAGCTTACGCTTGTGTGTTGTGCAACGTTTATATTATGGATAAATACCCGAGTATAGGCCTTACAAGAGATGTGTAAAGCGATTTAGTAACATAAGGATCGTTCAATTCTTTTGCCCACCGTTTTATAAAACCAAGTGCGGTTCTAGCTTTATTTAATGTCATAGTTATGTGGGGAATAAAATTTAGTTTGGGATCAAGTAGAACTACTAAATCCAGGATGTTATCCACATGCTCAAGCTCGTATCCATCGAAAGCATAGTTTGCAGGAATCGGATTCTTTCCTACAAATCTCATGTATTTACATTTTTTGAGATTAAGTGTTATGATGTCTCCTGTTATTCCCTTAACACGAGCCAACATAATATAAATAGTAATGTACGTACATACTTTAACATACTTTAATTTACTTACCTTTTACTTTAAGTTCACTGAACTGTTTACAAACTTTATTTAGTTCACGATTAATAATTTGCTAATTAAATGCAACTCCAGCATTTTAACGCAGACAAATTTATTGGGAATTATTTTGCAATAACACATTCCATTACTAAGCAAAATTGATAAATAGTAATGTACGTACATACTTTAACATACTTTAATTTACTTACCTTTTACTTTAAGTTCACTGAACTGTTTACAAACTTTATTTAGTTCACGATTAATAATTTGCATTTCCGTTCCCACTAATTAAATGCAACTCCAGCATTTTAACTCAGACAAATTTATTGGGAATTATTTTGCAATAACACATTCCATTACTAAGCAAAATTGACGAGAAAACATTTATTGTAAAAATTAGTATTTAAGGAAGTGCAAGAAAATAAATAAAATAGTCTTAATTTGAAAATCAAAAAAGTGAAGTTTATATTTTTTTTAAAATACAAAAGTTAAGATTCAAAAGTAAAAAGTGAAGTTTATACTTTTTTTTTTTTAAATACAAAAGTTAAGAAACAAAAGTGGCGCAGTCGGTAGGATCCGTAAGTCCTATCCAACATAAAAAGTGAATTTTTTTTTTTTTTGTGATAGAACTAGGATTTTTATCCTTGATACGGACTCTACAAAAAAAAAAAAAAAAAAAAAAAATAAGGATATAAAGATATATCCTTAGAGAATTTTTTTTCCACAGAAAGGATAAGAAGACTTATCCTCCAAAATAAAATAAGGATATAAAGATATATCCTTAGAGACATTTTTTTTTTCGTAGAAAGGATAAGAAGACTTATCCTCCAAAATAAAATAAGGATATAAAGATATATCCTTAGAGACATTTTTTTTTCTCGTAGAAAGGATAAGAAGACTTATCCTCCAAAATAAAATAAGGATACAAATATATATCCTTTGAAAAAAAAAAAAATTTTTTTTATAATAACAAGGATAACAAGACGTATCCTTCAAAATAAAATAAAGAGGAAGAAAGATAACAAGACCAGTTCACGCCGGGAACTGCACAGCCTTCATCAAGAAAACATCATCAACATTTACAAAGGACGACACCATCAACTGAAAGATAACAAGACCAGTTCACGCCGGGAACTGCACAGCCTTCATCAAGATTTACAAAGGACGACACCATCAACCGAAAGATAACAAGACCAGTTCACGCCGGGAACTGCACAGCCTTCGTCAAGAAACCATCATCAACATTTACAAAGGACGACACCATCAACCGAAAGATAACAAGACCAGTTCACGCCGGGAACTACACAGCCTTCATCAAGAAAACATCATCAACATTTACAAAGGACGACACCATCAACCGAAAGTAAGATTAGATTAATTTTTTTTTTTACAAATAAGTTAAATTAGAGCGGCATAATTTCTTTAAAAAAAAAGGCACAATAATTTTGGTGACGATCAGAGTTTTTGCAATATATATATATATAGATGAGTGATAATAGTTCAGTATCCGACTATCCATCAGACATAGAATTCGTAACAGAAGCCACAGACCACTACCCACAATATACTTTAGACTCAGGGTTTGAATCGAATGACGGTTACCTGACGGACATTAACGAAGCCACAATACAACAACCACGTAGAAGAATTACTAGAAATAGACGCTTTTTCAGGAAAATATTTAGACGTTTTTATAGCAACAGACATGACTGAACAAGCCCAACCAATTTCAGTTAGAATAGACCCAATAAAATACTTAAGTCGTCTTCCCGAATTTAATGGGGACTATCGCGAATTACAAAATTTCACTAATTTAATAGACAGAGTATATCCTATTCTGGCCGCATATGACGAGCCATCCCAACTCTTATTCTCAGACCTAATTAAAGCCAGACTTACTGGGAGGGCACGGGAAATTATAGAAATTAACTGCCAAGCTCAATCTTGGACAGATATTAAGACAATATTAAACAACAACTTTGGCGACAGGTGCAGTCTAGAAGAATTATTTGACAAACTAAAGAGTACTAATTTCACTAACAACAGCGTCGAATTCTACAACGAAATAAAAAGAAACCTTAGGAACATTAACAATAAGACAATAATGACAATTGGTCCAGGCCCAGCAGCAAACGAATGCGCGAATAATAACAGAAGAACTGCTCTGAACGTGTTCAAAGAAAAAATACCTGAAACTATGCGTACAATTTTAGCCTGTAGGAAACCCGAAACTCTCGAGGAAGCAATGGAAATATTGTTTCAGGCAGGTTACGCATATAGTTCACCTACAGGTGGGATATTCTCCGCATATGGAAAACCACCAAATAAACCTCGTAGTAGTACTCAAAACTCCTCACACAACCGACAAACCCAGAGACAAACAAGCAACAACGGACAAAATTTTTCACAAGGACGAATAGACCGAAATAAATATAACCAACATAATGGGCAATATCCACCACATAGTGCACAAAGAAGTAATAATCAGAATAACTATAACCAACACGATGGACGAGGTAATTGGAATCCTTTTAAACGACAAGATAGAACAAACCCACAACGGGATAACCGCCTTCCAACACCTGAACCAATGGATATAAATAAGTTCGAAACACCAAACAATCACGATCAAAACATATGTAAAAATGAAAATTTTCGATCTTCAGCCTCAAGGAACTACCATATATAAAAATTAGAACCAAGTTGGGGCACTTAAAATTAATAATAGACACAGGTGCAACCAACTCCATCTTGAACCCTAATATTTGTCATCCAAAATGGATACAAAAAATCACGCCAATCCCTATAAAAACATTGCAACACGAAATAAATATTTTTGAGAAAGCCAAATTTCCCATTTTTAAAGAATTTGGTACAGGACCGGACACAATAGAATTTTACATAACAAACTTTCATGAATACTACGACGGACTTATAGGCAACGACTTACTCCGACCGTTAAAAGCAAGAATTTGTTATGAGAGCAATACAATAAAGATTGGAGAAAACATACTACAACTCTTTGTTAGAAACAGAGACCACTATTATAAGGAAAATATTGAACAAGAAGAAAATAATTACATTAATGAGTTACATAAGAATGGAATAATAAAAGACCCTTTGAACACTGAATTAAATTTTGCATCAAACTCTCAACCCCTAAGAAATCAGATTCGAATTGACCATCTAAACTCTGAAGAAAAATCACAATTACTACCAATAATAAACAAGTACCATGATATTTTTTATCAGGAAAATAAGAAACTTTCGTTCACTTCCGCTATAAAACATAGCATTAGAACTACGACCAACATTCCTTTTTTTACCAAATCATACAGATATCCCTATATTCATAAGAATGAAGTAGAGAATCAAATCCAGGAAATGCTCAACAACGGAATAATAAGACATAGCAATTCCCCATATTTGGCACCCATTTGGATTGTTCCCAAGAAAACAGATGCCAGTGGGAAGACAAAGTGGAGACTTGTCATTGATTACCGCAAATTAAATGAGGTAACCATCGATGACAAATATCCAATACCCAATATTGATGAGATCCTCGATAAACTGGGAAGATGCCAGTATTTTACTACGCTAGATTTAGCGAAAGGATTTCATCAAATAGAAATAGATGAGCAAGATATTCATAAAACCGCCTTCAGCGTCGAAGGAGGACATTACGAGTTCCTCAGAATGCCGTTTGGACTGAAGACAGCCCCAGCGACGTTCCAGCGGCTAATGAACAACATCCTGAAAGATTACGTTAACAAAATCTGTCTTGTTTATTTAGACGATGTGATAATTTTTTCTACATCTCTACAAGAACATATAAATTTCATTAAACTCATTTTTAATTGCCTAAGAGACGCAAATCTTAAGATCCAACTGGATAAGTCCGAATTCCTTAAAAGAGAAACGGAATTCCTAGGTCATATAATAACGCCAGCAGGTATCAAAACAAATCCTAAAAAAATAGAATGTGTTAAAAAGTTTCCCATTCCTAAAAACACAAAACAAATCAAGCAATTTTTAGGCCTTTCCGGCTATTATAGGAAATTTATTAAAGATTACTCTTTAATCGCTAAACCCATGACAAAATACTTAAAAAAAGATGCAAAACTGAATATATCTGACCCAGAATACGAAAAAAGCTTTAACACACTTAAAACATTACTTATCCATGACCCAATATTAGCGTATCCAGATTTTACAAAGCAGTTTACCCTGACAACGGATGCCAGCAACTACGCGTTGGGCGCAATCCTTTCTCAGAACGACCATCCAATATGTTACGCAAGTCGTACCCTAAACACACATGAAATTAACTACAGCACTATAGAAAAAGAACTACTAGCTATTATATGGGCTACGAAGTATTTCAGGCCCTACCTTTTCGGCCGTAGGTTCATAATAGAAACAGACCATAAGCCTCTAACATGGCTCTTCTCAATAAAAGAACCCAACTCCAAACTTGTAAGATGGAGACTTAAATTATCAGAATTCGATTACCAGATTAAGTATAAAAAAGGGGTTAAAAATGGCAACGTCGACGCCCTATCTAGGATCGAACTTGATTCAGGTAATATTAATACACTAGAATTAAACCACACAACAATAAAAGAAACCAAATCCCCAATTAACATATTCAAAAATCAAATTGTTATTACAAAAATAACATCAGGCTCGCTAAAGGTAAAAAACAAATCAATTTTTGGAAATAACAGAAAAACTATACTTACTAAAGAATTGGATAGAGAAACAGCAATCATCCTACTTAAGAATCATTTTAACCCTGCGCAGTTGAATGCTGTTCTCGTAGATGAAGAATTTTACACAGTTCTTAAAACGACGTTCGATGAATTCTTCGCAAATAACAAAAAATTTAGGATCATAAGATGCTTCCACTTAGTAGAAGATATAGAAGACGAGGAAATATTAACGGAGACCATAAAAAGTGAACACCTTGATAAAAATCACCGAGGTATTCAAGCAGTTTTTAAAGAACTCATAACACGTATCTACAACTCTAAATTGAAACTAAGGATTACACAGTTTATTAATAACTGCGAGATATGCAACCTTGAAAAATATGAAAGGAAACCTCCCAAAATACCGTATAAAATTACTGAAACTCCATCTAGACCCCGCGAAGTGATGCACTTGGATGTATTTTACACTTTAGGAAAAAAACTGTTCATGACAGCAATAGATAAATTTTCTAAATTCGCAATGGTGTTTCAAATTAATGGACGAAATTGGACAGAGTTTAAAACCAAATTACTCCAAATTATAAATACGTATGGCAAAGTAAATTAAATTATAGTGGACAACGAACTCGGATTTAAGGCTATTCCGATGCAACAATTTTTGAAAGAGGAGAATATTGAAATACACTTCACATCTAATAGCAACCACACATCCAACGCGGACATCGAACGGTTACACAATACTATTAACGAACACATTCGTTTACTAAGACATGATGACAGAAATATAGATGAAACTATAGAAGACAAAATGATTAGGATAATAGGCTTCTACAACAATACAATCCATAGTACCACAGGAATTAAACCCATCGACTTTTTAAATGGCAAAATACATGAAGATAGGTATAAAGAAATTCAGGACTTAATAAATTCAAAAAAGGAAAAATATATACAGAAATTAAATGAGAATAGAAAAGACATAGAGCTGGAAGATGGAACAAACTATATTAAAGAAATAAGAGGCGGGAAGAATCATAGAAAGTATAGAAGGGTAAATACAAAAATAATAGATGAGGACCATGTACAGACAATAGGAACTGGGCACAAATACTATAAATCTCATGTTAAACAAAAAAGAAAATACCAGGACAGAGACAATCCTACTATAAAATCCACAAAATAATTCCTTTTCAGATGACAACTTGGGCGCTAATTTTCACTCTCTTCACGATCGCAAAAACGCAATATTTAGATATTCAAGATCTAACCAACAACAATGGATATATTCCAATTAAACTAGGCGAAGTCAGACCAATAAAAACTTCCTCCAAAATAATACACGTGATTAATACAACCTTATACGAGGAAACACTTGACTTAATTGCGGATAACATAGCCGTGCTGGAAACTACTACCACGGACACTAAGACATTACTAGATACTGTTGACAAAAACTTTGCCATACTTCAGGCTAAGATCGAGAACTTAAATCCAAAATTTAGACAAAAACGAGGACTAATTAATATAGTAGGGAAAGGATTAAAAATTATAGCAGGAACAATGGACAGTGAAGATGAAGAACACATTAATACTAGTTTGAAACAACTTTATGAAAACGAAGGACTTTTAACTAACACAATACATAATCTTACACAAGTAAACAACTTACTATCAGCACAAATACAGAATATAACGAATCATATCAATATACAACAAACACATGTAGGAAAGTACTTAAATCAATTCAAAAATATTTTCCAGAATAAAATAGCAACATTAGAGGATGAGGTAGCATTTATGAAAAACATTTATCAAATTAGCAATGACATATCTCTCTTACGGGATCACATCGATGACATAGGACAAGTAATATTTTCCAGCAAACTTGGAATTATCCCAACAGACATCTTAACGCCCAAGGAAACGGACCTTATAACAGATTTTGACAGCTACACAAACATAAAAGTGTCTGTGGCCCTTCATGACGAAAATATATTATTAATTTTCAAAATACCCTTATACTCAAAATACTTTCTGAACAAAATCACTTTTGAACCAATTCCGGATATTAAAAATAAAACATTAGCATTAAAACCACATACAATACTTATTGATCAAAGCAAAAAAATGTATGAGCCATTTTTTCAAGATAACTTAGAAAAAAACCTAATCACTCTTCAAAATGACTGTATACAAAATATTTTAGAATATAAGGAAGCTAACTGCCCTATGGAAAATTTTGAAACGGGAGAAGTAGTAGAAATACTTCCCGGACTACTTATATTCAAAAATTATTACCAAAATCTGAAACATAACTGTAACAAAGAAGAATTGCAAATTAGAGGAACTTTTCTGATAAAATTCGAAAACTGTAATGTTTTGACAAGCAACAAAAATTTTACTAATGTTAACCTAAGAATTAGAGATAAAATAATCTTACCAAATATAATAACAAAAATCAAAAACAACAAAAATGTTACACTAAACGATTTAAAATTAGAAACACTATACTTGAAACAATTAAAATACGAAGAAAATTTAAACAATGTATTATACTACGATAAGACAACAAAAACTATTAGTTACAGCGTTGATATTGTAATCATTTTATGCATTATTTTAGTAGTTATATATATTATTATAAGACCAAAACAAATTTACACTGTTTCGTCGGAGCCTCAATCCAACGGTGGGGGTGTTATGATGTCTCCTGTTATTCCCTTAACACGAGCCAACATAATATAAATAGTAATGTACGTACATACTTTAACATACTTTAATTTACTTACCTTTTACTTTAAGTTCACTGAACTGTTTACAAACTTTATTTAGTTCACGATTAATAATTTGCTAATTAAATGCAACTCCAGCATTTTAACGCAGACAAATTTATTGGGAATTATTTTGCAATAACACATTCCATTACTAAGCAAAATTGATAAATAGTAATGTACGTACATACTTTAACATACTTTAATTTACTTACCTTTTACTTTAAGTTCACTGAACTGTTTACAAACTTTATTTAGTTCACGATTAATAATTTGCATTTCCGTTCCCACTAATTAAATGCAACTCCAGCATTTTAACTCAGACAAATTTATTGGGAATTATTTTGCAATAACACATTCCATTACTAAGCAAAATTGACGGGAAAACATTTATTGTAAAAATTAGTATTTAAGGAAGTGCAAGAAAATAAATAAAATAGTCTTAATTTGAAAATCAAAAAAGTGAAGTTTATATTTTTTTTAAAATACAAAAGTTAAGATTCAAAAGTAAAAAGTGAAGTTTATACTTTTTTTTTTAAAAATACAAAAGTTAAGAAACAAAAGTATTAAGCTGCATTAGATTTAAATTACACTATAAATGAAAAGAATTTAGGTAATTTTGGAGAAGTTTCTGATCGGAACTTTGGCGATAACTTAAGAAAATTTTTACGTCATCAGCGTACATTAGGATATTAGAATAGTAAGGTAAGTCGTTAATAAACAATGAAAACAGAAGCGGTCCAAGATGGGTACCCTGAGGTACACCAGAAAGGACATCAATACTTCCGGAGCAGCAGTTTTTAAAACGTACGGTTTGTTTTCTGTTAGTTAAATATGAGTAAATCCATTTTAAACTAAGATTAGAAAATCCCATTAAATAAAGTTTCTTCTTCAAAAGTACATGATTGACTTTATAGAAGGCCTTGCTGAAATCCGTGTAGATAACGTCTGTCAAATCTTTCACTTAATTTATTAAAAAAAGAAATACCTACCTTGCAAAATCTTCAGGTTTGTTTTTTAATAGATTCGTATCAGAGATCAGCAATGAGTATTCAAAAATACGAGTAGAATCGAATCATACTCATAATTTCTGATACTTATACACATTCATACTTTCATTAATATCATGGAACCTCACTCATATTCAAAGTTTGAAGTACTCATCATATTCATACTTAACAACACGTATGTTATTGTTGATTTCGACTCTCCATAACTCAGCATATACGCAAATCACAGAATAAGTATGAATCGCGTACGAACAATAAAATCTTACTAGAAGGTTGTGTATTTGCTCTGGTTGCTGCTGTGTCCTTTTTTCTTTTTTTGTACATGCCTAACAACTAAGACCCTAAATTTTGATGAATTATTCGAGTCACTCGAATCATTTATAAGTATTATAAGTATTTTTCTAAAGTTATGAATCTAAATGAGTAGGCTTATGAATCAAACATATTTCGAATGGCATGAGTTTAATATCAACGTTGTACTCATACTCATTAAAACCTGTACTTATAAATCAACGTTGTAGTGAGTATTAATGAATCAGAGTAGTTAAATTTCAATATTGATGACTCACTTATACATATTCAAAATTTCATGAGTGCTTATGAGTCGCAAAAAAGCGATTCATTACTCATTTCTCTGATTAGTATGGAAATATTATGCCTGTGGCTTTAGTTCAGTACTTTAGTATTTTTTCAGTACTTATTCATTTCAAAAATACCGCAGTACCCCTGCGACACTTTCAGTACTCTTTATTACATATTTTATGTTTTGGGCTTTTCAACTATGCTCTCGCAACATGTAATGCTAAAGATAGAATTAGTCTTTAGCTCCGGTTAGCCAAACGTCCACGGAACGTACGTTCCTTTTTAGAATACGGAAAGCAGTGAGAACGCATGCTGAACCGTAATGTAATTTCGTCAAGTATTTACTTTGTTCTTCATGTGCTAAATACGAACGTACGTTCCGTAAACGTTTGACTAAACGTAGCCTTTATATTTTTTTGTATATGAGGAACATGTATAAATCGTTAGTTTTTCTATTTCATTGCGTACGTGTATTAAGTATAACTATACATATACTTTGTATAAAAGTACCATTTGATGCAAAAAGTACTCTTTCAGTTACAGTTCCGTACCATTTCAAAATTTTAATTTTGCAGCAATGGTTTCTACCACTTGTGAATATAATAAAAACAAATTTCATGGTTGTTCCATCAACTGAGCTCAAGCAGTCTAGTTCATTAAAATTTTTGCTCTTTTATTTTTTTACTGTAAGAAATGATAAGATTTTCAATACTCTAAGTTTTTATTCATTTCTTTAAAATTAATGAATTCATTAAAATTTTAAGTACGCAATAGTTTTCAAGTTTTTGGCATAATATAGATAATAAAAAGTTTATTAATTGCATTCCTATGTTATTTTCCTTTGCTTTAATTAAATTTGCAGTTGTTGAAGGATGCAATATAAAAGCCATCACACATTTGTTTTCTGAATCTTTAATTTTTTGTATTTGCTTCTTTCAAAGTTTCCGAGCGAAATAATTTGATTGCAGCAAGAATTTTTTTAAATTTTAGAAGTTTTTCTCTTTTGTTTTAATTGGAATTTGCATACTTAATTTAGAGTTTTAATTTCTGCCGCAATAGTTTTATTTCATTTCTATTGTTAATGATAGTTTTTGAATGTATTGTGCAGCATGATTTTACAGTCGTCAAAACTAACAACATTTCATGTTTTATTTTCACACGATGTGCGGCAAGCAAAATAATATCCAATTGTATATGAGCAGCGGCCACTTGACTCAATGTTGCTGACCGTCGCTGCAGCGTAATAGTAAGGCGCACATGCGATGATCATTTAGTACTGCATTGACGGGACACTGGCCGCATTTGTTTGGGTATTGTGTGGACAAGTACGTGTTGTTGTTGTATTGCAGTTCTTTTGATCGTGTGTGGCTCTCTTCACACTGTACCAGGGCAATTATGAATTTTGTATGGGACAAAGGGCGCGTGTCAAATTGCACCCACTTGTCCCGTAATAAATACACACAAACTAATATAATATTGTAGAACATAAGTACAAACCAAGGTAATAACATTAAGTAAATACAGAAATGTATTAGAATTAAGGGGCTGATTTCAAAATGCTAAATCAGCCAAATTTTAGTATAAAAGAAGGAATATTATCCTAAAGAAGTCAATAATAAAATAAAACTCAACCAGTGCGTATAAAACCGCATTGATCCAAAAATAAAAACTTTTGGAGTTATTATTACACCACAATTGCATAATTAATTAAGTTTGTCTGAAGTTTCAAAATTAAAGTTCTTTATATTCATGATGTTAGCTATTAAAGAAATGTAAAAGAGAACACAAAGAGAAATTATGCAGATGCTTTTTTAATTTTATGATTAAAATTCGCAATACTTAGCCTTCATTTGGTTTTCAGTCCTTTTACACATTTTTTCGCAAAATTGCATTGAAGCTTGTTAATTATTGTGCTTCCTCCAACTGTTACATTCTTGTCACATATTTAAGGTGAAAATCTGGCATAATGTTCAGTTTTGTGTGAATATATATATGTTCATATACTTTTTTATGAACATATTGTTACGAAAATAGAAAAATCTAGAAACTGGTGTCTTGCTTTTACATTGTTTAACATTAAAATTATAAACAAAAGTTATTAAAAAATTAAAACAATGAACTTATTTACAACAAACACCAGCATACAAAATTTGAAAACAAGTAAACAACATACACTACAATAATCAATGTAAACAAAATCATAAACAACAATAATGAAGCAACGATGTTTACATTTATAGAGATCTCGAGAAGACGAAACCACGAACTTTCACCTTCAAGAGCATTTATCAGACTGTTTACTTTGTCATATAAAAGGCAAGGCAAAGCAGGCTATGCAGTTTGTAAAAGTTCAGTCAGTATTGTGTGAAGGAGCGGTGTGTTTGAAGAAAGTAATCGTGGTTTGAAGATCTCCGTTACAAAGGGCAGTCGAACAATTGTCTAGTAATTATTATTGATTATGCAAAGGGTGTAAACAAAGGAATAATAAATAAAGCAATTGTTGCACATAGAATTGTGCGAATAATAAAGAATTTTATTTAAAACTAAACACATATTTATTATTATCATATTTTAAACGTTTTTATAAGGTAAAAAAGTAACAATATAATTCAATTAATATAAAATTTTTCCTGAAATCGACGATAAGGAGACAGTGAAAAACACTGATCTGAACTGACTAGTTAAAATTCTGGTTTAGTAATTATTACAATTAGTTATTACAACTAACATGTAGTCTAGTCTAGTGTGTTGGCTTTTTAGACATGAGACCACAGTTCACACCTCCAGTCAGATACCTCGAACATAAATAAGTATAGAAAAAAACATTTTTTCGGCGGCTTCCTCTAAGCAGATTACTGGGAAGCACTCTGAGAGTAATAAAATTGTAAAGTTTCACAAAAATCTGTCGTTCAGTATTGACTTTAAACTGTAGATCCCGCCAATGTTATATAAAATTAACGAACACAACATAAGTGGTGCGAGATTTAGGTGGCAATCCTAAATGAAGGGTTATATTGACCAACCACGTATATATTGAATAACTGAATTTTATAAGTTTTTTAAAAACTTTTACAATAAATATTTAAGACATGCGTTATTTTCCTTTTATACACAGCTCATCTGAAAGCTAACATGTAAAAAGGTTTCTTACTAAAGTGCTGCATATCAGCGATGCAAATTAAACTCCAATTAAAGCCGAATATGTAAATCAAATGAATTGATTTCCTTTCACGATTTTATCCACACTCTGATATGCGTATTCATTTATTTATTTGCACAATAAATATTACCTCCAATGTTTTTTAAAAACACTTTCAGTTATAAGTATTTACAAAATGGAATGAAATAAAGGGTACTGAAGAATTTTTTAATAATTTAATGAGTTTTTCAATTCTTTGAGTTTTTATGTGAAGATAAGACAAAGAAAAATACTAAAGCGAATACATACGTCAGCATAAAAGTATTAAACCCAACTTTCCATGATTTTACTTAATTATTTTATTTTAGTTTTTGTTTTTAATTATTTAAGTATAAGTCTGAAAACGCAATTTGTCGTGCTTTTATATTTAGGCACTTTAAGTTTTGTTTTTTTATTTTCAAATGAAGTCAATGAACCTACATACGTAATGTTAGAAGTATCTAAAAAAATTTGATCTTTTTGTATGTCTATTATTTATTAAGTTATCTAATTAAAAAAACTTTTAAATAAAAATATATTCTTTTAAATACAAAATACATTTCTGTTGAAACTAGGCCGATTCCAACCTATGAGCAACGTGCAGTACATTCTCTCACACTCTTATTTATAGCTTTTGCTGCTGTCTTTGGAGTTCTGACTTCATACTTTCTTTATAATCGCTCCAATAGCCGCTTGGGCATTGTATTGTTTTGCATTTCTTTTTTTATGGTTGAAAGTACTGTCCGATGATGACGCCAACTTACCCAGCAATTTTTCTTAAAAATTAACTTTTCCAACTAGTGCATCTATTTTGTTTCCAATTTCAATTGAAATTTATTCTATTTATTTATTTGTCTCTCAAATTGCAAGGAAAAGTTTTGAAGTTCATTTAACTATTTGCGAATAGTAAATTTTTCGTTGTGACACAGTTAGTGCGTGAGAAGTTATTTTATTTACATTATCGTACCTATTGGATTTAAAATTACTTGTTGTGTTCGCCACTGTATGTAGCTGTAATGTTTCAGAATAAATAAAACATGGGTTTATAAAATTTAAGTTATTTGTCAGTGGATCTATGAATTGTTATTGACGGCGCTACAATTGCCGAAAGTTTACAAAATTAAAATCAATTTTTAGGGAGTTATTAACACTTAGGATCATTATTACAAATTGCCGTTAACTAAATTGAGGATTTTAACGGGCAGATAAATTGTTTTTCGTTATTATAAGTACCCAATAAGATAAAAGTCATCGTTCAGCTAAAGGGAGGATCATCCTACCTTTAACATTTAAAGGTCACTTTATGTTTGAACTTGCTATATTCTATATTATTTTCATTATGGCAACTTAAATTTTAAACAAAATGAGCTTATACAACAAAAAAACGAAGCCCGCGGTTACCACTGCGTTAAAAAAACTTGTGTAATTGAGCAGTTTTATCGACATTGTTCCGGCACTGCCATATTTTTGAAAAATTTTATCTGTTAGTTGTAGTAACGAAAATAAGTTAAAGGTAACTTTACAGTTCCCTTTAGCTAAAGGTACCTTTAACTAAACCCAACTTTAATGACAAGTTGTAATAATGGCCCTTAATATAATAATGATAATATAAATACTAAAAAATGTATTTTTTCCAAAGATTATTCCAAAAATGATAGCAATGCTGAGGTTAGCGAAATAGGTGGACGATATGTTATGCAAAATTTGGTTAATAACACTTTCGCGAATAAATATTTTTTGTAGAAAAACATTCTTAACGACATATATATCCTCGATGGGGGAATATTACATAATTTAGCATAGATTTGTTGAAAATTTCCCCAAGGCTTTCTTGTAAAAATTACTTTGCCTTATCAATTTAATTCAAAACGCACTGCATTTGTATTACATACTTATATAATTTTACTTTAAAAATACATGGGTACATAAGTTTTCATAATAAAGGCAAACTAACTGCAACATATATATTTATATATAACGAGAGACTATTGGTTTTTGTTAATCAGCGTTTCCTTTTTAACCTGTTAATAATTAAATTTTATTTGAAACTTAAATTATCTTTTTTTTATTTTTCGCAGAATATCTTATATAGAGCACTGTTGTTTTTAATTATCATTTTAGTGGTTCTTTAAGAACATCACAATATTCGTTTGACATGCCATCGATACTATCTTTCACCGCAAAATAAACTTGGTTAATTTAAGTACTGTTTAAATCAAGCCAAAGATGTTCATAGTATACGTACATACAATTTTTTACCAAACTTCTCAAAATAATGATCTAGCTCAACCTCATTTACTAAATCTAGTTTAAACTATACAGACTACGCAGATTAAAGTTCAGATAAAAATCTTGCAAACAGACTGTGAGGTATTATCACGTCTACAATCGCAAATAGAAGCAGGCCATCTGCAGCGATATGTATATGTTATATAGTCGCCGTGTTCTTCGTGCTTTAGTACTATGTGCTTAATCTGTTATATTTATTTAAAGACTTTTAAAAATAACTCGCTTGAAGTCTACCATACGTTTAAGGCTTTTGGTTTTCATTTAACCAGATGTACACATATGTATACCATTCTTTTCTATTACTTCCAATAAAGATTTTAAATGAAATCACATGAATTTATACCACAAAACAAATAAAAATTATTATAAAAATTATTGTGTTTATATAAATATAAAATCCGAAAAGATTTTACATAAGTAAAATTAAATCAGCTTGAAAATAAAATACGAAAAGGTATAACAATAATCATCAACCATTATTAACTAAAATGTCACTTCCCTAGTACGCTATCTAAAAACTAAAAAAACATATGTCAGAGACTTAAAAAAATATTCTAAAAATCCGATATGGATTGTGTGAAGTTTGTAAATAAATTTAAATATAAAAGTAATGAGTCTATTATTTTTAAAGCGTCTATTATTCAAATAAATTCAAAGATTAAAAAATCATAATGAAGCCAACAAACCGAAAAGAGACACACTTGCATAGCATACATACCCCTGGCTAGGGTAAAAAAGAGTCTAAATGTCACTTTTTGTAAAGTAAATAAATACTGTAAATACATACTGTACTTATAAAAATGGAAAGTCGCCGTGGTCTAGTAGGTATTGTGTTGGCTTATTAGACGTGAGGCCTCGGTTCAAACCCCATGTCAGGAATCAGCAACTAAACGAAATATGACAAAACATTTCTTCGTCGACTTCCTCTCAGCAGATTTCTGGTAAATACTCTGAGTAAATAAAATTGCCAAGAAAAATTTTTACATAAATCTGTCGTTCGAAAGCGACTTTAAACTGTAGGTCCCACCACTCATGTATAAAAAATTGCGCACACAACATAAGTGGTATGAGAAACTAGGTCGTAATCCTGAGTAAAGGGCTGTAATGACCAATTATGTATGTATGTACTTATAAAAATTACGATTTTACTTTTTCACACAATTTGATTTTCAATTTTGATTTCAAAATTTAGAAATAAAACTTGGAAAAAAGCCGAACAGCTGTGATCTAATAGGGAATAATTTCTACATCGCGAACATTTACTAATTTATTGTGTTTTTTAAGTTTCATTAAGTTGACTATGTAGGTCGGTTTGACAATCCAAGCCTATTCTGGCATATTTTTAATTGTGGACAATTGTCATCCTTGTGTGTTATCTGCTAAACAGCTCTTAATATCCTTTGAAAACTTTATTTGACTTACTATCGGTAAATACAACCTCCATGATGCTATGATAAACAATAATATGAGACTGATATCCTTTGGTATAATGGGAAGTAAAAGAACTTGGTTTCCTTTTCTCAAAAACTAGAATATGACATACATATGTAGCTATCCCTAAATCTAACGACAAAATTGATGCATTTTTCAAGATTATTTAATGTGTATTCTGATTGGTGACATTACAAAGCTTCAACTAAGATCAATTTACAATCAAACAAACTATGGGACAATCTACGTCGGCGGAGGATATCGGCGTATAAACAAATCATGAATTATATGATTTTTGTGGTGACACCGATTATATGCATCATTGTTAGGATATTTCAAGCAGCACAGAAAAAAGTCGCTGGTAAATTCATTGAAGAAGGCAAACGCTTTAGCCAAGCTCAGAACTAAATACTTGTTTGAGGAACACATCTTGACAATTGGTGTATGAAATCGTAGACGTGCCCAAGCCCGAAGCGCATAGAATTCTGCCCTATGCCCTACTCACGATCAGATTACGTTGTGACGCATGGCCATCTGAGTAACTAAGAGAACATTTTTCTATTATCCTTTTCTTGTAATGTCCTGAAAACAATGAATACTTAAAACATATAACATAATACGCTACGTATTTTGCCTCCTTCTAGACAATATTTAAAGTAAAAATACTTGAAATATGTATATCAACTGTTCACTTCTATTCTTATATATTTTCCAAACACAACAAAAATATTTTAATTTTAAAATTCATTCAATTATACCTAGTTTTCTGTAGTCTCAGATGTCATTCTCGCCTTTAAATGTTATGAGCTATTACGCCATTTTTAATTTCTGTAATATTTCAATAAATCAAAAGTTTGCTTTTCGTTTTTCGGTTGTTAGGTCCTTTTGCATTTCAAACGACGGTATGAATTTGAACATTCAAAATATTATTATTACAAAGGTACATACATGTATACCGATTTGTATTGACAACATAACAACAACAACATAAATACCTATTTTTTAAAGTTATTTATATATACATTCATATGTATGCATATTTAGTAAACATATTTGCATTTTTTGTTGGTACATATTTTTATGCATGTTTGTGCATAAGTTTCAATATTTACTCGCTACACAACTAAATATACGAAAACTTTGCAGAGATTGGCGAAAGAATTAATTTTTTAAAATATTTGGTAATAGGATTATGTACATATGTATTCAAATATCGAATAGTTTTATTATTCTTTACTAGGAGTTTTAAAAACCTACAATGTTATACATACAGTGGACAGCTAAAGTCTAGGTACTACAATATATTTTGGCAAATTTAATGAATTTTAAGTGATAATATATAAAAATAGTTGATGGTTTTTATATTTTTTTATTTATTTATTTCTCTTTTATTATAAAATAAAAATATTTTTAATGTTTGTCACAAACCATAAGAAAAATAAGAAAAATTGTCTGGTGATTTCATACTGCAAAGATGTAGGTACCTTCAAGAAGAGCTCAGAGTAAATTTGAAATTCAAAGGCCCAATATATTAAAATGTTATCCCTTATATAGAGTAGAATATCCTTTAATGTCTAGCGCTCCATTTAACCAATTTGGTATTGACTGTACTAGTTTTGTTTAGCATTTTCTTTTGATATTTCCCGCCATGAGCAAGTTTTTCAGTCGGCTTTTGTTCGAGGTTTAGCGGCTACGTAACCGTTCTTCCAAATGATCCCCTAAATACTCTCTTGGAGTCGTAATGGGACTTTGTGCAAGAGTATTAAACCTGTGGTAGGTAATCCACATCTTTACATTAGTACCAGTATGATTGGGTTTATTGACTTGTTGGATGTAATAACTATTACGAATTCTTAATTCTCCGAAATTTTGGAGGATTTGATGCAACTTTTTTGATAGATTTTTTCAATACATAAAAATCGCCAAACACGAAAAACCCTTGCCTTGTTTATCGCCCTCACAAACAAACTAAACATGCTGTGTAGACGAGTGTACCGATATGAAAAAAAATTAATAATAGTTAAAAGTCTAGTGAAAGTTCGCTATATTTTTTTTTCACATTTGATGCTATTTTGTTTTTGCACACAATCACTTTCAACTATTTTCTTCATATGTTTCTGTATATAAGTTATGGTTTTGCTTTCAGTAACCTATAAAAGATAGATACGGTTGAAAGCAAAATCATATGGAAACAAGTGCTTACAAACGTTTAAATTTCTCGTATCTATTAAAATATATAAATTCATTTGAAGAGTGTTGGTCCAAGTAATAATGTTGAAAACCAAATGGTTTTTTTAAAGTTGTTAACTTTCCATGCTTAACCGTAGACCATGTATAGAACTGATATGCATGTAAATAGTATTAACCAGCGTTGGAAAAGTCCGATTGTGTTGTAAGAGATACATATACATACATATGTATTATGTATGTGAATCATGCAAGTAATTCACTCAGTTCCATGTGTTCAATAGTGTTGAGGCAATATTCCAACTACAAACAGTCACACTGATGGAACAAACATTTCTTATATTTTCAAAACACAGGTCATCTCAATGCATTCAATGTATTATGTAAGATTTTCTGTCATTAATACTAATGCACTTATATAGTTTCTTTCAATTAAGTTTTAAGTTCAGCACTTTTAGTTCCTTGCACCAATACAAACTATTTGCTTTGACATTTACGTTCATGTACATATGCAATTAACACCCATAGGGGGTCATTATCGTCACATTAAAAATATTTTAGGACCATAAAAACTACTGCCACGGAATAGATATTAAAATGATTAGCGAATGAATGATCTTCTAGCTGAACTTGATGGGTGTGGTTATGATACTATAAGTTACGCAGTTAACGTAGCTGTCTCATTTATGGAGTGATACAGAAGGAATGTGGATTAATCCGACTAAGACGACAGTTCACTAAAATATTGTAATTTAACTAAGCGCCTGTTTATTGTTACACGATGATTGCAGGACATATCAGGTCTTTAGGTATGGTATTAAAATCTAAACAGAAACTATAATACATATGTATTTATATATGTAACAAGCTTCAAAAGCAAACCAGTCTGCCTCAATGGAGAGTTGTTTTACAACTGCTATGAAACTTAATATGCTAACACAAACATACCGTCAGAACTACGAGTGTATCTTTGTATACTGTACAATGATAGGGCGTACATGATATGGCAGTACGATCGAGGGTGGATATTATGAGGCTAAGCGGCTCAATATGAAACGCCGTATAGTACGCGCATTAGCGAAAATTAATAACATGGTGTCGTACATGGCTCATCTGTGTCTATTTTCTGGGATATCAACCTACATAGATGTAAGCATTCTAGCTTATAGAAACTTATTTGAACCAAAGCGTTAATGCCAATAAATCATTATTTAGCCTTTAAAATAATGATAAACATAATCTAACAAAAAACTCTAACATTCCAATTCTGACTGTTCTGAGTAACATGTACGTCGTCTTATAATGTAGGTTTTAATAACTGTAACGTGAAACATTAAATCTTTAAAATTTTAAATTCCGAAAAACTTCTCTAGAATTGTCATATTAGCTTGTAAATGTTAACTCCCAATTAACGGTATAATTTATATTTAATTGAATTAGAAATATATTCCGTATACGCAGCATATTACTTGTACTAGAATAATTACTCTGAAAAGTATGCAATAAAATATATTGGATTTTGTCGTGTATGAAACTAATAGAATATGAATATTTCGAATTAAATGTGAATGGGAGCGAATATTTAATTTATTTTTTGGATAGTTTTAATTCTTGGAAGGCATCTAAATTGGACGCTCTAAAAAGAGTGATGCAGCTGAAGGAAATAATAAGAAGTGAGTAACAAAAACAAAAGCAATGATAAAAGCAAAAGGTTTAGCTTGTAAGCTTAATTGAACTATAAATTTAACAATAAAGTAGTACCAATAGGAACTTTCAAACTTAAACAGTTTATAATTTATTGACTGAACTTTTCAAGTTTGAAATATCAATGTCTTCATTTAATTTCTAGGAGATATTAGATGGTGTCAAAATATACCTAATACTGTCACAACGGGCCTTTTTTGCAAATTGTTTAGAAACTAATTTCAAAAATCTAAAATCTGAGTCTAAGTTACCGTTTATTATTTAAAATATTCGCTCAATTCAACAAAAAGTAACATATTCTTTAAGTATAAAAAGAGAGCAAATTTAATTTCCACCAATATGTGACGCGTGGCAAAAAATAATGTTCTTGTATTTATTGCATTCACCATATCTATAGTATGCCATTGCGGATTTCTTATTATCATAGCTTTAGCAATAAGTTAATATGTATTAACCGTTTGACTGCTACGCGGCGCAAAATCGCTGCCTTTATTTGTTACGAAAATCGCGACGAGTTTCTGTGTATCTTTTACGTGCTGCTCATAAGAGAAGATCAAAAAATTTAAATTAATTTAAATTTTAATTTTCAAAGAAAAAAATTTAATGTTTATTTTTTATTATTCACATTCACAATTAATATTATTTCTTTATAATACGAAAAGAATTATTGAAATTAATTGTCATTTGTCTAAATGAGAGTGTTTTATTTGACAACAGCAAGTCAATATATGTCCCGCAGTTTTCGAACGTTCTCACCAGAATCGCTTAGCAGTCAAACGGTTAATGTGTTGGCAGATGTAAATAAACAGGGATAAAGTTTTTTACCTGAATTTCTTATAACATATTCTTACGAATGAGCAAAGCAAAAATAGCAGTAGTAAGATAATGAAATATAAATTCTTTGTATCATCTATATTCCACTGTCTTATGTATTTCCTGTGTGCAAATATTTACCGCAGTGTGAAAACAACTGCTGCTGAAAATTATTGTTGCATTTGTGATTTACTACTTTTTTAAAATTTTTACGTATACTTTTAGTTGAAGGAAACTTGCCTTGAAATATAAATTTCCTTACGCAGTGTTGTGCGGTTGAATGGATACTTCTTTGTAATCACATACAGTTTTTCAATCTTGCAAAATTTTGTTTATTTTTATTTATTTAATGTTTAATTATTTAAATTTAATTTATTATATTATACTTTAATTGCTTTCAGAAAAATGACAATATTAAAATGGATTTTTATATCGACGAACTAAATTTATGACATTCGTACCCATATGCTTGCAAATTGTTTATAATTGTTTTTAACAAATAACACCAATAAAACATTTACGCATGACTTGCTAAAAAGCGTAATTGGATGCCCTGGTGGGTAAAGTGCTAGACTGTTAGCGTGAGGATCGTGGTTTCGATTCTCACCAGAAACTCTGGTCTGTTAAACTACACCGAGCATATGGTCGAAGTTACTTAGATCGTATATAATTAAATATAATTTGTAAATGTATTGCAATAAATAAATATGGAATTTACTAGAAAACTCAACAAAGTGACGGTGATACGCGGTCACTTCAAAATAATTCTTAAATACAGTAATACCCCGCTTAACGCTGTTTCAGTATTACGCGTTAGTATTGGGATTCCTCTAAATAGCACACTGTATTGATACTTGTTGTATATGTGTGCAAATGAATTGTTGGAAATGTCTAACCTGCGGTCCAACGTGCCTTGCTAAAGCGTTAGGGTTTACATAATAAATATCATGCGAAATTGACCTTAGTGACAAAAAAATATTTTATTTTGAAAAAAAAAGAGAGTAAATTATGTTGACTCTATTCGTTGGTAATTAAACCAATGCCTTTTTGTGGCTTCTAAAAACAAATAGCAATGTGAAGTTCCTTCTTAAAATAAAGAGATTCTTATAAATCATTCTTATAAATCATTCAAAAATCAAGCTTCCTATCCTTATGATATATCCCAATCATCAAGTATTCATATTTCGTATATTGCTGTTGAAACTGTTCGAAAAAATCTGTTGTCAATACAAAGCTCACCTACCCCAGGTCCAGATGGGATACCTACTTGTATTCTTAGACATTGTTCTGAAAACCTTTCTGGTCCCCTAACGGCAATTTTCAATAAATCTATTGAACTGGGTTATTTTCCAACTGCTTGGAAAGAATCATTCATAATTCCATTCTTTAGAGCTGGCAATAAATTGGAAGTTTCTAACTACAGACGTATAGCAAAATTGAATGCAATTCCAAAACTCTTTGAAAAAATTGTGACTGACCCTTTATATCATCAAATATCTTCAATTTTAACCTCATATCAACATGGCTTTCGAAAACTATGTTCAACTATTATCTTGGAATTAGCAACTAAAGTAAATAAAGGGTTCATCAACAGGCAACAAACATGATCTTTAGCTTTATAAACTATCTTGCATGGGTTTTAGTAACAATGCAGTATGTTGTCTGAAATCGTATCTTTCTAGCAGAACTCAGCAAGTGAAATTTGAAAATGCTCTATCTAAAGTCATTGATGTTCCCTCCGAAGTGCCTCAGGGAAGCCATCTTGGTCCAGTACTATTCACATTATTTATAAACGATTTGCCATCTGTTATTATTCATTATAATATGCTCATGTATGCTGATGATGTTAAAATTTTTAATTCGCTTGATAGCATATCTGGTCAATCAACTCTTCAAAAGGATATTGATTACTTTTGTCAATGGTGGGAAGTCAACTTGTTGGAGTTAAACTTTAATAAATGCAAACATATGTCATTTCATCGTTCATTTAAACTTGATACCTCTTATCATTTCAAAAATCATCAAAGACAAAATTTTGGAAAAGCTTTTAAATATAACTGATCTTGGAATCCTGTTAGATCATAAGCTTACGTTTTCTGAACATATATCAATGATGGTGAACAAAGCAAATGGTGTTTTAGGATTTATAAAGCGCTGGTCAAAGGAATTTACTGATCTCTACGTAACCAAACAATTATATATATATCTTTGGTGCGCCCTATTCTTGAGTATGGATCTATTATATGGGATCCACATTATCTCATTTACATTAACCTAATTGAATCTATACAGAAGCGCTTTCTGTTATTTTGCTTGAGAGGACTTGGATGGAATTCATTTGTTCTCCCTTCGTATGAAAGTAGACTCGCTCTTATAAAGCTACCTACACTGAAAAGTCGAAGAATAATGCTAAGTGTCTCTTTTCTTCTGGGTTTAATACCTGGAGATGTCTATTCTGATTATTTGTTACGTAAAATTAATTTTAATGTTCCAATTAGCCCTTCTCGTAATTTTAATTTATTAAATTTACAATTTCAATGCTCAGTCTTCGCCAACAACGATTCTTTTCGTAAAATATGTTTAAAGTTTAATAATCTGTATCATTTAATTTATCTTTCTGAAAGCAATTATTCTTTAAAGAGAAAAATTATATTGTACTTGAATCATTAAATATTAATTATATATATTGTTTGTAAATTTAAATTTAGTCTGTAAGGAACTACTATCCATAGACATAAATAAATAAATAAATAAATTGCTATACAGATTACGACTGCGTTACGTACTACGTTTACGAAATTCCTTTTTGATTTCCATATGAACTACTTACTAGAAAACATGCCGCACTCTCTCCCATATTAGAATAGTCTTGGTTTGGAACAACGGAAAGATAGTTATAAGAGAAAGGAAAACAGGGCTAACATGCTGCAAGCTGGATTTTTTTGTTATTATGACAAGTGTAAAACTATCGTCATATTGGTAGTTGATGTTAGTAAACTCAATTCCTGAAGGACATATTCTGAAGAATACTGCTTTTCAACAGATTCACATGATCTAAATTGTATAGAAAGCGCACCACATTAATTAACGGTTCGATGGGGTTATTGCTGCGTTGAGCTATCATGGAGGCAACGATGTTGTCAAGCAAAATTCGTCTTATCCTAGCAGCAAGAATAGAAGGCGCAACACACAGACTAGGTCTGATTAAAAACTGGTCGTGGACTGTCATCTCACAGCCAAGCTCTTTTATTTTAGAATTTACTGTTTGAATTTTTTTTAAATCCAAATAACTTTTCCATGACTTTGCGAACGCTGATTGTTTTAAGCAAAAGACGAGTTAGTAATGTGGAACGTAATAGAGTTAATGTTGCAACCTTTGTTATTTGGTATACATTGGTATGAGAAAGACGACGCATAGCATTAACTGTAAATAAAAATAATATGAAATGAAGTCTTCGTAGTCTAGAAGATAGTGTGTTGGCATGTTAGGCGTGAGGGCACTGTTCAAACCCCAAGTAAGACATCTCCAACAAAACGAAGAATGAAAATTATTTCTTAGGCGATTTCATCTCAGCAAAATTCTGCCTAAGACTCTGAGGGTTAATAGAATTGCAATGAAAAGTTAAAAAAAAAATGTCGTTCGGAGTCGACTTTAAACAGTTGGTCTCACCACTCATGGATAAAATTAACACACACGACATAGGTAATGTAAGAAGCTACGTTATAATCCTGACTGAAGGGTCAAGGGTAAGTATAAATAAAATTATTATAAACGCTGAACATGGCAGTCTGTTGAAAATATGGCAACACAGTTTGCTGATGCGTAATGCAACCATGTATATATTTTAGAATCCAATACACATGAATTTCTTTGTTCTTAGTTTTAAGTTTTTAGTCTTCCTTTGTTACGTGAAATAAACACTTGTATATAAAAACTGCGCGGCGTTTTTCCTTAAATTTCAACAGGTTATGGGCCCAGGATAGACATAACAAGAAAAGGAAAAAAAAAATAGAAAAAGGCAACAAAATGAATATGATGCAGATCGATAAGTTGGATGACACCAATTATGCCACATGGAGCATACAGATGCGTAGTGTGTTGGTTCATGCAGATTTGTGGGCAGTGACATGCGGAAAAATTGTAAAACCAGAACAAGGTAGCACCAAAGATATTGCTGCATTTGAGAGCAAAGACGAGAAGGCGTTAGCGTCTATCTTGCTCTGTATGAAACCGACGCAATTAAATCATGTTAAGTCATGTACGACTGCGTCACAAGCCTGGTGTCGATTGAAGGAAATACATCAACCAAAAGGACCAGCTCGAAAGATCATGCTTTTTAAAAGATTAATATATATGAGAATGCCTGAAGGAGCTAACGTTGTGGAACATTTAAATGAATTTATGAGTGTAATAGAAAGCTTAGCTGAGGTTGACGTCGTTGTTCCTGATGAGATGCTAGTCATTTTGCTATTGTCAAGTCTGCCGAAAACTTATGAAAATTTTGTGGTGGCAATTGAAGCTCGAGACAGCTTACCTAGTTTAAGTGCGTTAAAAATAAAATTGTTGGAAGAAGGAGCCAGGCAAAATGAGAATGAAACAACCAACAATGCAGCTGCAGAGACGCTCATGCAGGCAAAAATAGATATAAAGTATCAGAAAAAATACTACGAAAGGCGCAACGAGAAGAATGTAAGTAAAAAAAACAAAAAATGTTACAACTGCGGACAGCCGGGTCATTTTGCAGCCAGATGTAAGCAAACAAAGAAAACGGAGAAAAACACATGTTTTATGACACAATTACTAGCATATAGCAACAACAACGCAGAAGCTTTGGTGAATAGAAGTGATTGGTGTATCGACAGCGGCGCCACTAGCCATTTTTGTTGTGTGCGTGAAATGTTTTCTACATATACTGTGTGCGATGAGAAAATAGTTATAGCTAACCAAATATGTGTAAAAGCAATCGGTCGCGGCGACGTAAATATAGACAGTGCGAAAATAACATTGAAAAATGTGTATAATGTAAAAGAAATACCAAATAATTTTATCTCAGTAGGTAGAGCAACTGATGCAGGCATGCGTGTAGTATTCAAAAACAATTTCGTGGAAATAAAAAATAAGAACAATGAACGCATTTTGAAGGCCAATAAAGATAACGGATTGTTTTTATATAAGTGTCGAAAAGAAGATGAAAACAGATGTTACTCCGCGATAATTTCGGAAGAAGAAGCAATTAAATGGCATAATCGATTTGGACACATAAATTATAATTGTTTGCAGAAAATGATTGATCGGAAGATAGTGCGTGGTATTAAAATGGACAATATTCCTAGACAATTGAAATGTGAATCGTGTGCGAAATGTAAAATAACCGTGAAGCCATTTCCTCAAAATTCGAAAAGTAGGACGAATAAACTGTTGCAAGTAATCCATAGTGACGTGTGTGGCCCGATTAATAAACATTCTTTCAGTGGATCACGATTTTTCGTAACGTTCATTGACGATTATTCGAGGCATATGTCGGTTTATTTTATAAAATCGAAGGACCAAGTACTACGTGTATTTAAAGATTATAAGGCCGAAGTTGAAAAACAAACGGGCGAAAAGATAAAGTGTTTAAGATCTGACAACGGTCGGGAGTATTTAAATAAAGAATTCGACAACTTTTTGCGCGAACATGGTATTAAAAGACAATTAACGGTCGCATATACGCCTCAACAGAACGGTGTCGCGGAGAGGGCAAATCGTACACTTGTAGAGATGGCTAGAACTATGATAACTCATTCCGGTTTATCAGAAGCTTATTGGGCTGAAGCGGTTAGAACTGCGGTGTACATCAGAAATCGCACGACTACAAATATTTTGGTAGATAAGACTCCGTTTGAGTTATGGTATGGGTATAAACCAACAGTAGGCCATTTAAAAACTTTTGGCTCCAAGGCAATTGTACTGGATAAAACATCATCAAAGAAATTTAGGTCAAAAGGTATTGAGTGTTTAATGATTGGATATAGCGATGAGAGTAAGGCTTATAGGTTATACAATCCAAATGATCGCAAAATAATCGTCGGAAGAGACGTAATATTCTTTGAAGACCAAATAAATAAACAGAATGCCAGTGATGTTAAAATTTGTAATGAAGATAATGACGCATTCTTAGTGGATGATGACGTAAAAACCGAAGCGAATGATGACGAAAACATATCCAGCAAAAGCGTAAATGAAATATCTGAGGATACAGGTGAAAGCACTCATCAAGAAGGAGCTGAAGACGATGATCATTTTAGAATTGGACCAGGAAGACCTAGAATATTACGAAATGGATTGCGAGGCCGCCCTAGAAAATTATTCAATGAAATTCACGCCATAGGTAAATGCGATATTGAAACTCCTGAAAATGTTGAAGAAGCGTTGAATGGCCCACATGCAGATGAGTGGTTGAAATCAATGGAAGCTGAATATAATTCCCTTATCGAAAATGACACCTGGGAATTAACTGACTTGCCTTAGGGCCAGACAGCAATTGGATGTAAATGGGTCTATGCTGTTAAGAGAACTAAGGATGGCGATGTTCAAAAACTGAAATCGCGGCTCGTGGCTAAAGGGTGTAGTCAGCGTTATGGTGTAAATTATGATGAAACGTTTTCTCCTGCAGTTCGTTATTCAAACATAAGATTGGTGGTTACTTTGGCTGTTGAACATGACATTTATTTACATCAAATGGACGTATCTTCCGCATACCTGAATGGTGACCTGCACGACACGGTCTACATGAAACAGCCCCCATATTTTGAAGATGGAAATTGTCCGGATAAAGTCGTAAAGCTTAAGAAATCGTTATATGGTTTGAAACAGAGCGGTCGTGAATGGAATACGAAGTTGGACAATGTTTTGAAAAGGATTAGATTTAAACCATGTATTAGCGATCCCTGTATTTACATAAGAAATGAAAACAACGTATACAATATTATTGTTGTTTTCGTCGATGATTTAATTGTTGGTAGTTCATCGATGAACGAATTATGTAAAATTAAAAAATCAGTATCGGCTGAATTTAAAGTTGTTGACGGCGGTGAATTGTCTCATTTTCTTGGAATGGAGTTTAGTCGCGACGGAAAGCTTGGGGCCATGACAATTTCGCAAGAACAATATATAAAAGATATATTGGTACAGTACGACTTGCAGGACTGTAGAGAAGTAACAACACCATTAGAACCAGGTTTCCAGGTAAATTGTTCAAGTGACGAATGCAGACAAGTTGACAAGACAGAATACCAGTCTGCTATTGGCGTACTGATGTATCTGGCTCTTTCCACTCGTCCAGATATATTACTGTCAGTCACTAAATTAGCCCAACGAAACTGTGACCCGCATTCAGAGCATCAGGCTGCATATAAGCATATTTTTAGATATTTAAAACGTACATCAGATTACAAGCTTCACTACAAGAAAACTGGTAAGCCCATCGAATGCTTTGTAGATGCAGATTGGGCTGGAGATGCTAGCGATAGAAAGTCATTTTCTGGATACGTGTTTGTGGCAGCAGATTGTGTATTTTCGTGGTGTGCAAAAAAGCAGAATGTAGTATCACTCAGCAGCACCGAGACAGAGTACGTGGCAATTTCAGCAGCAGCAACTGAGGCAGTTTACATACGAAAACTTCTGGCAGAATTGAATTTTCCCCACAATGGGCCTATGAATATTTATAACGACAATCAAAGTGCTCAGTGCTTAGTCAAGAACCCAACATATCATTCAAGGAGTAAACATATAGCAATCAAGTATCATCATGTTCGAGATATGTATGCCAAAGGTGAACTTGTAGTGACTTATATGCCGACTGGCGAGATGATATCGGATATTTTAACAAAAAATGTATGCAGAGTAAAGCATAGTAAATTTACAAGATGTATGGGTTTATATGAATAGAATTTTTATTTTTGTAGTTTTTTTTTTTTTTCATTATTTTTAACTTGGTAGTAATTTTGAATTTATCAGTAAACTGTTTTGAGAAGGAGTGTTGAAAATATGGCAACACAGTTTGCTGATGCGTAATGCAACCATGTATATATTTTAGAATCCAATACACATGAATTTCTTTGTTCTTAGTTTTAAGTTTTTAGTCTTCCTTTGTGACGTGAAATAAACACTTGTATATAAAAACTGCGCGGCGTTTTTCCTTAAATTTCAACACAGTCCTAAAATTTAGTCAATTTATCCTAATCTGCATTCAAAGTAGATACTGGCGTCTTACATATGACCAGTTTCTTGATGTGTCTAGTTGCTTGCACAGATTATACAGTTAGGGGAGCTCCATCTAGATTTTCAAGTTACATTTTCGTTTATGTGCAGCATTATAAAATAAATTTGGAATAAGAAATTAAGTAGAAGCAGTGCGCTTTTTATTTAAAACTTTGAGATACTATATTTGCTTCAGTTTGTATTATTTTATATGTTTTAAAAGCATATGAGCTTTTCATAAATATATTGTCATTTATATTATATATTACCATATATTGCTATTGCAATTTGCTATAAATATATATGTACACACATGTGTGTATATGTATTACCTATTAAAAAAGTTTTAGTATGTACTTAAATATGTTGCTAGACATATTAAGCTTTCTGTATAAACACTTTTACCAGAATTAGAATCCTAACAAAGCAGATATTTAAGATACTTTAGATTGTTTTCTCAAACTTAAACATTTATTTTTACACACAATAAAAAATTTAGCCATATGTATATAAGTATGCATGTACCTTTTACTAAACTATATACGTGCAGAGACATTAAAGGGAAAATCTAACATACTTGTGGACATTTTATGACTTGCGGCGGCAGAAATAAATGATCTGTGGTAAACTAAAAATTAATGCGAATAAAATGGTCACATGCCCTTACGTATACTATGTAGTCGTCAGGTGTAATCGAACACATATTATTACATATGGAATGTCAAACATACATATTTAAAAGAATTTAATCTACGTGAGCTGACCTGTTCATATTTGTTGGATAGTACGGGAATAATTGAAAAACTGCAAGATAAAAAGACATATCACCCAACGAGGATAAAGAGGACTCAAAAACTTTATTTACCCAACGGCAAACATTTTTAATAATTATTCACTAAAAGATTCACAAGTTGGTTAATATGGTCACAAGTAATTACAAAGTCATTGAATATTTTTGAAAATTTCAAAATAAATTAACACACGCACTTCTGCTATAGTTTTAAGAAGTTTGAAAGTTATTTTTGTAAATTAAGATATTGCTTATGTTTATTACTTAAATTTACTTAAATGTTGAAATATAATAATTCAATAGCAAGATCAACTACTAACGTAATTAATGATTGTATTTAATATCATTTAATCGCCGTAGTCTAGTAGGTAATGTGTTGGCTTATTAGATGTAAGACGTAGCCTCAGGTCAGATGTCTCGAACAAAACGAAATATGAAAAAATAATTCTTCTGCGACTTCCTCTCATCAGATTTTTGGCAAAAACTCTCAGCGTAAATAAAATGGTTATAAACATTTTTGGCAGATTCATTTGTTTGTTTCATTAGATACAATGTTAAAAAATTGTTTTTTAGAATTATGAAATTCTGAATATATACAAAACAGTAAATGCTTATCAATTTCACTATTTATTCATAAAGCTGAGTATAATAGAAATAATAAGTCATAATTAATGAATCGTTGTGTAAATACTTATAATATTCCCAATAAAAAAAAAATTTTAGTGTCATAGTCGACAATTTGAACAACGTTTTCTCTAGGTGGAATTCAATAGATCTTTCAATGAAGAAAATTGAAGTGAATATAAAAAAATTATAAAAAGTTATTTTCCACATCCGTTGCTATTAAAAATTGTACTTGTGCTCGATGCAGTGTAACGGTTTCTGGTGTGAATCTAACCTAGCATACTACTCACTAGGCTACCAGGGCAATTGCTGTTTTATCCAAGTAAATTGCGTTCAATTATTAAAACGATTTTTTTTAACAAAACTTAAAAAAAAGCGAAAGTGAGTAGTGAGAGTTAAATAAAACTGGAATAGCAATTTGTAGTTAAGCCTTTATCATCTAAAGCACTCTTAATTAAGATTTAAAATTCTTCTTAAAATCTAGAGCTTCATTGTAATTAAGATTCGTTATTGCTGAATCCGTATCAAATTTTGTTCGTTTAGAATGCCTACGGACTTCATTCCAGAGTTTTTGATAAATATTTTTAATTATTTTGAAGGATTTCATATGGTTTTTCTGTACTTTGTTAAAGTTCAAAACAATTTCAACAACTATACATAAGTATATAATGCCAAAAAGTTAACTATGTTTCTTTTTATATTTTCTTTTATTCCGGCATTATTTCCTACGAACTGATCCAGTTTGATCCTAAGAAAAAAATTTATATCTTTTGTCATGTCACTTATTTGTTTTATTATGTTTTCACATAAAAGAAAAAAATTGTTTCATTGTTATTGTTGTGTATCATTTTATCTAGGATCAACATATAAAGTGTTCCTATACCCATTAGTTAATATTTTATACGCAACAGTCATAAATTTATTGAAGTACAGAACTGGGTTAGTCAGTCAGTCAGTTTTACTATTATTATGGTTATTTAACGATAGTTAAAACAAAGGTATTTCGACTGGGAGGTTAAATTTAGACATTGAAAAAGTAATAAATTCTTTTCATTAAAAAATTAAGTAAGGAAAAAACTCTTGTACTCATGTAGCAGTTAGATATAATTATAAATATGGGATTTGTTTTTTTCAAACTCGTATTTTTATAGAGAAGAGAAGTTTTTAAAACAGTCCTATCGAGCAAGCAATAAACAGAAAACTGTTTCATGCTCTAGGTTTCATCTTTCCATATTATTATTTTTTTTCACTACAGAAAAATATGTCTGGGGTTCATTTTATGCTTTTTATCATAGAGGGATAGACGTTATCAGTTGCCTCAGCGCAAATATAATAATACCTTCTTATTATCTCTCCAGCGAATTACCGAGAACTGTAACCCTTAAAAAGAAGCAATATTTGAGGGTTGATTGTTCTGGATTCAATTGATTTTTTTGTTAGCAATTGGGAAGATTTACATGTTTTAACTTCCAAAAGTCATATAACTGTATTTGTTTTCTCTCCCAGATCTGAATCGCTAGGTAAACGCTTAATATTTTTAGTTCATGAGTTAACAACAAAATTATATACATTCCTTAAAAGAGTGCATAGAATTAGAATAGACCATACATGGTCATTACTACCCTTCAGCCAGGATTGCGACCTAGCCTCTAATACCACTTATTTGTATGTTTGAATTTTATACCTGAGTGCTTAAAGTCGACTCTAATTTTTGAGAAACTATTCCATGGCAATTTTATTTACTTTCAGAATTTCTCCTGGAAATCTGCTGAAAGGAAGATTTCGTTTCGATCGATATGTCTGAACCTGATTTTGAACCTAGGCCTCACGTCCATTTAGCCAATATACTACCTACTAGACTACCTTGACTACATAGAACACATAGAATAGATAATTAATATTGCCACCTGAATTGCTTTGGTTGTGATGCACCATTTGTTGATCTAGTGACAGGTGTCTAGTCTAGATGTGAAGTGAAGTCTTTCTCCCTTGAGATGATCAGGACGCAAATGTGTTATTAAACCTTTGTTTATACGAATATGTAGTTTGACTCATTCACCAAATATTTTTTTAATTAAAAATATCAATTCCAATTTTATAATATCGATACTAGTATTTCGTTCAAATTTTAAAGCATCTTCTTACAATATACCGAGATTTGATATATGAATTCGTTTCCAAAAAGTTGGAGTTTTGTTCTGCAAACATTGTGTTCCGCAATATCAATTTCTCAAATGTTATCATTTGTCAGTGTTCTGCACAATTTCTTGATTTCGGACAGCTTCATTTTTAATAATTTCGTAAAATGAAATGATAAAAAAATGACATAAAAATGGTGTCCATCTAGCCAAATGTAACTTCAAGATACCTAGATGTCATTGAGAGACATCAGAACCTTCAGAAACTTATAAATATTCAAAATAAGTATCCGAATATAGTTCATTATGTAAACTTTTCTTATGTTCACAACTTTTACTGCTATATGGTCAACTTAAATGTCAATCAAATGCTAAAAACATACGATAAAATTGCAGCAGCAATTAAAAAATTCTTGTAGTATCAAAGGGAATGTCTACAATCCTAGAAAAACGATTGCATATATTTATAATTGGTCATCACAACCCTTCAGTCAGCATTACAAACCTAGGTTCTCACACCACTTATGTTGTATGCGTTAATTTTATATATAAGTGGAGGGACCTACAGTCTAAAGTCGACTCCGGACCACAGATCTTTGATGAACTATTCAAGGGAATTTTATTTACTCCCATAGTTTTTGCCAGATACCTGCTGAGAGGAAGTCGCCGAAGATATATATTTTCGTATTTAGTTTTGTTGGAGATGTCTGACCTAGGGTTGGAACCGTGTCCACACGTCTAATAAACCAACACACTACCTACTAGACTACGACGACTTCTGCAAAAGCTTTACTCTTCCTTATACTACTATTCAACCTTCTTTCTATAGTATTAAAATAGTAGTATATTCACAACCACGATTCAGCGACTACCGATAAAGTAGAAGAAGAGCAGTTTTTTGTTTTATTTTGAATTCATATAACAATGAATGGGAACGAATGAATCACACAGCAGAACATGGCTTTGGTTCCAAACATAAAATGCGTTTAAAGTGAGGCGTTATTAACAGATATAGAGCAAAAAGTAAAATTAAGGACCATTTGGCCGTTAAAGTTGGATTTAATTAAAGGTAATTTTATCTAAAGTGATCTTTAAAATCACCTTTATCTTCTTTTAGTTATTACTACTTACAGATAAAACAAAGTTAATTTTTTCAAAAATATGGCAGTGGCGATAACACTGCTCAAATTAAACAAGTTTAATTTTATATTTAAACGCAGTGGCAACGAAGGGCTTCTTTTTTTCGTTTTTTGCTCACTTTGTTTATATTTGAAGTTGCCATATTGAAAATAATATAATATATATATACATATATATATATATAAGTTCAAACATAAACTTAACTTTAAAAGTTACAGGTAGGTTGATCTTCCCTTTAACTTAACGCTTAATCTACCTTATTGTCCACTTATGATAATGAACAATTTATCCTGACTACTGTCCGCAATCAAAAAATTTCCTGCTACTCCAGAGTTGTTAGCAGTTTGCAATTTATGGAGGAAATAAGGAAGAGTATTTAAAAATTCGCCAAAAGTTTGAAAGAATAAAGAATTCGTAATGGTTATCACTTCCAACATGTTAATGAACATCATCATACTGCTGCTGTTGTACAGATGTGATTTGCATGCCAAAGTCTCTACAGGCTAATAAACTCTGAAATTTCTCTGCATTTGTTTGCAAAAAAAGGTTAAACAAATACCCTAGAGAGATCAGTGAAAAGAATTGCGAGTAAAAGTTACACGGATATTTTAAAAGCGGTTAGAGCATCAGTTATAATGCAGTGTGAAATTAGAGCAAACTGATCCAGAATTATCTGCAGGGTCGACAAAAAATAAATCCATGCGCTTCAATATGAGGTCTTCCACACGAGCAAATGAAGAGATGAGGTACTACCTAGAGCTTATTGAGTAGCCATTTTACTCCCAAAAGTATGGTTTAGACAACGGAACAGATTGTGGCTTTATTGGATGCTCAAAATGACAGCCTTGACGCAGTAATACTACACATCTCAAAAATCGAAGTTGTAGGAAACGGCGCGGACTATAGTTTCATAGCATAATCACACAGACGAAGGAAAAAAGAAAGACCAAAACTACGAAGGCATAGCAAATAGTAATATCGGAAGTAGCAGCTCAAATGGAATAAGACATGTGTACATATGTATAGTGATCGTGAAGGAGGGGAGACAGTAACTACAGTTAATAACAAATGTATTTATGTTGCACTAAAAGTTATAAAGTTCTACAAAAATTTGTTTCCATTTGAAATTAAAAAGCAGTCAAAGGCAAAGACTGTTTTCGTATGTTTTTTATTTGCTTTTACATTATAATTTTTTTTATTATTTTGAACATGGTTAATGCTATAAACTAGAAGTCACCGTAGTCTAGTAGGTAGTGTGTTGGCTTATTAGACGTAAAGCCACGGTTCGAGCCCCAGGCCAGACAGCAAGACAAAATACAAAAATTATTTCTTCGGCGACTTCCTCTCAGCAGATTTCTGGCAAAAACTCTGAGAGTAAATAAAATTGCCATGAAAAAGTTTCTCAAAAAAAAATCTATCGTTCGGAGTCGACTTTAAACTGTAGGTCCCACCACTCATGTATAAAATTAACACACACACAACATAAGTGGCGTGAGAAACTAGGTCGTAATCCTGACTGAAGGGTTGTAATGATCAATTATGTATGTATGTAATGCTATAAACTCTTATATGCCTTTCTTAAATATCTCATTTTGATTTGAAATTAAATGGACTTTCTTCTATTAAAAGATATTATTTAAAATAAGCTAAGCCACTTCCTACTAAGATTTCACTAAATTGCATAAGAGCACAATTGCTTCTATCCAAGTTTCATTCATGCAGTTGTCACAGTGTAAGACACTATTTAAAGAAAAAAAATCAGGATTCATTCTTCATTATCGCTTTTCTGTGGTTGATGGCGATAATTTGCTTTGGTGATATTCATTTGTTTTCTATCGGCCTTTTCTTTACTTTTGCTTGTGAATTTTAGTGAAGTACCTGTGTACTACTTCTAAAAGAAAAGCAAATGGATGTTGATTGACTATTAAAAATCCTTTGACAGTCATGTTAAACTGATGAACATCCTTTGTCAACTGCGTATTGATAAAAAAATATGCCTTGATCCAAACTTATTCCAAGAAATTTACTTCAGTAGCAATAATTGAAATAAGTTTAAAGATAACACATTTTCATTACCCCAAGTGCGGCAATAAATTACACTGCGCATCGTTTGTTTGGTACTGTCTCCAAATCTTATTTATCCTCAAAAACTAATTATGTCGCAACGCTATCTTTTACGATTTTTTATATTTTGTATCCCTTCGTTAAGGAAAGATATTCTAAAGAAAAGCACCATTACACAATTTCTTGCTACAAAAAGTTTTACATACTTGTATAGAAATATCAATAAAACATAAGTAAGCACTGTTGGACAGGACAAAATCAAAGCCTACAGGGATATGGCAAAAATATCGAAAAATATTAAACAATGTCGGAATGTAATACGATCATTTCTGTGCTGAACATTACGATAATCGCTACGACTTAAATGGATGTATCCAGATGGCTTTCAACGCTATCAGAATACTCTTTACATATCTGTTTTAATTATCAACAAGGCATTGCTAATATTCACATTGACCGGTTGGAGAAAGTTATATTGAGAGTTTTTTTATGGAGATTATTACCCAGAAAACTTTATAAGGAGGGGCATTTCAGAGTTTATTTAACTCATAAGACGATTCATTGAGAAAATCTACAAAGTTTTGTCCAGTTTAGAAGGCACAGCAACTATTAAAATCGCTAACAATATCCGAACTAATAAAGAAAATCAAAGAAAAATATTTATGCATGCTACTATGTAGGTGGTGAACAAATGGCCCATATTCTTTATAATAATCGGTTAGTAGAAAACCTGTATGGTTTATTTCTGAAACACATTTGACTAGAGTATCCTGTTTAAGATTCAGGAGATATGTCTTCAAAATACAGCTAGAAAAGTTTGAGAATGAATTATGTTATATCATGTTGTTTCATATTGAAACTACTTACGAAGAATCTGCTGCCTTCTCCAATTTTTATTGCAAGTTATCCCCTGATTTGTAGAAAAAAAATTTAAAAAAATGTTTTTATTCTTTTTTCTTTCACATTCTCTAAAACTGTACGGCAAAGTGAACGTAAATCGCAACAACCAATCAATTTTGTATGAGCATCAAAAGGAACTGTAAAATGAAACACGAAGGTGCCGTTTAATCTAATTCAATATACTGCGTGGTAGTGCACCTCAGACTCCCCTGACAAACAGCAATTTATTTCATATCCCACTTATAAAAGTTAAGTAGCGAAATTTAAAACTAGATTGATTTCCAGCAGACAAAATTAGGCTTAATACAATGACATACAAAATTAACTCATAAATTTACAAATTTAAAAAAAAATAATTCAACAGGCGTTGAATAACGAAAAAATGTGGAAAAAAACGAAAAAATTAAAGACACTTACAATAGAAATTCCATCATTGCACCTGCCAGATGGAAATAGGACCTGAACAAATAGCTATGCTGATGTATTTTCTCTTGATACTAATACATCGTCTACGACGCAAGAAGTCAATAGTAAGTCACATGATAACACCAAGTTGTAACACCAATTAATGTTCTTATACAAATCAATTTTTTAGAAAAATGTCCTGTATTCAACTTAATAATGGCTGGAGTTCTTAAACATCTGCCAAATAACATAATCTTCAAAATAACACGCAATTTCAATGCATCATTTAAACTCTTTGACGTACGTTTTGGAAGCTCGCTGAAGTAACCTCCAACTGAAGTTAAATCATATGGATATACATATGTATATAGCTTTTTCACATCTTTTCAAAATTAGAGAGTAATACAAGTTCACATCAAGCAGATAAATGAAAAAAGAAACTCAGTTTCTAAACATCTATTTGGATTGATACTAAAAGTTTCTTTATTTTTACACTTTGTTTTCCTATAATTTCCCATTAAATTTGCAACATCGTATTTTTTTATACCAAAGTGTGAAATACTATCCAGTGGAAACACTCCATAGTGGGTTAGGAAGCACTTTTATAGACTTTCATTCTTTTTTAGACTTATCTTAAGGCCAAAGCAGATAGAAAACAGTATACCTTAAACGCTTTAAGTTAAAGCTGTAAGTTTTACTTCATAAATTAGATCGTAAAATATAAAATAAAAGAAAAAACAATTAAAAAAATATTATTTTCTGTTTCCAAATTTAAACTTTTAATTAATTAAAACTTTTAATTAAAAATTTCCAATTATACCGTGTTCAGACAGGCACTTTTATTGCGTAAATCGCAATAAACGCCGTTATTGAGATCAACATCACATATAAAATTTTGATTAATTATTGCTCAATAAAAATGCAAATTGTTACAATATTGAGAAAAATTTTAAATACAACACGGTCATAAGTACGTTCAGTGTGCATATTACAATTTTTTTTTTGGTATTTGACAACTCAAATATCAACGACGACAAACAAAAAAAAAAAAAAAAACCACCAGCTGTTTTGTTTACCAGCTGTCAAAAAAATATTGATATTCTGTGTCTGAACATATAAAATATTGTTCACAAATAAACGAATTTCGACTTAATAAAAATGCCTGTCTGAACACGGTATTATATTACATATTTCATTTGTTTTTGTCAAATAAAACAAATTAGGAGGGTTAGAGAAATATAAGAAAATTATTTTTGATTTCTACGGGTGTATTTAATTTTTTGTATTTTGTCGCATAATGTTATTAAACGGAAATTGATATTTTTCGTAGCAAATGAAATATTTTGTGCGTTATACATCTCAGAACATAATATAAAATGAGTAAAATATATAACAATAAAAATTACACGAAAAAATACATTCAAATTACAAATTTTTTCTGCACACAATTAGTCGGCTTTGTTTTGACTTTTAGTGCAAAAGTAAAAAAGGAAAAAAGTTTTTACGCGAATCTCTGCACAAATAAAACGAAAGTACTTTGTGTGAACTTTAAATTAATTCAACTACTTTTTAGTGTACATTTTTTCCTAATTTTTTGAATATTATTTGACTGAAATGATCAAATTTATTTCATTTTAATTCTTTAAAAAAAGCGACTGCAACATACACTGAGCGCCATAAGTGAGTCTGTTTTGTTCTTAAGTATAAAACAGTTTTGTTCTCAAGTATATTATTTTTCAGTGGTGTTTACTCACTTTTGGCGCTCAGTGTATAACATTAAATTCTTAACGTATAAAACATGGAATTACTCATCCATCACATAACAACTACTGTAAAAAAATTTCCTAAACCTCTGAAATATTTTAACATATCCACCAAATGATTCAGTGGCATATCGTGTAAGTATTTGCTGAAAATTATATTTTATATTTGTTAAGTTTTTATTGATAAGTATTAGTAAAGAATTCCAACATAATGTTAATAGTCATGCATAATTTGAACGAATTGCTCATTTGAAATCAAATTTTTCTCTCTCAGTGAACAATTACATATTATATGATGAATAATTAATTATTTTATCATTATGTTTAATAAAAACGATTTAATGAATTACGCTTTGGAATCAAGTTTTCGTTCAAAAATTTGTAATAGAAATTATGGAAAATATAACAAAAGGTTGTATTATATGCTATACTATTATATGCTATTATAAAAAAAATTTCTAGAGATAAACATTTTTTGAAGTTGTGACTAAGCACGCCGGTAGTAATGTATTTTAAAAAGAGTTAATGGTTATCTTGTCGTTATCTTGTAGGTACGATGTTAACTCATTAGACCTCAGCCCAGACATCAAGAACAAAATGAAATACGAAAAAATACTTCCTCGGTGACTTCCTCTCAGCAAGCTTTCTGTAAAATCTCTGGTAGTAAATAAAATTGTCATTAAAAGTTTCTCGAAATCAGTCGTTAGGAGATGACTTTATACTGTAGGTATCGCCATGCATGACTATAATTAACACACACTATATGGGCGGTGTGAGAAACTGGTTCACAATCATAAAAAATGGGTTGTAATGACAAATTAAGCATTTTAGATTAATTAGGTATCCTTTGTACACTATTGCTTTTTTTAAGTTTTATAGTTTACAGCATATAGGTCGTTCATTTACATTGTATATTGTAAGTCATGTACATTTGAGTACCCATTTTTTAAAAAAGCATTTTCGACGCTAACTTGAGGATGATCGCACTATTGTATATTTTATTATTTCCTAGTTTTCCTTTATGTTAATGAAAAAAAATCGGAATTCTTTGCTAAATTTTAACACCGTGAGTGTTTTTAAGTTTCAATTGTTTTTAATATACTTTGTTCTATGTTCATAATTGTTGTTCGTAAAAGTCGCCATAGTCTAGTAGGTAGTGCGTTGACTTATTAGACGTAAAGCCACGGTTCAAACCCAAGGTCAGCCATCTCCAACAAAACGAAATATGAAAAATATATCCTCGGCGACTTCCCCTCAGCAGATTTCTGGCAAAAATTCTGGTAAATGAATCATGAAAAGATTCTCAAAAATCTGTCGGTCGGAGTCGACTTGAAACTGTAGGTCCCGGTACTCACGTATAAAATTAACGCACACAACATAAACAAATGGTTAGTATGAATTTTTTACTCAATGCTATTCATATGACTTTCTAGAAATCTGCGAGCAGTAAGTATGGAATTGTACGTCATTCTAGATATTGGTGTCAACGCTTCAATTTGGTCGGTCTATTCCTTTCGCAGATCTTACTCTATTTTACTTTGAAGCCGATATTATTATAATATTATGGTAATATCTTGAATATGATGTTCGTCTCCAGTTGTTGCAATCTCTCAAGTCACCACTTCTGGGTAATATAACTACACTATCGGGGCACAGGCCATAACAAAAATAAAACTTAAATCAAAGTTTCGTTAAATGATTTAACAGTACTGTGCTAACTTTAATTCTTTGTAATAATGTTGCTCTTGTTATGAAATATTTATCTCATGGCCCCATTTTAAAACATTTTAAAGTACTCCTCCACTGAATGAGTCCATTTTAACTTTCGATATAACACAACTTTCTCGATATATTCCTTATATAAATATTTTTGAAATATAAAAATATATTTTTGAAATGACTTTTTTTCAAAGTATTAAAGTTTTCTCTTTAAATGTGTACCGTAACATGTATGAACATAAGTTACTCTGAATAACTTAATAGCTATAAGAGTTAACGCAAGTGCAAATAAAATATATGCTGATTGACATCATCCAATCATCTGTAATGTTTTTGAGTTTGGAATTTGAAATTCTTTATGTCGTTGTCATCCTAGGAACGGTGTTGCAAGTCATGCAAAAAAATGTTATTGTTGTTGTTGTTGATGATGCATTTGCTTTTCATTGTGTGCTTCTAAATTGACTCAAATATAAACGTATAATCCTGTGCTGCATATAAGTTGGAAAATTGAATGGTTTTTTGACGGTTTAGATCCACCAACCTGTCAATAAGCTAAATATCGAAATCTGTTATAACAATAAAAACAGCAATAAAAATTTTATATTATTCCCCATAAACAGACATGTTTTTTATTAAAGTTTCGCAATTCCGCATTGTCAGTGTGCATAAACACTTATACATATATACTCACAGCTATACATACATACTGACGTAAATACGTGCTGATATACACGTACGTATGTACACGGTTAATCTAATAGTCATATCATCTTGTTCAAGTTAGTTAACATTAACACATTCCTTTTAGACCAAGCACCATGGACGATGCTGTTTTGTTCGGGCAGTGAAACGATCACTTTTCTTTATTAAACAAAATTTTTGAATTTGTCATGAGATCTAAGAGCGTTCGATACATCTCAAAAAGTCACCGGTCATCGGTTCGTATTTCTATGAGAATGACGTTGGTCAGGCCGATAGATCGGCGAGCACTATAGACCGATCATTAACAAAGTCTTTTGTTCTAAATTGGATGGTCTAGATACCACACACACACTTTGCCAAATATTTAGCACAAGCGATTTGAAGGCATGGTCAACTCATGCAGAGTTGATGTTAACTAGCAAATGAAATCGTGTAATTTTACACCGCTATGGGGTTTTTGAAGGTCGGAGGCTCTCAAATATAACATGCTCAATTTGAACAATATTATGAGAAATAGCTTTTATAAAATAAAAGACAAATTGTTGATTTGCGAAAACCAAGTTCATTTAAAATCAATTTTTCAATAGAATCAAACAACTGTATTGATTGAAATCTTTCAGTAGAACTCTATAATCATCAGAAAAAATAATTAAACATGCAATACTTTCCCTCAAATATAATTTTGCGTTTTTCATGCCCCATATCAAACAACGCCTGCACTGACAAGTATTCAATTAAAATCTTATGGCTACGTACAGGAGACTTTCATAGAACTGTGCAAAACCGCGTAAAGTAGGTTAAACTGCAAGGCAATATTCCGCCTAACTGAAGCTATATGACAATATTGCCAAAAAGAATAGAATAACTTGTACCCCAAACGCAATATCTTAACCCAAAGTGGTTGAGTGAATGACAGACTGTGAATAGTAAAACAAAGACAGGTGGTAAAGGGTGAACAATGTAGTGTAGAAACCTTCAGCAGCAGGTGTTACAAAACCACATCAAATACTCCCACATAGGGAAGACAGAAAAAACGCTCGAATTGATGTTACAAACGATTTAAATTTCATTAAATTTTGTATTTGTTATACAGCACCAACGTTAGTTTGAATATCCGCATACACAAGTATACTAGGTTAGAAATATTGTTAGAAAACTTTGGTGATGTAAAAATATCAAATTTGTATACGTGCCGAGACTTAGATATTATTCTAAACTGCAAAATAAAACTCCCTGAATAGGGAGCGAGTATCAAATAAATGCAAAACATACATTCATTCTACCTTGTGTAATATTTAGAGTTTGTTACTTATCGACAGGCAAAACGGTAGGGTATGACACTGTGACTGTACAGAAGTTCAGGTCTAATTAAGAGCACAACAGTTCAGTTTCTTATTATTTCTAATAACGTTTCATAAATTGTCCTGTCTCTGTTTGTAACTATTCGGTAAGGAGAAATAACTTATCTTTTAAGTACCTATGGGCACTGCTATGTAGGGATAATGAATTTTTCAGTGTATTATTTTACGTGCTATTTACGTATCGAAATTCTTTAAATAGTACAAAACATATTTTACTTCGTTTAATAATGTCCGCCGCAAAATTTTGCGGAGCGTGTGAGAACAATAGAGTTCAGAAGTGTTCATTTAAGATTGCAAAGCATTAAGCTCTATAAATTCTTTACAGTACAGTCGTAATGTTACTTGTATTGCATTGTTTTATGTGCACAGTGGCTCAAACGTATAACAGAACACTAGGTATGAGATTAATCAAATTACGATTCTTCCAATTCAATGGAAATATTTCAAAAAAATGTTGATGCAGATTTGTAGATAATTAAAAAGCTTAAAAAATGTATACTTAACAATTTTTATTTAAAAATATTTTTAAAACAGAAAAGGATGACAATATTAACAAATTTCATGTCAAACGCAATTGGACAGTCATATAAAAGGCACTGTTTTAACACTTGAAAACAAAACCTTTTATTACTGCTACTAAATGTCGAGGCACCGACTGGACGAAATGGGCATACAATTTTCTTTTAAAATTTTGGTACTTTCGTAGAAAAAAAAATTTTTTTTTAAGAAGATTTTCTTCCAAAAATAAAAAGTTTAAAAAAAAATTACTGGCAACGCTGCCTATGCTATAAATTATTTGATGTAATGTTCTTGTGCATCTCACGTACAATATGAAAATATAGAAAGTAAGTACGCGTTAACACTTTGCTATTAGGGTCCTTGTGGCTGTTATAACAATCTGTTATGGAACGCTGAAATACATACTTATTAATTACTACAACTTACTTTCTTTCTTTCTGATTATGTTTAATTTAATTTTGTGTTAGTTTAAGTATTAATACTTTTTTAAATAGTTTCTGCAAGTTAGGTAGTCGCTTTATTCCACTTTTTCAAACAAAATTTGATGCAACTTTTTTGATCCACTTTTTTTCAACAGCAGAAAAACACATGTTTATTTAGCTAAACTGTGAACATATGTATGTTTGAAAAGAGTGTGGTAACAAAAAATAAAAAATAAATAATTAACAGTCGAGCGTACATAATCCGCGTATTTTTTGAACACACCTCGTATTTGATGTTTTCATTATTCCATTACTTTTATAGATGTATGTTTATTTTATTTTAATTGTATGTTTATTTTAAGAGTTTGTACATAATTTATACTGATTTTCATATGGGAATATTCTTTTAATTCACATTCATTACGCCTGGCATTTACTAACGTGTAATTTTAAGTCGGTATTATTAATTTTTCATTTGATAATTAAAATAATTATATTGGAATTACATCAATAGGTTTGCTTCCTATAAGTTTTCTTGTGGAAGTTGCTTCTATAAGTTTATGGACTTAGGATTCAAATGATTAATTATTATGCTTAGTTTAAAAAATAGGCATTATTTTACAGATCGTCGTTTCTTACAATTTTTATGAAGGTCTGACCACCTTGTCCTGAAGTCACCACATGATGTCAATTTTGGATTTCGTCACACATGCCCACAATTGTATACCATATCTCTACACTGGCTTAATCACTTGGCTATATGTTAAAAATTTTAGAGTTTTATCGATCGGCCTATTAACCATTTCAGTTTTCTAATTTTTGTACTAAATTCAGCCGCTTTAAATTTCACATACTCTATCCATTAAGGTTTAGTGTCCAATGTTATATTCAAATATTTTATAGTATGTATACTATGTATATGTGTACTGTATGGTTATTTAATTATTTGAAAAATTGATGTGAGCAAGACTTGTTTTTAATAAATTTTATTTCTCCGTTTTCTGTTAAAGCTTCAGTTTTTTTTTGTAATTTCATTATCAATAGTGCCGTAAGTTAAGATACAAATATGATCAGCAAATGTGACTACTCTGCTTGATTTTAAAACTGGTATATTTGCCGTATAAAGTAAAAATAATACTGGCTCAAGAATACTATTTGGTGATACATTCGCTTTATTTTTTTTATACTTGAACTTTATTCCTTTTCTACTGTAATATGAGATTTATTATTGCGTATTGGAACATATAAAAAGTAGCGAAATAAATTAGAATTATACGTTTTTATTCTCCATTTTTTTTATTTTTTTGTTTTTTATCACTGGTGTTTTGCATATAAATAACTCTTAAAAATGTAAAATAACCTCGACTACAAGAAACTTTTTCTTGTTGTAACTAGATGCGTTCCATCTCATATAGTACAGAAATTAATAAGAAATGTTTTTCTATTTGTTGAAGCGACTTCAGCCATTTTTTTATATTTTTTATTTAAAAATCATTAATTTATTTAAAATCATTTATTTTAGTTATTTCTTCTCTATTTGAACGTATATCTCATTTAATTTCTCTAAGTTTATTGGAAAACTATTACTTTAAAAAAAGTAAAGCTTTTACTCTCATTTTAGTAGCATTGAGTGAATAATCATTGCTTCTTTTTTGTCCTTCTTAAACATGTACGTTAACATAATTCTTTTTGATTATATTTGTATTACTGCTTAACAAACCTTTAAGTTAATCATAGCAGCAATAAGCTGTACAGCAAATTTTAAATTTCTTAGAAAAAAAGGCAGGGTGTCTTTTTATTAAAAAGGATAAATTAAACCTGGGCTAAGAATTGAGCCCACACTATTTATTATAATAGAAAAATCAAAACTCTGCCGAAAGAAAATATTGTGACCAGATTTACTAATTCTGGTGCTGTGTATAAAACATGTCCATCATTAGTGATATGTCCAGGGTATACGAAACTAGTATCTCTGAAAGCACATTTATAAATGAAATTAAAAAAATTAAGCAGACCACCTATTAAACTTGTTCAGTGTTTATTTATTTGCAGTATCCGATAAAAAAATTTCTATCAATCTTTGATTGAAAAATATCTGAATTTTTGGGTATGTGTATTTCACAGAGGGAACCTATATATCCGCTCTTTCCGTCAATCTTGTTTCTCGTTCATTTTCAATATTTTATAGTCTAACTTTACAGGAAAGGGTTAATAAATGATTGAATAAAACTTAAGAAAAGCTAACTTTCGAAAAAAAAAGAATAGAAAAAATCCATATTGTTCAGGAGAGATAAAAGAAGAAGAAAATTAAAATTAAAAAACAGAGAAGGAAGAGTGCTTCATTCGAAGTGAACCAATACAATTAAACAGTCAATTGCATTGGAAAATGCATTTAAAATCAAGAGAATACAACTTTCTCTTCGTGCTTTCTTGTTCAAGTTTTTTTTTTTTTTTTTTTTTTTTTTAATTTTGATTTAATTGTGATTACTTATTACTACTATTAGAAAATTATTATTTATTATTAAAAGAATTGTTTACATAATTCAGAGTTACTTAATATGTATATGCTAAGCCTTTGGCTTGTCAGCAGCATAAAAGAAATTGTATACTCCTATGTGTTGAATTCAAATTCATTAAATTTTACATGTAACAAGTTCATTGTGAACTTATAAAATAATTTTTCAAAAATTTTTTCCTTTTTAATTTATGGGCTTCATTAATAATATGCACCGGTATTTTATTAAAAATTGTTGGTAAAGTAACGCTAAGCTCATTTCTACCATATTCATTAAAAAATTGCTTGATTTTGTATCTTCCTTGTGCTCGGCGTCTTGTGTTATACTCATGATCAATAACTTTTAGAAATCTGTTGTCCTTGTAAAATTCATTAATTATTGTGAAATAATATATGCTTTTGATGTTTAAGACATTAAGCTTCGATGCAAAATTTAAGTTCCTGTGATTCGGATTTACAATTTGTTGCGTTCTGTTGTCTGCGTTGTTGTTCTCATTGTAGAGCTGCGTTTCACCGTTTTTTTGTGCTGCATATGTAGTGATATCGTTTATTTCATTATCGTGTGTTATATTCATTGGTATTCTGTTCGTTGTAGAATCTATTGTTGTATTTGTTGTGATGTAAGTTGTTGTATTAGTTATAGTTTCTATTATTCTTGTTATGTCGTTGTTGGTTATTATTAGTGATGTGTTTGCTGGCACTGAGATGTTGGCTATGTTAGATGACGTATTGCTGTAAATTGGTGTGTTTAGTTGAATGTTGTTACTATTATTTTGTGTTGAGTGATTGTTGCTATATATTCTATTTGAAAAGTGTAAGTTTTTTTGAATGTTTTTTAGTATCTGATTTTGTGTATTTTGCAGTATTCTGCAGTGTGCTGAGCCGCCCCATGCTGTGATGCCGTGCCTTATATATGATTCCACCAACGAATAATATGTTTGTCTTAGTATATCATAGGTACAGCAGTAACTTAAATGAAAAAGCATATATGCAGATTTCCGGAGTTTCTTTTGAAGGTGTATAATGTGTGTTTTCCATTTAAATCTATTATCTACATATACGCCCAAATATTTATATGTTTCTACTACTTCTATAATTGTACTACAATTATCATCTGTTAGATTACCGTTTTTGGCGCTCTTGTGTAGGCAATCGTTGTTGTGAAATTTTATATGAATAGTCCTATGTGATAGATGCCGCAGTCTTATATGCATTATCTTTGTTTTTGTTGCATTAATAATAAGTCCATTATCGTGACACCATTTCGCAGCTGTATTTAGCTGCTCCTGCATTACTGCTATAGCGTTTTCGATGTTTTTTTCTGCGACCACTATTGCAGTATCATCCGCGTAGGCGAATGTTGTGTCTCCTTTCAGAACTCTCATCATCTCATTGACATATATTATAAAAAGTATCGGTCCGAGTTTAGAGCCTTGTGGTACACCACAATCTATTGCCACCTCTTCGCTCTGCTTGTTGCATATTTTCACACGATACGTTCTGCAGTTGAGATAGTTTTTAAGCCAGATTAGCGTATTTCCTCTGGTGCCAATTCTCTCTAGCATTTGTATAAGTCTATTATGTTTGTGAGTATCAAAAGCCTTACTAAAATCTACAAATAGTACTAGGCAGTGTATATGTTTACTGAGGCTGCTGTTGATGTAGTTTGAGAAATTTCCCAGTAGTTTATTTATGTTTTTCCCTTTTTGAAAGCCAAATTGATTACCATTAATAATTTTATATTTGCCCAAAAACGACGTTATCCTTCTAGCCATGACTTCTTCTAAAACTTTCTCAATAATAGGTAAAATAGCGATAGGTCTGTAGTTGTTGTAGTCTGTTTTACAACCGCTTTTATAAATACGTCGTATTAGCGAAGTTTTAAGTAAGTTCGGTATAAAGCTATTTTCCAAACTTAAATTGATAAATTTGGTCAAGATAGGTGAGAGGTGACCTGCACTGTGTTTTAAGTCTATTGGCTTATACCGTCCGCTCCTGGGCCCTTTGCATCCAAACATTTTAAAATATTAAAAACTTCCTCTTCATTGGTATAATCTACATATATCGAATTTTGACGTACTATTTCAACAGTTTTCATTGTTTGTATGTTGCAGTTATGTATTATTTTGTTTACATTATCCTTAAAATTCATTGCAAAATCATTTAATAATTCATTTATATTTTTATTTTTAAAATCTCTTGTTAAATTTTCATCAATATTATTTGTTTTTCTTCCAGTTATTTCATTAATTAATTGCCATGTGACGCGTATATTGTTTCTATTTTCAATAAATTTTCTTCGAAAATATTTATTTTTTTCTTGATTTATTTTTTTATTTACTGCGTTTCTAAATTTCTTATAATCTAATTCATAATTTTTATTGTTTTTATTATTTCGTCATCTTCTGTAAAGTTTATCCCGATATTCACAGTATTTAATTAATTCTTGGGTTATCCATGGATTCGGTGATCTTTTTTTATTATTTTTGGATATTGTTATCGATCCACTATAAATTTCACAATTTTTTATATATTTCATTGTATAAACCGTTAACGTTTTTTGTTCTATGCATTATTTCGTTCCAATTTGTTTCCCCAATGTTTTGATTAATTTTTATATTATTTAATGTTTGATATTGTTCTCGCGTGCCTATAGTGGCACTACCCGTTATATTTTCATCATTATTTTTAGCAAAAAAAAGAGTGTAATGATCGCTTATAGTTGTTGTTACTATCACTGCGTATTCTTGCGTATTTGTTTGTTTATTTTTTATAAATAAGTGATCAATGCAGGAATGTGTGTTTTTGTTTAGTCTTCTCGTGTGCTCTCGTTTATCATGCTTTGCATACCATTCGCTATCAGAATATCAAGATATTCTGTTGTTGTTTTATTTTGTTTTGTTATGTCGATATTAATGTCACCAAATAATATGCATTCTTGTTTTTTATTTATTTTGCTTATGATTATTTCAAGTTCATTCAAGAAAGTATTAATGTTTTGATTAGGTGGTCGATACGACGCAAGAAGGGTTATTATATAATTGCCTATTTTAACATTAAGTTGTACGATCTCAAAAGAATTTGTTTCTGACGAAATTTGAGTAAACTCAATGTTTTCTTTTATATAAACAGCAATTCCTCCTCCTCTCCCTTCTCTATTACAGAAAACTGAATTGAAACCTTTTATTTTATAGAAAGAGTTTTCATTGTCATTTATATTGGTTTCCACTAATATTATAAATTTTATCTTGCTTGTTATTTGGTTTATGCTCACTATGAATGAATTAAAATTAAGCCTGAGTGATCGGATGTTATTATAAATAATTGTTGTAGGATAACTTAAATATTTTTGTTCAATTTGATTGTAATTATAAATAGTTTGGGTTTTGTTATTCATATTGTTATTCATTTTTCAGACTATTGTTATTTTAAATTAATTTACTGTATTATTTATAATTATTGAGATAGAATTTTCTGTTTTGCGTGCAAAAATTTTGCCATCTCTGACCCATACAAACTTCCAATTTGCTTCTTTTACTTTGGTTTTTGCATTCAATAACAAACGACGCTTATTGAAAATGAGTTCATAATTAATATATATGTATTTATTATTATTGTTGTTGTTTGTATTTTGTATGTTGTTTAATATGTTGTGTCGTGTAATTTTACTCATTAGCTCTTGTTTTTTGCTGAGAGATGTAAATTCTATATAAACCTTTTCTCTTTGCGTTTTGTGCCTATAAGCATTGCTTATATCGTTTTCGTGTATTTCTACATTTAACGAAGATGCTATTGTTTTTATTATTTCATTTGTGGACATCTCTTTATTCGTAACATTTTTTATTTCTATATTTTTAACAATATTTTGTTGTTCTAATTTATCTATGCGTGTTTCGAGTGTGTAGATTTGGTGTTCCCTTTGCTTTCTCTTTCGGAAGTTCTTTTACTTGCTCTACTAATTGCGAAAGAGTATTTGTTATTGTGCCAAGTGCATCTTTTATTTCATCTCATATTTGTATGTGAGAGTGATTAACACTTATTGCTAACTGCCCTAAATTTGTTTTTATATCTTTCATATCTAACTTAAGGTCATTGACATCTGATTGAACCGAGCATAGAGAAGAGTTAACAGTGCTAAGAGATAATGGATCTTTAAGTGCATTCGCTCTGTCTGCTTCACAATTTTTTTTCTTATTGGCTCTTAATTTCATTTGAGGTTCTCGTTCATCGTACACTACCGATTGATACATTGTGTTAGCAGATTTTGTTCGTGGTTTGCATATTTGGCACTTCCAATTTGTTTTTCTCTCTCCATACATGCTAGAGTATGTGAACTCTGACAGAGGGCAGCAGGGTGAGAAATGGTAATTTGCATTACAGCTGTAACATTTTACATATGCAATTGTTGTAATTGCAATATTAAATGTTTTGCACACCACACTAGACATTGTTAGTGGGAATAATGTCGGAGAATATCGACACACACAAGGCTTTTGATTGCAAAAATGTTGGAAAGGAAGGAATAATAGTTTAAAATTAAATATTCTGCAATCTTAAATAACCACATATGCTATATATATAATTGGGCATTACAACTCATCAGCAAGGATCACGAACAAACTTCTCACACCACTTATGGTGTGTGTGTTAATTTTAAGCATGAAATTTGGTCTCACATCTAAGCATCAATTAATACATAAAAACAGGATTTTGAACAAAATTTAAAAATTCTTGACGTAATCATATTCCTTCTATGAAGTATTTTTGAAAAGAGTAATGAAACCTGATCACACAGATTTGTTGTACCAATTGTGTCCTCATTAGTTTTATTAGCAATGGTTTGTTGCAATAAAAGGAACTTGATTTAAAAATGAATGAATTTGCTTTAAATTGAATATGGAATGATATAGATGTGAAATGAGTAAGAAAACGAGCAATTCATATTCAACCCATGTAGAACACATCGATAGTGTAAACTTTCATTTAAACGAAACTCTAGATTTCCCAATATGAATAAAATATCGCTCTAGCAACGATTCAGCCTCTTTCCCAGATTCATATATGTGCCACAGAACGGCCTCTCTTTCAAAAGAGGGCGTAACAACCAAATTGTTCCTCAAAATTTTGCGGTTTTACTATTGGGCGCCAGTAGGCTTTCTAGCAGTAGGTACCACGCGCTGAATTTTTCTAACTGATTCTCAATATTATATTTAACGGTAATTGTAAAACACGAAAGATGGTAAAGTAATGTAATGCATAATGTATAAACCTCACGAGAATATATAAATATTCGCATGGTTTATTTCACGGATCTTTTCAATCAAATAATATTCATTCATGTTCAATCTAACTAACATAACCACAATTTGTTTTCTTTTTTAGGGAAAGTCGAGTTCAGTGCAACTTTAAGCGAAGTTTGTGTGAATTTTTCTAAATTTTTTTATATTGTAAACATTTTTACTTTATAATCACTTAGGGTTTATAAGACAAGTCATCATTTTTTATAGGGCAAAATAGATATCAATAAATTTAGCGGTAACCATGTTCAGCTATTCTTTTTCATCATTTACTTGGATTTCGTTTTCGATGATATTGAACGTTTTTCTGCAGTGACATAAGATTATGTTGTTTTGCAATTTGTTCATCAGTTTTACATTCCAGAAGTGAAACTGGTTGGACAACAATCAATAGGATTTGAAAAAAATTCTGCACTGTAGACCTCGTTAAATATTTCGATTCATGCACAGTTAACCTGTTCTACATATAAGAAAAATAAAATAAAAAATGAAACCAATTTATATGTAAATAAATACACTATAAATAAATCATTAATATAAAATTGCGATAAAATTAACGTAAAAGCTTAAAAAATGATTATTAAAATAAGTGACAAATAAAATAAAACTGTTAGTAGAATATGAATTAAACATAAGTACGTATTTACAACTGAATTTTATTATCAGCATTAAAAATTATGGTTTTATTATAACGGATATATTTATCGTTAGAGAATATTAATAAAAAAATTTTTGATTTATTTTAATGTTCAGCGTATATTGCATCTGACAAATATTGTTTATATTTATGAAGTTTTTATTATTTTAGGTGTAAAATTTGTCGTAAAAATTAATGCCTTTGTATAAGATACATTTATTTTTATGAAGGAAAAATTTATTACATGCAAAAATATTCAATTATTATAAAATTATTATTAAAATGGAAATGATTACAGTTTTACACTTTGATATACGTTAAGATTTTATCAAATACATACAAATAAATTCCAAAAAAAAAATGTATGTATGTATATAGATTATCTGCTTCTACTATCTACTTTGTCCTCACGCCGTTGAATAATATATACTTCACAGGATCGCCAACTATTAATATGGCAACATCGCCTACTATATTCTAACCAGAGACAAGAGTTGCTGCAGCTAAACAAGATCCAATATGACATATTTTGAGATAATTTAAAACATATCAGGAGATATTATAAAATGCTTTGCCAGAAACTGTCAAACAAATCTGAAACACAAAGGAGCCCCAGGATACAAGCGGTTAGCGCTTTCACCAATGGGCTATATAATACAGTAGAACTATTAGAAAAATTAGGAGATGATACTACAGCTACACTTAAAAATTATGCTATCGTTACTGATACGAAGTCTTAAGAATGAATACATTTTAGAGAAGAATAAATTTTATGGAAGCCTTATATGATCTTCAATCAACGCCAACTGAAATAGCAGAAATTCGAGGCAAAATTTTTGAAGAGGAAAGGCAAAGTCATTTGTGAAAAACCGAGTGTTTGAGCTTTTAATTTACAAAATTAATTTAATTAAAAATTTATTTTTTACAAAATATTTGAACAACTTTTTTGATTCGCTCTCACTCGAAATACTTGTTTTATTTATACATACCTCTGACATACAAACTAAACATGTTATATTACTAAAATTATGATCAATGTTAGAGACGAATGCACCAATGTAAAAAATAAATTAATAAATAAAATCCGAATGTACGTAATCCGCGAAATTTGAAATTTCACCTTATTTCTTTTTATCAGACCTCGTACGCATCAGCGAACTATATATTATCAACCTTGAATACTTTCACAAAAATAGAGTATATTGTTGTCAATACAAACAATTTTTTTTTTTTTTAACTAGACCTGACAATGCATGTGAAGAGCGAATATAACGAAATACATGTATTACACTGCATGTCTTCTTTTAAAGTCATGTACTTACTATTCAAAAAAGTAAAGAATGGAATTAATGGTATGATTGAACACGCCCACTGAATGAAAAGTAAAATTATTTTCCGAAGTATTTGCGAATGTGAACATTTCAACCACCGAAAGAATGTACCAATTGTGTTGTTCTTTAATGATTGCTTATTCGATATCTGTTATGATATGCAAAAGACAACCAACAAAAACAGTGCATGTGAATATAGCAATATCATTAGAAGTTGATGTTTAATAAATGCTTGGCAAAAGCAAGGAATAAATGAATGGTGAGCATATGAGAACGTATTCAAACTCTGAGCAAAAGTCTTAGTACGGCAATATATTTTGATAAAAAATCCTCACAGACTTACTACTCTTGAACAAATTCTCAATATGTCTTCAAGAGAATATTTAGGAGATCATTTTAAAGAACGGTTACGTAATCGCTAAACCTCAAACAAAAGTCAACCGAAATACTTGCTCATGGTGCCACCAGAAAATAGTAAACAAAACTTGTACATTCAATTCCAAATGGGTTAAATGGAGTGCTTCACTTTAAGGAATATTAATTATTAATTAAGGGATAACATTTTCATATATTAGGCCTTTAAATTTTAAATTTACTTAGGGTTCTCCTTGGGGGTATGTATGGAGTCATCTGAAACTTTTGTTTTATGAAAAACATTAAAAAATTGTTTGTTTTATAAGAAATAATTAATAAAATAAAAATATAAACTATAAATTTTTATACAAACTCTGCTAAAATTCATGAAGTTGCTAAAATGTATTGCTGTATTAAGACTTCTGCTGTCCACTGGATATCTATGATGGGTCAATGTCGCGTATTGCCCTAAAATTTTTAAGTGTGGAAAAAATTGTAAATGATCAAATTTTATGATAAATATGCTTCATTAAAAGCAAGGCAATTTTATTCCTACTAAATATTAGTGTTTTAGTTTGTTTAATAGTTTCAAATGTTTTGAACACTTGAATTATTCTAAGTTTTTAAAACTCTTTTCTTCTTTATTGTTTTAAGTTAATAAAGCATATTTTTTTGATATATAAAAGAATAAAATTTAATAAACAAATTAGTTAAGTAAGCTGCTTAAAGTGTCTTGAATAGAAAAATCAACATTAAGCTAAAAAACATTACACAAATTTTAGACAATTTTTTTCCAGAGCCATTACTATTACCGACAATATTAGATTATAACTTACAATGTAATTGTGCCAGAATCCACGATTTATTTTCCATTCCACTTAGTCAGAATAAAAATTGTTTAACCTTTAATAGGTACATATATGGTATACACTTTTCCTCTGTACAATTTTTTCGCGTTTGAATATTGTGTGTATAATATTTATTTTTTGCATTTAATTTCTATATTTTATTTATGATTTTAGTTTATTTAAGTTATTTGCATTATTTTTTAAATTTATTTCACTCCGGTCTTATGAGTATTTTTTTTGTTTATGAATTATATTTCATAGGCATATGTTTTAAAACACTAGAAAGTAAAACTTAAAAAAACCACTTCAATTGGTAAATATTGTATGTAAACAATATTTAATTTAATTCTTTGTAAACAAATGCAGACAAAAATTTTTTACGGCTTCTAAAGTTAAAATTTATTATTTTGGTAATTAAAAAGAATTTAAAAAACACAATGCTTTTAATGTGAGCAAAGACCAAATAAATACAATTAATTTTAATTCCGAAATCATGAAAACATTAGCGGTTTCAATGCTGGCATTATGTTTAAATATTGGATTAACATTAAAATAAAAATAATGTTGACTCATATTGAATACAATATTCAATACACAAGTTGGTGTAAAATAATTCAGTCACGTGCAAAGATTTCCGTAATACTGTAGGCAGACGACAACCTTAATTTGCATTAAAACCTCACTTTTGCATAAAAATACACGTTACGATTTTATTGACAGATGACAGTTTCTGCGTTTGATATTGGCATTTTTGTTGCTATTTATTTCGAGATCAAATGGAAAGGGGACATCAAGTAAGATTAGGAGCTATGCTATTGGTAAAATGTCATTATTTACACGAAAGTAAGCTTTCAGTTGAAATTATCAAACTGAAATACCTAAATTCAGAGTAAATGCAGTTTGATTTCGTACATTAACTCTTACTTAATGCGCATTAAGATGAAAAAAATGTAGGAGATAATTTTCATTAAGTTCGTTAAAGCAAATTAAGGCTGTAGTCTGCTTACCCTATTAGTCTTATATTGCAAATTAACGCTGTCGTTTGTTTACGGAATAAGCCTCAATGTCGATATATTTTTTTTAACTTTAAGAGCCTTTATTACAACTTGCCTTTAAAGTTGGGTTTTGTAAAAGGTAACTTTAGGTAAAGTGAACCTTAAAGTCTTCTTTAACTTTTTTGCGTTGCTACGACTTACTTATAAAATAAAGCTGCCTTTTTTTAAAATATGACAATGTTGGAGTAGGATCGACAACTTTTGCCAAATTAAACAAGATCTTTAAATGACGAAGTTGTTAAAATGCATGTGTTTTTTAACAAATTTAAGAATGATTCACTATTTGATTCTATTACTACGGAGTATAGTATTATAAGAGCATTCATGCTTAAGGTAATGAAACATTGTTGAATAAGTGTTGTGTAGCACACGTCATAACAGTATGTGTTGAATTTATTGTTTACATTTACGTTTGAAGTTGCCATATTGAAAATAATATATACAAAAGCTCAAACATAAACTAAACTTTAAAAATAACAGATAGAATGATCTTTTCTTTATCTTAACGCTCACTTTTACCTTATTGTGTACTTACGATAATAAAAAATAAATTATCTGCCCGTTAAAATCCTGCCTTTAGATAAAGGCAAGAAGAAACTGAAATGGAATGCTAATTTAAACAATAAGATAGCGAAGCAATAAGCAGTAGGAGTATGATGTAATTTTGAATATGCATATACACATTTTTAATAATTCTTTTCATAATGTTTGACGAAACTATATTTTGAAAGTTGTTCAAAAATAGAATCTCATGGAACGTTAGATATTTTGAAAGAGGTCCACATATAGAAAACGTGGTGGACATATGATCACATGACGATATATCACTTCCACTTTGTTTTATTTAAACTTAAATACTTAAAAACAAATTCTTTTGTCTTGTGAACAATAAAAATTAAAATCTCCTTTAATGTTCTAAAATAATTTTAAGGATTGATTAACATATAATATATGAATTGCCGATATTGAAAAAGCCTTTGGAAAGTTAAATTTCAGCGTTATTGAAGCGCTCTAAAATGAAAAGAAACTTGAACTTCACTGTACCCAATAAGTCGTATTATAAAGTGTTCATTATATCATATAATTTTGGCTTTCCTTAGCCTTGTGATCAAAAATGAATAAAACTTCTCTGTGTATCATTTCACGTACATGTTATAAAATACTTTGAATAAATACAAATTTGTGGTTTTAAAAGGTCAGTGAGAAATTAGGTGAAAAGACCGAGGAAATTTAAAGCAAAAGAATAAGAACAATACATACTTCAGATATTACAAAATTTATTTGTACAATTTTATAGTTTTTCTAATAAAAAGATATGTTTACTTTTCAGATTTTAACAGTGATGCACAAAATATTTGATGCCATAAAAGAAAATAGGAAGGGGGCATATTTCTTTACTACATTATCGTTTTTATTACGTGCCAGTTTGTTGTGCTTATTTTAATTTGATGTGTTGGTATACATAAACAGCTCTAATGGCTCTATGTTTACCTTCAATGACATATCTGACATATATGCATAGTTAAACTTTTGTGGTACCAAGAAAGGATTGTCAAAGCATCTTATAAGCTCAAATTTGAACAAAAAGTTAAAAGTGTGGCATGTGTAGACTAATAATGCTCTCATAATGCCACAGGAATTAAATGAAATATAAAATACTAGCTATACACTGCGCATGTTACTGCGCCACCAACTAAAATAAATTTGAAGGAAAGAGATTACACAAATGTCCAATTAATTTTGAATCATATTATTGATTTTGTTTCCCGTTGTCCTGATGATTCAGATGAACGGGCCTGAGTAGTACGCATTCGATCAGTTTCTAATCTCACTTCTCGTTGTTCAAGTGGTTTAAGCGAACGGGTCTCAGCCGCATATACTCGAAGATTTTCCAGTCTCAATGCTCGTCTGATTCAGAAGCTTGGAATGCGCTCTTCTTCCGTGCTTGAGGTGTAGGCTCGGAATGCTCTTTTCTTCCGTGCTTGAGGTGTTGGCCGACCAATTGCTTGTCATTCATTTTGAATAATTTTCAGTGGCGCCATCCATCGGAAATTAATCGCACCAACCTCCGTCGATTCTTGCGCAACAACTTTGTTAAAGAATGCACAGTTTACGATTTAATTCATTTTGAGTAATTTTCAGTGGCACCACCTGTGGGAAATTGGTTATACTAAAGATCATAACATGATCAAATGCCTAATTTACGATTCTATAAGGTACATACAAACAAACATTCATTTTTATATACATAATATAGACTATGGAAGGCGACACGCCCACTATAGCCAATTCACGCATTTTGTTCATATATACGTCAAAGTCGTCCATAAAAAATTTGAGGACTCTAGCTGTTGCAGTTTATAAGATATGCGACCTTGAATACTTATTGGGTATGTGGGCCTGGCACCTCGCCTACTTGAAATTTTAAAATAAAAAGTAGCCTACTACTCCTTCCAAACATACAGGAAGATACAGTTAAAATTTCAAGAAAATCGGTCCAGCCGTTTAGCCGTCTATAGACTTCCAGCAAACCCACAAACAAATAAACACACATTCATGTTTATATGTATATAAGAAGAATAAGATTACGTAGAGTTGACGGGTGACGTATACGTAATATTTTGTTAGACAATAACACTCATACTTTTTTATTTATTTTATTTTATTTGCCTATTTCAACATAATAAGTAGCCCATATCTCATTCTAGACATACAGTGAAAATTTCAAGAAAATCGTTTCAGCCGTCTATAGACTTCAAACAAACCCACAAACAAATAAACACACATTCATTTTTATATATAAGATTCGAGGTATAATGTTTACCATTGCCATTGGTGTTGTTAACATTGCTACCACTGTCATTGCCGTGATATAAAAAGTTTATAAATAAGCTACAAAAGCCAACAAAATATCACTGCTATCTGATATATAATTTTTAGAATATAGTTTAAACAAAAACAACCAAAATAAAACGTGCAGAAGTCTGAATAACTGTTTGACAGACTGAAAAAAATTTACAAAAGGAGATTGAATTCTTTTGCATAACAAGAACGTAATAATTCCAGTATGATGACGACAGTGAAGAATGTTAATCCTGCTGCATCCAACAATAAAAATATGTCTAATAAATGGAACGAACCTAAGAACAAATTAAACTACAGGCATATAGTTATGCTGTGACATGAGCGACATTATCATTTTCTGCCTTCACCACAAATGCAATAAACCACATGGTATGCCAACCATAAAAGTACAAAATATTTTCATGAAATCGTATAAAATCGGTATGGCAGAAGGGGATAGTTAAGGAGTGTACAACAAAATTTTTTAGGTTTTATTCAAATTAAAGCATACATATATTTTTAAATTTTTATACATAAAAACAATTTTTTTTTCATTCCGGCGATTATTGCTGTCTACTTCATTTTTTACTGAGGTTTTTGTGCTTTTATATGTATTTTTAGTTAATTTTGTTGTTTTGCCTATGTACGTAAACAAAATTATTCGCATGGTCTCACTAAGTAGATTGTCAATACAGCAACTGGGTAGAAGACACCCATCAACAGAAATATCAATTTAATTAAGAAGTTAGCTGCAAAAGAAGTACTTCTTTCATAACATCTGCAATTTCTTGACTTAGGTCAAATAGTTAAGGGTTGCTATTTTGACAACATTTCCTTGAATTCGCAATATATTATTCACATATATACGTACATAATTGATCATTACAACTCTTCAATCAAGATTACGAACTAACTTGTCACACCGCTTCAGGTTGGTGTATTAATTTTATGTGTCAGTGGCGGGACCTACAGTTTGAAGTCGAGTCCGAACGACAGATTTTAAAAAGCATCTCATAACAATTTTACTGACAGGAAGTTGCCAAAGATGTATTTTTTCATATTTCATTTTATTGGAGATACCTGACCTGGGGGTTATAATTACAATTACCTTTCTGATGTAATAACTTTTGAGGTAAAAGTTTATTTTAACAATTTTTAAAATATTTTTTTTAATTTGAACAAAATTAAATAAATGTATGTTAAAAATTCTAAAGGTTTTTTAGTTTGAAAAATTTCAGTCGTAATGCCCAAAGACTTTTAATTCGGACAAGAATTTCGATCTTAAGTTTTAAAAATCTGAAAAGAATTCGTTTTGATGGGGACAGATTAGAAGCCTTCAAAGGACATTAAGTGCCATTATTACAATTTGTCGATAACTAAAGGGAGGATTTTAACGGGCCATATTATATGTTATTTTCATTATGCCAACTTCAAATTTAAACAAAATGAGCATATACAACAAAAAAAAAAGAAGTCCGCGGTTGCCACTGCGTTAAAAAAAAAATTTGTATAATTGAGAAGATTTATCGACATTGCTCCGGCACTGCAATATTTTCGAAAAATTGTATCTGTAAGTTTTAATAACGAAAATAAGTTATAGTTCCCAGTTCCCTTTAGCTAAAGGTACCTTTAACTAACCCCAAGTTTAACGCCAAGTTGTAATAATGGCACTAAGAAGTTTACCTCAAAACTACAGTGGAGCATTCCAAACTAACTATGAACTACATAATATTGTTATATTTTTACTGTTTTAAAATAATTATTCATTTTGCTAATTAACCTATTCTTCTGTTTAAAATTTTATTTTTTTTTTCAATTTTTGTTTATTTTTGATATTTCGTTATATTTAAAAAAAAATTATTTCGCTCAATATTTAATTCTACTAATTTTCCATAATTTTCCAGGGACCGTAACTGTTAACTTTTATCGTATAAGTCAGAAAATAAAAGTTATTTTTCGACTTTTATTTTTTCGAGCAGAAAAACAGTTAGTTTTGACTTTTATTTTTTCGAGCAGAAATAAAAGTTATTTTTGAGTTGTATTTTTTCGAGCAGAAATAAAAGTTATTTTTTGACTTTTATTTTTAAGAGCAGAAATAAAAGTTTTTTTGTTTTAATTCATAATGAATTCATAATATTTATTAAAAAATTCTTTAAAAACATTAAAGTAATTTATGTTAGAAAATTATTAGAATTAAATTTTGGGTATATTAAACACTAATTTTTGTGTCATAGGGTTTGAAAATACCAAATTAACTTTTATTTCTGCTCAAAAAAAAAAAAAAAATAACTTTTATTTCTGCTCTTAAAAATAAAAGTCAAAAATAAACTTTTATTTCTGCTCGAAAAAATAAAAGTAAAAAATAACTATTATTTTTGCTCAAAATATAAAAATCAAAAAATAACTATTATTTTTTCTAAAAAATAAAAATCATGTTTTTAAAAAGCACCGCATTTTATAAAAATTTGGTCCAAGGGAATCAAAATGGTATACTTGGTTTTGTTCTCCGACATTTCCTTACGGTTGCTTTTTTTTAATCAAAAATTCAAAAATAACAGTTATTTTCGGTCCTTGTAATTTTCTTCAATTTTTTGACTATCAGCTAATATTCGCATACTTTGTAAAAATATAATGCGAAATATAGTGAATTAGTGATGACAAGTATGCAGACAACATTTTTGTTATTGCAGCAAATATAAAATAATATAATATAAAATATCAATTACTCCATGAAAACTAAACGTGTATGACTTAAATTATTTCCTACAATTTCATCAACATTTTGTTCAATGAAACTTGTGTTATTATTATTTCCAATATAGTGTAATCATAGATTATTGTTGTCATATAAAGTAGCACTAAATCCACAATTACAGTCACTCAAATAACCGCCCCAACCGCTAATGTTAACAAATATAAGTACAACAACAATACTATACTACCAATCATTCCGATATTTGGTCCGCTTATTTACAGCACTCTTGCATACAATTACAAAACCTTTACCGCAATAGATATATAAATAAAAAAGTTTAATTGACATTGGGACGGTTTTTAAATAAATTTTATGGCTACTCAGTATTTTGTATAGTTCACTTTGAGGTTCTTGGGTCAATACCATTCCACGTTGCTCGCACAAGTGTGCACAATTTTTCAAAATAACGAGGGCCGCAGCTTCTCCCAAAATCTATGTTGTGTATGTTAATTTTATACATGAGTGGGACCTACAGTTTAAAATCGACTCTGAACGACAGATTTTTGAGAAACTTTTCATGGCAATTTTATTTACTCTCAGAGTTTTTGCTAGAAATCTGCTGAGAGGCAGTCGCCGAAATTTTGTTTCATATTTCGCTTTGTTGCAGATGTCTGACCTGTTTGATATGTGGTCTTACGTATAAAACCCCAACACACTACTTAATAGAATACGGCGACTTCATAGTGCCGCTTTTTTTTGGAAGTTTATCGGTATGCTTGGGTTGGTCTGTTAAAATATTAATTTAACAACGTACTGAACTCAACCTTTTTTTTAACCTTTTTGTTCACTTTAGAAAATCTTTAAGGACTTAAAGAAGTATGGTATAAAAAATACTGAAATAATTTTAAAAAATGTCCCAAAAACGGGGTTTTTTACTATTTATTTTATTTATAAATTACAATACAATTTCAAATTATATTCTTTTTATATTATATTTATAATTATATACGAGCGGGGTAACTTGACCATATGCTGGGTGTAGTGTCACTAACCAGAGTCTCTGGTGGGATTCGAACCCACGACCCTCACGCTAATAGTCTAGCACACTACCCACTAGACTACCAGGGCGTCCTGCAGGGATAATTATTGTATTAAAAACATATTTCATCCATATACAATGTCAAACAAAAGGAATTAAAATATATAGAGGGTGCGGAAAATTAAAGATTAATTTAAAAATGTAATCAAAAAAACAATACAAACAGTACAACACAACCCACTGAAATGTCGGGGAACTACATTTATAAAGATAATTGAATTAAAAATAATGAATTTAGTCATCATAAATTAGTACCACCCTATTGATAAGTAAGTGTAAGATTATTGAATACATAGGATAATGAATACATAGGGAATAAGTAATTAGAATAAGCAACGGACTTGCTGAATTGGAATAGAGAGTTAGAATTAAGTATGTTAAGTATATAGATTTAAGAAATATTGAAATAATAAAAATCAGTTGAATATTACAAACCAACGATCAAGGTTCTCTTCAATTCGAATAATTTGCTATTTTCACGTTTCACACTTGACCCGATTGGTTTCTATTAAAATTATAAGTTATTTAATTTTAAGTGTCCTTAAAAAACATTAAGGAGAAACATACACAAAAAGTTTTTTAAAAAGGTACTAAACTCAAGATTTGTTACCTTTTTGTTCACTTTAGAAAACCTTCAAGGACTTAAATAAGTTTGGCACTTTCTTCTTTTAAGGACAGAGAGGCAATGTCCCGAAAAAGGGGTTTTTCTGTTTATATTTTTCGTTTTTTATTTTGTATGTCATACCAGAATACAAGGAAATAAAGAATTTAACCGCAATACACCCTCATACCATACATCAAAAATATGTGATGAACCTTATTTTTCTAAAGGGAGGTAAGCAAAAAAAGCTCATAAATTAAACAATTCGAAATTCGAAACGAAGAGAAAAAGAAAATAAATAAAATGTGTTCTTTTCCAAACCCAGAGCAGAAAAGGGTTGCCTTTTTTCGATACACATTTTTAAACATTAATTAATGAATATACAATTTTATACCAGCACATAATTCATATATTTATTAAATATACATTTTATAAGACAAATATGCAACATTGGACTAGAAGACGTTCAACTTATTTAATTTTTAATTGTATAAAAAAACAACAAAAATATAAAACTTTAATTCAAATATTTTTTTATTTATTGAGAGAAATTAATCTAGAATCGTAAATTTTTTGTTTTGATGCAATTTAAATTTCACTGCATTTGAAAGTGGAAATTTTGTTTGTTTACGGAGTACAGTTACAGTTTAAGGAGTTAAACCTGGTTAGTTAAATTTAAAAAGAGGCATATAAACTGCAGATTTAAGGACAAAAATATAATATAATGAGTAATCCTATATTGTACTCACGTTGATGTTCAATTGAAGGAAATTTTGCAAAACTTTGATCTTAAACTAAAATAACAGTAAAAAAGTGGTAAATCATAAGTTTCCAGAAGAGAACACGTGTCAATTGTTTGAATATCATTAAAATTTAATTCAAAATTGTCGGCGAATGTAATAATTGATACCTAATGATAAAATTTCTAAAGATAAATTCTTCAAAAGATTTATGAAATCAATTTAAATTTTGTTTTTATTTTATTTATTTATTTATTATTAGTCATAGCACAACAAGATAATAATCTTATATATGCTATGAGAGTACATCAAAGAAAAAAATCATAACAAATCTTTAATTATATAAGTAATGAAATAATGTAGAAATATATAAATTAAAATCTCGGAAAACAGCAATTAATACAAAAAATAAGGATAAAAAATGAATATATGTAAAATGTAAATTAGGAAAATTACAAAGACCAGTAAATACAAATATAAAGAAATATATAAACAAAGAAAAAATATATACATATACTGAGATACGATGCAATTTAAAAACTAATTTAGGAAAATGAAAAATTATTAACACTATGGGACAAAATAAAAAAATTAAATACACCCAGCTAATAACATAGTGTAAGTTATAAGTTTTGTTGAGTAGAACTCAAAAATATTTTTTCATAATTCTTGAACCCTCCAAACTTGTTTTATTTGACAAATACTGTTTTTTTGGACATTACACACAAGTTTTAATTACACAAACATTTTTGAACCGATGACCACAATTTAAACCTCATTAGAAAGGAGAGGGATGGGCCTTTAAAGCGATATACATATACATATATACTGTTTATAAACTTGAGAAATCCGAATTTTTTTCATATTTTTGAAGTTTGTCCGTTCATAGTACCAAACTTTAATTAAAAAATATGAAATAGGTGATGACATTCTGAAAGATCATTATCTTGTGAGGAGATTGACACTTCGTTTGATCAAATCGGACATTACCGTATCAAATCTTTGAACTGAAAGTTCATTTGATGAGTTGATATACATATATAAAAAATATAACGCGATTGTTTAAATAATTACGGTAATTTTTGTCCGATTGTATCAAACGAAGTGTAAAACTATTCACAAGATAATGCACTTTCAGAATGTCACCTATACTATATTTTTTAAGAAAATTTTGCAATTTAGAATAGCTAAACTTGACAAAATGAGAAAAAAACAGGGACCGTAACTGTTATAACTTTTATCGTAAAAGTCAGAAAATAAAAGTTATTTTTTGACTTTTATTTTTTCGAGCAGAAATAAAAGTTATGTTTTGACTTTTATTTTTTCGATCAGAAATAAAAGTTATTTTGGACTTTTATTTTTGAGAGCAGTAATAAAAGTTATTTTTTTACTTTTATTTTTAAGAGCAGAAATAAAAGCTATTTTTTGATTTTTATTTTTTCTGTCAAAAATGACAGTTACTTTTGACTTTTATTTTTGCGAACAGAAATAAAAGTTATTTTTTAACTTTTATTTTTTCGAGCAGAAGTAAAAGTTATGTTTTGACTTTTATTTTTTCGAGCGGAAATAAAAGTTATTTTTGTTTTAATTCATGATGAATTCATAATATTTATTAAAAAATTCTTTAAAAAAATTAAAGTAATTTATGTTAGAAAATTATTAGGATTAAGTGTTGGGTATATTAAACACTAATCTTTGACCGAAACAACTTTTATTTCTGCTCGAAAAAATAAAAGTCAAAAAATAACTTTTATTTCTGCTCTTAAAAATAAAAGTCAAAAATAACTGTTATTTTTGCTAGAAAAAATAAAAATCAAAAAATAACTATTATTTTCTTTCTAAAAAATAAAAATCATGTTTTTAAAAAGCAGCGCATTTTATAAAAATTTGGTCCAAGACAATCAACAACAACCGACATTTCCTTGCGGTTGCTTTTTTAAATCAAAAATTCAAAAATAACAGTTATTTTCGGTCCCTGGAAAAAAATCATATTTTCGAAGTTTAACCGATCAAAACTCATAACATGTAAGTTTTGAAGCATATGTTGAATTCTACTCAACAAAACTCACAACCTATAGCATGTCATTAGCTGGGTGTATTTTGACTGTCACACTGTGTTATTATTTAACAGGTATGGTTGTATTGTTGTATTTAAAATGAGGTTGTTCCAAGGAATCAAACTTTTATTATGATATTGAAATGTTTAAAAGAACCTTTTGAAGTCGCCGTAGTCTGGTAGATAGTGTCTTGGCTTATTAGACGTAAAGCCAGGGTTCGAGCCCCAGGCCAGACATCAAGACAAAATACAAAAAGTATTTCTTCGACGACTTCCTCTCAGCAGATTTCTAGCAAAAACTCTGAGAGTAAATAAAATTGCCACGAAAAAAAGTTTCTCAAAATCAGTCGTTCGGAGTCGACTTTAAACTGTAGGTCACACCACTCATGTATAAAATTAACACACACATCATAAGTGGTGTGAGAAACTAGGTCGTAATCCTGACGGAAGGTTGTAATGACCAATTATGTAAAAGAACCTTTTTGGTTTGGAAGAACTCATGTTAGCTTATGTGCTACACTAACGTCCCTAGTATTGGGTTCACAAGAAATATTATGTATCAAATTATCAATAGATTAATATCTCTTAATAACTCTGGTAATATTAACAGCATCGTTTTTAAAATTCGAAACGTTATCGGCAAATTTTGATTTTCTATTATAAAAATGCATATCCAGTTGCTTAACAAATTTTCGATTTAATCTCAATTTTTCGATCTGATAATTTTGATGTTTAACCAATCCTTACAAAATAAGGGGTAGTCATGTATGGCTATGGGGAACTAGAGTTATCAAAATTTAGAACAAAGCCGAAATTCTCAAAAAAAGATCATGTAAGGCCATTTCATGAGTGTATATTCAAGATTGTCACCTTATTCTATAACAAATGATACAAATGCCAGTTCAGCTTTGACATTTGTGACATAATTACTCATCAATAAGAAATAAATTCCAAAAATAAAATTTAGCATTTATTAAAAAAGTTACACTCAAGAATATAGGGTGACAATTTCTACCTCACTTTTCATTCTTTCATACATACAATAATATGTAAAAAAATTTCTAAATTTTAATTAACTCCACAAAATAAAGTCGACTAAATTTTCATTGTTTTATTGTTTCAATTGTTTTATCTACAAAAAAATGTTGGCAACAAATATTGGTTAACTGAATAAAAACTATTAAATTATTATCAAACAAAAAGGAATTCATTTTATTTATCTGAAGGTGAGGTTAGGTTAGGTTAGAGGACGTGTACATGTCAATTAATACAAGTACAGTACACGGAGGTCGAATTTACCCATTATACAACGTCCTAGTTTCTCACACCAATTATGTTGTGTGTGCAGTTAAAAGTCGACAGTACAGTGTGTACAGTTCAAAGTCGACTCCGAATGACAGATTTTTTGAGAAACTTTTTCATGGTAATTTTATTTACTCTCAGAGTTTTTGCCAGAAATCTGCTGAGAGGAAGTCGCAGAAAAAACACTTTTGGTACTTTGTCTTGATGTCTGGCCTGGGGCTCGAACCCTGACGTTTACATCTAATAAGCCAACACACTACCTACTAGACTACGGCGACTTCAAATCAAATATTTATCTGAAACTTTAATTAAAAACCTACCAATACGAGTATACGATTTCAGTATTTCAATATTTTTTTGTAACATTAGTTAAATAAAACAAATATATATATGTATTGCGAGGTATTTTCTAAAAACATTCCTTAACATAGTAAAATATGTGTACTAAGCCGCAAATATTGCAGACAAAATGAATTTCTATGTGAAAAGTGGTAGCAATAATTATGTATGAGTTTATGAATTTTGTAAATTACAATTTTTATTGCAGTGATCACGTAAATGTTTCGATCTCCAAACCGTAAATATCCAGTGTCAGTTGTTTTCATTGTCAGATGTTTATATCCAGTCATAGACAATCGCTTGTCCACAATTAATTTTTTTGTTCTTAATTTAACTCTACTTTTGTTTCTTTTTTTATTTAATAAATAAAATAATATAAAATTTAATAGACCAATTGCATATTGATTTGTAAACTTCAAAAGAGAAAATTGACAGAAACGGCAGATTTGACTTCAGGCTACTAAGAAGCGCTTATAATGTTGAGGTCAAAAGAAAAAACATGATCCGATAGCTACTACTTTACCTGTCATTCTTGTTTTAAATGCTGCCCCGACATCTAAATAGAAAATTACGAAATCTAAATTACGATTAACTAAAACATACAGTTAGAGGTGTCTTGAATTTACCTAAAACCCTCTTATTATGGGCGATGAATGGAAATTTTGTTTTTTAGACAAGTATAGTTTGCATGGCCGAGACTGAATAAAAATAGCCCGATGCAAATTAGTTATATCCACCGTTATAGTTAAATACCATATTGTTATCGCCGAAAAAATGCACATTACTACCCGTTTTTATTCGTTAAAATGCCAAAATTTACTGCGTAAAAATTAATTGGTCGCAAAGAGGAAAATCCCACAGCAAAGGAAGACCATTTATGAGCACCAGAAACCTAATGTAAAAATAATTTTTGTTTAAAACCATTTTTTACAATGGATTTCTGAAGATATTTTTCTTAGTTTCTTCCATCTCTCTTCAAAATTTACCAATTGTTTGCTAAAATACATACAGTTGCATAAATAGGTATCGCTTACTAGGATCCCGTTGTAACACCGATATTATTTGTTCTGACATATATGTAATTATAGCTCCTGGTTGACAAAATCCAACCATCCCGAGAGTGATGGTGTGAATTTCAAATCGCCTTTTTTCACTAGGATCTGGGTGTCCAAGAATTCTTCTTCACAGGTTCCGATGCGCTGGACAATGACAGAGGGATATTTAGTGGTCTCCTCTCCTTACTCGTCGTTACAGTTTCTGCAGAAGTTGTTATGAGACATACCCAGTCTCTTGACGTGAACACTCAGGAGCGCCCATTATCACTGCTATGAGGTTCCTTAGAGATTCAATGGAAATTCTGTTCTACATACGTCCGTATATATACAATACAATGCACCTGTGTCATGTCGATTTTCCACAAAAACATTGATATTTTCATACATCGATTGATTTGGGAGTTAATGATAGGTGGATGTATTATAGTACTATGATTTAGCAATTTATTGTACTGCCCACATATTGGGCATCCCTATAACATCTTTCCCAATCGATATAAATATGAATAACTGCCTGCCCAGTACTCAACATGCAGCCAGATGTTTCGCTATGAAAAGCATTATTGATTATATTCCATATAATGTTCTTTGAGTCCCTAATTCTCGATAATATTTTAAGACTATATTTAATGCAAGACACAAATATATTCCCATTATAAGTAACAAGCAAAAGTTAGTCCCGATTGATGAGAGTTTTCTCCATATTTTATCTTTCGCATAGTAGAGCTTCTTAAAATCCTTTTCCTGTTCTACAGCAAGGATCTGTCCTCACTTCCCTGTGATCTCATCTACCTGTGCATTGAAAGATAATACTTTCACGTCCCGTCGTCTGTACTCTCTGTCCAATTTTAATTGACCACATCTTTCGATGGATACCCCTTGTCCCATTATATATCCTGAATCCATCTATATGTCACAGATGGTGCAATTACTAAAACACGATGTAGCAAACAAATACTGCATTCAGATCTATTGCTTAGTCCAGTGCTGTCACAAAATCGACTTGTCAGCTCATTATACTTTTGTCTATAATTATCCTAACCAACGTCTCCAAGTACCTGACCTTCACAACCATATGCAACTGTCTTAAATCCATCCAAAGACTGGCTCTCATGACACCGTTTATATAAAATCATCCAACTCCACCTGAATTGTTTTCAACAATGCACTTCTTAAAAAAAAAAATAAATGAACATTAAACGTTCAAATATAAACACTTTTCTTTACTCCAGTATTTTGTCAATTATACATTTGGCTTATCAAATGATCACAAGTAAAAATGTTTTATTCATATATAGAACAAAAATCCTTAAAAGAAAAACTCTAAAATTATATCACTAACTTAACAACTTTTTTGCGATTAGTTCAAATAAATTTATAACAAAAATTATAGACGAATAATTTGTTTGTTACTTTGATCTCTTATAATATAAAAAATTTTATGATAGCATTTGACTTATTCCAAAAAGTATTTGTATAATATTTTTAAATAAAAAAGCATCAATGAATGAATGAAACATCGAGATGTACCTATAAAATCGAGTGTTTCCGAAACATCGATCTATACGTCCATTATTAAATCCAAGTGGGGCCAGATCTACCTGGTGTGAATAAAGTCTTTGTGACCATTTCTTTGCTCTCTGCAGAGAAACGTTAATCTTATGTAAGAATTAATTTGAATTTTCCATGATACCAGCTTTAGCAAGCGCGTCGATCTTTTACCTTCTATATCCTCTTCTTCAGGAACATAAATGAGGTAACCGTCGAATGTCTAACTATCTCCTCCAGAGGCAATCGACATTTTTGAACAATCTTAGACCTGGTGTACACATTCTCTAGGTTTCTGATGGCCGCTTTATTATCGGTAAATACTCAAAAATCGCCCTATGACATGATCTGATACCGAATTCGATCGGTGGCAATTTTAATAGCCATTATGTCAGCCTGAAGAACCCTACAATAATAAGTGTAAGGCATGATATCATTAATGTTCAGTTGTTCTGATAAGACTCTGCATCCGATTTTGTTTCGGAAATCAATAAAAGTAAAGAATTTTCTTTATAATTTTGTAAAAATCCAAATCAAATGATATTTGCAATGTTTAATCTTTTCTAGACGAACTATATTTGTCGTTCTTGCAGCTAATTCCGTTTTTTTGTGGTAAGCTAGTTGAATTGTTTTGTCAAAAATATCTTAATAATTACAATTATAGATGTATAATTTGTTACATTTTTAAAGAATATTTTAATTATTATAAAATAATTAGAATTGTTATGAAAATATTTTTAACAAAACAACTCCATCAATGAATACATACAACATTTAAAAGTTGTTTTTACCATACGTAAACCAATTTTAACTTAAGCCTGCATATATTTCCACTCGGATTATCCAACCTTACAAGAGTCCTTTACGAATTCCCTTTACCTTTCAAATTAAACACAACAATTATTTGTTTTCAAAAATTTTATTTTTGAATATCCTTACATATGTACGTACAATATTCGCAATATGCATGTATGCTATTGGATTCTGCATAAACGTGATTGTATAGAATGTACAACTCTTTCCCTGTTACTAATGTTAAAAAAATGTTCTTCTACTGTATCTTCCAACGAAGAAGGTGCGACCATGATTAAATTCCTCAGAAGATTGATGTTAAAGATAAACAGGAAAGAAAGATATTAAATAAATGCCTGAAGAGATCTGGTAACAAAATTATGTACTATGAATTCAAATTCGAATACATGTTAATGGAGTTCAAATGCTGATACCTGTTTTGCCAGATACTGCAAATAAGAATATAAGGCGAAACAATGTTCTTAGTTACATACATATGTAGTTCTATACTATGAAGCTTACTGTAGAACATTAGTTTAATTTAGTTTGTTAAAAATTTCCATAAGACCTTGAATATTTTATGTTGAACTTACACATATTTTTGTTTATTTTGTGTGTATAAATTCTAAAAAATTGCTAGAAGTTAATATAAGCAACATTGAGTTTCAAATTACAAACATAAATTTTATTAAATATTAAAAATTTTCCTTGAGAAAACTGAATCCAAAAAAGTATAGAACTTAAGAATTTTAATTAAATTAGAATGACAAAAAAATAGTCATCGATTTATTAAAAAGTGTAAATTTTATTTGATGAAATTGAATTTATACAACTGTTTTATGCAAGTTAAAAAATACTACTTTATAGTAATATATCTTGTCTGACGGCATAAATTAAGGCATTATTGTGCTTTTAAAAACATTCGCTTCAAACTATAAATAATACAACACAATAAAGTTATTTCTAAGTGCATTAGGGTGCAAAATACATATTAAATTCAAATGAATTTGAAAATCTAAAATATTCTGTTTTTAAACCAAAAAAGAAAAGGTGATAAAATAACGTTAATTTGCAAATTCTCTTCAAAAACCAAATAATAATTCTACAATTTCTGCAATAAAGTAATAAAATTTACTTATTTTTAAAAACAACTACAAAACATTCTGGCTTATTATATTTGCCTTATAGTTTAAATCCATATACCATAACTAACATTTTTCAGCAAATGCATGTATGTGTGCACATATTACAGTTTTACGAATATTGAACTAGCAAATGGATGCAGTAAAAATAAATATTTTTTACCAACAAATTCTTTCCTTTAAATTTTAACTAAAAATTCAGACACGTACTCATAAACCAAATTCATAGTTTGTTGCACAATATTTAAATTATATTAAAATTTTAAAAGAATATTTTTTACTTTTCAGCTTTTGCGGAAAACAAAAAACTTCTATGTTCACGTGTTGTTTTCCATAAATATTACATATTAAAGCATGGTATGTTGAGTATTGCCTCCAACCCTCTGCAGTAGTGTTAAAGATTTTCTGTGACTTCATACGAAACTTAATATTTAAATATTGCGAAGTGTTGAAAATTGTTGAACATTTTTTTAATACTTTTTGCTTCAATCTTTTGTTACTTTTGCATTTAATATAGAAAAAGTAAATGGTTAAGGTGTAGGAGGTGTCCAAAAATAAAAAAATTTAACTCTTATTATTATTTTATTATTTGAGAAGGTACTTTAAATCCTACAATCTTATTTTATTTACGCAAATATTCTGCAGCTAATCATAAATTTTTAACAATTTCTTTCTATTGCATATCTCAACACGCTTTGATTTTTTTCTAAGGCATCAATTTTGAACCTAATATCTAAGAGAGACTTATAAAAATCACTGAATTTAAAATTATGCAAGTGTTACTTATAAAGAGGATTATTCAGCGTTGAAGTATTCTTCGAACTCACACCAGGAGTTTGCAAACATGGGACCGGAAGGATGGACACTGCATTTAGTCCAGCCAAAGAGGAGAAAAACAGTCACGATTCGTTTCTTCTCTGACTTTATAATATGGGAATAGAAGATATCATTCTGGTTCAAGAATCATAACCACAATGAAAGGGTTTACGGACTTAATTTAAAGGGGTACGAGTAGATTACGGGCCTGCATTACTCACTTGAATCACTTACAGTAAATTCAACTTATACTGTAATGACGTGTGCTAGACAACACACACTATGTACCCGCATTGAGTCACACAGAGAGAAACTTATTCAACAATATTTCATTTTCTTAAACATTGTCTATTGCTTTGGCTTCTTAAGATGAATGGTTTCACACTTTCTGTTCATATGGAAAACATGAACAATATTGTGTCTTTGTGCAGAAGCGTTCGTCTTACAAAAGCAGACCTTAACACTTATAACACATTGAATTTAATCAGCTTATTCTACTTCACAGAAATGCTCTGACATCATCAGCCACATGGAAGCTATGCCATCGCTAGTTGATGTGGCGAAATCCAACAAGACCTGGGCTGCAGAAGAGGGCGACTCTACTTCTCTCGTCTATCTGATGAAATTTTCCTACACAGTGACATTCTAATTTCGAGCCAAAGTGCTCGAATGGCGGTCTGAAACTCAAATAGTATTGTTATGTTCTGTTCTCTGTACTTCATTGTTCAAAATGAATGAAAGATGTGATCATTTCATTGTCGTAAAGTTTCGCTTAAAAAAAAAAACTCAAGACTTTCCCCACGAACTCTAAAAATTTTACACTGAAACCAAACACCTCTCTCCTCGCCTAGACCATTTCTTAAAACAATATGTAGCAAACAAATTTCTCCATAAATTATTTCCTAATTTACTCATTTATTTACTAATTCTCTCAGGTCACGCTGCCTCATGATGATTCTAATCCTAGACTTGAACCCTACACTGAGACAGGTTCTAATTGCCACGGTTATGCTAATAGATAAAAAAGTTGTTAATTTTAAATTCTTTACATACATAATTGGTCATTACAACCCTTTAGTCTGGATTACGACCTAGTTTCTCGCACCACTTATGTTGTGTGCGTTCATTTTTATACATGAGAGGAGGAACCTACCATTTTAAAGTCGACTCCGAACGGCAGATTTTTTGAGAAACTTTTCGTGGCAATTTTATTTACTCTTGGAATTTTTGCCAGAAATCTGCTGAGAGGAAGTCGCCGAAGAAGTAATTTTTCATATTTCGTTTTGATGTCTGACCTTAAATTCTTTATCTATGTTAAATTAACAACACACTTTAATTATCATCTTTATTACACAAAATACCTAACGATTCCCTGGCAACTAGAAGATGATTTTTTTAACCCTGCTGTTAGGTTAAAAATAAACTTTCGAATCTTAGGTAAAGGACCATTTTGGTCCACTTTGCATATTTCATAAATAATTCGATATAAAACTATTTTGACCAAACATTTTAAATAATTTAAATTGTTACAAAAGTTCTGGAATTCACTATTTCTATACAGATATGTATACCACGAGTATAAGTTTTACTTCAGTTCGTGTTTATTCCGGTCTATTATGAGCGAGGATAACAAGTGCTGTCCACTTTGATGATGTTATCAATAGAAGTCAACAAAAAAGTAGTGGCAAGTTGGTTCCAATTCGTGAGAAGCACTTCTTTCAATGTTTTATAACTGTCATGAAAATGTCACTATTGACGAGCAGCTAATGGGTTTTAGAGGACGATGTTCCTTTAGGCAGTATATGCCTGTAAAGCCAGCCAAATTTGGGCTTAAATTTTGCTTAGCTGTAGACTCCAAATCAGGATACATATGGAAAATATAACCGTACCTTGGAAAACCAAAAAATAATAAGCCCGAATAAAATCAATCGTGTCGTGTTGGAGGTTACAGAAGAATTGAAAGGGCAAAATATTACAGTTGATTGCTTTTTTTCATCTTTTGAGTTGGGGAAAAATATTTTGCAAAGGAAATTGACTTATGTGGGAACAGTTCGAAGAAACAAAACTTTTATCCCACCGAAATTGCTTATGTACAAAAAAGTTCCTTTATATACATCCACGTATAACGGCCATAAAAATAAAGGTACTATATTGAAAACAAAACAAATGAAATCGATTTCAGTAATCATAAGAAGAAACCTGCAATCATTTCTTATTATAACTCTACTAAAGTTTTGTTATATTTTATCATTATTTATCGTTTCTGTAAAAGTAATTTCTTTTATCTTAGAGGCGTTGATACTGCTGATCAAATGATTAGCTACTACAGCACTAAAAAAAAAGCAAATAAATGGCCAAATGTTGTTTTTTCCAATATAGTTGATATATATGCATTGAATGCATTTATTTTATGTTCAGAAATTGATTCTTCGTGGGCTGGAAATGATTCAAATCGCAGAAGACCTGAGTTTTTACGTCAGCTAGCTATTTGCCCATCAAAAGAATACATGTTGAAAACCTAAAAATCCATTTGTGGCATAGCTACTGACTCAACTACAAGCATCGTCATCAAATAGTGTACCATCTACAAGCGGTGATACACAAAAGTCAGCTCCTAGAAAACGGGGAATATGCAATTGCTGTAAGTCTAAATGTGATGTCAAATGCATTATATTCAATAAATTTGTATGGAAATTGAAGGGAAAAACAATTTGTTCATCTTGCTGCGAAAATAGCAGTAAGCCAATTATTATTTTTCTTTACTTTTACTGATATACAGAATAAAATAAATTCCATGGACCAAAATGGTCCATTACCTAAGATTTGAAACTTTCAATTTTGTTCTGTTCGATTTTGCCCTACATAGCTAAAAACGCACTAAAACCATTAAAATATAAAAAAATACCTGAGCTGACGTTTTAAGTTGATACGAAGCCAATGCAAACTTAAATAAAAATTTAAAAAAAATTCGACCAAAATGGTCCAAACCTAACAGCAGGGTTAATTCTATCTTCGGCAAACTTTTAAAGTATCGTTGTTTTTTATGTTGGCACATTACAACATTGCTCTCAAGACAGGAAGATTGAACAAGTATGGAATGATACCGAAAATAAGTAAAAATCTTCGAACTTCTGGTGATGTCTGATGAGTTGCCAATAATGATTTAACAAATTTACAGATAAAAACAATAAGAAAAGTTTTCAAGGTAATTCATATTTGTTTAAACGAAATGTGCTTAAAATTAATGTGAATAAATTACATTTTTACCTCACTACAGACCTCATTACAAAATAAATTAATTGCTGGTATTATTTGGGAAGGGGCATTTATTTTTAGTTCATTGCGAAATTGTAGATTCAATAAGTTCGAAAATAAACAAATATTACACCATTATGTTTACATTGTTAAATGTTTAAACAAATTTAATTTTTAAAATTTCAATACTTTGTTATTTCTCCGCTATTTGGTATTCAGTTAATGCAAATCGTGTCGTCCTATTTTAACTTTTACCATAGTGACGAACCAGAATTTACACGTGTGAATAAAGAATAACAGCATTACCCTTAATTTCTTTTCATTTTTGATTCCTCTATTGTTTTTATTTGACTATTTCACATTTTAGTATTATTGGGATAGGAATTATATTACGATATAACTGTAATTGTTGTATTCTTTAACGCTTGGTATTTATTATTGGCCAATTAATTGGAAATAGCTTATTCGTTTCAATACGTATGTATTAAATATTTAAAGAACAATTGATGTTGCTGTCACTGTGTAAATGTTGCTTTTATTGTTATTAAATGGTTGTAGTCAATTCTAGACAAACTGAATATTTCTTACTTCCGCTCAATATCCTTCATATGTGCGCCATGAACATTTTATTTAAAACATCGCTTTAGATTTCTGCAAACAATTTTTTGAGTGCAGCATTTGTATCCTTTTTTATTTCCACATGTCTAAGGTTCCATTTCTTACATTTGCAGCATCATTAATTTTTATTGACATGTCCTGTGATAGTTTACCATCCATAAGAAAATTACATCTTTATTCCCATCCACATACATGAACATTTTAGTCATTGTACAGAAAAAGCGACGTCTTAAAAATAGTCCGTATTATTCAAAACACCGCGAAACATTTGTATTAATTTTATTATTTTGTTGTGTAACTTCATTTGTTATTGTGATTGTTAAGGCAAGATGTAAGCGTTACTGAACATCCTTATGTAAATACATAAACTTTCACATAAAATTGTGCTTATAAAATGTCATTTGTTTCGTGAAACTAGCATATGATTTCGAAATATGGCAACATTTTTCCTAACATGCTGTATCAAAATGTTCCAACTTCCACTAGTAACTGACAAGCTCAAAGGGTTAATGCTAACAACAGGAGTTGTAACAATGCTAAAAATTGTAGAAGCTCTAATGAATTCATTATTCTTCCTTGAATAAATAAAGGTTTTAATCTTGGAGTTAATTATAACAATAAGGCTGATCAGTTCAAGGTCTAGTATGATAACTATTATCGCATAATAAACAACAGGCTTCATATAATAAATTAGCCGCAATATACCACGACGGATTTAAAGTCTATATATATTGTTATATTTGGTCTTCCAACAGTATTTTCGAATTTTGACAGTTTCTCATGTTAGTTATTATTTATTCAGTCTATTTTGCCAAATCACTATGGACTATATACATATGTACATAGATAGCATTCAACAATTCGTCCAAACAATAAAACTGTTTTGTTCGGATCCTAATTATTATCGAAAAAATAACTTCACCAATGGGCCCAATTTCTGAATATTTGCGTACGTCAACAAACAAAATGGTCGAAAATGGGAAGATACCAATCGACGTAAAATGCAAGAGCGTAAAATTCATCCCGAAAAATTCACAGTCAATGAACTTCAGCTTAATTGATGTGCCATAGTCAAGGAAAACCAGACTAACCGTTGCGGACATTTGAACGATGTACTATTTCGCACATTAAGGCATCAATAGATTTTTCAAAGAAATAAAATGCTTAATTAAACAATGGAAACTTTTCCAAAAATTGATTTAACCCTGCTGTTAGGTTTGGACCATTTTGGTAAATTTTTTTTTAATTTTTATTTAAGTTTGCAATGGCATATCGTATCAACTTAAAACTTCAGCTCAGATATTTTTTTATATTTTAATGGTTTTAGTTAGGATAAAATCCAACAGAACAAAATTAAAAGTTACAAATCTTATGTTATGGACCATTTTGGTCTTTGCAATTTATTTTATTCTGTATATAAGTAAAAGTAAGAAAAAATAATTATGGCTTATTGCTATTTTCGCAGCAAGATGAACAAATTGTTTTTCGCTTCGATTTGCATACAATGCATTTGGCATCACTTTTGGACTTACAGCAATTGCAAATTCCCCGTTTTCTAGGAGCTGACTTTTGTGTATCACCGCTTGTAGATGGTATTTGATGACGATGCTTGTAGTTGAGTCTGTAGTTGAGTATTCTTGTGATACAGCAAATAGCTAGCTAACGTAGAAACTCAATTCTTCTGCGATTCGGATCACCTGCAGCCCACGAAGAAGCAAATTCTGAATATAAAATAAATGCATTCAATGCGGATATATCAACTATATTTGAAAACTATAACTATATACCACTAGGTAGTGACATTTTCACACTTCACGTATACAAAAGATCAGAAATATTTTATATACCGATAAACCACCTAATATATGAGCCCAATGTGAATTTATCTCCATCTTACCATTTGCTTTCAAATTTAATTCTACCATATTTATTCGCATTTTCAATGATTATTTTTTCTATTCTTGGAGGAAAAATAATAAAAAAAGTAGACAAAACATCGCGGCATCTGGACACCGCGAAACGTGTTGGACGCTGAAGCTCCAATGTGAAGTGGTAAAGGATTTGCACTCCATTGCATTTTGTTCTTCGCAATTTATAATGCATTTACACCACAAGCTCCTGCATTTGCCTCATCATTTTCCATATTCATATGTATCAATATCACTTTCATTTAGAATTTCAGCAATAGCACTGTGGTCTCAATTTCTTCAATTTCAATAGTTTCAAAAATTTTATAAGACAGGTACTGTAAAAACTGATCATTTGGAAGGACGACCATTCAAAATTGATCTGTATCCAATACCAGTCAGAATCTTTTATAAGATTCCCTAAAATACAACCACAAACCATACTGTTGGCAGTCTTTCTTTTTTTGCGGCCTAAAAAATGCCCTTCGATCTTTTAACGTTATAAAAGTTTTTCTAATTCGTTTTTACACATTGCATTCAGTTGTAGGAAGATCCTTTGAGTAAATAGATCCTTTTAAGTCGCCGTAGTCTAGTAGGTATTGTCTTTTAGACGTGAGGCCACGGTTCAAACACCAGGTCAAAAATTGCCAACAAAACGTAATTTGAAACATTTCAACAACAAATTCGGCGACTTTCTCTCAAAAGATTTTCCTAAAAACTGTAAGCATCAGTTGATCAGTACAATTGTTAATTTAGTACTGAAATTATAAATAGCATTCAAGAGTTTTTTAAGTAACACATGTATGTATATGATATTATTTATATGTGTGTTTATGCATAAATACATATATAAAGAACACCTTTATTTATTCTATCAACATTGCAATACTACAAACATAAGGTATATATGTACTTATATCAAAAACAATATGTACGTACTTATGTATGTATTTAAAAATATCAAATTTTATGAAAAGCCTTAGAACAAGTTCGAGAAGAAAACGTCTCTGATAAATCGAAATCAATGACTACAAAAACTTTATTCACAAACTATGATTTTTATAAACTTAACTTCGAAAAGCACTAGTGAACAATGGAAAAAAGTATTCCATGAAAAATATCTTCGTCTAGTTTGCCTATTGGATTTTAATTTTTATATATATTGGCTTAATCTAGCATTAGATTCTTAAAAAAGTTTTTCAATGTAAAGTTTTAGTGAAAAAAAGATTCTTTAGGAAAATTTTGCCTACATTGTAAATCGGTAACAATGTGAAAAATGTGTGTGGTCTTACTGCAAGTACATTTACCATAAAAATACTTTTTTTTGTACAGAAGTGTTTCAGTTTCGTTTCATCAGTGTTCAGCACTTTTATACTTGTTACACAAATAAATTACGGTAATTGCTATTTTTTTGCTGATTAGTTCTAAGGACCAAACTTCTGATTGAATTTTGGTGGTGCACTTTACAGGAGTTTCATTCAAAAATTTTGCTTAAAAAAAGTTCCGATAAGAAGTATATGTTTGCGAACTAACTTTTATTATTTATTATTTATTATTGAAGTTCCCATATTGATAATAATATATAATATGGCAAGTTCAAACATAAACTTAACTTCAAAAGTTAAAGGTAGGATGATTCTCCCTTTAGTTTAACGCTCAGTTCTACCTTATTGTCCACTTATAATAATGAAAAATAAATTATCTGCCCGTTAAAATCCTCCCTTTAGTTAACGGCAATATGGCCCTAAATGAAGTAATTGATAGTAAAAGTATATGTTAAAAAATTATACTTTACATATGTAGGTTTAATATTAATAACACGAACTTCGATGGTAACAATTTTATGATTTAACTGTCTAAATAAGGTTTTCATTAAATTAAGCAAATAACAATTATTGCGATTTTTTTCTAGATTTTGATTATATTTTAAATACGAGAATAATTAAATTGGCATTTATTAAATTTTTCATGATTTCTAGACAGTGTTGAATTTGGTCCATACAGCAGAGAAATTGTCTAAAATTGATAGACTTTTAGCATAATTTAGTTTCGCCCAAAATTTCATAAGATGTGTGCTTTTAATTAAACATACATAACACAACACACATGACAACCCTTTCGTCGTTTCTCAAACCACTTTATTTTCTGTGTGTTAATTTTATAATATACATCGGCTGCGAGGCAGTTGCCGGAGAAATATTTTCTCATATAACGTTTTGTTGGAGATGTCTGACCTGGGGCTTGAACCGTGGCTTCACGTCTAATAAACCAACAAACTGCTTAGTAGACTACGGCGACGGTTGGTTCGATTTTCCCTCCCAAAGAAGAATCCATTATTTTCGCTCTATTCCTTCCAGGGGAAATTAAAAAAGAAAGCTTACTCTTGTGTTACTGTTCTGTAACATTTTGAGCCGATGATCTTGGTACGTTCAAGCTGCCAGAGCTATCACTGGATCTGCTTAGTCAGGTGGACTGAGAGACTTCCGCATCAGAAGCCTATAAGATCTTGAGCGCGACTTTGAATGCATCCCAGAGATTACTGGACTGCTTATTCTACTCTTCGGGAGATCAAAATTTAGATTTTTACTTATGTTTCGATGACAGGAAAAGGTAACGGAAAATCTGCTTGATCTAATGAACTTAATGTCTTAGATTGCCGATTACAGTAAAGTTTTTATATCATGGTAGCATCACAATTTGAATTCAGGCATTAAATCGATATCTACGTGAATAATATAGCAAGATTGAATCGTATTTTCACCTGCAACATTTCGTCGAACTGTGTTCAGGGTGTCCTCATGAATCCCAAATCATTCAAATATCTTTGTTCACAAAATGTTCATTCTTAATATCGTCATTGCTCAGGAGACATACTTCGTAAAAAACGAGCAGTAAAATGAGGGATAACATCATAGTAAGTTAAATAATAATCATGTAAAAATTATTTTCCTATTAGAAAATGCAATTCATGTAAGTAGGATTACATCCAGCCTTGTGAACATTTACAATATTCTAACGTTAAAATTTTTACCTGATTCTGTAGTAGTTGTCTGATGTTTATAACACAGAATGTTTTAATAGAAATAAAACGTCTTATTAACTTAAAAGGTTACATAAAATATTCCATATTATTTCTTATTTTTTCGTGCTCTAAGCCTTAATGATAAATATGCCCGAAAGAACTAGATACCGCAATTATAGGCACAGATAAGTACACATACTATACTATATACTACTTTATTACTGTTTGCCAATACCACTGTTGTGAATCAAAAATGATCATGTCCTAATTGATTTTTAATACTGTCAGATAGTGTGAGTATTTGTGTATACATTTTAACAAACTTGTATATATTGTAATATGTACATCTTAGTTGTACATAACATGTACTATATACAAATTTATGTGGGTTAAATACATAGTCGTTTATTATTAAAGAAATGTGATGAAACGTCTTTAATAGTCTGCATATGAAGTTGGTGACTGCTTATTAGAAATTATAGCAAATTTTTGATGCTATTCAATATAAATATGTATCATATGTTTCCTATATTCTTGCAGAACAAGCATTCGGGTGATTAGTCTCCTTAAAAGTAATTTATGGATTTTCAAATTAACGAACGGTTAATGACTATTAAAATTCAACTGAATCAGTACAGAGATAGCTGATAAATGTTCTTCAGTAAAACTTTTTGTTAATATATTTTGTTTTTACAAAACATTAAATACGAGTCCATGGAAAAAGACTCTTTTGAAGTAAATATATTGAATTTATATTTTTATTAATTAAATTAAATGCATATCCAGTCGAAAATCACAATCCAGTAGTAAAGGTACAATCATTAGTAACCGCTTTTTTAAATAACTGTTATAAATTTAATTGTTCTCACCAAATTTCAAAAAAATTTCTTTTAAAAAAGATAAGAAACTAGCAAAACATGCTCTTACCAGCAGCAAATGAATTTTATGAAACTTTTTTACATCTTAAAATAAATTAAGACGATTAATTGTCCACAAACAGAAAAACTATATGACGTAAATTCTGATCATAGAACCTTGCTGATTTACGTAAACACCAAACATAAATCTATATTCGATGGCATAACATAAATGCATAAATTCTGTATGACTATCAAAAATAGAGTTTCCCTTTTCGGTCAATATTTTACTTCTTGGGAAATCCGAATTGAAATTTGATGCAATTATTCGTTTATAGGTTTAAGTATCGAAGAGAGGGATTATACAGCAAGATTTAACATAATTTTGATATACTTAGGTATAATTTGGCACTTTTATTATAACAGGTTATTTTGATAATCAAAAATTGATTACATATCGAACTACAAGCAAAATAATATTCGGCTTTCAATAGAAGTTGTCAACAAACCTGCATATAACTTGTTAAGGTTTTCAGCACTAAAACGAAATCTCGTAGCGGTACAGAAAAACTTTGTACAATCGTTAGAAATGTTAGGATTAGGATATGTGTCTCTTCTTGTTGGGTCAGAACAGTGTCAGCAAATGTATTATTAATTATTATTAATTCTTTCATTATATTTTTGTTTCGCAAATTGAATGAATGCAGCGTTTTACAGCACTGCTTTTATTTTTCCATTCTTTAGTTTACTTACATGCTCACATACATATTGATATACACACATTTATAACGGGATTGCATTTTTGTACACTGTTCTGACTTTAATAATTTGTTCTTTCGCATTGTGTGTCAGTAGCTGTTGAATAGTCAAGCAATAAAGATCAACGTAAAATTCAAAACAAGTGTTTTCCTTTCATTATAGAAACAAATATTATTTGTTGTAACATTTTTTTGGCGACCGTGACAGGACACTGCATATGAATAAAATATTGTCCTAAAAATTCACAATAAAAATAAAACTTTAAATTAAATATTGTTTTTGAAATCGAAAGCCACACACGAGGCTAAATAAAAAATTAAACATCAATATCATCATTATCGTCTTCGCCTGCCAACACCTCCATCGTTCTTTTCTATTCGCTGCACACATCATCATCGTTATCATCGCTTAAGCCTAAAAGACAACACAATCCTCATAATTAACAACTTTATCGTCATCACATATCATTTCAGTCATCATCATAAACCACATTATAAATTTCACACCATCATCATTACTTCAACTGAATTGCTAGCCACTGAACACTGCCGTTATTTCATCTACATCGACGTCAGCATCGCGTAGTCAACAACGCATATACACATTAATATAGTTGGTTTGTTAACGAATAAGACAGTGGTAAACAGTTTGGTCATCAGTTGTTTGAAATGAGTACCGATAAAGGGGAAACCGATAATCTTGCTTCACTAAAGGTGCAAAGATCAACAATGAAGCGTAATATTACACAAATTAAAGCAAAAGTGGACAAGGATGGTGCTTCATATGACTACACGATACTGGAATGCCGTTTGCAAATTTTGGAGTCTTACTTCAAACAAACAAGCTACATTCAATCTCAAATTGAGAAACTAGATCCAGCTGACATTCATCGATCGGATCTAGAAGAGCTTTTTATAACAGCTAAAGCAGCTTTGATTTCCCTTATGAACAAGAAGCGAAGTACTACCGATGTTGAACAAAGTTTTTTAAACGTGACAAGTGCACCGTTTTCGCATCAGAATCCTTTGCCAAAACTCAAACTTCCTAAATTTGACGGAAAGTATTCGGAGTTTTCCCGATTTATCAGTTCATTTAATACTTTAGTCAACGAAGATGCTAGCATTCCTACTATTGATAAATTTAACTATTTATTAGATTGCTTATCTGGTCAAGCGTTAGCAGTTGTCGAGCCGTTCCAGGTAGTTGATTCAAACTACAATTTGGCTTTAAGTCGTTTGAAGGAAAGATATGACAACAAACCATTGATTTTCATCGATAACATCAATTCTCTGTTTTCTATCGGTCCTATCTCCGAACCTAATGCCACATCATTGAGATCAATTATTGATAACGTTGCTAGTCTTCGAAGTTCTCTTCTTTCATTGGGAACAGAGCTTGACGTTATGAACGCAATGATAATTCACGTCGTTCCTTCCAAAATAGATGCTGAATCTAAAAAAGTTTACGATGAGAAGCAAGAATTTAAATCTTTGCCTTCCTGGGACGATTGTTATACAATTCTCAATCGCCTTTGCCAATTTCTGGAAAGTCGGACTGCTGCCTTTTGACTTTATTAAAAGCGCAAGTCTTTGTATTAATTGCCTTCGAAAAGGACACGTAGTGTCAAAATGTCCTTCAAAATTTCGATGCCGTATTTGTCGTATTTCACATTACACGACATTACACAACCCCAGCTCATCACAGGCAACTGATTCTCCTACATCGTTAATCCATCATAGTTCATCATTACCTCAATCACAATCTCATCGTTCATCGCAAAATCAGCATTCATCATCAAATATTTTTCGACAACCTCATATCTCATCAACTCAACAATCTTCGTCATCGTTTCAACGTCTTGCACCACAACAACAATTGTCGTCGAACCCATCAACTTGTTCTGCTGCAACTCATTTAACTACACACTCATCGTTCCTTACTCGTAGCAGTCAGATTAATCTTTTACCTACAGCAGTTGTGTTCATCAAAGACTTCTATGGCAATTATCAACTGTTCGGAACTTAATTTAATAACTCAAGATGCTGTAAGTCGCCTTCGATTTAAACAAACCCGATCTCAACAAGAAATCACTGCTGTGGAAAATATTCGTTCTCAACTCAATTTTGTAGTTTCTGCCACCATAAAGTCCCGCTTAACCGAATTTGCATGGACTTCCAATTTTTTCGTCACCAAATCTATTTCATCGCTACATCCAGCAGAACGCATCAATACTGCCGATTGGAACGTACCAGATGACCTTGAAATGGCTGATCCACAGTTTCACACACCTCAGCGAATTGATCTTTTGATAAGTGCTGAAATTTTCTTCGATCTCTTATTAACTGGTAAATTCTCTCTCGGACACAATCGCCCTTGCATTATAAATACATCGCTGGGCTGGATAGTAGGCGGTAAGGTGAACAATCAACAACAGCATCGTTCTTTGAAATGCAATTCAATCACGAAAACTCAGGACGTGGATACTCTGTTGAGGGCGTTTTGGGAAATCGAGGAATTTGCATAACCTAAGTCGTCCAGAACCAAAGAAGAAGAACTCTGTGAGCAGCATTTCATTAAAAACACCATTTTTACTTCAGCTGGGAGAGTTCAGGTACGTTTGCCTTTCAATTCTAATATTTATCAACTTGGTAGTTCATTTGATATTGCTCGTCGACGTTTTCTATTTCTTGAAAAGCGACTTTTAAAAGATGACACATTAAGGAAAATGTATATTGAATTTATCGAAGAATATATTAACCTTGGTCACATGTCACCTGTTTCCTTTGATAAACTCAACTCTTCGCACTATATAATCCCGCACCATTGTGTTCTTCGTCCTCAAAGTTCATCGAGAAAACTCAGAGTTGTCTTTGATGCATGCATCTACTAACATTTCACTCAACGAAACATTAATGGTTGGCCCTACTATACAACAGGATTTAATCACAACAATTTTTGCATTTCGACTAAATAAATTTGCTTTATTGGCCGACATCTGCAGAATCTATCGTCAATTTTTGGTAGACGAAAATGACCGAAAGTACCAGCTCATTTTATGGAGAAGTGACGTAAATTTTTTTTAAAACTGCTGCTCCAGAAGTATTGATGTCCTTTCTGGGGTACCTCAGGGTAGCCATCTTGGACCGCTTCTGTTTTCATTGTTTATTAACGACTTACCTGAAACGATTCACTATTCCAATATCCTAATGTATGCTGATGACGTAAAAATTTTCTTAAGTTATCGCCAAAGTTCCGATCAGAAACTTCTTCAAAATGACCTAAATTCGTTTCATTTATGGTGTAATTTAAATCTAATGCAGCTTAATCTCAAAAAATGTAAATACATGAGATTTGTAAGAAAGAATCCGATTCCTGCAAACCATGCTTTTGATGGATACGAGCTTGAGCTTGTAGATAACTTCCTGGATCTAGGAGTTCTACTTGATCCCAAACTAAATTTTATCCCGCACATAACTATGACAGTAAATAAAGCTAGAAGCGTTCTTGGTTTTATAAAACGGTGGGCAAAAGAATTTAACGATCCTTATGTTACTAAATCGCTCTACACATCTCTTGTAAGGCCTATACTCGAGTATGGTTCCATAATATGGGATCCTCTATATAAAAAAATATTCCGACGTCATCGAATCTGTACAAAAGCAATTTCTGATGTTTTGTCTCCGAGGACTGAATTTTAATCCTACAAGTTTACCTTCTTATTCTGCCAGACTAGCTTTAATTAAACTTCCGACACTTAAAAGCCGCAGAACTATGTTAAATATCTCATTCATATTCAATGTAATTACTGGTGATATAGGCTCCAGTTTTTTAATCCATAATATCACGTTTAATGTTCCTCAACGTCCGTCACGTCATTTTTCCCAATTATCAATACAATTTTTTAGATCCAACTACGCTGGTGCTGATCCAATAAGGAGAATGTGTAAAGAATTTAATAAATTGTATATGCTAATAGATTTTTCGTCATCAAATAATGTTATAAAAAATAATGTAATTATATATTTAAATTCATAGTTTTTAAAATTGATATAAATTTAAATTTACAATTGTAACTTTACTAAATTGCCTGTAAGGAATATTTCCATAGGCAAATAAAATAAATAAATAAAAAATAAATAAATAAATGATCCTTTAAGTTTATATCAGTTGAATACGGTAACTTATGGCACTTCTGCAGCATCGTTTCTAGCTATAAGAAGTTTATTTTTTATTGCTGATTTATATAAAACTACCTTTCCAATTGGCTGTGAAGTTCTCAGGCAAGATCTCTACGTTGATGATCTTCTTACGGGGGCAGATGATATTGTCGAACTCTCTAAGAAAAAATCTGAAATAATACACATTTTAGAGAAGGCTGGCATTCAGTTGAGTAAGTGGAACTCAAATTGCCCCAACTTTTCGCCATCTGTTAGTGAAATTCCTCTAAAAACAGCTGACGACAATATTACCAAAACATTAGGAATGTCTTGGAGGCCAAAGGAAGATGTTTTCTGTTTTCGATTCAGTCTACCAATAGTTGAAGTTCCCACAAAACGCTCCGTTTTATCGACTGTTGCAAAAATCTATGATGTTCTCGGTTTATTAAGTCCAATAGTAATAACTTGTAAGATTTTAATTCAAGAAATGTGGAAACAACATCTGGATTGGGATGCGCCATTAAGTAAGCGTTTGGAAAGTCGTTGGCGACAAATTGAACACGGTTTTTCATTTATTAATCAAATTGAGGTCCCAAGATTTGTTGGAGCTACACCAACGAAAACATTTATTGTCCACGGGTTTGCTGACTCTTCCCAATTGGCATATGGGTGTTGTGTTTACGTTTCAGTGGCTCAAAACAATGAATGTAAATCAACTTTGCTGATTGCAAAGTCAAAGTTGGCTCCAGTTGTTCAACAATCTTTACTTCGTCTAGAGCTCTGTGCTGCCCTACTGCTTAGTCAAACTTGGGAAAAAATCAAACACAAATTTCATCGTTACACTTATCGTATCTACTTTTGGTCTGATTCTAAAATCGTTTTGAATTGGCTAAGCAATCATTCATCGTCCTATGTTTGTTTCGTCGCAAATCGAGTTTCAGAAATTCAAAATCTGACTCACAACATCCCTTGGAAACACGTGCCTTCTAAACAAAATCCTGCGGATGTTGTTTCGCGAGGTTGTCTAGCACATGAATTAACCTCAACAATTTGATTCAGTGGTCCAAAATTCATTTCAAAAAATGAGGCCTAAGGTAACAATGAAATAGTCAATTTACCTCAAACTGAAATGAGAAAATCCGTTTTTAGCACAACTACTGCTAGCGAAACTATTATTCACAAATTAATTTATCGCCAATCTTCGTATCTTCGTGTTCTTCATATTGTTGCATATATTCATCGCATCGACAAATCAAATCCTAATCCTGTCATATCATCGGAAGAACTACAATCATCATTTTGGAGAATTGTGTATGACATTCAACAAACTGAATTCAAACACGAAATCGATCTGCTCAACAAGAAAAAGGTCTTAAAGACAAGTCTTCAAAAATTATCACCATTTCTCGATAAGGTACAATGCTGTAATTCAACATTAATCATTGTCAGAGTTGGCGGTCGGCTAGCAAATTCAGATTTACCATACAACACAAAATGTCCAGCACTCTTACCAAATCATCGTTTCATTCAACTTTTCGTCCAACATCTTCATCGCAAAAATTTACATGCTGGTCCGAAAGCACTAATCGGCATTCTTCGCCAACAAGTTTGGGCAATCAACGCTAGAGACATCGTACGAAAAGTGGTGCGGAACTGCATCCGCTGCTTCAAATATAAACCCAGACTTTTACAACAAATAATGGGTGATCTTCCCGCAGATAGATTGAAAGTTCAACGTCAATTTTTCATCACTGGTGTAGATTTCTGTGGTCCATTTTACACTACTTATCGGATTAGAGGAAAACCTCCTTATAAAACTTATGTAGCTATATTCTTTTGTTTTTCGTCTAAGGCCGTTCATATTGAACTCGTGTCTGATTTGTCTGCTAGCAATTTTCTTCTTTGTCTCAAGAGATTTGTCGGTCGTCGTGGCATACCTAAAAAACTCTATTGTGACAATGCGACAAGCTTCGTCGGTGCTAACTCGAAGTTTAAAGAGTTTGGACAACGTTTCTTCGATGACGCCTACATAAAGAATATGATGCAATATAGTGCTGTAATAGGCTTCACATTCTCTTTCATTCCTCCCCGCTCTCCCATTTTGGCGGTCTTTGGGAGGCGGCCGTAAAGTCAACAAAAACTCTTTTAATAAAAAACATATCGAAGGCTGGTGTTACGTACGAAGAGCTTCAAACAGTACTTATTGAAGTCGAAGCTATCTTGAATTCTCGACCATTAGCACCTCGCTCTGGCGACCCAAACGACGGCGAAGCATTGCCGCCAGCACATTTACTAATTGGATCCTCTCTACTGGCATTACCAGAGGAAAATATGGACAACTATAAAAAGGTCAATTACCTAAAACGCTGGCAATTAGTTACTTTTCTAAAGCAACAATTTTGGCGATTATGGGTTCGAGACTATGTCTTAAATTTGCAACAAAAGGCTAAATGGTTTAAATCCTCAACAAACATCCAAGAAGGTGCATTAGTCATCGTATACGAAGACAACATCCCACCACAACAATGGGTTCTCGCTCGGATCGTTAATATCATTCCCGGTCGTGATGGCAATATTAGAGTTGTTGATTTGAAAACACCAAGGGGAACTTTTCGAAGATCTATTCATAAAATTGCACCTCTACCTATCGATGAAGTTAATTGAAAGTCCCTTTCAATGGGGGCAGGATGTTGGGTCAGAACAGTGTCAGCAAATGTATTATTAATTATTATTAATTCTTTCATTATATTTTTGTTTCGCAAATTGAATGAATGCAGCGTTTTACAGCTCTCCTTTTATTTTTCCATTCTTTAGTTTACTTACATGCTCACATACATATTGATATACACACATTTATAACGGGATTGCATTTTTGTATACTGTTCTGACTTTAATAATTTGTTCTTTCGCATTGTGTGTCAGTAGCTGTTGAATATTCAAGCAATAAAGATCAACGTAAAATTCAAAACAAGTGTTTTCCTTTTATTATAGAAAAAAATATTACTTGTTGTAACACTTCTCTTTCCAATTCGATTTATGAGTGATTGAAAATCGTTTTCCCAAGACAAGTTTTTGTTGTTCTGTTCTAGAATCCTTTCAAACTGAGAAGAAGTAAAAGAAAGTTTTCTTTAAATCTGACTTTGATTAAGAAACACTTTTCTATAGTTTCATTTTTATTTACATATTTACTATTCTGCATAATATATCCAAACATATTCGGCGAATATACCTTTCCAAATAGAATGAAAAGAAAAAACTGAGTCAGCTAAAATAAACGGGAAATCATGGTGAAACTTTTTAAGCTTACATAAAATTTCTAAATTCATTTTCGTATACTGTTGTTATCGCTGTTGTTTTACTTTGATTACCATATTTGGTTAATCTATCATCGAACTAAATGAAATCTTGTTAATATATTTATAAGTTTGAAGGAAGAAAAACCAATAAGTATTTTATCTTCACTTTTTCTTTTAAAGAATTTGAGTAACTTTCACTCTCTATCGAATACAATTTTAGTACAAAACTTTTCACACAAATTTGCTACATAGATTTCGTTGTCAAAGTTTTCTAGGAATGGCATGAAAATGAGAGTAATAGGCTGTACCAATGCATGTGACAACCATTAACGACGTCAGTGTTTATTTTTCCATTAACTTTGCGTTACGACGTTTTATTTATATGTATCTAAATGTATGTATATTGTATACCTTCTTCTAGTTTCATTGATTTGAAGTTTGTAACTTTCAAAAGTTTTTCACCTAGGAGACTCAATAAGTAATGGCACACAATTAAAGGATGTGAAGACCAATTTTTTTTAGCACCGTGTTTATTATTATTATTATACATTATTATGCAAAAAAATATTGAATTGTTATATATTGTTACGTTTTTACCTGTTAAAAATGTTTGAAATGTGCAAAAAATATTTAATAAATTTGTGTTCAATTTTAATTAATTTCTTCATTGTTCGCACAATTCTGTGTGCGACTGTTCACAACTTGATGTAAACAACAACAATTGCTTTGTTTTTATTCTGCTTTACACTCGTTTGAGTAAACAATAACAATTGTTCTACCGATCTATATAGCGGATATCTTCAAACCACAATTATTCTCCTAACACGCAACGCGTCTTTTCACAAGACTGACTGAATTTTTACTAACTCCGTTGCCTGCTTTGTCTGATGGATGCTCTTGAAGCAGAATGACTTCGCGTTCTCGAAATCTCTGTTAATGTAAACATAGTTGTTTCATTGTTGTTTGTGTAATTTGTTTACATTTATTCTGGTAATGTTTGTTGTTGCTTCTTGTTTATCCCCTTTTTTATACTAATGTTGTTGCTATATTTTTGTTTATTCGTTGATCGTATAAACAAGTCCATTGTTTTTGTTTTTGTAGCTTTTGTTTATCATTTTAATGTTAACGATGTAATTTCACATTTCGTTATCGTAATTTTTTGTTGTGTTGTTATTGATTTGCTTGTCCTTCTTCCAGAATGAACAATTGATATTTAATCTCTCTTTGCAACAATATTAAAACAAATGAGGTGTACATCGGACAATCAGCAGGGTCTCAGGTAAGTACACTGTGATACAAACCCACTGATTTGTGCAGACAATAAAGAAGTACTTGAGGCAAATAATATGATTTTCGCTATATAATTATAATTTTAATTTTTTTTTTCTGACTGCTGCCATTTTAATACAGCTTGTGTGATACCATACTTGTTGGAAAGAATTTTTGATTTTATTAAAAAGGGTTTCCAATGACGACGTTGTAACTTATGCTTCAAGGTTTTGGATGTTAAAATTTTAGGTCATCAACCACAGAAGTCGCCGTGGGCTAGTAGGTAGTGTGTTGGCTTATTAGAGGTGAGTCCTCTGTTCCAACTCCAGGTCAGGCATGTTCAACTAAATGAAATATAAAAAAATATTTCTTCGGCGACTTCCACTCTCCAGATTTCTGGCAAAAACTCTGAGAGAAAATAAAACTGCTATGAAAAGTTTCTCAAAAATTTGTCGTTCGAAGTCGACTTTAAACTATAGGTCCCACTTTAAAATTAACGCACACAACATAAGTGGCGTGAGAAACTAGGTCGTAATGCTGACTAAAGGCTTGTAATGACCAATTATGTATGCATAATTCATATAACATATAATTAATTCATAAAAAATTTTCGCCATGTTGTTATTGAAAATATTGTAGTATGCAATAATCATGATGATAATATTTGTAATACCGATGAATATGATTAAAGACAAATTTAGGATTAAAGACTAATAATTCCCCCGGCAATTCCCCTAAAGAATGTTTAAAATAATGTGGTAATGTGGTCGGTAAGTTTGGTTCTCTTGCCAAAAAAACTATTTCTAAAGTTTTCTCTGCCAGTCTCTTTATGAAATTGTTTAAGCGTGTGTAATTTGTAAATCTTTTTTATGAGATTATGACTTTGGGACTAACAATATGGTTAATTTATTATCGATAAAGTCTATTCGTCTGTGTTTGGTTGGATAATTTGTGTGGATATAGAATATAGATTTTGAATTCGAAATAAAACAACAACTGCTTTTCATTTTTCCATATTTTATCAAAGTTTCGCTAAGAACATTAAGCTAGACACCGTTATCAAAGCCTTAAAAGTTTGCCAAGACGACTTCCACATACATACATATACAACAACATGCTCTATAAAATTTGTTTGTTGTTCTGTTGGTACCTCATTAACATAGAAAATTTAGGTGAAGTTTCTACAAAATTATGTTGTATGGTAAAGTTTATCCCTTAACTTATTCCTTGGCTTCGAAGTTATATAAAAATAAGAATCACATCATGTAAGAGACATGACAAAAGTTTTATAATACCAGATGTTGTTTAAGATGTTTTTCATTGGCTTTTCATCTCCTCTTCTTACATTTACTTTTGCTTCTGCCATTGTTTTTGCTTTATCCCACATTCAACGAAAAGAAGTTAAAGTTTTAAATACAGATAAACAAAATTTAATTTATAGTTTAGAAGTCATAGCCCTAGCACTTGTCATCATTTAAGTTGCAAATAAATCGGGTTTTACTTTCCATCGAAAGCCAAAAATTTTTTTTTTATCAATTTTGTTGGGCATAATTTTAGTCGATGTATGTATGTATGTAGATTAACATTTTAAAAATTTAATTGATGTTGACCAATTGTTATTCATGAAAAAAATTGTTTTAAAAAGGTTTAAAACAAACTTCTCATTACTAAAAAAAAAAACAAGTTTGTAACTCAATACCTATTATATCCAATGGGAAATTGAGCGTTCAAGACACTTTATGTTTGAATTTTTGAAGGCAAATAAATCAATACTTTAACCCTGATCAAATAAGTTTAAAGAACCTATTTCAACCTATTTTCTAAACTTATTTGCAATGTTTAGAAGTGTTGCGCAGTATGAGGAAATAAATTTGTAATACAGTGGGCATAGGGTTCAAAAAGGTATATACAGTCACTTAAACAACGCTCTCAGTCTGTTAACCAAAATAAGTACCCTGTCAAAACTATAATACAAATCGCTCTCATATTTGACATATTTGCTAATTGCACTTTTTTGCATTTACAATTTATCTTTTTTGTTGTACTACGCACGGTTATCGAAAGATAAGCAAACGTGAGTCATTAGCCATTGAGAGAGTTTATTTGGTTACATACATACATAATTGGTCATTGCAACCCTTCAGTCAGGATTACGACATAGTTTCTTACAGTTTATTTGGTTACATTTTTTAAAATGGTGGACAAGTTAGCTCTTAAGATTGAGTGGTCCTCGTAACAAATATTTCAACTCTCTACGCGTTATGTAACTCCATATCATAACGGATCCAAAGCCAAACTTTGAAGCTGATCTGGCTTTCCTAACTTCATTTCTTCCTAGCTGAGCTTATACTATGTTCAGATCTGCACTTTTATTAAGTCAATATTCGGTTAATTGAGTACAATATTTTAAGTGTTCAGGCATAATATATGCAGTTCATTTGGTAAACAAAACAGCTGGTTGTTTCAACAACATTGTTTTTATTTCGGTCGCCATTTTTTGTTTATCGTTGTTGAAATTTGAGTTGTCAAATATTAACAAAAAATTGTTCGGTTAATTGTAATATGCTCACTAAACACACTTATGACAGTGCTGCATTTTAAGTTTTACTCAATATTATACCAATTTGCGATTTTTGCATTTATTGCGATTTACGTAATAAAGGTGCATATCTGAACACCGTATTAGATAAATAACCTTATACCAGTCTGCAGCCACTCACAAAGCATATTTCTATTATCTCTAAATTCGTAGTACAACTCAGTTTAGTTAGTAACTGTTTCAAAATAACCTAACTTTATTGGTCATTACAACCCTTAATTCATTATTACAACCTTACTTCTCACATACTTAATTTGATCCGTGAGTAGTATAGTAGGTAGCATGGGCTTATTAGAGCGCGTGGTTTAACTCTTGCCTCAGCTTGACATCTGCAACAGAACGAAGTATGAAAAAATATTTTTCGGCGACTCCTCTCAGCAGTCTTCATAAACTCTGAGAGTGGAATAAAATTGTCATGAAAGTATTTATTTAAAAAATTTAAACCAATTTTACAATAATCATACCCATAGACCCTTTTAGTAAGCCATGATCATAAAGAAGTTTAATGACGAGTTAATTTTTCTTGACCCGTTTTATTGTTTTTTTTATAAACTTTTATTTATTATTTATTTTTTTATAATTTGAAATTAATTACATATTGAGGTATTACATTCTTAGTTTATTAAATTGGTTTAAAATAACTAAGAATCCACATAAACTTGGTTGACTTTTTCGGTTTGTGCTGTCACTGTGTCCTGGTAAATGATATGATAGCAATTACAGCATAGACAGTAACTTGTTAAATGTACAGAACCATAATCATATTTACTCCTGTATGACTGTTGAGCTTACCAATGCGGAACTAGTCTTCCATGCTGAATTATACTGTTACATTTTCACCATTTGTAGTACAAATCTGCACTCATTCATACAAAGTATCGTAAAATAACATTTTTTGAATTTCGTTTTCATTTTCTTGTTTTCTGTTGACTCAGTAACACAATTATGGTGCTGCCGTTCTTGCACAACAGTTAATTACTATTTCCACATGGTGGATGAAACCAAAGTCAAAAGGCCATCGCCTTTATTGTATTCGAACTTTTTTTTTACTTAATTGTTACAGTCACACATTTCGGCATGCGGAAACCGCTGTTGCCATCATTTTTCGTACCAACATTTTCCGATATTTCAAAATTTCTTTCCAAATCTTTGAACTAATTGTGGATTTTATTAAAAGAACTTTTGTTAACACTAATAAGTTATGCTTAATAATACTATGTTCAGATATGCACTTTTATTGAGTCAATATTCGGTATATTGAGTACAATATTTTAAGTGTTCAGACCTGATAATATACGCAGTTACACGCTTATTCAATATTCATTTGACAGTTGGTAAACAAAACAGCTGGTTGTTTCAACAACATTGTTTTTGTTTTTTGGTCGTTGTTGACATTTGAGTTGTCAAATATCAACAGAAAGTGTTCGGATAATTGTAATATGCGCACTACATACTTACGACACTGCTGCATTTTAAGTTTTATTCAATATTATAAAATTTTGCGTATTTATTGCGCAATTATTAATTGAAACTTTATATGAAATATTGAGCTCAATAATGGCGTTTGTTGCAATTTACGCAATAAAGGTACATATCTGGACACCGTATAAGCTCCTCGCAAACTTCCAAAATATAGGCCTCTTGAAAACATTGCTGATGTAAATATCAGTGTCACCGGAATTCCTAAGACACCAAAAGACACTTAACAGCTTCAAATTTCACAAAGCATTTTACTACGAATTTTGAAGAATTACCTTCAGTTTACTGTTGAGCAGACCATAGAAGGAGTCGGCAATTCGTTCAATGGTAATGGAATAAAGTGAAATCAATGTCAATTTTTCAAAAGCATTTGACAGGGTATTACACGAAGCACTTCTATCAAAACTTATTGCTTTTGGTGTTGGTAGTCACACAGGCGTATCAATAATATTGCCTTATCTGTGGTTATGGGTGGTTTAAGTATTAATGAGTCCGATATTATAATATTATGGGCACAAATTTCCAGTATGATGTTCAGTGGGACCAACACATTTTTCGAGTGTCGAAAGAAGCATTCAAGGCGGTGCATTTCATTTCAGCTGATCTCCTTATCTACACAATTATATCTATATCCCACCGAGAATGGAATACAATTGTCATATATGGCCTGATGCCTCAAAGGCTTCCTTTATTCTTCTCTATCGCGTACAGGTTGTGGTTGATTAGCCAGTGCATTACACTGGTTTTCGTTTTTTGCCGGACTATCCGTATGTGGTACTCTCTACCTGCAAAAGTCTTTCCAGCCACAAATAATACATAAAGACTGAAATCTAATGTCCACAAACACTACTCCCTCTGTCATCCTTTCCATAACCTATTTTCCAAATTCCAACATAATGCAGCGCATAAGTAGGGGCCATCCCCTGAGTGTTGGTCTCATATAAAAAATGTCATGTTTTCCCATGAATAGTATTTACATCTGAATGACTCAGTGATTATACCAAATTGATAAAATTTTTCTCAGAAATCATGCAATGGAAATACAAGTACCAGCACAATTTATTGGCCCTAAAAATTCTGATGTCAATTTCCAATTTTTTCTTAAAAAAGAATTATAGACTGTCCTCAGAGTATTTGATGGATGTCTGAGCATACTTCCTTCACAATCCAATGAACAAATCTTAACTATTTCCAAGAATTCGTGCTTATATGCCTCAATACGTATCGGTTCCTAAAATATACATGGTAACACTGGACTTGGATTTGCAAGCTGAGTGTCTGTACTTTAGTGTTTTTATTTTACGTTTTGTTTTCGTTTTCTTAATTGTTGCTTTGTATTTGCACTGCCCATTATTGTTCTTGTACTTGTTGTAGTTTTCATAGTTTCCCTTTATTTTCAAAATGTTGACTAACGTACGATTGTCCAAAAGCATTGCAATCAATTTAACGACAACAAAATTAAACATAATAAAAAAGACAAATTTTTTTGCTATAAGCAAAAAATTCACTGAGTTTAAGTGTGACATTTGTTACGTGTAGGTGTGACAAGTAAAAGACAATTCTTAAAAACCAACAATTGACGTACAACTTTCGATGCAAAGGTATCAGCAACAACGAATTTTAATTAAAATTAGCGGAAATTAAAGATTTCTACTCTTAGAATAAAATATCTTATTCTAGGACATTGTAGACATTCCTAAGAATTAAATTATTATATGACGCATATTACGCATTAGCGTGATTAATACAATCGTCCTACACAAAGGACTAGTAAAGTCCTGCACAGTAAATGATCGACCAACACCCGTAGATCGAAGGAACACAAGATCTTCCGAAAGTATGGCGAGAGTGTGCATGAAAATCTAAGACATTAGATAACGCTTCATTGTGCTATCACACACGAGAATACTTTTTAAGCCGCACAATTATTGTTCTTTCAGTCACACACGAGACTATTTCATATGGCATAAAATTGTATACATGTATTCTAACGCACAACGAATGACTAAATATGCTCTATACAAAAATTTTTTCTGAATCTGCTGTTTTATAAATGTATGTGTATTAGTTTTGTGTTGTGTATGTATTGGTTTGTGCGGGGTAGAAACTGGTGGAAAAATTATGCCAACAAAAAACTACTCTCCCTACCTCTCTTGCCTACAAGCTGCCATTTTGTGCCAGCATAATTGTTCTCGTGTGTGATTGCCTATTTAGAATAACTTGTCCTGCTACACCGTGATTTGACCATCACCCCACAAAATTCAATTGAAGATAAATAATCAACGACGTATATTTGCTGATTGCGCTCTAATTTAGTTGGCAACCCCAATTTTTATTAAAAAATCATCTTTAACGATTAAAGCATATTTCTGGAAGATTGGTAACAATCAAAACTGTCAAATATGGCACCATACAACTCCACATAAGATCCAGAAAAAGTCGCCATTTTAGTAGATTTTAGGTAGGCTGCATTAACGGTCTACATTTCTTTAAGAACGACATCGGCCATTCTATTTCTGTCAGCTAGCGGTATAGGTCGATGATTATCAACTTATTTTTATCTGAATTGGATGACCTGGACACCAAAGGCATGCGGTTTTATACAACTTACACTTTAAACATTCTGGAAATTCGGATGCGCTCCATTTTTCATATCGCTATGCCCCGTGGTAGGTTTTGCGTCAGGCTGTTCTCTAATTTTTAATTTTTATTCTAGAAAAGATGATAAAGATACCCAGACAAAACATTATTGAAGAAATCGAGAACGAGTAAAGATTAAATTTCAATAACAAAGGTCACTAAGGTGAGCCTAAGAAGAGCTCGACACTTCAAATCTCAGATGATTCTGGATAAAACCGTATATCGTATTGATATTCTCTAATCACAATGAACATACCTCCGCACGTAGGATACGATAGCTAAAGACATCTGTAATTCGGCAGATGGTACTGTCACACGCTGAAAGTTTGTTATGAGGGCACATAGATAATCGTTCCTGGGTAATGTAATCAGCGAATATTGGCGTGAGAACTTTGATGGTAAAAGCCATTGTAAAAACGAGTAATATGGAAGTGTTTAATTGATTCAGCGAGGCTGGTGACGTGATAGCAGTTTCTAATGACGTATGTTGACGTTTACACCATGCCAGGTCAAAGTCAGAAGAGGGCGTTCATAGCGAAGCATAAGATTTCCACCACGAAGCAATTAGAAAAGAAACACATGGAAGTAAGAAAGATGGAAAGTAGCGTTGTAATTGAGTCATCATCTCGTTTTTGAACCTTATCTGTAGTCTTAGGCAAAAAGAAAGATGGTACCATTAGATTTTGCGTTAATTACATAAAATTAAATTACGTCACAAAAAAGGGCAACTACTCACTACCAAGTATTACCGAACAGTAACTGTAAGTAATACCGATTGAACTCTGTAATGGGGTTCAATATTTGACCGCCTTATAGAGTATAATTGAGCTATAGAAGAAATGTTTGACAAACTTTGAGGATATGCTCGTGATAGGAAGAACTTTTTATGAACACCTTAAAATGTGATATACAATGCTTCATTGAATGTCTACATCTCACGTTTAAACTTGGGTGTCTTGGCTTAATACCTACTCAGCCTACGCCATCAAATGTTGATTGAAATTTAAATCTCTTGTCGTCTATAACCCTTAATATATGCCGTATATGGTATTAAATGTGTATTAACTGATAAAAGTTAAAAAAAAAATATTCAAATATAACGAAATAAAATTAAAACAAAGAATTTTACAGAAAACAAACTCGTTTAAATTTATTGATAATTGAATATGTTAACGATAAAAAGAAAAATGATTACATGTTCACATTGAAAAAAGGAGACTATAATTGTCAAATAATTACAATCAATTTTTGTCATCCAAAACACCGACAACTAAAGTACGGTCCCTACGCAATCAGTAGAAATGCATAGCATACTACGAATCAGTTACAGTCATTAAATAATATATGTACATACATATGCATACATAGCTATACATATATCACGTTACAACAGATTATAAAAATTGAATCAGGTTCTGTAAGCATTTTAATGAAATGCTGCTGTTGGCAGCTGAGCATGGAAAGTAAAAGTATTAATTTGAAAACCGCACAGATTTTCCCTGGCCTCAATTTTCTTTTTCTTACACTCTTCACTAACTGTTCTTCTTCAAAAACAAACTGTTTCCACAAGTCTTGCATTTAATGACGATGGTTGTGAATGAATTGTATACAGAGGAGGTTAATCGAAATAGAAAATGCAATGAAGACAAGAAGAAAATATATGGAAAGTTTAATCATTTGCTTTGGCTCAAGGTAGAAGTTGAACGAAATTGTGGTTTTTCTTTAAAAACACCCTTTAATATTGAAATCTAATGATTTAGAATACAGTCTAGCAGGTAAAAACTGGAAGAATAATTTATTTTTATCACACAAATGTCCTTGTTAAGCAAAAACAATTCTTTGTCTAGATTGCGATTTCAGTTGGAACTCTTGTGTGCAAAGAAAATACCTCAAACACTGCTGTATCGAAAAACACAGTAGGAAAGATTGGCCTGTAGCGGTCAACTTCGCTTTTGCGTCTTCTTGCTTTAATTACAATTAAATAAACACATAAAAATGAATCAATTTCATAAAATATTTCGCATTTCAACATTTTCCTTAAAAAGTAGAAATACAATCGTTATCAAAATAGAAACCCAATTGTTAATTGACAACACTATTAAACGTTAAGTAGTCCGCATTACTAAAGCCCCACACTATCACACTGCAGCCTTTTGATGATGAATTTAAAACACCCGCAACTACAAATCAATTCAATAATTTATAATCAAACCAAATTTTAAACTGTGCACACATCTAATGCACATTCTATCTCAAATCTAATAATAATCCACATGTAAGAGTGTGATTTATTTCTAATCCTTGTACTAATTTTTATGATCCATTATGTTCTTCTCGGCAATGACGTTAATATTAAAGTTGAATATTTAAAAACATGAATTAAGCGTTTAATACTATGAAGCTTATGAATTTACTCACGGTGGCAACTGAATAGTAGAAAATCAAATGGAGGTTCTATGAGAAAATATGCTGGTGAGAGTGCGTTCAAATTCTGTTGATAGAGATGATAAAGGACACACAAGCCGATAAAAAAATATTAAATTTGTCAAAATATCGTATTTGTCTTTTCAAATAAAAGAAGTTATTGGGGGTCGTTCGAACTAAGCAGTTCTTCATTGACTCCACATCCTACTGACATAGCCCACCAAGACTTGTAGACACCTTTAACATAAAATACCAATTGAGTACAATATATGTTCAAAACAGGTTAGAAATCTTCTAATAATATTTTTTTGTTCTTAAAGAAGAGAATTCGAACTTCCTTTGAAGCTTCTACAAAATTTGTACCGCGATCTGAACAGAAACCAGTGCATAAAAATCACCAAAAAAAAAGCTGCCAACAAAGAATTGTCGTAAGACCCAACTCGGCTTGCCAATTGATTTCCTGAAATCATCCACTGTACTGTTTATAAAATAAAATCAGGTACGTACAGGCCGAGTCACACAGAATCCGTCATACTGTTTAACTGATAATAAAGTAACAATGTATCACGGAGACGCAATCAGTAATTTGAAGTGCATTGAATTCGCCTGCACACAACAAAAATAAACTAAAGAAAATGCAAAATAAATCGGCCGATAGCCGTCACAATACTCAACGCAAGTCAAAATTAATAGTTGGCCAACTTTATTCGTTACGTTAGTACAGAAGTATCGAACAAAGCACGTAAGAAATTTTTTTTTCAAACTTTGCTGCCAGTTGTAAAAATTAAAGTTTAATGTATGACTCGACCTTAAAACTGAAAGTCACATTGAATTCGTACGTAGAGTTTTTCCACTAACAGCAAAGTAACAATGCATGAGGTTGACACAATGTTCCATAGAAGGGCATGAAATTTGTCTCCAGACAACTAAAAATTCAAAAGAAAAGAGTTTTAAAGCAAAAGAAAATTAACAAAATTTAAAGAAACAAAAAAGGGAAACAAAACAGGTGATATCTGCGAAAGTACTCATTGTACATCAGACAGTGGCCAGCTTTATGCGTTGTGGTAATGAAGATATACCAAGTGGAACAAAGCACATAAGAAAGCATGGATATCAATTATATTGAAAAAGCCTAAATTCACATTTTTGGGCCCTCTGTTCTAGTTCAACAACGATTTTCTCTAACCATTTATACATATATATGCTCCGGTGAGACGGGTATTTGATGCGGTGATCTGCGGAAGTCGGCCAAGAGGACGACCTAGTATCCATTGGAAGGACCAACTAGAGGAAGTCCTGTATTCGATTGGTGTGACCAACTGGCTCCTCCTTTCTTAGTTAGGCGCCTGGAGGGATGTGTTTCGGCAGGCCGAAATCCGTTAATCGGGTTGTTAGTAGTCTTTAACCGATTCAATAAACATTGTTGTCTCTGCAGACATTTCTACAGCACATACTTTTCTACTTAATTTCTTCTTCTTCGACCTTTGTGGCCAATATACTACCTGTGAAAGAGCAACCACACATGATAAATGTGAAGCTTAGTGCTGTGATGACTAAAGGCCGAGTTATGTATAATCTGCTAATCCAAATGTCAAAATTCAATGAAAAGGTAGGTAAATTTATGACGGCTTTTGTGTGGCTATTTGTACTTCTTTTGATTTAAATGCCAGCAGCCGTAAATAAGCAAATCTATGACTATTTTTCTGAATTAACATAATTTTATTCTATTATGCTGTTATGTGTACACATAAAGCTGAAAGTCCACACAGTGCGTTGACTGCGTTTCTCCGTTCTATGCGTTTATAATTTTAATTTGCACACAATTCGTTATAAGAGTATAATTCGTTATTTTTGTTCGCCAAAGAAATGTGCAAATAGGGATGCTCTATACAAACATATTTGTCGATATTATTGAAAATAGAATATAATTTATCATCCATAGTTATAAAAACCAACTGACTTTTTTAATGATGCAGTTTAAAAAAACAATTACACTGATTCAATATTTTTTTTCTTTTTTTTTTTTTTTGACAGACGCATGTAATTCAACGACGCATTGTTTAAACTTTCGGTTTAAACGTTAACCATTACATTTTGATGTTTGTTGAGCTGATTTCTATTAATTTCCTATTAATATCGTTTTTATTTAAAGAAATTTTTTTTGCCGACACTTGATTAATAATCCACTTATGTATATTGTTGAAGTTTGGCTAATGTGATTGTGTGTATTCGCAAAGTTCCTGTAAAATTGTATTAGCAACTTATAATTGTCCGGCTCTTATTGCTGATTGAGTGTCCATCAGATCTGTTAGATTCTCGGCGTCTATTATTGGAAAGCAGCCAGATTTTATTTTCTATTGTTTATCATCTTTTGCCAGTCCAGTCAATTACCTGCTTCTCTTTTAATTCACAGAATTATTTTTGTGTTACAATTTGAACTTTTAAATAAATTCAATTTTTGTTTTTTAAAAATATGAAGAGACTATAAAATCATAATTTAAGTGGATATTTTGCTTTATTCCTCTTTGGTTCATCACTTTCTTTTCAACGTATGTTTTCGCGACTATGTTAAGTTTTAATTTCTTTGATGTTCAAGTTTGGGTGCATAGTGAATAAAATAGAAAATCTTTGGTATATAAGCCCCTCATGCTGATTGCATGTGTGCATATACGCATGTATCTTTTTAATCATACATTATTTACTTTTCAGAATTTATTTTAGATTTTTTCGTATGAAATTATGTAATAACTCTTTCACGTTGTACAAAAGTTGTCAAAGCTACTACGAATGTAAAAAATGATATTCCTTGGTTCAGGAAGGTTGGAATATTAAAGACATACATAATTGGTCATTACAACCCTGAAGGGTTGCAATGGCCAATTATGTAGTATGTGTAAAACCATTTTAATTACAAAAATATTTACGTTATTTCTATATTTTCCTTAAATATTTATATCGCTTTATTTAATATTCCGTCGTCGACGTAGTCTAGTAGTTCATAGGTGTCCTGAAATTACCCGTGATTTTTTCCGTTCAGGATTCTGAAAATAAAACCATTATTCAACACCAGTAACAAATTGATGCAACACTAATTTTCTATCATGTCATTGACGTACACTTTCAGTGTGTTTTCGGTTTTCCATTTGTCTGTAATTCAATTCATGTGGCACCCATTTTCCAGGCTTTTTGCTCTTTAGCATGGCTTTTAAATGGTCAGAAACTCTTTGTTGTGCAACATTAAATATTTATTTCTGACTCCAAATCAGATGTGACAGATGTCATCACCAGCAAAAAAAAAAGAATAATATAAGCTCGTTCACAATATTTTCCCTATGAAAGCATTTGTATCTTGACGCTCATTTCTTAATACATAACAATTACAGTAATGTCTTCATTTCTTAAAAAAAAGATTACGAACTTATTTAAATTTACCCAAGAACTCTTCGACATTTTAAGGTGGAAATTAAAAAATTTGGCTTAGTTTAGTCAGTAGTGTGTTGGCTTATTAGGTGACAAAACGAAGTTTGAATATTTCTTCGACGGCTTTCTCTCAGCAGATCTGAGGAAAAACTCTGAGAGTAAATAAATTTGCTATGAAAGGTTTCTCAAAAATCTGTCGTACGAAGTCTACAGTAGTTCTCGTCACTCATGTATAAAATTAACACACAAAATATAAGTGGTTTCAGAAGCTAGATCGTAATCCTGAGCGAAGGGTTGTAAAGACCAATTTTAAATGTATGTATGTATGTTAAAAAAATAGGAGCATCAAATAAAATACAAAATATGTTAAGAAAGAAGTATGTATGTTAGAGTTTTATTTTACCACAGTAAGGGTTTGGTATTAGTTTGTAGTTGTGTACGTTTAACATTTAAATTCTTGTATACCAAACTGCAATTTAGTGAAAAAGATTCGATAAACCAGTCCTTTCATCTGCTTTCAAGTGACAATCTGCATTTTTAAGCTGGGCATTCATTGTGGCTTGTAGAATACTGTAATGATGTACGTCGGACTAGTTTTGCTCATAGTTATTACAGTTGTACAAATGTATGTAGAATTTTACTTGCATGTCCGGTGGTTTGTTCTCCGTCCATTCATTGTTAACCTCATTGTTGTGACTAGATTGTCACTTTTACCATCAACTCGCCATATATACCTTTTTTTGCTATGCAAAGGAATTTGATATCCTTTTGACAACACTTTTTTCAATCAGACATACAGCGTTTATATTTTTCTATAGAATTTTATTTTATATTTTCTATTTTTCTTATTTTTTATTTACTTTTCAGCAACTCAAGTGAATGGTGCTAAAGGATTTTATTTTTCTATTTAATTCTATTTTTATGGTGTTATTAAAGCATTATTACTTTGCACATTCTCTTTTAGCCATTTGATTGAATTCGAGCAGAAAAAAATCCACAACAAAATATTGCCACAACGTTAAACCAACCGTGTAAGAGGAGTTATTAGGAAATAGATACACAAAATAAACGAAACACTCAAAAAACTCACAATGTAATAACCTAGGAAAGGTGGAGAAAATCAAAATATTTACTAAAAATCTATTTTGTATTTTTAGAAATTAAAATTTTACTTTTACCATAGAAAAACAGAATTTTGTAAAAAACGTAAAAAAATCTTGTAAAAAAATCACTCTAAATTTATTGTTTTTTTATATCTTTTATTGTATACTTTTCGGGCAAAGCACAAAATCTTTTACTTTAAGTTCCACCCAACTTTTAGAACACCAAAGAATTTTTATTCAAAAATAAATTGAATAATTCAATAAATCCCAAAAGTCTCATTCGAAATTGTTTTTTAAAAGGCGAAAAAAAGGTGAAAAATGGTAAAATGAAAACATGATTGTCTGCAAAACAAAAGATTTTTTATTTCAGACACAAAAATTTTATATATGTACTTAAATCTGCAAGGGCCTGCCCTGAGAGTTGGGATTCTTGTCTCCAGAAGTTTCTTAGATTTTATGTAATTCTTCAGAACGCATTTGGTTCCCACGAGTGTTGAGGAGAAGGTCAAACGGGTCATTGTTGTCTTAAATCACTTAGCCATTCTTTTATTATTCCACTTTTTTTCACATTTTTTAAAAACCTTTCCCAAAAATATTTGACGTTATTGCGATTTTACAATAATTCGGAAAGAATAAGAAAAACTTTTTAAATATTACACAAAGAAATTTTTTCTAATTTTCATCTGCCGCTTGGCAAAATCTTTCTTCTTTTTATTGCCAATTTATTTTCGCCAATAACATATTCTCTTCTCTTATTGGATTTGGATTTAAGAAACCACATATACGATATGTGAGTATATGACTACGGTAGACGGGGAAATTTGTAATAAAGACAGAAAGTCTGTCACACAATATACAGCAAAACTAAGGTTGAAAGGAGGTTGAAAACATTTTACCACTAAAGGATATGGCCAAATACGCTCTAAAATCGAACAGACTTAAGAACACTTTCCGCTAGTTGAACTGTACGTACGAATGTAAGTTCACACATACATACATATATATTTAGAGTTTAGAAAAATTAAATTTTTAAGGAATTGATTTTTTTGTACTTGATTGATATCTTTAAGCCTACGCTGAATTCTTTAAACTCATGTATAAAATGTTCTTCTTGTAAGAATCTATGTATTGTGTATACAAGGAAATTTAAAGGATGTTTATCTTTTTCAATCAATTCTAGCCAACAAAACTGATTTCTATTTCATATACTAAAAATATAACACTTCTCACACAATTTGCCTTTCTTTTGTTGAGTTGAGATTTAATAATTCTAGTTTTTCTTCGTTACAAAAGCTTAATTAAAACAAACAATCATTCAACAAATTTTTCAATTAATTTTAAAATAAGTTTATTTTGTTACCGAAATTATTTCAAATAATCAACAATATTATCGGTGTTTATATTAATTACATATTTAACATATATAATTGGTCATTACAAACTTTAGTCAGGATTACGACTTGGCTTCTCACACCATCTATGTTGTGTGTGTTAATTTTATACATGAGAGGCGAGATCTACAGTGTCAAGTCGACTCCGAACGACAGATTTTTATTTTACTAAGAGTTTTGACCAGGAATCTGCTGAGAGGAAGTCACAATAGAAATGTGTATTTTTTATTTCGTTATGATCGAGATGTCTGACCCGGGGTAGAACCGTGGCCGAACGTATATTTAGCCAACACAGTATCTACTATACTACGCCAACTTCATAAATTATTTTTTAAACCATTGAATTTAGTGAATTGGATATCTTCATATCCCACCAAAATTTTTTTGTTTTTAGATTGCAAAAATTATTTGATCCGTTTACCGCAGCCGAAGGAAAAATTCAATATAAAACTAAAATTCTATGCATAGCTGGAAGCAAAACATTAAAGATCCGAAAATGTACCTATGTCTGGTTCTGTTCAAGTATTATAGACTAAGAAATCTATAATCATATTTCAGCGACTTGTGCTCACATATTTTGTTAAAAAAGTTATATAACGATGCTTCCACATTAACACTCTTATGCAAAAAAACTTACAACATGCTTACTAACCGTTGTTAAGCTAAATTCGATAAAAGTATATCCAAAAACGATAATTAGCTTAAAACACCTGTAGTAAACCATTGTTAAATCTAAGAAATTTAACAATGGTTCAATCCTATTTTAAACCTACATTAAAGTCATATGTCATAATTTGATGGGAGGAAATAGAAGAAGAGATAACATAATTTTAAGAACTTTTATTGAAAAACATTTTGAATTTATAAATAACGTCATGGTAGAGCCAAGTATTTTCATGAAATAATAGAAACATTTTTTTTTAAAACATATTCATTTTATTAAACAAAAAATAAAAAAACTTAACATTCTTCCTTATAGTAAATAATTTTACAATTAATTTTTAGTATTTTATTTAATTTGCATCTGTAAAAACATTTATTATTAAAAATATTAAATTCAATTTTGCCAAAAATATAAATTTTGTTTACAAAATAGTTTAGTGATGTCTAAATTATCAAAACAAATTTAAAGAAACCGGTACTCGAATACTTTCTTTAATCAAAATATAATATTTTAATTACATTGGTTGTTTTATTTTATTTTTACATTGTTTTTTATTAAATAAACAAATACAACCCCATTTTTATGTTAATAAAAACAATTATTTTGTATAAAAACATAAAAAAATAATATTAGACACGAATACCAAATGAACTAATAATCGTTCATACACAACATTAAGGAAAAATTGATGGAATAAAATAATGGTATTGCCAGTATCAAATAAAAAAAAGCATTAAAATGGATATTAGTTAAAATACTGTTTTTGCATATACTTTTTTAATAATTGATTATTAAGCTAAAAGTCGTTGTTAACTAATATTCATTTTAAGGTCATAATAAGGTTTTTTTTTGCATAAGACTGTAAGCCTTTATTTAGTTACTCATATTTAATTTAGTACAACAAGAATAAAACTCTTTTTTAACAAAATATGAATATCAGCACTTATTTTATATTTTATAATTAAATTTTGCAATTAAGAATGGCTAAACTTAAAAAAATAAGAAAAATTTTATATTTTCTAAGATTACCCGATTAGAACTCATAACATATAATTTTGAACCATATGTTTATGTATACCGTTTTAAAGGCTTATCTGTCCCCTTTTAGAAAAACTTTTTGTGTGAAACGATGAAAAATACCTTTTTGTCAAATAAAACAAGTTAAAAGTTTCGAGAAATATAAAAAAAATTTTTGAGTTCTACTCAACAAAACGCACAACCTACACTATGTTATTATTTGGGTATATTTTGAATGTCGCACCGTGTAATTAAAAATATTTAACATACATAAGTATATTGGCAATTTCGTATCAAGTGACCCAATTTTTAAAATCGATGTCTTCCGATTTGGATGAAATTTGCATATAAGATTTTTCAATATTTGGCATAACAACGTACTACCTAAATGATCTTAAAAAGTATTTATTTGCATTCTAAGGACATTCGGAAATTAGTTTTTTATAAACAGTGTTAAAATTAATTACTTACATAATTAATCTTCACAATGACTTTCGCTTCCAAAAAGAAAATGTTGACTTCTTTTTGTTGTAATCCCTTAAACAAAAAGAAGCACAGATCATCAGATATGCGAAATATTTCCGACAACTTATTGAAAAAATTCCCAACGGAAGACATCGATTTTAAAAATTGGGTCACTTGACACGAAATTGCCCATATACTCATTTAGAGTAGGTTTGCACAACTACATGAAACGAACTAAAAAAACTTTTGTAAGTTTCCATTATTGTTAAAATTATACTGATAGATGACTTATCATACCTCATATGTGTTAATTTTATACATGAGGAGCGGGACCAACAGTTTAAAGTCAACTCCGAACTACAGTCTTTTAGAGATTTTTTTCATTGCAATATTATTTACATTCAGAGGTTATTTCCATAAATCTGCCGAGAAGCAGTCGGTGTAGAAATATTTTTTCATACTTTATTTTGTTGTAGATGTTTAACCTGCGGTTTGAACCGTGACCTCATATCTATTAAGCCAACACACGACCTACTAGACACTGTGATTGCAAATTGTGAATACTAAGAATTAGAGGACAGTTCAAGATACAAAAAAGGACGTCTGACCTTATCTATGTAGGGTAAAGATTTGATAACTGATTGTTATTTCATTTTCAATTTCTCTGTTGAATTAACATTCTAACAATAGTACAGAAATTTGATAAAGCTATACAGCTATGTAATGTTCAGTGTGTAATGAAAAATGTTTCTATAGAATGCGTTACAGTTCCTTACTGTTTGCTTTAAAGGCACATTAAATTTCACTTCGTACATTTTATTTTGCCTTCTATTATGATATGGTATTTTTATTTTTTCTTATTTATTTTTTTTTTGTTTTTCTTCAAAGATTTAAAATTCAAAATATGTACGCAATTCGCTAAATGATTTTCCGGGATGGGTAAAAATACTTCATGAAGTTTTCTTTCCTAAGGATTTTGCACTTGATTTCATATTGAGTGCAATTTTTCAATGCGATTGAATGTTTAATTGTACTTAATCCCAGTGATTGCTTCAAATTAAATGGAGTAAAAATTTGCTTTTTTTGGGCTCCTCTTTTCTGAAAGAAAATTTTTAAATATTATTAATTATTTTTCAGATTTGACTTTTTGCCATGAATATGTATTTACTGAGATTCATTTAATATTGCTTGATTGTATCTCGAATGTTTCACATTCTTTTTCTTGTACTTATAACAAAACGAAAATAAAAAGGCACTAACTGTGAATTAATTATATACATACTCTTTAATATTATTTTGAAATGAAATTTGCTGAACGTTTTCCTGAAGTTATTCTCTGTTTGTATTTCCGGATCGACTTCTATTGATTGTATAGCAAACACAGATTATTTTTGGTAAACTGTTCATTTCAAATAAAGTAAAATATATTTGATTGGTCAAACAAGAGTAGTTTAGCTTCCAGTTTGAAGCAATTACCATTATCAAAATTTTTGTGTAAGTACAATTTGACACCAGTTATGTTGTGTGTGTTAATTTTTATAAAATTTTTGAGAAACTTTTCATGGAAATGTAGTTGCTCTCAAAGTTTTTGCCAGAAATCTGCTGATAAGTTTTCGAAGAAATATTTTTTCAACACTATCGCACTATCGCCTCTACATACATATTTCGGTGAATGTATTCATTCATAGATTGAAAATCAGAAAACACTTTTCCTCTCCCTCAGCATAATACTTATATACGCAATATACTTTACTGACGATGTTAGTATATCCGACATTACTGCCGTGCTACTAATGTAATGTTAAGTTTACCTTGCAAAAGGCTCCAGTATTTGAAATTATAACATCAGAATTACTAAAACAAATTTCAGTACATTATGAGCTTAAAAATAACTCTTGTGTTAAAATAAAATATTTTTCTAGTTTCTAGTTTTTCTAGTAGAAAATCGCTGATATAAAAACCGGAAAAATCGCAAAAAAGTCCCTTAGTATAGACTAATTAATATAACTTCCACCAATTTATGGCAACTCTTATAGATCCGATTAATGTCATTAATACAATAAAGCTTAATTGCCAATGCCAAAAGACGTTTCCACTAATAATATAGTTATCATCTAATTCACAAATCAAACGTAAATTAGCAAAGCATTGTAGCGTTGTAAATGATCATATTACACACTGCAGTTTTGCATTTATTATAGGGCCCAATATTTTTATGCAACTGCACTGGAACCGAACCGTCAGCCTCGAAAAGTCTGTTCAAGGTATTTGTACTTTAAAAGTACTGTGTACTGTGACAGTAGCACTTCTGATATTATCAGCTCACGTTTTATCTTGTTAAAGGTGTGTTATTTTGCTTTTTTAAGTTGGAATTTTGAAGACTAGCAACTGACTTAGGTCAGGTTAGTTGAGGTGACAAACCCGCCTTAAAGAAAGGAGTCCCAATATAAAATATATTAGATAGCTTGGGCAAAGATGTCAGCAAATAAGACATCAGAATCCTCAATCCTGTCTTCGCTGTGCCTAAGTTAAATTTTTAGTACGTTAGCGAGGCAAGTTCGCTTGGATGCTGTTAATACACAGACGTTAATACAGAGCTACAACCGAACTAATGATTGTTTTCTACGACGTATTCTATAATATTACTCATCGTAGTATGATATGTGGCAGTTTTTTGATAACAAAAGTAAAAGTCTGCACATGCAAGAAGAAAGGCATAATAGGACAAGAGAGGTTATTTAATGAAATGAGAGCTGCATGAATAACAATTTGTGGATATTTGTAATATGTTTGGAGTTTGAATTTTCATATTTTCAAAATTAACTCTAATCAAATTGAAAATTTTAGAATTTTTTTGGCTTATTGACAGATTTACGACCTAGCTCCTGACACCGCCTATGTTGTGTGTATTAATTGTATACATGAGTGGCGGGACTAACTGTTTAAAGCCGTCTCCGAACGACAGATTTCTAAAACCTTTAATGTAAATTTTATATAATTTCAGGGTTCTTGCCAGAAATTTGATTTATTTCGTTTTGTGGGAGATGTCTATCCTGGGAATCAAGTCTAATACGTCAACGACTATAGTGTTTTCGTATATAAGTAGCTTCATATTCAACAAATTATAATTTTCATACGCTATACATAATACATATTTCGCAACAAAATATCAGCAGCTATCCCTAATTGAGCTATAAGGTAGAATTACACAATTGCTAAAATACACCAATTTCCAAAATTTTTTTTGGTGCTGAATTGTGTATGTGCACGATAAAAAATCATCCTAATCACACTCTATGCAGTCATACGATTCCCCCTTCACATAAATTTGATTGTCATGTACTCCAATGAGTAATGCACGGTCAGTAAGTGATGAGTCGAACTGAGAGTTATATTAAAAAATACGATTTTGAGTATTGAACACTTAGAGCCATTTTTTGAGTGCTAGATTGACGATTAAGTTAACTTTAATCTTCGTATTCAGTTTTTGAGTTTAGTTAAGGTTAACTATCAAAGTAGTTGACAAATTTTATTTAAAAAAAGTTTTAAGTGAGAGAAAGCCGAATAAGAGAAATATTTAAGTGATTATGAATTATATATAATACAAATTGACAATAGGCAGTCTTAATTTATTTATTATTTTTCAAAAACTTATTTTTTCCTTAAATATCAATAGTATTCAGTTGTTTTGTTCAATACAAAAGCAAATTATAGTGATTGTTGCAATTTTTGCTTATAAGTGTGGCAGCTCTACAAGACTTAAACTCCAACTCAAAAAAGCAAGTTCAATAACGTAAGTTTAAATTTGACTGAAGATTATCTTAAACTTGAGTTTAATCTCGCACTCAAAAAATGGCTCTTAACATTTGATCGTTGTTCAAAAGATCCCGATTAAAATTGATTATTATATATTATATTATATATATAGTATTATCAGGTCGTGTTTAAATAAATAAAGAATTAATATATAAATAAGTATTTAATTTATAAAAATGATTCATTCATAGGATTATTTAAATAAAGTAACGAACAACGATCAGCAATAAATAACTTCTTTTATTTTAATTGCAATCTTCGAATCTACGATAAGTAAAAGCTTCACAAAGTTTAAAAATGTAGCACAATAAATGAAATATTGACGCCATTACATACATACATACATACATACATAATTGGTCATTATTACCCTTCAGTCAGAACTACAAACTAACTTTTCAAAAAGATCATGTTGTGTGTGTTAATTTTATACACGAGTGGTACAACCTACAGTTTAAAGTCTATTCCGAACGAAAGATTTTTGAGAAACCTTTTAAGGCAATTATTTACTCTCAGATTTTTTGCCAGAAATCTGCTGAGAGGAAGTCGCCGAAGAAATATTTGTTCATATTTCTTTTTGTTGGAAATGTCTGACCCGAGATTTGAACTGTGGGCTCACGTCTAATAAGCCAACACACTCTCTACTAGACTACGCCGACTTCTATTACGTGAATTAAAATTAATTAGCAACACATACTCATACACTTATATATCACTAGTGAACACAGTATGATGTACCATTACATAGTGGTTTCCACATGTGGTCCAACTAAAGAATTTTCAGGCGAATTCTCTACATTGGGAATATCATTGAAAACTGCAAGCTTACGACTAATAATACAGATGCAGTTAATGAAGCATGGGCAGCTTCCGATACGAACAAGATCGATAAATCCGACCAAGATTAATTGGAAGCACACTGAAAGATTGCTTAAACTCTAAAGGAGCAAGCTCAGCATCGTTAGCTGGAGGTAATATGGTAGATACTCAAGTGAGAAGCTATGTTAATTGTAGTTTACATACATAATTGGTCATTACAATCCTCCAGTTAGGATTATGGACCTAGTTTCTCACATCCCTTATTTTGTGTGTGTTAATTTTATTCATAAGTGGCGGGATCTACAGTTTAAAGTCGACTCTGTAATATAGATTTTTTAAAAACTTTTAATGGCAATTTTATTTACTCTCAGAGTTTTTGCCAGAAATCTGCTGACAGGAAGTCACCGAAGAAATTTTTTATATTTTCGTTTTGATGTCTGACCTGAGGTTCGAACCGTGGCCTTACGTCTATTAAGCCAACACACTACCTACTAGACTAATTGTAGTTTATAACCTGAAATTAAAGGTTTATACTTTTAAAGTGTGTATATCAGTTTAAGTGATATCATTTCAATCTTATTCTAAAAATTCAAATTTTAAGACTATCAAATGGCCAACAGTTGCGTAGCTTAGAATGACCCATGTGTTAGTGTTAACAATTTAAATTATTTTGTGTGTTTATCAATATGTTAGCATGCACACATAATCGAATAATGACATTATTTTTAATTTGCGTAGGTGTGTGAGTTTCGTATCTGTGACTACGTATTTCATAATCAATCCCCAAGTGTCATAAGTACTATGACAGATACACAATTGATTGTTTGAAAATTTACCTTCTGATCTGAGCAAGACTGGTTGCAAATGTTTGATACTAAATTTATGTTATGGTTGTTGTTTATTTACAAAGTACCATATCCAAACAACAATGTTTATATAAAAAAATAACATCAAATAATGGAAGCCGACTGCATGAATACACCCAGGAGAAGCATCGAAACAATTTAATTTATTTTAATCGAACTTAGTGGAGTTATGTAATGGTATTGTGCTTGCAATATTTAGCTATGGACTAAAAAATATGTTGTGTTTATATATGGTTATTCTGCGTTTATTTTAAATTGTTATTGAAAAATTAACAGCGAACTTTTAAATAATACACCGCTATGAGATTTTTTTACTTTAAAATTTATTTGCATTCTATTTTATAATTATAAATAAAACTAGTAAGGGCCATTATTACAACTTGCCGTTAAAGTTCGGTGTAGTTAAAGGTAACTTGCTGAACTTAACTATACATTTACCTTCAACTTTTTTTCGTTATTACGACTTACATACTTGTTAAATAAAGATCACTTTTTTAAAAATATGGCAGTGCGGGAGCACTATCCATAATTTGTGACAAATTAAAGTTTTTTTTAAACAGTGTCAACGACGAGCTTCTTTTTTGTTATGTTTCCTCATTTTGTTTATATTTGAAGTTGTCATATTGAAAATAATATATAAATATGGCAAGTTCACAGAAACTTAACTTTAAAGTTGCAGGTAGCGATCATTATGAACGCTAAAATATTTTGTGTGCGTGCTCTGACAAACAACTTGATTATTTACTCGAAAGGTCGGCCGTGTTTCCTGTGGTAATGTGAATGTTATTTATACACTTTTTTGTTCATTCACTTTTATTCGCTGAAATATTTTACCTTGAGGATAACTAGAAGTTTTGTGGAGGTTTTCAGGGTGTCTATAACACCTCAATGGCATGTCCTAAGTATATTTTAAATATACTACCCTGCGGTACACCGACAGCAATCGGGTAAGAAAATCTTACTCTATCGATCTCATTAACGACAATCTTGCAATATAAAAGTATTGTAAAGATTGTCCGGCGGACATCTGCTTGGATTTAATTTTGACAGCTTTGTAAATATTTATTTATTTATTTATTTTATTAATTACAATACAATTACAAATTATATTCTAATTATATACGAGCGGAGTAACTTGACCATATGCTCGGAGTAGTGCCACAGGGCAGAGTCTCAGATGGAAATCGAACTCACGACCCTCACGCTAATAATCTAGCTTTGAAATTATTTTGAATCTGGTGGTAATATACACATAAGGCTATAGGATTCTAATTTTGTTTTAACCTCACCAGGCTTGAGTATCACTATAACTAGAGGATCCTCCGACTCTTGGGAGTAATATTTAAGTCCTAACAAAATGAATTGAAATGTATTGAACAAAAAAAAATTAAATAATCTACTTATGCTAAGACACTGGACGGCAATCTTCGTTCTGTCCAGTCTCCATTGGCAATAAATCAAAATTATAAGTCTTAAGTGAGGCAACAGGAAACTACTACGGGAATCAATGCTAGGGTCACTTGATATAATCCTGAAATTTAGGAAAAACGTGCTGTTTACAGGAAGCATTTTAACAAAGCCAGAAGAGATATACGATGGGCCACATATACATATGCGTATGCATATATGGGATTGGGACATTGACGGAGAAGACGGAAACCTCGTAACTCTTGATTGATGAATAATAATCTAACGGAGTCAAATTGAACGGTACACATCACACCCACGTGAATTGACCATGCCCTCAAATCGCTCGTAAAAATATCCAATGTGGCATGAGCTGTGTGGCGCAGAGGAGGCGCTGTTGTAGCCACATGTTATTGGTATCCAGATCATCGATTTCAGCCCAAGGCCATAGGTCTTGGCCAGCTCAATATCCGCAACAAACTGTGATTTTTTCGGGATGCATTGCTGATTCTTGGATTTCATGTCAATTGGTAAGGTCCCAAATTCGTAAATTTCGCCCGGAAATGGGCTAAATCACTGAAGAAGATTTTTCAATAAAAAGTAGAGTCAATTGTCTACTGCTCCAGAACCTATTCAGCTAACATATCGTTGTGTATATGATCGTCCACAGTGATTTGACCATATTAATTAAATGTCAACTAATTTTGAAGATGGTGTCTAATATTTAACAACGTATATAAAATCTAAAATTAATATTTTATTGTCGTTGTTTTTTGCTCTTCTCTGTGTGGGTATGATGTGAATTTTTCGATTTAGTTTCAACCTCTTTAACAGTGAAAGGTGGCACTAGTATGTTTGAATGTAATTTGTTTTCATAAAAGGTTTTCTTTTCCATTCCCTATATACATATGTATGTCTGTTTAAGTTAATTTAAACCTTGGGGCTTGCATAACATAAAAATACCCCCACAATCATCCTTTTACAAGTATTATATATACTTCTTTCAGAGAAATGAAAAGGTTTATTTCATTTGTTACGACTCATAGGTTCGCAGAACCCTTTAGAAATCAAAATTGTTTGAAACTAAAATAGCAATTTTTTTTAATAAAAGATTTCTCCCCAGAGCCACATTATTTGTTTAATATTTCAACATTTAATATTTTAACAGTTTACAAAAGTGACATACAGTGTGACCAGGTTTGAGTTTTAGAGCTAAATTTAGCTTAGTATTTTTCGATTTGGTTTATTTCTGAAATAAATGTAGCTTTTCTAGTCTTTTCTGTTGGCTTTATAGGTCGTACTATCAGCAAAATAGAAGTTACAATATTAAAATAAAAAGGCAATTGAGAAAGAATATTTCTTTGTATTTTAGAAAATATGTACTCTTCTCAGAGTCATTATTACAACTTCCCGTTAAAGTTGTGTTTAGTTAAAGGTAACTTTAGATAAAGTGAACTTTAAAGTCACCTTTAACTTATATTCGTTATTACAACCTACAGATAAAAAATGTCGATAACACTGCTCAATTAAACAAGTTTTTTTTAAACGCAGTGGCAACGACGGGCTTCTTTTTTTGTTGTATGTGCTCATTTTGTTTAACGGCAAGTTGTAATAATGGCTCTTCGATTATTATTTTTGTATGTACATGTTAACTAAGTAAAATGAATGGACCGTCATTTTACATCGGATTCAATTTAGGAAATCTGGTGTGTGCTTAGAATAGAATTTCGCTCTATACGTAGCAATTGTAAAAATAAAAAAACTAAATTATTTCAATCCGTCTACGTCTATTACGGGCTTAATCAGTAATATTTTCGGATTGGAATGGTAAGTTTTTGTTGTAGAAAATTTTGTTCGAAAAACCAGCTCTAGCACCCAATCAGCCTATTTCTTGTAGCGCGCGTTGGGCATTATATGAATAAGGTACAAATCCGAATGAAGAAATGAAATGGAATAGAAATTGAGCCTATCTTAGGGTTCATTTTTCGCTGCGGTACGTTACGTTACGTGTGGGTAACTACAGCATCATGCCGAATAAGGAAAAATATGACCAAAATTAAATTCGTATTTTTTATTTTATTTTTTTCAAATTTAATTATAATTGAGAAAAAAAAACAAAAAATAACAAAATAAAATCATAGTCTTACTAATTAATTAATTTTTACAAACAAAACAAAAGTTATTTGTATAAAAAAAATCATAACTAAATCCGGAAAAATGTACACATTGAACAAAAAACGGCAACACTGATGATGATGGTGCAAATGTCTGTATACCAATTTCTTTGCATTGTGTTGTGTTCGTTTGTGTGTTGATTTGTGTTCTGTTTCGTTTTTATTTACATATTTCGTTGACTTATGTCCCGTTTTGAACGTTTCTATAACTACACAAACGTTTTTAAGGCTACGTACATTACGATTTTACGTTTCTTACGCTTGGGTAACCAAGGCATGACTGAATTTTTACCGACTCCATTGCCTGCTTTGTCTAGCCTTTTATATCGCAGGGCAAACAGTCTGATGGATGCTCTTTAAGGAGAATGACTTCGCGTTCTCGAAATCTCCGTAAATGTAAACATAGTTGTTTAATTGTTGTTTGTGTGTTTTGTTTACATTTGTTCTGGTAATGTTTGTTGTTGCTTCTTGTTTACTTGTTTATCCCCTTTTTTTATACTAATGTTGTTGCTATATTTTTGTTTATTTGTTAATTATGTAACAAGTCCATTGTTTTTGTTTTGTAGTTTTTGTTTATTTAATGTTAAACGATTTACATTTTCGTAACAGTACGAATGGATTTCTTTAATATTATCTCTCTGATTTGCGCCTGTAAATCTAAAATAAACATTACATTACATTATAAACAATTACATTGTAAACAATGGACAACAAATCGGAAAATGTATGTATGTAAAAATTTTGTACTTTAGCAGCAATTCGATATATTTAAGTGATTGTAAAATCTTCTTTTTTAATATTCAACAAATAACTTTTACCAATTTAAAAGTTTTATTTAAATTTTTTTCTTATTTTACCATACTGTACGTAACTAAATCGAAGATTATAATTATTTCCTAATAATTGAATTCAACATTTGATATTGTGAATTTAAAGGTAAATTGTTGTTACAGTTGAAATGAAAATTAAAGAGATTCATATCGAGAAGAGCAACACAAAAAGCAAACTGAGTAAACGCCTGATCAAATCACTTGTGTGTTATTTACCAGAAATGTATTTAATATGTCAGTACCAATGTTCCAACTCCCACTATTGCCACCATCACCGAAGTTTTCGTTTACAATTCCAGTCAAAATAACCATAACATGGAGGTTTTAGGACTTCAATGCAGGCACATTGAGTTCGGATGGTATGACGGTATTTATTGTTGCATAAATCGCAACTGCATTTGTGACAGCATTTATTGAGTGCAAACTTAAATAATTCTCACAGGCGCTTTTCTGTTGCAAAATGTCAGATGAAACAATAAATTTAAGCAAGTAGTAGAAAAAACCATGTGAACCTCTATTGCTAGCAAAAATTAAAATCGAAATAACTTTTACAGCGGATTCTTAGCCTGAATTGTGCGGAGAATATTTACTCCTATAATTAATGTTGATTCACATAGAATCCGTCATGCGTTACGCTTTAACTTTTCTAACTGACAGCAGAGTTGAAAAGCATAATTTTTCATGTACTTTGTTTTATTCGGTACTTCTCCGTAAGTCCAACACATTGAGTTGGTCAACTTTTAACGTTTGCCTTACGTTAAGTACTTCGACAGCTGACAGTTGGTTTCCTTTGCTTTTTTCTAGATTTTTTTATTGTGTGCAAGCAAATTCAACAAAGTACAACGTATCACGCATTCTATGTGATACAATGATACAATACAATCGCATTTTTATTTTTGAGCAACACTAGATTAGATTTTAAGAAGATATCTATTTATTTTTTTTTTATAAAACCAAAGCTACAAGGCGGATGGACCACTCACTGTGTTTTCAACATTACAAGCTTATGACTGTTTTGTGTCCTTAATTACACATACACAAGCATTTCGCCTGAATTGAGTTATCGTTAGATTGGGGTTTCGTTCACAACAAAGTTTCACAACATTTATGATATGACTCGACACTAAGGAAAATATTTTATGACCGCTTTTCTTATTCAATCACATACATACAGTCAATACAGTCAGTATTACTAAATAGTTTCTCATACCACTTATGTTGTGTGCGTTAAATTTTTATATATGAGTGGCGGGACCTACAGTTTAAAGTCGACTCCTAACGACATATTTTTTGAGAAACTTTTAATGGCAATTTTTATTTACCCTCAGTGTTTTTGCCAGAAATCTGCTGAGAGAAAGTCGCCGAAGAAATAATTTTTTTATTTTGTTTTGATGTCTGGCCTGGGGCTCGAAACCTGGTTTACGTCTAATAAGCCGACACACTACCTACTAGACTACGGCGACTTCAATCATCAGCTTGAATAGAATTTACTTTTCTACTATTACCTCATTTATTTGAGCGCAAAGTTTGGTGATTTCTTCTAAACTCATTTAAATTTTTATGGACCAGCACAGTTGTTCGAAGAATTTGATTTTATAAAATCTTGAATACAGGCCGACCAAGTCTGAGAAATCTTCACAAGTTACTTCAAATGTTTCCAACACATTTGTTCGGGTTTTTTCCCAAATCTTAAAAAAGCTTAGGCAAATCATGTTAGCGGTTGGATGGAACGTGCCGCTATTCGTTATATTAATATAACTCCATAAACCATTAGTCAAGTAATTTTAGCTGCACTTATGCAAAGAAAATATGTTCACATCCCTACGAATTCGCTTACAGCTAATTGTCATACCCTAGAAAGCAAAAAATTGTTGAAATGGATAACTTTCGTTCGTATGAAAGTTAGCAAGCAATCCTTGGTTTCTTTGCATTTGTGCAGATTATTATTTTTACTCCTGGGAATTTTGTATACGGCAGAAGCGGCAAAACTTTGTATTTATGCAGGAAGCATTAAAGTTTTCATTGTCTCTTCAGGGTTATATTTTCGTTCCTATTTTGACATATTATTTTCGTCACATTTCTGCATTGAGCCTGGGATTCAAGAATTCGATGTCTACAGCTCTTGATAGAAATGGGTGTTTTATTAACAAATAATCCATTCATTTTGAACTCTGTAATTGAGTAATAAAAAGCTAGATTAGAGTTCCAGCCATTTCACCCGTAGTTACGCTTGATGCAACTCGTAACCATGTACAATTCACCATAGTTTAGTTAGAGCTCGCTGTATGTGTATTAATTTTGGAATTGTATATCTATATATAATATATTTTATTATATATATATCATTATATATTTATATATACTTAAAACAAATTTGAAGAAAAAATTATCATATTTATGGGGTCTTAAGTCCCAAAAGTTTTAAATTCAGAAAATCATTAAGATGGAGGAATTATTTCTAAATGCAACTGTATTATCTTTCCATAAATATTTTCCATTGTTCGCGTTAAAACAGCGGCAAGTAAAGTATTTATTAATGCTTTTATAATTAAGTAAATTTTCATAAATATCTTAACTTCTCATCCTTATAAATACCGCAGATTTCCTTATAAAAACATATGAATGAGCATGAGTTTTATTTACAATTTTCGAGCCACCCATTTTTCTAATTATAAAGGAAAATACTCAGTCTTCCAACAGAGACTTACGACTATTAACGGTTGATAATGGACATCTCATTGAAGCTATATGTGCAAATAAGAATGCCGAAAACGACTAGAGTACCGCCTGGATCCTCTTCTCTGTAGAACACCTCCCATTTCCCTACGCAAAGTTCCCTGTTCTGGTTGTCAACGACGCTGAGTATGCGATTTATGTGATAGTTTTATGAGCGTAAGTAATGAGAAATAAATCTCATACTTACTTACTTACTTAATTGGCCATAACAACCCGATTAACGGATTTCGGCCTGCCGCAACACATCCTTCCAGGCGCCTCTGCTTCTTGCGCGCCTACGCCAGTTGGTCACACCAATCGATGACAGGGCTCCCTCGATTTGGTCCTTCCAACGGATACAAGGTCGTCCTCTTCGCCGACTTCCGCAGATCCCCGCATCAAATACCCGTCTCGCTGGAGCATCCTCCTCCATTCGAACGACATGGCCGAGCCAGCGCAGCCGCTGGATATTAATACGCTGTACAACGTCCATGTCGTTGAGGAGCTCATACAGCTCACTATTGTATCGAATGCGGAAATCATCGCCAACACGTACTGGACCGAAGATCTTACGCAGTACTTTTCTCTCGAACACTCTCAAGGCTGCTGCATCAGTACTTAATAGGGTCCATGCCTCTGCGCCATAAAGAAGCACGGGTAGGATGAGCGTCTTGTATAGTGTTAGCTTCGTCGTACGAGAGAGGTCTCTGCTACTCAATTGCCTATTGAGACCATAGTAGCACCTGTTGGCAAGAGTGATCCTGCGCTTGATCTCCAGACTGACATCATTTGTGGTGGTAACGGCGGAGCCAAGATAAATAAATTCCTTGACTGTTTCAAAAGTATAGTTATCGGCCGTAATCTGAGAATCAATACGCCGCACGTCTCTACTTGTCGATAACATATACTTTGTTTTGCCCTCATTTACTGCCAAACCCATCTTAGTAGACTCGCGTTCAATAGCACTAAAAGCAGCAGTAACATCTCGCATCGTACGCCCTATTATGTCAATATCGTCAGCGTACGCAAGCAACTGGACACTTTTTTGAAATATAGTGCCACTGCGATGCACTCCTGCCTTTCGCAGAACACTCTCCATGACGAAGTTGAAGAGGTCGCATGATAAGGGGTCGCCTTGTCTGAAACCTCGCACGGTATCAAAAGGCTCGGAGAGGTCCATTCCTACCTTGACGGAGCTACAGGAATTGCTCAACGTCATTCTGCATAGCCTTATCAGCTTCGCAGGTATACCGAGCTCAGACATTGCGGCAAAAAGACGATCCCTTATGGGGCTATCAAAGGCAGCCTTATAGTCGACAAAAAGATGGTGTGTGTCGACTTGTTTCTCGTAGGTCTTTTCCAGGATTTGGCGTAGTGTGAAGATCTGGTCGATGGTGGACTTATCAGGTCTGAAGCCGCACTGATAAGGTCCAATCAGTGTTTTGACGAGTGGCTTCAGTCGTTCACACAATACGCCTGTAAGAACCTTATATGCGATAGGGAGAAGGCTTATACCCCTATAGTTGGCGCATATAGTAGGGTCTCCCTTTTTCAGGACAGGACAGAGGACACTGAGGTTCCAATCGTTGGGCATACTTTCCTCTAGCCATATTTTGTAAATAAGCTGGTGCATGCGCCCTACCAACTCATTACATCCGGTCTTAAACAATTCAGCGGGGAGGCCATCAGGACCTGCCGCTTTATTGTTTTTAAGTCGCGTAATCGCGACTTTGACCTCTTCATAGCTAGGCGGCGGAATCTCCACGCCGTCATCATCGATCGGGTTCGGAACATCATCTCTAAAGGCGGTATTGGTGTCGTCATCGCCTTGTAGCAGAGTAGAGAAGTGTTTCCTCCATAACCTCAGTACTCCCTGCGGATCTGTTACTAAGTTTCCATTTTCGTCCTTGCAGGAAGACGCTCCGGGTTTATAACCCTCGGTTAGACGCTTAACCTTTTGATAGAATTTTCGAGCGTCATTCCTACATCTATACATCTCGACTTCCTCACGCTCACGCCTTTCCTGCTCCCTCTTCTTGCGTCTGAAAAGGCGTCTCTCATCCCTTCTCTTCTCTCTATAGTTCTCGACAATGGCTCGCGTAGCGGCAAACTGCAACGTTTTCTTGTATGCGGCGTTTTTCGCTGCAGTTGCCTCGCGACACTCCTCATCGTACCATTGATTTCGTTGGGGTGGGCGTTCGAAACCAAGGACTGTTTCCGCAGTAGTGCGCAGGGAGTGGGAGATGTTGGCCCACAGTCCGCCAATGTCGTTGAGATTAGATGGGGGACGACGGAGCTTATCCGAGAGTTGAGCGGAGAACGCCTCAGATGTCCTTTGTGATCGCAGCTTCTTAACGTCCAGCTTTCGCAATGCACTAGAGTGCGCAGACCTCGAAGCGCTAATGCGCAATCGAAACTTGGCTGCGACAAGGTAGTGGTCCGAGTCGATGTTTGGACCTCTGAATGTGCGCACATCTAGTACACTGGATACGTGCCTTCCGTCTATCACAATATGATCGATCTGGTTGGATGTTGATCGATCAGGGGACATCCATGTGGCCTTGTGAATGTCGAGATGTTGAAACTTAGTGCTACATACTACCATGTTACGCGCCGCGGCGAAATCGATCAGCCTCATACCATTGGAGGTAGTGTTCGAGTGGAGGCTGAACTGTGCGACAGTGGGGCCAAAGATACCTTCCCGCCCGACCTTCGCATTGAAATCTCCGAGGACGATTTTGGCGTCATGGGTCGGGCACTTATCATATACGTCCTCGAGTTTAGCGTAGAAGGCATCCTTAACCACATCGTCCTTTTCTTCCGTCGGGGCGTGAGCACAAATTAGGCTGATGTAGTATTTTGCCCTGATGCGGATTGTGGCTATTCTTTCGTTCACAGGCGTGAACCCAGAGACAAGGTGTCGAAGTCTCTTATTAACCACAAAACCGCATCCGAATTCGTGCTTATCAACATACACAAGCATTTCGCCTGAATTGAGTTATCGTTAGATTGGGGTTTCGTTCACAACAAAGTTTCACAACATTTATGATATGACTCGACACTAAGGAAAATATTTTATGACCGCTTTTCTTATTCAATCACATACATACAGTCAATACAGTCAGTATTACTAAATAGTTTCTCATACCACTTATGTTGTGTGCGTTAAATTTTTATATATGAGTGGCGGGACCTACAGTTTAAAGTCGACTCCTAACGACATATTTTTTGAGAAACTTTTAATGGCAATTTTTATTTACCCTCAGTGTTTTTGCCAGAAATCTGCTGAGAGAAAGTCGCCGAAGAAATAATTTTTTTATTTTGTTTTGATGTCTGGCCTGGGGCTCGAAACCTGGTTTACGTCTAATAAGCCGACACACTACCTACTAGACTACGGCGACTTCAATCATCAGCTTGAATAGAATTTACTTTTCTACTATTACCTCATTTATTTGAGCGCAAAGTTTGGTGATTTCTTCTAAACTCATTTAAATTTTTATGGACCAGCACAGTTGTTCGAAGAATTTGATTTTATAAAATCTTGAATACAGGCCGACCAAGTCTGAGAAATCTTCACAAGTTACTTCAAATGTTTCCAACACATTTGTTCGGGTTTTTTCCCAAATCTTAAAAAAGCTTAGGCAAATCATGTTAGCGGTTGGATGGAACGTGCCGCTATTCGTTATATTAATATAACTCCATAAACCATTAGTCAAGTAATTTTAGCTGCACTTATGCAAAGAAAATATGTTCACATCCCTACGAATTCGCTTACAGCTAATTGTCATACCCTAGAAAGCAAAAAATTGTTGAAATGGATAACTTTCGTTCGTATGAAAGTTAGCAAGCAATCCTTGGTTTCTTTGCATTTGTGCAGATTATTATTTTTACTCCTGGGAATTTTGTATACGCCCGACCTTCGCATTGAAATCTCCGAGGACGATTTTGGCGTCATGGGTCGGGCACTTATCATATACGTCCTCGAGTTTAGCGTAGAAGGCATCCTTAACCACATCGTCCTTTTCTTCCGTCGGGGCGTGAGCACAAATTAGGCTGATGTAGTATTTTGCCCTGATGCGGATTGTGGCTATTCTTTCGTTCACAGGCGTGAACCCAGAGACAAGGTGTCGAAGTCTCTTATTAACCACAAAACCGCATCCGAATTCGTGCTTATCAACATAGAAGCTGTAATACACATCGAAAGATGCCAGCCTTTTGCATCCTTGCCCTATCCATCGCATTTCCTGTATGGCAGTGATGTCCGTCTTACATTTCTTGAGGGCATCCGCCAGCTGGGCGGAAGCGACTACCCTATAAAGGGTGCGGACGTTCCATGTGGCTATTCTTAAATCGTTGTCCTTTGAACGTTTGCCGTGGTCGTCAACTTTAGAGGGGATCTTTTTTAGGTTTGTTGTTCCGGTTTTCATTGGATCATATTTTTACGTGGTGGGTTCCAAGCCCTACGCACAACCCAAATTTAACGTCCAGGGGATTGGACATTCGCTGCACGCATTAGTTAACATCTAGCGGGTGCTAGAATGCCATCCAGGAGGGGCCGCAACAAGATCAAGGATCGTCCTGGTGGTCGCCAAGTTGACCACAATCAGAAACTTTACCTTGTTTGCATGCATTCCATCCCTCCTCACTAATTCCGTCCCATGGAGGAGATATCCCATTATTGAGCTCTTTGAGGGTACTTGCACACAATTGTGATGCAAGTTTCATCAGTAAGACACCCCTCACCTCTTAAACTCACAGCATATCATTTATGAGAAATTTAAAGACAGCAAGCTGTAGTTCTAAAATTTTTGAATGTTCCAAATTTTTAGTCTACTATTAAAAATTCAATATACGGGCCATTTAGATCAACAATTGAGCTTTGATCGCTTATAGGAATCAATAAAAAAAACCGGAAAATGTACAAAATTGAAGACAGTAATAAAAACAAATTTCTTAATACTAACAGCAGCACATATTAAGGAAAATCAATAAAAAGGAATGGCTGAAATAATGGCGACCCAGGCCATAAAATTATGCACAAAACAAGAGGAATCTAAAACTTAACAACAAATTTTTATATATTTTTAAAAGTGTGTGTATATGTGCATGTGTGTGGTTAAACTCACAGAAGAAGAATTCACAGAGTTTTAATACTATTGAAAAATATGGAAGATATTCAAGATTGTATCATCAAATTATTACGCGTGTGTCTTTTTATTATGAGCGTCCTGCCTAAGGACGTTTTTGTTTTTTAATGATGAAAAAAAATGAAAGAGGGAAATTAAAACGACTTAAAAAGACCTAGAATTTAAAAAGATTTTTATGATGGTGGGAACAAAGATAAATATAACAACCAACTGCTACGAGTTATTTGATTTACTCTTCGAATCTCTTATCAACACATTGACGCGTTTAAAAGAGTTCTTTAAAAAAAATTTTAACTATAATATACATATATATGTACGTATGTTCAGAGGTATATTTAGGGCCATTATTACAACTTCTCGTTAAAGTTGGGCTTAGTCAAAGGTAAGTTTAACTAAAGTGAACTTTAAAGTCACCTTTAACTTCTTTTCGTTATTACAACCTAATAGTAAAATAAAGTTAACTTTTTCAAAAATAAGCCATTGTCGGAGCAATGTCGATAACACTGTTCAATTAAACAAGTTTTTTTTAAATGCAGTGGCAACGACGGGCTTCGTTTTTTTGTTGTATATGCTCAGTTTGTTTATATTTGAAATTGCCGTATGAAAAATAATATGTATATAATATGTCAAGTTCAAACATAAACTTAAATTTAAAAATTACCGATAGGATGATCCTTCTTTCAGCTTAACGCTCACTTCTACCATATTGTCCACTTATAATAATGAAAAACAATTTATCTGCCCGTTAAAATCCTCCATTTAGTTAACGGCAAGTTGTAATAATGGCCCTTAATATACTTACATCTTAACAGCATATAAATAATGATTAGGAATTAATAGGAATATCAAACATGAGTGGTAATTTATCAAAATGCTATTAATAATAAATTGAGCGGAGCGGTAGTCAAAATACATCCAGCTAATGACGTAGTGTAAGTTGTGAGATTTGTTGCTTACAACTCAAAAATATATTTATTATATATATTTCTCGAACCCTCCAAATTTGTTTTAATTGAAAAAACTGTTCTTTTGATCTTTTCACAGAAATTTATTAATATATTTTAATATATATTCCTAAGTTTTTTGAAAAACCTTTACCTTTAAAATGGTATACATAAATGTATAATTCAAACTTACATGTTATGAGTTTTGATCGGGTAAATTTAGAAATTATGATTTTTTTCTTATTTTTTTCAAGATTAGTTATTCTAAATTACACAATTTAATTAAGAACTACAAAATAGGTGGTGACATACATTCTCTTGTGAAGAGATTGACATCGTTTGATAAAATCTGACAAAAATTACTGTAGTTATTATTTAAATTAAATAAATTAAATGAATTTAAATTAAAAATTTTCAACATTTTTGATGGATCATAATTTTTTATCAAAAATTTTAACATTTTCTCATTTGAGCGACAACTTGAAGTCGGCTACTATTTCACAAATATTATTATGTTACTGTTCACGCTGGCCACCCTACTTTTAAGTCTTAGATATAAGTTTAGTTTAAGTGTATAAACCACCCCTGTGTTAGTACAAATCAATTGTGAATTGTAAATAAGTAAAGAAAAGAGATTAATACCCGATCAACCCCCAACCCGAAAGGTACGTTTATGTACATTGAAATAAACAATTATATTTTGGAAACTAATATCTTTGTTTTTATTTACCCGATATCTCGATAAATATTTTATTTTATTCGCTTCCCAGTTCACCCCAACGTTTGGTCCTTCGAGCCGGATATCCCCTAAATAAAATAAAATATTTGAAGAGAATACCTTTACAGATTGTCTCGAAGATCGCCATTCTGGTTATTTGTTTTTGGATAAACCACACCCTTAACACGGTTTGAATATTTTTATATACTTAAATAATTGCTTGATTTGTACAAGGTACGTAAAACACATTTTCTTTTTTTTTTCGGTGCTTTAATTAAGAAATTGGTGCTTATTGTGTTTTTAAAAATAAAAATAAATATACCTAAAGTGCAAGTGTAAGAATATAAAAGAAAAGGAAAAGCAAAAAATAAACAAAACTGAAATATACAAACAACACAGTGCATTGATTTAGCCGTGTTGTTATTGTTGTATACTTTCTTGTAAACCGTTTATTGCTTTCTATGAGAAATTGTCAATTTTTACTAAGCCGCTGTTAATAATTTTCGATTGTTGACATTATTTTTTGCGTTTTTTTTTTCGGCAATTTTTTATATTCTTACGCTTAAATTAAAATTATTTGGACTTTTTCGAAAAAGTTGCGATAACTTTTAATTATATTTATACTGAGTATATATACAATTTATTATAACTTAAATCTTATATAATATATTTCTCCGTACACTTTAAACTTTTCGATTCCTTTTTTTGAATTTTGTTTCGGAAATTTTCGCAAATTCTTTTGTGCAATTTTTAAAGTTTATCGCGAATATTTCTTTAAGTTTTGTAATTGAAGGTGATATTTTCACACAGTTCTGTTTGAACTTTCGTTTTCTTTTCGATACCCCATATTTTTTTGGAGTTTTTCTCAAACTTCTTTTATTGAAATTAATTTAAATTTTCAAACTCTGAGTTATTTTTTCTCGATAAATTAACTACAAAAACCCGAATTGTAGCAAAATGGCCGCTTTGCGAAATTTAAATAGAAATTATAACCGCTTAAGCGATTTGGAAAGCTTTATTCAAGCTATTCCGCGAGAGGAACAGTCGGTTCACCCTCTAGGTGTTCATCGGCAGGAGCTGACTCGTTTGTGGGAAGTCTTTCGTGACAGTTACGAAGACTTGTTGGAAAATGCCGAAGAGACCAAGGTCTCGACAAAAGACGCGACGGCCAAATATATGTCGGGATATACCTTGTATTTTCAGTCCGCTTCATTTATTGACGGATTAATTGATAGCCTTAATAGTTAGGCCACGAAACCCATTACTAGCATTGTCCCTATTAACCTTCCCCCTTGCGATACCCCAACCTTTTCTGGCGATTATGCTTCTTGGCCAACATTTCGAGATATGTTTTCGGCCATTTACGGTACTAACCCCCATATTACTAATATACAGAATATGTATTATCTTCTACAAAAAACGGAAGGTGTAGCGAGGGATATTATTCGAACGTGCCCCATGACGAATGATGGTTTCGACATGGCTTGGCAGAATCTCGTCGATCGTTATGAGAATAAAAGAGTATTAGTAAATTCTCAATTGAAAACTCTTTTCAACCTCCTTTCCATATCCAAAGAATCTGGCCCGTCGATTAAAAGTTTACAACGGACAATTAATGATTGCATTTCAAATTTGTCGTTGTTGGAAATAGAAACTAAAAATTGGGATATCATCTTTGTTTACATTTGCTCCACTAAACTTCCCCAACACACCCTAGGTCTTTGGGAGCAGTCTCAAGGGCCTTGCTCAGACCTACCTAAGTGGAGCAAGATGGATGAGTTCCTGACGGCCAGATATCGAACTTTGGAATCAGTATCTGACATTATCGGCAGTCACAATTTTACCCAGGCTACTAACCAAAGCAACTCTAGTAGCCCCCGAAAATACAGAACTTATGAGACTGTTGCCCCGAATCTAACCCAAGGAAAGTGTCCGATTTGTAATCAGAATCACCCTATTCGTTTGTGTTCTGATTTTCTAAGAATGTCTGTTGGTGAACACTTATTATCTGTTAAAGATCATAAGTGTTGCTCGAATTGTTTGGCCGTTTCCCATGAGTCAAACAGATGCCATAGCTCCAACGTTTGCTACATTTGCAAACAAAAACATCATTAGCTACTTCATCGTATCGAATCTTCTACCCGGGAGGGACTTAGAGCTGAAACTAGCCCCGTTAGCCCATTTTCCCCAGATCGCTCTTTAGAAATTCCCCAGTCTCCTGCACAAAAGCGAAATGATGAGGATAATTATCCATCGACATCCACTACTACCCGTACTTTTCAGAACTTCGCTACCCGACTACAGTCCACCCCGTCTTCAACAGTTCTGTTAGGAACTGCCCATGTCAATATACAATTAGATCATGCCATTTTCTCTGCGAGAGCTCTGATAGACCCAGCGTCTCAAGCTACCTTCATCTCTCAAAAGTTGCAACGGAAGCTAGATCTTCCGACATATTCGGCACCTGCTGCCGCTGTTGTGGGCCTTAATGGCGCAGTGGTAGCAAACTCTAGAAAAGTCTGCATTATTTCTCTGGGATCTCCTATTGATCCATCCTTTAAATTGACCACGGAAGCGTATGTTGTGGAAAACCTTACTGGTCAATTACCCTCATGCTCGTTAGCGAAGAATGCTGATTTTAAAGCACCCGAACTCCCGTTATCAGATTTTAAATACACCCACATGGATTTGCTATTGGGTGGAGATGTATACTCCCGAATAATGCTTTCTGGAGTTCGTAAAGACCCCAAAAACCCTCTGATCGCCCAACGAACCGTTTTCGGTTGGATTGTGACTGGCAAAATACGTCAGTCAAACTCGTTTCCATTTAATTCCAAATTCCCTATGGACTTGAGTCTTGGTTCATCTTATAGAGGTGCATTTGCTCAAAATATGAGATCTGATTGCTACAGAGCCCCGAGATTAAAACTTAATAGGAGGAAGTTATTGGGGAATGCCCTTCTCTAGACCACACACCGACCATGAGTCTATTTTATTCTCCTCCTAACCCAGTTTTTATTTACCCTATCATACCATTTTTAAGTCAGATAATTGATGTTTTGTTTTGTTTGCCTCCGGAATATCCACTAGATTCCGAATTTTTGAAATTGTCAGACGCCAGCACCGCTAAAACTCTGGGTTTACGTTGGAATGCGAGCATTGATACATTTGCTTCAAGCCAGCTCCAACGCCCTATTTCTCTATAGTCACAAAACGTTCTGTTTTGTCTCAAATAGCCAAAGCTATTTGACCCCGTTGGGTGAGTGGCACCTAAAACCGTAGTTGCTAAGATTATTACGCGACAAATTTGTAAAGGCAGAACAAATTGTGACGAATGTTTGAAACCCATGAAGTTTAACAGGTGGCTTGAGTTTGTCGATGATTACTCGTACATCGACAGGATTAACATCCCCCGTTGGGTTAATTTTAACCCTCAGCGTGAAGTACTTCATGCAATTTGTGATGCTTCATAGAAAGCATATGTTGCCATCCTATATAGTAGAGTCCTAACCCCGTTTGGTGAATTTGTCACCCACTTGCTCGCTGCCAAAGTAAAAGTTGTGCCTGTAGAAGTGTAAACTTTACCCCGTTTAGAGCTCTGCGATGCAACTCTATTGGCAAAAAATGGTATTTTCACTTCGTAAGAAGCTGAATCTTACCAGATCGAAAGCCTTTGTGGGACAGTTTCGACTATCGTTCTGTCCTGGCTTCAAAAACCCCCGTGCCATTGGGCCAACTTTTGCGGCATATCAAGTATCGTTTATCTTGGACCAGGTAGGCACTGACAATTGGAATCACGTGGAATCTCTACATGAAGTTGATGACAGTTTTTACTCGTCAAAAAACTCACCGAAGAAATTTTGTTGTTGTCGATCGCGTTGTCATTCGTTATGATAATTATCCCCATAACGATCGAAAATTTAGTCAAATCGAACGGTTTTATTTGACCCTGATTCAAAGTGCGAGTGGCTGAAATTCGAACTGCCAATGGCGTTCTAATATCGGCAATTGAGAAGCTCGTGCTGCTCCCCAATTAAGAGCAAAACTAATTCGTTTTCTTGTTTTTCTCTGTTGTGTGTTTGTGGTTTTCATTTACAGATATTCCAATACCCCGTAGGCTAATTGTCGAACGCCTGAGAAACAAACACCACGAAAATAAACGTTGGCAACGAAAAGCAGTCTACTCCTACAGAACGCAGAAGAGGAGCGCAACCCACAACCAGGCTCTTGTTAGAACCCATTCATTGGCCGCAAAACCTTTTTTATACGTATTTTATCCTAATTTACTGTTGTATTATGGATTTATGCACCCTGAAATGTTAATTTTTTGATCTCTGGCCAGGTGACTTCTCGGTCCTCTTGTTGCAATGTTGCAAGGGGGGCGGGATGTTCACGCTGGCCACCCTACTTTTAAGTCTTAGATATAAGTTTAGTTTAAGTGTATAAACCACCCCTGTGTTAGTACAAATCAATTGTGAATTGTAAATAAGTAAAGTAAAGAGATTAATACCCGATCAACCCCCAACCCGAAAGGTACGTTTATGTACATTGAAATAAACAATTATATTTTGGAAACTAATATCTTTGTTTTTATTTACCCGATATCTCGATAAATATTTTATTTTATTCGCTTCCCCGTTCACCCCAACAGTTACTTTAAGCAAAACTTTGCCGACTTCTAGTTGTCTTTCAAACGTGAAAAGTATTATGCCGCCGGTAAGCTAATCACACCTTCATATTAGCAGAAGTATGATTGGGTTCATTGATTTGTTGGAAGTAATATATTAATACAACATTGGTCATTACAACCCTGCAGTCAGTATTACGACCTAGCTTCTCACACCACTTATATTTTGTGTGTTAATTTAATCCATGAGTGGCGAGGCCTACAGCTATCCCAAACGATTGATTTTTTGAGAAACTTTTCATTGCAATTTTATTTACTCTAAGAGTTTTAGCTAGAAATCTAATGAGAAGTCATCAATAAATATTTTTTTACGTTTCGTTTTGTTGAAGATGTCTTGCTTGGGGTGTGAACCATGGCTTCACGTCTAATAAGCCAACACACTATTTAATAGACTACGGCTGCAACAAGTTGGAAGCAATGACCATTAAAAATTTTTAATTCTTTCGAACTTTATTTAAATTTGTACTTTAGACTGTTTAAATATTCTCTTTTATTCATTATTTCGTTAATAAATTGTAACCTTCCCACGATTTCTATTAAAATGTGTTGCATCTGCCAACCCCTTTAAGGTTGTTTTCGTCAATTATTTCTGACGTTTCGGGTGATAACTCGGCTATAATTTGACGGTAATTTGATTTTCAAATGTACCAAACTTGGGAGCATGGACACGGTCTCTGAGAATTGACATCGCCAAAACGTGACATTATTCAAACTCCAATAAAACTAAAATCGATCGACTGTCCAAAAGTCAAATCGGCCATCTACCTCTGTACTCTCAATTGATGATTATGGTTCTTACAGGGTCATTTTCGAAAAAATAAAGCCCAGTGACATCTCTAGCCCATAATGCGTGCTTACCAGTCACTATTCTACGAGGCAGTCACTTCAGAATTTTTCGAGCTCCATATGTTATATTTTTGCTTGTTGAAATAACCACCAAGTTTAAAAGTGGCAGTATCCAATCAGTCATCATCTTTATGACTGTGAATTTTCAATCTACTTTAATTGATTGGGTGCCCTGAACTGTACTTGAAAAAGGTGGCAAGATTCTTGCCAATTCTTTGTGCAATAGGTCGTCACCTCGCTTCAATCACTTCGGGTGATAAACGATACAAATTCGTAAAAGGCAAACCTTTTGCTAGATAAAAGACTCTCCACATAAAAGATATTTAATAACTGGCATATTTAATATGGCTGCCTACATATCAAGAGTATATTCATGTACTATATCCCATATTACATTTACTCGATTGAATGTATTGAATTTGAGATTTACAATCGTTATGAACGAATTTATGAATTCCTCTAAATTTATATTATAAAACCTAAACATCTGGCACTAACGCTTACTGTATTTCAGGGTATGCTCAAACCTGTGTTCTCTTCTATAATAAAAGGAATTTTTGATATTAGTAAATATTTCCATCTTTATTGAATATTTCATAGAAGCAAATTAATATTGAAGTATGCCATAAAACACAAAGTTATACTTTAAATTTTTATGACACAAATATTGCTTTCTTATATGATTTTATTTTACTATGTGAAAATGAAATACTTTGAGAGAATTCTAAAAATTTGTTTAATTATAGAGGTTACATAAACATTTTTTTTAATTTCAACAGATTAAAATCAAAATTTATTTTTTAAATTGCTTTTATATAATAATAAATTTTAAATGTATGTCAATTAAAATAATAATACCTTCCGACTGAAATTGCAAATGTGCACTCATAATTACATATATAACTTCGAAGAAAATGAATACATCTGTATATATCAAAAATATAGTGTCCCAGTAAATCATACCTTAATTTATTAATGTTTAAATCCAGATAGTTTTTGACAAATAATTAAAATAAAATAACTTATCTGAAATTTTTGTTAGAAGAACTACTGTTCAATCGAAATGTAATCCTGAGGGGAAAGAGTTTCCATTATAACAGTTCCCATACTAATTATATTCCGTGGAAATTTAAGGGCCATTATTACAACTTCCCGTTAAAGTTGGGTTTAGTTGAAAAGCGAACTCTACAGTTACCTTTAACTTCTTTTCGTTATTACAACATAATGATAAAGTTTTTCAAAAATATGGCAGTGCCGGAGCAATGTCAATAAACAAGTTTTTTTTAACGCAGTGGCAACGACGGGCTTCGTTTTTTTAGTTGTATATGCTCATTTTGTTTATATTTGAAGTTGCCATATTGACTATAATTTGTAATATGGCAAATTCAAACATAACGTAACTTTAAAAGTTACCAGTAGGATGATCCTTCATTTAGCTTAACGCTCACTTCTACCATATGCACTTATAATAATGAAAAACAATTTATCTGCCGGTTTAAATCCTACCATTAGTTAACGGTAAGTTGTAATAATAGCCCTAAGTTTTATTAAATAAGTTGGCCATTACAAATGTACATGAGTGGCTTTACAAAGGGTTTAAACCAATGCGTTTTAAATAAAGTTTAATTAAGACTTTGCCAAACTTTTATGTTTGTATTCGACTTCCAGTGGCAACAAATTCTAAAATAGTTTTCCCACAATTTTTTTCCTTTTTATGCAAAAATTATCTTTTCACTATTAGGATACAATTTAATTGAAAATCTTATTCTTGGCACAGGTCGAATAAGTACTTTGTCTTCTATATTTGCTAATCGAAACATTGTTTACATTGTTTGTTGTTTCTGTTAATGCCTTAACAGCATAATTGGCCTTCAATCAAGATTACGAACTAGCTACTTACACCACTTATGTTGAGTTTTTCGAGGTCTTTATACTAAATAATGAATTTTCAAAGTACACTACTCACAAAATTTTTTAATATTTTTTGAAATACATAAATGTTAATACTACTGCGTATTAGTAAACAGCATAAATATTTTGCCAAATTATTAAAAAGATTTAAATTTTTCGTCCGATTAAAACACATAAATGAATTATTTAATTTCCATTGTTTTGTCAAACACTATATTTCGTACGTAGAAACTAAATAAATAAAATCTTAATGTTTATGATATTGATGATAACAATTGGTAATCAAAAAAGTTAAACACACATACAATTAGTGACTACAAACAAATGAATGAGTATGCGAAATTATTATGTTTATGTTAGCACACTCTTAAGCTAAAGACATTTTTTCACATCAACCGAAGTGAAAAATGTTTTGTAATTCTAAAAACTCCTTTAAAGAAGCCAAATTACCATCACAAATGGAAACTCATATTAATGAATTTCAGAACGTACGAGTGGACGAAGACGACGTTATCAATACGTTGGATGTTTAAAGAAAATCGAAGAATGTTGTCAATATAAAATAGCGAGCTTATGAGCATTGACGTATTAGTTCTTCGACTTACAGACCTAAGCTTGTGAAACCATTAAATAACAATTAATACAATAACAACAATCACGTTTTGCAAAATGTTTACATGTTAAAAGTCTCAAGAATATTTTTAGAGAAATATGTTTATGAAGAAAGGAAAAAGTACTGTCATTACGAGTTAGATTTTTACTAACATTTGATATTTAGTTTATGTGTGTGTATTCCTGCAATACTGGCTTAAATAAGCCAAATAAAAACATGGCAACAAAAATCAATTCTACCCCTTTGCCAATTGTCCATTTTCCAGTGGGGCTTTTAAAAATTCATAGCATACCAAAACGTTTAATCTTTTTCGAATTAATTGGTCAGTTACAAATACTCAATATAGATTAATTCAACGGAAATAATATCAGTACACCAACAATAATAAAGACTACATTAATGAAACAATAGGATAAGCAAACAAACATCAAAAGCGTAAGTTATATAATTTGCTGTTTTAATGTCGAAATATTTTCTATAACTAAGTAATATTTGTATTTCAAAATAAACATTATAGAAGAGCAGCAAAATGTATTATTATTATTTATTTATTTATTTATTATTAGTCATAGCACAAATAGTGCTACATCTGCTACATCAACTGCTACATCAAGGAAAGAAAATACAGTCGATAATTTGAACTTCTATTACTTGAAGTTTCTATAAGTTGAAACACATGTCGTGCCAACAGCATCTAGATCATTTGTAAATTTACTTCCCAAAGTTGAAGTTTCCATAAGTTGAAGTTTGTGTAATAACAAATCATTGATTATATAAATAATGAAATGTTTGAAATTTAAAAATTAAAATGAATAAGAACATACAAAATACAAAAATAAGGTTAAAAATGAATATATGTAAAAAAATATATTAGGTGAATTACAAAGAACAAAATATATAAATATAAAGAAATATACAAAGAAAAATATATACATATACTGAGATACAATGAAATTGAAAGACTAATTTAGAAAAATTAATAATTAATAACACTATGCGACAAAATAAAAAAAATTAAAAACACCAAACTAATAACATAGTGTAAGTTGTGTTCATTAGAAAGGAGAGGGACGGGTTTTATATATATATATATATATATATATATATATATATTGACTTTATATGCTATGAGGTTTGATGAGGTAAACTTGGCAAATGCAAATTTTTTCATATTTTTTGAGGTTTGTCCGTTCATAGTACCAAACTTTAATTAAGAAATATGAAATAAGTGATGACATTCTGAAAGCTCATTATCTTGTGAAAAGATTGACACTTCGTTGGACAAATCGGACAAAAATTACTGTAGTTATTATTGGATTGCAGATTGGATGCTGATTCAATAAAATCAATTTTATTCACCCTGATAATAGTATTTGGCACAACAAATGCTCTCTTAGTTCTGGAGAGCAATAAACATTTAGATTCAGAGGGATTTATACAAAGTCCATTAGCATTAGCCCAGTTGTCAATTTTTTGTAAATCATAGTTGATGGTGTCTATACATAGTTAGATATCCTCAATACGTGTGCTCCTATAAAGCTGAACATCATCAGCGTACATATGTATGTACGCTACAATTATCCAAAACACCAGGTAGGTCGTTAATGTACATACAGAGTCGTCCTATATGTAACGAAAAATATATAACTTTAGACCGTTTCTAAACCTTAATAACTATTGTAAAATTTTGCTTCGTAGTAAATAATATTTTCAATAGTTTCGTATTATATATCTACATTGTTTCAAAGTTTCATATTCAAAATACTTCTCAAGTTGACTATCATTATAAAAAAGGTTTAAAATATGTTCTAATAATCCAGAAATTGAGAAATTTTCTTATGACCTTTTCTTTCTCGTTTTATGGAAAAAATATTTTGATCAAAGATTTGTCCCTATTTGCGGTGTCTGTGGCGGTGGAGTTAAAAGTTTTGAATAGATGGCAGCTTTAGATTTTTTCATTATTAAGTTCATGCGAAAGTGTCGCTGTTTTACTTTTTTCGCCTTCATCAATGTCTGTTGAAGTGCTGAAAGAGTTTTCTAAACCCTCTACCAACTTTGCCATTCGAATTCAATCATATTTACAATGCTCAATAATTGACAAGTTCTTCGCTCGGCTTGGGCCACCTCTTGTGCCTGTATATTTTTGGTCTACCCTACCTGTTACAAGTTATAAAGTCAGATAATTAACGTTATATGATATGTACATATACTCATAGTAGTAGATATACCTTATTCTAAAATATTAAAGTAACGTTAACTTTGAAATTGACACATTTTTAAAACGGAAAATTTAGCTAGTACATGCATTTATTTAAATATAAAGAGGGAAATTCCATTAAATCCATAAAAATTTTTGTTCATAGTAATATATACACTTGACTTATTTATAATTTTTACATAGTGAATTAAATGTTTGCGTTATTTTTCCTTATGTTTAAGTGAAACGTTAAAAATAATATTATTTTGATAAAATATATTTAAAACTTAAAAAATATTTTAAAGAAAATGGGACCAAACTATAATTCTACTGATGAAGAGAAAAAGTTGTCCAACCCATGAGAAATCGCAGAAAATCATAGAGAGAAGTAGCGAAGATCTTAGGAACGTCTTTACACTTTATGCAAAATGCTTTAAGCAAAATGCCAGGTGTCTGTATCTCAGATAAGCTCGCCGATCTGCTCAACATTATGAAGTATTTTTAGAATGTTTTTTTATATATGCTACCTAATTATTAATTACACCTTATTATTCATTGCAATTTTATATAGTCTCAGAGTTTTTGCCAGAAATCTGCAGGAAATAAGACACCGAAGAAATATTTTTTCATATTTTCGTTTTGATATCTGACCCGGGGTTCGAACCGTGGCGACATTTATCATTACTTATAATTCATAAAATTGCTTACACATATGGGAGTACCTAGACTTTTGCTGTCCACTGAACATAAATTTAAATGAATTTTGTTGTATTTAACAGAATTTTTGTATAATTTTTACATTAAGTGTACTACAAATAAATGCTTTTCAAATATTCATTCGTCATATTTTAGAACGTGCATATGAACATATGTTAGAAGCGTTGTAGTAAATTAATGACATGCCATTATGCTGCTCTAATTTGTATCATTGTTTTCATCATTGTTTTCAATTGTTGGTACATATTCGGAACACGCATAAATAAAGTCTTATGTGTGGATTGATTAGATGTTATTGTGTATGTAAGTGCAGAGTAAGTGAGAGTGAAAGGTTTCTGTACATTTTAGAATACAAATCATTAGTGTAATGTTATTATAAACTATGAATGTTTGAAAATGTGTGTAAAGTTGTGTTTATTATTGTTTTTACACTTAATAATACATTACAACTATGAGAGTTAAATTTACGCGTACATGGGTATGTGTACGTGTAAACGTGAAAGCAAGTGTATGCTAGACAATGATTTATAATTTGTATTAATTAACGTCCTCTCCTCTACCCTAATTACAAACGTGTTAATGTTTTGGAATTAAAATCTTACATATTGTAATTAATTCTGCAACTGTGTTCGATTGATTCTAGGTATTCCAGAAGATGAAGTTATTAAACTTTTTAAAATTTCAAAAAATGTATAAGAAATCAATTTAATTAAGACGATCATTGCGACATATGCTGTATCTGCCTCTGCAAATTTTGATACACAAAAAGGTGAACATAGAGAATGAAAAAATCATTCATCATTACGTGCTGTTTGTAAGATCCCATTTTATTATCGATACTTTTACCCGCCACTTTACGGGTTAATAAAAAGCGTTATACGTACTTGTAGCAGTCACATTTTCTATAGCATTTAAGATCTACAATATATGGTGAACTACATACATATGGGTTCATTTTATTTTTCGAAGTAATATATATTTTCATGCTTATAATTTTGGAAGACCCTTTCTTTTTATAATTCATTAAAAACAAAAATTTTTATACATACTATTTTCTGTTTTAAATTTTCTATTTTTTTGTTAAATCTGATTTATCAATTTCTCAGTTATAAGAAGGTAGTTCACATTGAAAAATTTAAAAACTTTTATATGCACCAAATAAAAACACGTCCGAACAGTTCGACAGTTAATCATTAACACAATAGAAATATATGTTATAAAGAATCAACATTGCATAAGTAAGTCTATAGCCACACATCACATAAGTCTAAAAGTCTACCTCTCACTTTTAAAAAATTCCATTTTTAAGTTACGGAAAGTCATGATTTGAGAGATCGCGTCAAATGCAGTGAACTAACACTTGTGACAAAAAAAAAAAAAAAAAAAAAGAAAACCCCCAAGAGAAAGTTTATAGCCTCGTTCTCAAATCGGTCGCCCAGGATATCTAATGGGGCTTGAGCTGTGTGGTACGTAGCGCAGTACTGTTTTAACCATATATAGTTGGTATTTAGATTATCCAAAAGAAGTTTATAACCATTGACCAATAGTGCTCTCTGTTCACAACGATGGCCTAGCCAACATCGATTTCCAAAAAATATGGACCAGACTTAATAGTATATTATTTGAGATACATTGGACGCTCTCAGATCTCAGGTGGATTGGTATTGTAGCAAATTCAGCAATTTTGGTTGTTCACTTAATAATTTAACCAGATATGCCTCATCGCTGAAGATAAATTTGCGTTTAAAATTAGGTCAATTGCTCCAGAACCATTTACGAGACGTTGGTATCTATGATCGTTTATAGTGATTTGTAAAAACACACTCTTCTGTACTCTTATGCTATAAACACATAAGAGTTATGTAATATTGTGGAAAAATTTTGAAATTGGTACTTCAGACAATTGCGGCAGCGAGAAACCAGAAGTAAAACAAATAAAAACAGTTTATTATTTAGTAAACTGTATTTTTACTAAACTATTATTAAGCTTAAGTTCTACGACATTTATTAGAAAAAATTATTTTAAATCAATTGAAGTCAGATTACTTATTCAACTTTTCTCAGGTTACATTTGCCTATATCACTATAAATGATTGGATTTAAATCTATCATAATTTTTGTGAAAGGATATTTTTAAAAGACTTTTAAACGCTATGTGTTAGGTTTGTTAAAAATATTATGAAAAATAGAAATGTCACCAAATATTAGTTTAGTTTAGCCTGTAGTCATCTGCTCGCAGGCAATTTCTATGAGAAATTGTCATTTTTTGCGTTTTTTTTTTCGGCAATTTTTTATATTCTTACGCTTAAATTAAAATTATTTGGACTTTTTCGAAAAAGTTGCGATAACTTTTAATTATATTTATACTGAGTATATATACAATTTATTATAACTTAAATCTTATATAATATATTTCTCCGTACACTTTAAACTTTTCGATTCCTTTTTTTGAATTTTGTTTCGGAAATTTTCGCAAATTCTTTTGTGCAATTTTTAAAGTTTATCGCGAATATTTCTTTAAGTTTTGTAATTGAAGGTGATATTTTCACACAGTTCTGTTTGAACTTTCGTTTTCTTTTCGATACCCCATATTTTTTTGGAGTTTTTCTCAAACTTTTCTTTTATTGAAATTAATTTAAATTTTCAAACTCTGAGTTATTTTTTCTCGATAAATTAACTACAAAAACCCGAATTGTAGCAAAATGGCCGCTTTGCGAAATTTAAATAGAAATTATAACCGCTTAAGCGATTTGGAAAGCTTTATTCAAGCTATTCCGCGAGAGGAACATTCGGTTCACTCTCTAGGTGTTCATCGGCAGGAGCTGACTCGTTTGTGGGAAGTCTTTCGTGACAGTTACGAAGACTTGTTGGAAAATGCCGAAGAGACCAAGGTCTCGACAAAAGACGCGACGGCCAAATATATGTCGGGATATACCTTGTATTTTCAGTCCGCTTCATTTATTGACGGATTAATTGATAGCCTTAATAGTAAGGCCACGAAACCCATTACTAGCACTGTCCCTATTAACCTTCCCCCTTGCGATACCCTAACCTTTTCTGGCGATTATGCTTCTTGGCCAACATTTCGAGATATGTTTTCGGCCATTTACGGTACTAACCCCCATATTACTAATATACAGAAGATGTATTATCTTCTACAAAAAACGGAAGGTGAAGCGAGGGATATTATTCGAACGTGCCCCATGACGAATGATGGTTTCGACATGGCTTGGCAGAATCTCGTCGATCGTTATGAGAATAAAAGAGTATTAGTAAATTCTCAATTGAAAACTCTTTTCAACCTCCTTTCCATATCCAAAGAATCTGGCCCGTCGATTAAAAGTTTACAACGGACAATTAATGATTGCATTTCAAATTTGTCGTTGTTGGAAATAGAAACTAAAAATTGGGATATCATCTTTGTTTACATTTGCTCCACTAAACTTCCCCAACACACCCTAGGTCTTTGGGAGCAGTCTCAAGGGCCTTGCTCAGACCTACCTAAGTGGAGCAAGATGGATGAGTTCCTGACGGCCAGATATCGAACTTTGGAATCAGTATCTGACATTATCGGCAGTCACAATTTTACCCAGGCTACTAACCAAAGCAGCTCTAGTAGCCCCCGAAAATACAGAACTTATGAGACTGTTGCCCCGAATCTAACCCAAGGAAAGTGTCCGATTTGTAATCAGAATCACCCTATTCGTTTGTGTTCTGATTTTCTAAGAATGTCTGTTGGTGAACACTTATTATCTGTTAAAGATCATAAGTGTTGCTCGAATTGTTTGGCCGTTTCCCATGAGTCAAACAGATGCCATAGCTCCAACGTTTGCTACATTTGCAAACAAAAACATCATTCGCTACTTCATCGTATCGAATCTTCTACCCGGGAGGGACTTAGAGCTGAAACTAGCCCCGTTAGCCCATTTTCCCCAGATCGCTCTTTAGAAATTCCCCAGTCTCCTGCACAAAAGCGAAATGATGAGGATAATTATCCATCGACATCCACTACTACCCGTACTTTTCAGAACTTCGCTACCCGACTACAGTCCACCCCGTCTTCAACAATTCTGTTAGGAACTGCCCATGTCAATATACAATTAGATCATGCCATTTTCTCTGCGAGAGCTCTGATTGACCCAGCGTCTCAAGCTACCTTCATCTCTCAAAAGTTGCAACGGAAGCTAGATCTTCCGACATATTCGGCACCTGCTGCCGCTGTTGTGGGCCTTAATGGCGCAGTGGTAGCAAACTCTAGAAAAGTCTGCATTATTTCCCTGGGATCTCCTATTGATCCATCCTTTAAATTGACCACGGAAGCGTATGTTGTGGAAAAACTTACTGGTCAATTACCCTCATGCTCGTTAGCGAAGAATGCTGATTTTAAAGCACCCGAACTCCCGTTATCAGATTTTAAATACACCCACATGGATTTGCTATTGGGTGGAGATGTATACTCCCGAATAATGCTTTCTGGAGTTCGTAAAGACCCCAAAAACCCTCTGATCGCCCAACGAACCGTTTTCGGTTGGATTGTGACTGGCAAAATACGTCAGTCAAACTCGTTTCCATTTAATTCCAAATTCCCTATGGACTTGAGTCTTGGTTCATCTTATAGAGGTGCATTTGCTCAAAATATGAGATCTGATTGCTACAGAGCCCCGAGATTAAAACTTAATAGGAGGAAGTTATTGGGGAATGCCCTTCCCTAGACCACACACCGACCATGAGTCTATTTTATTCTCCTCCTAACCCAGTTTTTATTTACCCTATCATACCATTTTTAAGTCAGATAATTGATGTTTTGTTTTGTTTGCCTCCCGAATATCCACTAGATTCCGAATTTTTGAAATTGTCAGACGCCAGCACCGCTAAAACTCTGGGTTTACGTTGGAATGCGAGCATTGATACATTTGCTTCAAGCCAGCTCCAACGCCCTATTTCTCTATAGTCACAAAACGTTCTGTTTTGTCTCAAATAGCCAAAGCTATTTGACCCCGTTGGGTGAGTGGCACCTAAAACCGTAGTTGCTAAGATTATTACGCGACAAATTTGTAAAGGCAGAACAAATTGTGACGAATGTTTGAAACCCATGAAGTTTAACAGGTGGCTTGTGTTTGTCGATGATTACTCGTACATCGACAGGATTAACATCCCCCGTTGGGTTAATTTTAACCCTCAGCGTGAAGTACTTCATGCAATTTGTGATGCTTCATAGAAAGCATATGTTGCCATCCTATATAGTAGAGTCCTAACCCCGTTTGGTGAATTTGTCACCCACTTGCTCGCTGCCAAAGTAAAAGTTGTGCCTGTAGAAGTGTAAACTTTACCCCGTTTAGAGCTCTGCGATGCAACTCTATTGGCAAAAAATGGTATTTTCACTTCGTAAGAAGCTGAATCTTACCAGATCGAAAGCCTTTGTGGGACAGTTTCGACTATCGTTCTGTCCTGGCTTCAAAAACCCCCGTGCCATTGGGCCAACTTTTGCGGCATATCAAGTATCGTTTATCTTGGACCAGGTAGGCACTGACAATTGGAATCACGTGGAATCTCTACATGAAGTTGATGACAGTTTTTACTCGTCAAAAAACTCACCGAAGAAATTTTGTTGTTGTCGATCGCGTTGTCATTCGTTATGATAATTATCCCCATAACGATCGAAAATTTAGTCAAATCGAACGGTTTTATTTGACCCTGATTCAAAGTGCGAGTGGCTGAAATTCGAACTGCCAATGGCGTTCTAATATCGGCAATTGAGAAGCTCGTGCTGCTCCCCAATTAAGAGCAAAACTAATTCGTTTTCTTGTTTTTCTCTGTTGTGTGTTTGTGGTTTTCATTTACAGATATTCCAATACCCCGTAGGCTAATTGTCGAACGCCTGAGAAACAAACACCACGAAAATAAACGTTGGCAACGAAAAGCAGTCTACTCCTACAGAACGCAGAAGAGGAGCGCAACCCACAACCAGGCTCTTGTTAGAACCCATTCATTGGCCGCAAAACCTTTTTTATACGTATTTTATCCTAATTTACTGTTGTATTATGGATTTATGCACCCTGAAATGTTAATTTTTTGATCTCTGGCCAGGTGACTTCTCGGTCCTCTTGTTGCAATGTTGCAAGGGGGCGGGATGTTCACGCTGGCCACCCTACTTTTAAGTCTTAGATATAAGTTTAGTTTAAGTGTATAAACCACCCCTGTGTTAGTACAAATCAATTGTGAATTGTAAATAAGTAAAGTAAAGAGATTAATACCCGATCAACCCCCAACCCGAAAGGTACGTTTATGTACATTGAAATAAACAATTATATTTTGGAAACTAATATCTTTGTTTTTATTTACCCGATATCTCGATAAATATTTTATTTTATTCGCTTCCCCGTTCACCCCAACAGTTACTTTAAGCAAAACTTTGCCGACTTCTAGTTGTCTTTCAAACGTGAAAAGTATTATGCCGCCGGTAAGCTAATCACACCTTCATATTAGCAGAAGTATGATTGGGTTCATTGATTTGTTGGAAGTAATATATTAATACAACATTGGTCATTACAACCCTGCAGTCAGTATTACGACCTAGCTTCTCACACCACTTATATTTTGTGTGTTAATTTAATCCATGAGTGGCGAGGCCTACAGCTATCCCAAACGATTGATTTTTTGAGAAACTTTTCATTGCAATTTTATTTACTCTAAGAGTTTTAGCTAGAAATCTAATGAGAAGTCATCAATAAATATTTTTTTACGTTTCGTTTTGTTGAAGATGTCTTGCTTGGGGTGTGAACCATGGCTTCACGTCTAATAAGCCAACACACTATTTAATAGACTACGGCTGCAACAAGTTGGAAGCAATGACCATTAAAAATTTTTAATTCTTTCGAACTTTATTTAAATTTGTACTTTAGACTGTTTAAATATTCTCTTTTATTCATTATTTCGTTAATAAATTGTAACCTTCCCACGATTTCTATTAAAATGTGTTGCATCTGCCAACCCCTTTAAGGTTGTTTTCGTCAATTATTTCTGACGTTTCGGGTGATAACTCGGCTATAATTTGACGGTAATTTGATTTTCAAATGTACCAAACTTGGGAGCATGGACACGGTCTCTGAGAATTGACATCGCCAAAACGTGACATTATTCAAACTCCAATAAAACTAAAATCGATCGACTGTCCAAAAGTCAAATCGGCCATCTACCTCTGTACTCTCAATTGATGATTATGGTTCTTACAGGGTCATTTTCGAAAAAATAAAGCCCAGTGACATCTCTAGCCCATAATGCGTGCTTACCAGTCACTATTCTACGAGGCAGTCACTTCAGAATTTTTCGAGCTCCATATGTTATATTTTTGCTTGTTGAAATAACCACCAAGTTTAAAAGTGGCAGTATCCAATCAGTCATCATCTTTATGACTGTGAATTTTCAATCTACTTTAATTGATTGGGTGCCATGAACTGTACTTGAAAAAGGTGGCAAGATTCTTGCCAATTCTTTGTGCAATAGGTCGTCACCTCGCTTCAATCACTTCGGGTGATAAACGATACAAATTCGTAAAAGGCAAACCTTTTGCTAGATAAAAGACTCTCCACATAAAAGATATTTAATAACTGGCATATTTAATATGGCTGCCTACATATCAAGAGTATATTCATGTACTATATCCCATATTACATTTACTCGATTGAATGTATTGAATTTGAGATTTACAATCGTTATGAACGAATTTATGAATTCCTCTAAATTTATATTATAAAACCTAAACATCTGGCACTAACGCTTACTGTATTTCAGGGTATGCTCAAACCTGTGTTCTCTTCTATAATAAAAGGAATTTTTGATATTAGTAAATATTTCCATCTTTATTGAATATTTCATAGAAGCAAATATTGAAGTATGCCATAAAACACAAAGTTATACTTTAAATTTTTATGACACAAATATTGCTTTCTTATATGATTTTATTTTACTATGTGAAAATGAAATACTTTGAGAGAATTCTAAAAATTTGTTTAATTATAGAGGTTACATAAACATTTTTTTTAATTTCAACAGATTAAAATCAAAATTTATTTTTTAAATTGCTTTTATATAATAATAAATTTTAAATGTATGTCAATTAAAATAATAATACCTTCCGACTGAAATTGCAAATGTGCACTCATAATTACATATATAACTTCGAAGAAAATGAATACATCTGTATATATCAAAAATATAGTGTCCCAGTAAATCATACCTTAATTTATTAATGTTTAAATCCAGATAGTTTTTGACAAATAATTAAAATAAAATAACTTATCTGAAATTTTTGTTAGAAGAACTACTGTTCAATCGAAATGTAATCCTGAGGGGAAAGAGTTTCCATTATAACAGTTCCCATACTAATTATATTCCGTGGAAATTTAAGGGCCATTATTACAACTTCCCGTTAAAGTTGGGTTTAGTTGAAAAGCGAACTCTACAGTTACCTTTAACTTCTTTTCGTTATTACAACATAATGATAAAGTTTTTCAAAAATATGGCAGTGCCGGAGCAATGTCAATAAACAAGTTTTTTTAACGCAGTGGCAACGACGGGCTTCGTTTTTTTAGTTGTATATGCTCATTTTGTTTATATTTGAAGTTGCCATATTGACTATAATTTGTAATATGGCAAATTCAAACATAACGTAACTTTAAAAGTTACCAGTAGGATGATCCTTCATTTAGCTTAACGCTCACTTCTACCATATGCACTTATAATAATGAAAAACAATTTATCTGCCGGTTTAAATCCTACCATTAGTTAACGGTAAGTTGTAATAATAGCCCTAAGTTTTATTAAATAAGTTGGCCATTACAAATGTACATGAGTGGCTTTACAAAGGGTTTAAACCAATGCGTTTTAAATAAAGTTTAATTAAGACTTTGCCAAACTTTTATGTTTGTATTCGACTTCCAGTGGCAACAAATTCTAAAATAGTTTTCCCACAATTTTTTTCCTTTTTATGCAAAAATTATCTTTTCACTATTAGGATACAATTTAATTGAAAATCTTATTCTTGGCACAGGTCGAATAAGTACTTTGTCTTCTATATTTGCTAATCGAAACATTGTTTACATTGTTTGTTGTTTCTGTTAATGCATTAACAGCATAATTGGCCTTCAATCAAGATTACGACCTAGCTACTTACACCACTTATGTTGAGTTTTTCGAGGTCTTTATACTAAATAATGAATTTTCAAAGTACACGACTCACAAAATTTTGTAATATTTTTTGAAATACATAAATGTTAATACTACTGCGTATTAGTAAACAGCATAAATATTTTGCCAAATTATTAAAAAGATTTAAATTTTTCGTCCGATTAAAACACATAAATGAATTATTTAATTTTCCATTGTTTTGTCAAACACTATATTTCGTACGTAGAAACTAAATAAATAAAATCTTAATGTTTATGATATTGATGATAACAGTTGGTAATCAAAAATGTTAAACACACATGCAATTAGTGACTACAAACAAATGAATGAGTATGCGAAATTATTATGTTTATGTTAGCACACTCTTAAGCTAAAGACATTTTTTCACATCAACCGAAGTGAAAAATGTTTTGTAATTCTAAAAACTCTTTTAAAGAAGCCAAATTACCATCACAAATGGAAACTCATATTAATGAATTTCAGAACGTACGAGTGGACGAAGACGACGTTATCAATACGTTGGATGTTTAAAGAAAATCGAAGAATGTTGTCAATATAAAATAGCGAGCTTATGAGCATTGACGTATTAGTTCTTCGACTTACAGACCTAAGCTTGTGAAACCATTAAATAACAATTACTACAATAACAACAATCACGTTTTGCAAAATGTTTACATGTTAAAAGTCTCAAGAATATTTTTAGAGAAATATGTTTATGAAGAAAGGAAAAAGTACTGTCATTACGAGTTAGATTTTTACTAACATTTGATATTTAGTTTATGTGTGTGTATTCCTGCAATACTGGCTTAAATAAGCCAAATAAAAACATGGCAACAAAAATCAATTCTACCCCTTTGCCAATTGTCCATTTTCCAGTGGGGCTTTTAAAAATTCATAGCATACCAAAACGTTTAATCTTTTTCGAATTAATTGGTCAGTTACAAATACTCAATATAGATTAATTCAACGGAAATAATATCAGTACACCAACAATAATAAAGACTACATTAATGAAACAATAGGATAAGCAAACAAACATCAAAAGCGTAAGTTATATAATTTGCTGTTTTAATGTCGAAATATTTTCTATAACTAAGTAATATTTGTATTTCAAAATAAACATTATAGAAGAGCAGCAAAATGTATTATTATTATTTATTTATTTATTTATTATTAGTCATAGCACAAATAGTGCTACATCTGCTACATCAACTGCTACATCAAGGAAAGAAAATACAGTCGATAATTTGAACTTCTATTACTTGAAGTTTCTATAAGTTGAAACACATGTCGTGCCAACAGCATCTAGATCATTTGTAAATTTACTTCCCAAAGTTGAAGTTTCCATAAGTTGAAGTTTGTGTAATAACAAATCATTGATTATATAAATAATGAAATGTTTGAAATTTAAAAATTAAAATGAATAAGAACATACAAAATACAAAAATAAGGTTAAAAATGAATATATGTAAAAAAATATATTAGGTGAATTACAAAGAACAAAATATATAAATATAAAGAAATATACAAAGAAAAATATATACATATACTGAGATACAATGAAATTGAAAGACTAATTTAGAAAAATTAATAATTAATAACACTATGCGACAAAATAAAAAAATTTAAAAACACCAAACTAATAACATAGTGTAAGTTGTGTTCATTAGAAAGGAGAGGGACGGGGTTTATATATATATATATATATATATATATATATATATATTGACTTTATATGCTATGAGGTTTGATGAGGTAAACTTGGCAAATGCAAATTTTTTCATATTTTTTGAGGTTTGTCCGTTCATAGTACCAAACTTTAATTAAGAAATATGAAATAAGTGATGACATTCTGAAAGCTCATTATCTTGTGAAAAGATTGACACTTCGTTGGACAAATCGGACAAAAATTACTGTAGTTATTATTGGATTGCAGATTGGATGCTGATTCAATAAAATCAATTTTATTCACCCTGATAATAGTATTTGGTACAACAAATGCTCTCTTAGTTCTGGAGAGCAATAAACATTTAGATTCAGAGGGATTTATACAAAGTCCATTAGCATTAGCCCAGTTGTCAATTTTTTGTAAATCATAGTTGATGGTGTCTATACATAGTTAGATATCCTCAATACGTGTGCTCCTATAAAGCTGAACGTCATCAGCGTACATATGTATGTACGCTACAATTATCCAAAACACCAGGTAGGTCGTTAATGTACATACAGAGTCGTCCTATATGTAACGAAAAATATATAACTTTAGACCGTTTCTAAACCTTAATAACTATTGTAAAATTTTGCTTCGTAGTAAATAATATTTTCAATAGTTTCGTATTATATATCTACATTTTTTCAAAGTTTCATATTCAAAATACTTCTCAAGTTGACTATCATTATAAAAAAGGTTTAAAATATGTTCTAATAATCCAGAAATTGAGAAATTTTCTTATGACCTTTTCTTTCTCGTTTTATGGAAAAAATATTTTGATCAAAGATTTGTCCCTATTTGCGGTGTCTGTGGCGGTGGAGTTAAAAGTTTTGAATAGATGGCAGCTTTAGATTTTTTCATTATTAAGTTCATGCGAAAGTGTCGCTGTTTTACTTTTTTCGCCTTCATCAATGTTTGTTGAAGTGCTGAAAGAGTTTTCTAAACCCTCTACCAACTTTGCCATTCGAATTCAATCATATTTACAATGCTCAATAATTGACAAGTTCTTCGCTCGGCTTGGGCCACCTCTTGTGCCTGTATATTTTTGGTCTACCCTACCTGTTACAAGTTATAAAGTCAGATAATTAACGTTATATGATATGTACAATATACTCATAGTAGTAGATATACCTTATTCTAAAATATTAAAGTAACGTTAACTTTGAAATTGACACATTTTTAAAACGGAAAATTTAGCTAGTACATGCATTTATTTAAATATAAAGAGGGAAATTCCATTAAATCCATAAAAATTTTTGTTCATAGTAATATATACACTTGACTTATTTATAATTTTTACATAGTGAATTAAATGTTTGCGTTATTTTTCCTTATGTTTAAGTGAAACGTTAAAAATAATATTATTTTGATAAAATATATTTAAAACTTAAAAAATATTTTAAAGAAAATGGGACCAAACTATAATTCTACTGATGAAGAGAAAAAGTTGTCCAACCCATGAGAAATCGCAGAAAATCATAGAGAGAAGTAGCGAAGATCTTAGGAACGTCTTTACACTTTATGCAAAATGCTTTAAGCAAAATGCCAGGTGTCTGTATCTCAGATAAGCTCGCCGATCTGCTCAACATTATGAAGTATTTTTAGAATGTTTTTTTATATATGCTACCTAATTATTAATTACACCTTATTATTCATTGCAATTTTATATAGTCTCAGAGTTTTTGCCAGAAATCTGCAGGAAATAAGACACCGAAGAAATATTTTTTCATATTTTCGTTTTGATATCTGACCCGGGGTTCGAACCGTGGCGACATTTATCATTACTTATAATTCATAAAATTGCTTACACATATGGGAGTACCTAGACTTTTGCTGTCCACTGAACATAAATTTAAATGAATTTTGTTGTATTTAACAGAATTTTTGTATAATTTTTACATTAAGTGTACTACAAATAAATGCTTTTCAAATATTCATTCGTCATATTTTAGAACGTGCATATGAACATATGTTAGAAGCGTTGTAGTAAATTAATGACATGCCATTATGCTGCTCTAATTTGTATCATTGTTTTCATCATTGTTTTCAATTGTTGGTACATATTCGGAACACGCATAAATAAAGTCTTATGTGTGGATTGATTAGATGTTATTGTGTATGTAAGTGCAGAGTAAGTGAGAGTGAAAGGTTTCTGTACATTTTAGAATACAAATCATTAGTGTAATGTTATTATAAACTATGAATGTTTGAAAATGTGTGTAAAGTTGTGTTTATTATTGTTTTTACACTTAATAATACATTACAACTATGAGAGTTAAATTTACGCGTACATGGGTATGTGTACGTGTAAACGTGAAAGCAAGTGTATGCTAGACAATGATTTATAATTTGTATTAATTAACGTCCTCTCCTCTACCCTAATTACAAACGTGTTAATGTTTTGGAATTAAAATCTTACATATTGTAATTAATTCTGCAACTGTGTTCGATTGATTATAGGTAATCCAGAAGATGAAGTTATTAAACTTTTTAAAATTTCAAAAAATGTATAAGAAATCAATTTAATTAAGACGATCATTGCGACATATGCTGTATCTGCCTCTGCAAATTTTGATACACAAAAAGGTGAACATAGAGAATGAAAAAATCATTCATCATTACGTGCTGTTTGTAAGATCCCATTTTATTATCGATACTTTTACCCGCCACTTTACGGGTTAATAAAAAGCGTTATACGTACTTGTAGCAGTCACATTTTCTATAGCATTTAAGATCTACAATATATGGTGAACTACATACATATGGGTTCATTTTATTTTTCGAAGTACTATATATTTTCATGCTTATAATTTTGGAAGACCCTTTCTTTTTATAATTCATTAAAAACAAAAATTTTTATACATACTATTTTCTGTTTTAAATTTTCTATTTTTTTGTTAAATCTGATTTATCAATTTCTCAGTTATAAGAAGGTAGTTCACATTGAAAAATTTAAAAACTTTTATATGCACCAAATAAAAACACGTCCGAACAGTTCGACAGTTAATCATTAACACAATAGAAATATATGTTATAAAGAATCAACATTGCATAAGTAAGTCTATATCCACACATCACATAAGTCTAAAAGTCTACCTCTCACTTTTAAAAAATTCCATTTTTAAGTTACGGAAAGTCATGATTTGAGAGATCGCGTCAAATGCAGTGAACTAACACTTGTGACAAAAAAAAAAAAAAAAAAAGAAAACCCCCAAGAGAAAGTTTATAGCCTCGTTCTCAAATCAGTCGCCCAGGATATCTAATGGGGCTTGAGCTGTGTGGTACGTAGCGCAGTACTGTTTTAACCATATATAGTTGGTATTTAGATTATCCAAAAGAAGTTTATAACCATTGACCAATAGTGCTCTCTGTTCACAACGATGGCCTAGCCAACATCGATTTCCAAAAAATATGGACCAGACTTAATAGTATATTATTTGAGATACATTGGACGCTCTCAGATCTCAGGTGGATTGGTATTGTAGCAAATTCAGCAATTTTGGTTGTTCACTTAATAATTTAACCAGATATGCCTCATCGCTGAAGATAAATTTGCGATTAAAATTAGGTCAATTGCTCCAGAACCCTTTACGAGACGTTGGTATCTATGATCGTTGATAGTGATTTGTAAAAACACACTCTTCTGTACTCTTATGCTATAAACACATAAGAGTTATGTAATATTGTGGAAAAATTTTGAAATTGGTACTTCAGACAATTGCGGCAGCGAGAAACCAGAAGTAAAACAAATAAAAACAGTTTATTATTTAGTAAACTGTATTTTTACTAAACTATTATTAAACTTAAGTTCTACGACATTTATTAGAAAAAATTATTTTAAATCAATTGAAGTCAGATTACTTATTCAACTTTTCTCAGGTTACATTTGCCTATATCACTATAAATGATTGGATTTAAATCTATCATAATTTTTGTGAAAGGATATTTTTAAAAGACTTTTAAACGCTATGAGTTAGGTTTGTTAAAAATATTATGAAAAATAGAAATGTCACCAAATATTAGTTTAGTTTAGCCTGTAGTCATCTGCTCGCAGGCAAGTTCACCCGGTGGCTCACATAGATCATTGTGTCACCCAGTGTAAGATAAGCCCTTGTAATGATCCGTCAGTGATGGTTATGCACTACCCCGAGATCAAGATGAAAACGACGAGTTCTCTTAGTGGCACGCTCTGTCCCCCAGAAATTTAAGTGCAGGGCACTTGAATAAAAGGTGTTGTACTCCTATACATCAAGGCAGTTTCTGCAATAATCCTTGTGGGACAGGCCGAGCAAAACTGCTAATAGCAGAGTGTCCCATTAGAATTCATGTTAGGATGGGAACCGTTCTCTTGTCGAATTCCAGTAGATCCCTGGTTTCCCCGCTGTCTACTGCTGGACACAGCAGTTTTGAAATTCGGCAACCAGGTATGTTGGGCAATGCTTTTTCCAATTTGGAAAAGTATTCCTGTAGAGGTGCATATACCCCCTCTATCGTCTCAGATCAAATCCCTTTCGTCCGTCTTTTCTTTTCCCTCAGCAAAGTTAAAATACAATAATATCTAATAATCTTAATAATAGCCAAAACCGCAATGTTTTGTTGAAAATAAAAAACAAAACATGCAATAGTACATACACGTTAATAATTATACCAAAACTGACAGCAAATAAGCTGAAAAACAAATATACACTAATCAAGTTAAGTGCAGAGGAATCCTAGTCAAAGTTAACAAAAGCAAAGCTAATGGCTTTGAAAATAAAAAGCAAGAAATGAGAAAATAACTTGACGTAAACAATGTAATCATGCCCAAAGATCTATTACATACACTGAGAGAGCCCCAAGTCTATTAAGCTACACTACTACAGCTTATCTAGAACAATTAGAAAATTTATTTCATTTACACTAAAATGCTGCAAACAAACAAATGAGTTATGCACGCAATCATATTTGCATATATAGTATATATATAAAATCGCAAACTCAGTTTTCTCTTGCTTCTCATCAGTTCTGTCATCGTTCATTCATTTGCTAATTCTGTTTTCAGATGTATTTTCTTCTTTTGCATATGCTTTCATGCATACAATTGCGAAGTCACAAACTTATGCATGTAGTTAGCGTCAAAATAAAGTGTACACTGTACACTATTATTTTGTATACGTAAGTATTCATTTCATACTATTAAAATAAAATATAAAGTGGTACATAATGGCGATATGTTGAGGAATTAGTTGTGTACTTGAATTTAATATTTTTAGAAGTCCAAACATTAAGACAAAAATTATTGATAAAAACACACATGTTGTAATATTAGGAGACTGTTTTTTCTTCTTGTATTTTTATTCTATTTTTATTTTCACTTTCTAACAAATACATGCCGGTTAGTGAAAATGGAACACAAAAACACAACGTGTTTTTATTATTAAAATATTTTTTGAAAATGGTGACAGTTTTGAAGTTTTGTAATTGTTAAAAAAAAAGTCGGAAGAGAATATGCCTCAAATCGTGCCATCAAGCTGATAGTGCAAAAATTTGAAGAAACTGTATACGTTTATAACAACAGAAACCGAATTTATCAACGTTGTGGTCGTTCAACCAAGAATATACCAGCTGTGGTCTGAAGTCTTGAAGACATCTATTCATAATCATTCGCAGTAATATTAACATCAAACGATCCACATTATTCAACATTTTGCATCGTGATCTCCATTAAAAACTTATAAAATCCAGCTGACCCAAGAATTAAAACCAGATGACCACGTATTACGTCGGCAATTTGTTTCTGAGGCCAATGAAAAACAAGAAGAAAATGAGAATTTTTTAAACAAAATAAACCGACGAAGCCCATTTTCACCTCAATAACTACATCAACAAGTAGAATTGCCGCATTTGGGGTAAAGAAAAGAATCAAACATTGGTATGAAACAAAAGGGGATATACAAACAATCGAGAACGCAACAACAAGCAATGTGAACAAAACGCATAAACAACAATGCAGTCGCTATAGAATTCTCGAGAAAGCGAGAACAAGAACCTTCCACATCGAGAACGTTCATCATACTGATTATATAAAAGGGCAAGACAAGGCCAGTGACCAGTCAGTTATAATTCAGTCAGCCTTGTGTGAAGACGCGTTGCGGTTTGCGCGGACAAAAGTGTGAAATAGAAAAGTGAACAAGCAATTATTGTTGTATACGGTGGCACACAAAAGTAGTGTGAACAATAAAGAGTTTAATTGAAACAAAACACATAACATGTATTATTTATTTTTATTTTGTTTGCAATCAACGAACTCATGTTCTAAACGTTTTTAAAAACGTAAAAGCGTAACAATATATTAGGACACAAATGTGTTTTTTATGCAAATAAATTTGGAATAAATCAATTTAAATGTCCGTCTGTACGGCCAATCTTTGAGTTAAAATTTTGAAAGATTTTCTGATTTTCTTGAGTAAAACATAAAATAGGCTTTTTAAAAAAATGTTTGTGCCTAATTATTATAAGATCGAAATGAACTATAAAATTTTGCTTTGGTTAAATCTGGTAAGAAGTTATTAATATATTCTGAAAATAGTATTGAAATTGTTTGGGGCAGTATATTTTGCCCAAAATTCATTTAAAATTTTTTTTTATTAATTAAAATACAATTACAAATCGTATTATAATTAATACCAGCTGAGTAACTCATTCCTTATGCTCGAAGTAGTGTAACAGATCAGAGTCTTGTGTAAGAATCGAACTGACGTCTCTAACAATAGCAGACTTACTAGTGTGCCGTGGCACCCATTCTGCCGGTTATTAACAAATAAAGAATATTTACTTCACTTGGAAAAAGCAAACGTAAGTTTAATACAGGCTTAATTTCAACAACAGCAAAATAGAAATAAATCAATTTAGCGGGTTTAATTTTGCAAACAGACTTGATTAATTTTGTTTTTTTTTAATGTTTTCGTAACTTTTCACCCTCTTGTCATTTGCTGGAAGTGCTTATCTACTTCGTACAAAACCAAGATTTACATGAAGTATCTTTTATTTTATATGTGTGTTCTTAAAAACAGTAAGTTAAGCTATAAGATGATGAAGAAGAGAGGAAAAATATCCTTGTAGCATCTGCGTAAAGCACAATTTTTGAATTATAAAAATAGAGAGAAAAAGTTTGTCTCTTTTGTATACAGTGGGAAGACTTCCTGCATCCAAAACATCACTAAAACCACAGAGTACTGCAGATAGGATCAAGAAAATTACTATTGTTAACAATATTAAATACATATCTTTTTTGCGTTTTTTTGCTATGAATAATTCTATCAGTTTTACGAATATTATTTTATTATTGCTCTACAAAACATGTGTTTATGATAGTTTTGATTTTTAACAAAAACAATATCGCGTAGTTTTCGAAATATAGCGTTCAAGTTCTGTATAAATTTGTATTGCGCACTGTAAAATGTTTATTATTTTCATTTTCTTGGTAATTGCTTACCTGCTCAAGACCTCTGTGTTGACTTCATTATTATCGCTGTTTTTGATAGCATTATCTTTATTTTGTTGTGGTTTTTTTTTTTTTTTGGAGAATAATATTTTTTATTTTCATTTATAAAGAAGAAAATATTATACAAAGCCAAGGACAAAACATTTTTTATTTGAACTTATACTACTGTAGTGAAAAAGTAAAGTAACATCAACATTTTTCCAAATATAGGGTAAGTGCAAATAGAGAATTTATTACGACTTACAAAAGTGATGTGACAAATGTGTTGGATATTGAACTGTATCTAGTGTTTTTGGTTCTTCATGCATTTTTTGACAAAATAATTTTGCGGTGACTGAATAAGTATCTGCCAGCTAAAGAGGTCTGCTTAGACATCTATACACATTGTTTTTTCCTAAAAAACTTTCAAAAATATTAAAATAACTTAATAAATCTTAGTTTTATAATAAAATAACTCTATCTAACATGCTAGCAACAAATCGGATTAAGAATTATCGGTAACGTTAAACTTATCGATAAAAAATTAAATTAGATTTTTTTTGGTCTGCGTTTATAAAATATTTTGAAAAATATTATTGTATATATAATATAATATTTATATAATATATCATTATATATTATTATATGTATATCTTTATATATGGCTGAAAGTGATTCCTATTTTGTACAAATATACTTTGATCCTATAAGGTCCGGTCAGATTACTATACACAGTCAATTTTTATATAGTTTGCTAATCTAGTAGTAGAAGTCTAGATTGTCTCAAACGAATCTAGATAGATCTTTATACCTTCCATTTCGCTGAATATACCTTTTTAAAATTGGCTTGCCTATCTGCCACATAGTTAATGCCTCTTACAAATTTCCACATGACATAAGATGCAGCAAGGAATGTCATTATTTCCTTGCCAGCAAGTTTTGTAATAATCATAAGTCAAACTGATAGGAGCTCGGCACCGCATGTGAGCCTCACTGTCGGATAGTATTAACTTCCTGTTGTTGATTTGAGTACATCTGTCGATGGCGTAAAGTTTCTCATAGGGAACACCGGAGGGTTTCCCAGTGTATTCCAAACATTTGACTCTGGGACCAAACATTCATGCTCCCACTCCACTGACTTACTTTGACTCCTGAGAACGGTAAGTCTTTTAAAAAGGTGTGTAGCTTCGAAATTGCTCCATTACGAAGGGGTTCGGTTTTAATGGTAGAAAATAGGCAATTTTACCACATCCTTATGTTTAGCAAATAAAGGCGATTGCTCTAGGACATTCCTTATATATAAAGATGTATTTTTAAATTTTCAAATCAGTTTTCTCACTTTTCTGTAACATTAAATTTCATTCCGTTTTATTTATTCCTTCACATTTTTATACCTTTTCAAAAGAAAATAATTTGTTCTTGAAATTAAAACAACGGCAATATAACTGCTTTCAGTAGAAAAACGGTGGAAACTGCAAAATACTCATGAGCTGTGCAAAACGACGACTAAGACAACATTTCCCTTGTTAATGAATTGCCAAGTTTTTTATTTGGGATTCTTCTGTGTGAAGGGAGTGTACAATTTACATTCGTGAGCAGAGCATTAAGTTCTTTGCATTTCTTCAGAATTTTTATTGTTCTTTTTATATTTATTAAAAATGTACAAAAATAAAGAAAATACAATAATTGCGGTTTAAAGCCTTATTACGACGAATATTGAAACTTAACGACTAAAGATCGGGAAAAAGAGCAGAATCACAGCATGTGCTGTGGCAAAACAAATAATAAATGAGAAGTTGGCAAAGACCATTTTAAAGGGGATGCAATACATTACACTTTAAAGAGAAAATTAAACTGAAGTGATAATTAAAATCGAAGGGAAATTTGTAAACGTAGGTAAAATATTTTTCTTTACGAGTATTCAGGTGAATTAACTTGCATAAAGCCGTAAAGATTTGAACGCAAGACAATATTTTAATGCCGAAAGTGTTTGCTGGTCTATTATTATAAAACAGATTGATGTGTAATTACTGGTTTTCCTTTAAAAACCTGAAATGTTTGTGTAAAAGTTAAGAGTTTGAAGCTAATATATGTATATGGTACACATTAAATACATATATGTATATATATATTTTATACATAAATATATACATGTATAAAAATATATGTATATATTTGTTTTTACTATATATACATGTTTATACTCTCAATATATATATATATGTTTTTACTCTCAAGTTAACGATTTTTTTTATTCAAATTAAATTTTTTAAAAGTCCAACACAACTTTTTGCAACGCAAATTCAATTTTTTTCATTTCAAATTAAATTCTTTTTATTTCAAATTAAAGTTTATGTATTTCAAATTAAATTATTTTTTTTAAATTAAATTTATTAACTTCGAATTCAATTTTTTGTTTATTTTACTATAAATTTACTAAATAAAATAAAAATAAACTTATTGTTCAATTCATTTTTTTAATATTTTTAATAATTGTTACAATCTGAATGTGAATGGCAAAGACTTTAATGCATAGCCGTTGTACTTAACGTCACGTTATGGACTTCTAGAATCTTTTTGCCAATATCTTTTAAGGTTATGGATGGGTTTCTTTCGACATTCTCTTCAATTTTATTTAGTATCATGGCATTTAATTTGGAGTGACGTTTTCCACCACGGTTTTTTGTGACATACAACCATCCTTCTTATAACGATTAATAATTTCTGTAGCAGTATTTTTATTCATAAAACTTAATTAATATATTTTTTATCTAAACTAATACTGTTATATTTTCCACGTCTCCTACGATGACGATCTGGAACAGATATGACTGAAGTGTTGTCCTCTGATGAACTATCTGTCTGAAGTTGATTTTGACGACGATATTGTGCACTAGAAATTTTTTTTACTTCAGTAGTATTAAGTTACAAATTAGTTATTTAGTGCACACACTTATTAAAAGGTTATCACAAGGTTATTCTTGAAAAACCATGAAATTAAATTTTTTGTTAAATAAACGAATAAAAGTCAGTTCATTTAAGCAACGCGTTCTCGTTAAAGTTCTAATTTTATTCGTTAGTTAAGAAAACATACAAAATAACAACAAATATGCAGCAGTTTTTTGTAACACATACATAATTTTTTATTCGTTGGCTAAAAGCAACTTTTAAAATAAAAATTAAAAGCACCCTCTTTTTATAAAACTTAAAGCTTCGTTTATATTTGATCGTATTATTATAAAGTTAATTTTTACATTTTTAGCCAAATTAAGCTTTAAATAAATCGTATTAGCATTATTTGTGTACTAATCTTATTATTTTTATTATTTGCGGTACCGAGTTTGATCCAAAATCTTCAACGACATAGTCCCGCACGCACAGGTTGCCAAAGGCGACTTTACTTCTATTTACTTCTTTTTCTAGACTGTCTGTAATAAAAAGAAACAATTCATGTAAAATACTTATCGAAAGTATTTACAATGTTGTCCGAAAATCGTTGTGATAAAAATATTTTAAATTATGAATGCATTTAAAAAAAATTGTGCTGATGGAGTATTAAACTTTTGCGAATAAGTCCATTCGCGATAAAGTTAAGAAGTAAAGTTGACTAAAATGCAAAATTATCTTTAAAACATGAAACTGAAGATGCAAAATAGATATAAAAAGTGTCTTGTTTTTAATTTCCATTTTGAAATATTACTACCATTTATTTCAAAGATTTTACAACACAAACACTCGTAAGGATTTATAACTATATGCTAATCTATAGATTCATCCCTACGCGAACGGGAGTTTACTTAAATGAAATAAAACTAGAGTTGTCTATGGGAGCAAACGAAAGCAAACATTTGGGGAGATATGAAAAATATTTTTTTTTTGTTTTTCGCAAACTATTTTTGGAATTCCGGTGCATGCTTAACATTTTAAATTTTCTATTAACTCGACTAACAAGCAGAATAAGAATGCACTAGCATGCGCATACAATGTTAAAAATTCGAAAATGTAGCCAACGGAATAGATAAGGTCATTCTCAACTTCCAGTTTTGCGGTTAACGGAAGTGGCAGGGGTCTTATACATTTATTCGCATTAACGTTAACAACAAATGGCTACCAAGCAGTGCGCCACATACCCATTGTTTTGAAGAGACTGAGTAAATAAGCCTGAAGAACTTTATTTTGCATACACACATAATTTTAATTCTGTTATTAACTCTGCGCTTTGTTGCCTTTTAGAAGATTTTTTGCTTTTATGTAGCGAAGTATATTTTAGTTTTCAAAAAAAAAAAAAAAAAAAAAAGCGATTAAGAACAAAAATATTAAAAAATGGATTAGACTTTTTACATTCATTATTAGGCATATCTTTAGAAAGGTTCAAATTTCAATGAAAATATATTCCTCAAATAGTTTTTATACATGAAGTCGATATAGTTTAACGTAACTGTATAGCATAACCCCGTACTGACTGAAGAACAAAATTATACAGTAGACTTATGTCTATTCGCAGGCCAACATTTATATCAATAAGGCAATACATTCGCTTATTGGTGTTTATAATTGATTGTTGAGCCATTTATTTATTCAACCTAGTAAGCATTATTTAACCGTAGATCAATCCTTAAAGAACTTCATAATTCTAGCTATGTATCACTTTTGATACATACTTGTGTTTCATAGAATTTTCACAATTATTGATAGATGTTGTTACAAAATTGAAATGTTTTTATTTATTTTAGTTCATTTTAATAAAACTATTTTACATTATTACATTTTATTATCACTTTTATAAAATTTACGCCAAAATTTTTGACATGATGTACATTGCAGCATGGTTTTTTAAGTAAAAATTAAACACTTCTAATCAGCTTGTTTTTATTTTTTGCTTGCTTTGTGGCGATTTATAAATTTCCAAATGTTTATTTTCACTCCCATCAGTAACGCTGCCAATCGAGGGCTAGCTGAAACCTGATGCCACAAACCATTGTTATATTTCGCTAGAAACATGTGAGATAAAAAAATTTCCTGTTGTAATATAACGTCGATTATGTCAATAATAATGTTCTCTCTTGCATTCCTCTCTGGTGTCCCGGATACAAGTTTCCACAAATACGGCTATAAGTAGTTGCTACGCACGTAGCATGTACTTGAATCTAAAACTGCCAATACGATTCCGGTGGACCACGAAATTTATAATGACCATAAAATTCATTTAGTTACTAATCTATAGCGACAAAATTATTGCGATTATTAAAAGCTGAAAGACTTTCAGCTCAGTTTTCGAAGAGGAGTAATAGGTGTAAATTTATAATCTCTTCCGAGTAGCACGTTATCAAAGCGAATAATTCTGTTATCTCATATGTACATAGGTGACCGAAATACTATCATCTGTAATATCTATGAAATAAAACATGGGACGAAAACACTTTTTTCTGTCTTGTCTGTTTGTCTGTCACGGAATATAAATATGAGAAGAGCAGTAAGAAAGATTCTACAACATTTCATGGGACAGCTGCTAGCAATCTGCGTGAAAATTGGTAATATTTTTTCATCCCGAACTGCTAATACGGTTCTCTATTCCAAGTAGTACCATGTTTTTCAATTAACATCCTATTGTCATGTTTGTAGCTGTCAATACTTGCGTCAGTTTATAAGAGGAGCGTCTGTTATCTTCTTCTTCAGAATCTTCAGTAGTAAGAATATTACATATATATGTACTTATTTAATCGGTCATTACAACCTTTCTTTGTAAACTGGAAATGTCTGACATGAGGTTTGAAACTTTGTCTGACGTCTAATAAGCTAACATAGTGCATACTAGAGGCTACTTCAATCAATATCAAGAACAGAAAATTCAACTTTTTCACTTCCATCCAACACTTAACTTTCAATTCCTTATCATATATCATAAATAATGTATTATTCCCGATAAAACTTCACAAAATCTTTTGAAAACTTAAAAAAATTACATACTAAGCACCAAAGAATCCCTAGTAAAGTCGTGTGTATCATAAATAAGCCAGAATTATGAAGTTTTTGAATTTTTTAAGTCCTGCTCAAAATTTTCTTTTTTTATTTGGTTTAAAACAACGACAATCACAATACTAACTAATTCAAAAAATATCAGACATCTTTTTCTGAATTAAAGTTATATCGCCTCAAAAATAGAAATGTATCATTTTTGATACAAAGCTCGATCTATGGTTAAACGTAGTCGCCGTATGGTCGCCGTAGTCTAGTAGATAGGTCGTTGGCTTATTAGATGTGAGGAAACGGTTCAAGCCCCAGGTCAGACATCTCCAATAAACCGAAATATGAAAAAATATTTCTACGGCGACTTCCGAAAGTAAGAATTTTTCTTCTATATACCAACAACAACCGATCTGACTCGCCACGTGGTAAAATGCATTTGTACACCTTCTCGCTCTTTCTCAGCCAATTAGTTCTCTTGGCCTAGTATCATCTTACTGTCTCGTCACTCTACTCGTTACGTGTGGTCATTACATACCTGTATACACAAACTCTTCTAAAAATCTTTAACTGAATTCCAGAGATACAATACTTCTTAGACTTTTTAAAGTAGCAGAAGGTAATAAAAGAATATAAAAAAATGTTTTGTTGTTTAGTTAGGCGAGAGACGATTGTGAGAAAAATAATTTTTTTGGTGAGCAATTGTGCACCGACTTAGCTCCGATTTTTGTCAACGAGATGGCGGAATAGCCACAAGTTACTGTACTTCCCCAAATTTTATAGGTTCTAGATATCCGATGACTGAACAGCCTTAAATTAGAATCCTTCTTCTACTATTTGAAAGCATTTAAGACTTAAATATTCCTCTGTCTATAATTTGGAATGTAATTCTTTCTCCCGTTTTAAGTTGTAAGGTAGAACCAGTTCGCCTTCTTTGCAACCTTCAGTATTGCCTGCTCAATCGTAAGTTTCTTTCATCTTTTTAATGACTATTTTTATTCGTGAGCGCACAAAGTTATATAACTCATGTTGATGTTCTTCTTTTTACACACAATTATGATAGGCTTGTCATTAGTTTCCGGTACATACCTTACCCCATTTACGAATACAAACTTGGCAGAGGTTCATGATATTGAGGCGGTATGCCAACAGATATTGCGGGATATGCTCGTTCCATCCTTTTTGGTGCTCGCTTTCAAACTTCCGGAGTTATTCCTCCAAAGGTTTAAGGATTTAAGGTTCTACCCTTACTTCAGGCTGTAGCCTTCTTATGCCACATATATGCAACTTTTTTATGAATGCCAGAATCAAAATAACAAATTAATATTTATTTGTTCTTTGTTTGTATTGTACAGATATTTTTACGCATTCAATTACTTTGATCTTCTGCTTTCTAACTTCTAGGAAAATGGTTTTGTAGTTTAACCCTTAAAATTTTCTTTCGTTGTGTTTGTTTTATTCTTCTTACTGTAAATTGTTTGCCATTTACCAACTGTTTATATATTCCCTTTTTTATTTTTATTTTGTTATCAATACCATATTAATATTCAATCTACTCGATTATTCCAGTCTTTTGTCGTTAAAAGGTCTTGATGTTTTTCTCAGCATCGTTCTTTCCACTACTTCTATACTCTTCTTTTACGATATAGGATATGTGTACATCCTATATACATACCTGAGAGTGTATAAGTTTAAATAGGTTACCATTTCTGTTTTTAATTTTTTGTGGACGGCGTTTTATCATGTTTTTAATAGCGGGTTTTTGCTTAGCTTTTAAATTTCGTTTGTATTTCTGAGGTTGGCTTCGTCATATTGATATTAGAAACATTTACACATATTGGGACAATACCTGTTTTTCTTCCAAAATGTGCGACTAGTTATTACAAAATAAAGCTGACACGTATATATGCTTTTTCTGGAACTAGTCCGATTCAGATATTGCTAATATTTTTAGTCATTAATTCTGAAGAAGGCACAGTGGTACTATTTGACTTTTTCCGTTGGAAATAAACTATTATATTGAACTAATAAATATTTACAAACATTTCGAAAGGTTCAACGAAATACCAAAAATATTTCTTCGGCGCCTTCCTCTCAGCAGATTTCTGGCAAAAATTCTGAGAGTAAATAAAATTGCCATGAAAAGCTTCTCATAAATCTGTCGTTCGGAGTCGACTTTCAACTGTAGGTCCCGCCACTCATGTATAAAATTAACACACACAACATAAGCTAGGTCGTAATCCTGACTAAAGAGTTGTAATGATCAATTATATGAACCAGCACCTTTAAAAAAAATTAAGGTTGTATAATTTCGAAATAAAACAAGATTTTAAAAAAATTTAAAAAGAGTTTATAGAATTTGTTTAAAAATTTAAAAAAAATGTATTCGCTCTCAAATGTAAACTTACAAACTAAAAACCAAAAATATAGGGGCCCAATTAGTTGCAGCTTGAAATAAAGCTATGTTCGCACGAGCATTCGAATTACTTCGCTCTCTGTTTAAATTACTTATTTGAATTATCATGTTCACACGGCAACTTTTTAATACTTTTTGACAGTTCTTCTTTTCTTCTTCTTTTTATTGCTAAACTATTTGCTGTAAAATTGTGATAATAATGAAAAAAAAGTAAATAAAAATTTTTTCTGGCATATTAATATTTTTAAATTATAAAGTTTATACATCTTTTTCAAATGCTGCAAATACTTTTTCTGTAGAATCAATCACACAATCACACACACAGTGGGTTCCCTCGCTAATTTCGCGAATATCCTTCTTCTAAATAATACTTTTTTTAAGATGTTATTTTTGGATTCCGTTATGGTTTATTGTTTACAATATCTATTTGTTTATATTTTTTGTGCTTTGACAGCTAGTGATGGCAAAAATACGATACAATTTAGAGATTACATTGATTTTTAAGTAATTCACAGGGTAATAGAAATTGAATTACATACAATTTGGGTAATTCGCTCACAAAATTTTGTATGGTGAATTACGTAATTCAACATTCAATTCAATAAAATGAAGTCGCCGTAGTCTAGTAGGTAGTGTGTTGGCTTATTCGGCGACTTTCTCTATTATAAATATTTGTGTGAACTGTAAAGCAACATATTTAAAATAGTTTAATTTTTGAGTTTATCACTTAATATAAACAAATGATTAATTAACTAATAGTTTTAATTTCAAAATTTAGTATCACATCCTTTTTGCTTAATTACAATGTTCAGCCTTTTTTGCATTGATTCCACTTTCTAGTTGTTTTGGAGGGTTATTCTTGCCCATTCCTCATTCAGAGCTACTATAAGGACATTCTTGTTCGACATCTGGTGTTGGCGGACGTTTTAGTCGAAAATTGCCCATAAATATGAAACTGAATAAAATTTTTTTATTTTTAAAACTTATTCTATAAACTTTTATTCAAAATTATTTTAATGGTACTGGTTGAAATAACCTGTGAGCCACTGTATGTTGAAATTTATGGAAACTCTAAAAATCGTAGACTTTGGCTATAAACTCAAAAATTAAACTATTTCAATTATGTTGCTTTAAGGTATAAACACATAGACGACAGATAACAGTTCGGCAGTTCGACAGAAAATTCTGCCAACAGTTTTTTCTGCCGTATGCCGACTGCTTAAATTTTTGGAAAGCAGAACAGAAAAAAACGTCTGACACAAAATCAAAACAACTGAATTTAAATATATTTTTCAGTGTTGACACTATCACTTTTTTGTAACCAAAAATAAACTCACTTATGAAAAAACCGCACACACAAAACATTTATCAAATGAATTCAGATACAAAATTGAATCTATACTTCTATTTTATTTATTATGAATACATGGAATGCTTTTTATTTCTTTATTTAAGAATTGTTCTTTCTCTTCAATAATATAAGTATTTTTAGCCGTTTTTTTATTATGATTTTATGTTGCATTGGCATCACTAATTTGCTTTTAGCTGCTCACAAAAATAGAAATTTTTTTAATGTGGGCAGAACTGCTTAGGTTGTTGTCTTGGCTTTTTCTGTTCTGCCTTCCATATAATCGTTTTGATATAAACGAGTGTATTCTAAACTTGGCAGCTTTCTGTTATCTGTCGTCTGTGGTCTCTGTGTTTATACCTTTACAGTTCACACAAATATTTTTTATTCAACCGCCCTGCTTCTAAACAAAAATTCTCACAGACCGGGTTGCGTATGAATATAAAATGTTAATTTTTATATAAAATTCAACACTCATACAACACGTTGTACGGATATGTTAAAAAAAATTTTTAATTTTAAGTTTTTCAATATTTTTATTTTTATGAGGCAATGAAAATTTAATATCTTTTTAGTCCTTTATACTTTGTTATTCTTCTTTTATTTTAAGGGTTTTAAAACAATATTTTTTTTTATTTTTAGGATATTAAATAATAAATAGCACAGTGTAGTAATAGCATCTGTAAGTAGGTGCTAAACCTATTCCAACTTACAGAATAAAATTTCTGAGTAAATTTATTTCATTATATACATTATATGCTATACAAGTTATCCAAAGTTGGAATAATAATTTGCAAGATTTCAGTTTGACAATTACTTTTATCAAACTGTTCGACACTATATAAAAAACTAGTTGAGATACTCATAATAATTTTCAGGCAATCCATATTTTACATTTTAAAATGTTTTTAAGTTTAGTTTTTCTTTTTGCAAACAACTAAAGTGGATTTTTTAAATTAAAGACTTTATATTGTAGCTAAATTAATCAGTTCAGAATATTTTTTGCCTCGTGAACAATATAGGCAGCATAATTTGGTTTGCAAAAAGTTTCCATCAATATGCATTTTTTTCCGTAAAAATGTTCATTGTGTCTGCAACTGCCCAATGGAAGTACTTCTTTCTTGAACACTAATGGAAAGTAGTTTTTTCAACAAGGATCTTTATCTCTTTTATTTCTAGAGAATTTAAAAATTAAAGTAACTTCCTTTAACATTTACGATAATGCGCATTATGGGCTGTGTATTTAGTGAGTATTATAATGATAGTCTTTATTATTGTTGCATTTATTAATTATTGTTTTGTTAGGTTGTTTATAATGCTATGCCTAAACACAGCAGTTTTAATTCTTTCCTGCACTGTTTAAGGTGCTGGATGAGAATAATGAGAAACACGTTGTTAAGTATCTTATTATCAAAATGTTTCTGACTTTTATTCAAAATTCTTCAACTATTTATACTAATTTCTAATATTTACAATCATTCTTAAAACTATACATTTCGCTCTTTCTATTGCAAAGCATGAATCACTTGCGACAATTACCACGGGATGATTGGCCAAAACCTCACTCAATATTTTAATAGTTTTACTCCTTACTTTATAAATGAGCCACTTTAAAGTTATAAATTTCTTACTGATCCTTTCTGTAATCCAAAACATTTATGATCCCTTTAAAGTGCTTTGACTCATGTTGTTAATTATATTGCATTTTCTGTTTTTACATGTGTGGTCTTGTTTGTGTGCCGCTTATTAAGTGTGTCTACTTTTCTATTTCCCTTGTCTCTCAAGTTTTATTATTACATTAAACAAAATTTAAAAATTGTGTTAAACATATGTAATTAGAATCTTTTTACTTCACTTATTTGTATTTTGGGTATCAAAAATGTGGTGTGTTGTTTATCGTTGTTGTGATACACTACAGTATTTTTCTTTGTCAACAATGTTTCTTTGTTCAGTGTTCTTGCAGAGTTTAGTAATATAAGAGTTGGTCACATAGTTTCATCACATTTGGCGCAGTCCCATTTATACATTTGAGTTAATTTCGGTTTTGTACGCCTTTTATTGCTAACGTATGGAGAACTTAAGCCATTGTATGCATTTCGGTTATTGAGCTTGTACATAATGTTTGGAACATTATTGTATTTATTTTTTGATTTATGCCAGTTTCTTTGTTTTTTTTTCTAGTACAATCTTGACTATTATGATAGTCTAAATTAATGAACTTAAGTTAGAATTTTTTCATTCATTCATTTTTTTGCCTGTCTGTCAGATGTAGTTTACAAAATTTATCTGTAGAAAGTCCTTGTCGACAACAAAGCAATAAAGTCTGCAATAGAGGGCAAGTTTAGGAAGTTACATTAGTTCTTATTATAAATATTGTATCGCAGCTATGAAGCCGCAGTAGTCCAGTAAGTAGTGTGTTGGCTTATTAGACCCTTATCAAACCCCGTGTAAGACTACTACAACAAAACGAAATATGAAAAAATATTACTTCGGTGACTTCCTCTCAGCGGATTTCTGCTACGAGTAAATAAAATTGCTACGAAAAGTTTCTCAATCTGTCATTCGGAGTCAACTTTACACTGTATTTCCCATCACTAATGTATAAAATTATACAACATAAGTGGTGTCAGAAGCTAGGTCGTAATCCTGACTGAAGAATTGTAATATACAATTATGTATGTATGTATTGCAGACATTGCTGGAAGAAATGTCAATTTCTTTTCAAACAATGAATAATTCGAATTCGAATGTATGTTAGCTAATGCCGTTTGCGTTCTAAAAGCATGTTCTCAAACAACTCACCGGATGCAAGACGTCGTCTTAAGAAATATGAACCGTATTTTTAGCATTTGCTGCTAAACTGTATAATAAATGTTATCGATTATAGCTTTAAGGCGACTAAAATTGCAACTGTTGTTAAATTAATAAGTTAGATTTTACAGCGCCAGCTTATCAAATCACCAAATCGAAGATACGTTGTGTTTCTTCCGTGGAAATAGTATTCATACAGCCGGAACCTAACAGAAAGACTTAGTGTAACAATACTCCTGGCACTTAAGGCATTGAACTTGTCCTTTAATGTTTGTGGTGTCCTTCTGTAGAGATATTTCCCGTGCTCAAGCTCCAGTAGCACTCGATACATAAGTTGTGGAAATTCTCGGCTTCTTATTCTGATTAAATTTCAATGACGTTTCTTATACTGATTAAATTCCAATGACGTTTCATACACATTTGATTTTATTTCAATTTACATACATACATAATTGGTCATTACAACCCTTCAGTCAGGATTACGACCTAGTTTCTCACACCACCTATGTTGTGTGTGCTAATTTTATACATGAGCGGCGGGACCTACGGTTTAAAGTCGACTCCGAACGACAGATATTTGAGAAACTTTTCATGGCAATTTTATTTACTCTCAGAGTTTTTGCCAGAAATCTGCTGAGAGGAAGTCGCCGAAGAAATACTTTTTGTATTTTATTTTGATGTCTGGCCTGGGGCTCGAACCCAGGCTTTTCGTCTAATAAGCCAACACACTACCTACTAGACTACGGCGACTCCGATTTCAATTTAAAGAATGAAAACACTAAAAAAGAACCTTTAAAAAAAAAAAAAAAAAAAAAAAAAAAAAAAAAAAAAAAAAAAAAAAAGTGTATCAAGAATTTTTATCACATAAGTGGCCTTAAACAGAAAGAATTGAACTACAGTGGTATGAGAAGCATGTCTATATCGATAGCTGGAAATTCGGTTTATCTCATGTCTAAGAAAAGTACCGACTTTGAATCAACACAGGAATTTAAAAAAATATTGTTACGAAAATGAAAAAAATAGATACCGGTGTTTTGCTTTTACATGGTTTAACATTAAAATTATAAACAAAAGCTACAAGAACAGAACAATGAACTTCTTTACAAATTATTGCACTGCGTAATATAACAACAAACACCAGCATAAAAAAATGGCAAACAAGTAAAAAAAATAGAACAACGAACACTATAAGAATAAATGTAAACAAAATACACAAACAACAATAATGAAATAACGATGTAACGATTTATAGAGATCTCGAGAAGCCGAAGCCACGAACATTCGCCTCTAAGAACATTCATCAGACTGTTTACTCTGCATAGAAAAGACAAGGCAAAACAGGTGAGTGAGTTAGTGAAGTTCAGTCAGTCTTGCGTGAAGACGGGGCGTTTGAAGAGAGTAATCTTGGTTTGAAGATCTCTGTTACGAACCATTGTCTAATAATTGTTATTGTTTATGCAAAGGGTGTAAACAGAACAATAAAAAACAAAGCAATTGTTGTTGTTTACATAAAGTTGTGAACAGTGCCACACAGAATTGTGCAAATAATAAAGAATTTTAATTAAAACTAAACACAGATTTATGTTTATTTTATTTGCAATTCACGAGCTCATATTGTACGTTTTAACGTACGTTTTAAAAACGTAACAATATGTTTCAGCATGAGAACATGCAATTAACAACAAAAGAATTTTATTATATTATAAAATATTGAGTTAATTGATTCGTCAACATGTTCTTTGGATATTAATCTGAAGAAAAATTGATGAGCAATTTTGTACAGCCGTGTTTACACCGAAATCCTTCTTTAAAAACTGAAACATTAGCAGAATGGAAAAAATACTACTTTGCCAGTGCAGTGGTTTGAAAAATATAATATTTTGTTTAATTTTAAAAAAAGTGACTGAATTTGCCAAATACATACATGTATAATTGGTCATTACAAACCTTCCTCCAGGATTACGACCTAATTTCTCACACCACTTACATATGTTGTGTGTGTTAATTTTATACATGAGTGGTGGGACCTACAGTTTAAAGTCGACTCGAACGACAGATGTTTGAGAAACTTTTCATGGCAATTTTTTATCTACAATCAAAGTTTTTTGCCAGAAATCTGCTGGGAGGAAGTCGACGAAGAAATACTTTTTGTATTTCGTTTTGACGTCTGACCTGGGATTTTAACCCTAGCTTTACGTCTAATAAGCCAACACACAACCTACTAGACCACGACGACTTCTATTATTGTAAATATTATTTCATTTCCATTAAGGGCTGTGTTTTGTTAATTATTTTATTATTATTTATTTATTTATGAAATAAAATACAATAAAAAATTATATTCCAACTAGTTGAAAACGTAGTGTATCCTATCTAGGCAGTAGGCTTAATAGGGTGAGATCGACTACAATCAGTATAAAGTAAGCCATAAATATCATGCGGGCATGTTAACAGAAAAATCCTGATAGAGTGCTCAAGACTCAAGAAGTCGTGACCGGTCAAAAAACAACTGGAGACTTATGATACTCATTGAGATTGCATTCTTACATAGGAAGACGCCAAAATATCAGCCGCAAAGCTACATGCAGTCAAGCCTAACATAAGGTAGGGTATGTTATAAAACATTTTACAATTTCTTTTAAAGAACTGCACACTCGCCTTTGGTGAACTTATTTTAAAAGATTTTACTAACAAATTAAATTGGGAAAAACGACGTAAAACACAATAGTTCTCAACCTGCTCTTGACACTATTCTCCGCCTGACATCACTTGATGCCGATACGGTATGTAGTGTCATACGACTCTGAGAATCATGGTGTTAGAATCAGCTTATTGGTGCTCATTCCGATAGTCTGAATGTCTTTCCTGATTTCTGTTCTGAATTCCAAAATTTTCGAAATTGGTATTCAGATAAACCACATTGAATCCATAAGAAATAAATGCACCCGAAACATACAACTGTATGGTGCGGATTTGGAATATTAAATTTCAGTAACTGTGAACGACAATCATTACAGGAACACGATAACGGACGACAGCTTATATCAACAAGGCGGAGTCAACTACCAAACAGCTAGTGCGTCAATCCATTTATTACAGCAACGATTACCAGAACAATTTATAGCAAGAAATTCTGATGTCGACGGCTAGTGGCCACTTATATTATTCGATTTAATGCAATCCGCTTTTTTTAAATTGTTTTGCGAAATATTCCATCAACGTGAAAAAATCGTAGAAACTTTCATGAAATTAATTATATTAATGACAAATTGATGGCATTACTGTCATTTGACGAATAGTGTATAGAACATGCGGAAATAACAATATGTTCTGAAAGAATGATCAAAAATTAAATAAAACTTGACAAAAACTATCAACTTAAAGCACTAATGAAGGAAATTTTCAAACGAAAAAGTTGGTAGAAATGACGTCAATGACTGGCGAAATTTTTTCACCATCGATTAGATGGAAAAAATGAAAGACGAAAACAGTATAACTTAAATGATCCTGACTGCTGTGATAGATAGTGTTACATTATGACTCGAAACTTTCTGTTCCATCAGAATTTATTACCACCAGATGCATTCCTCACCATATTTGGAAATTTTAGTAGATATACTTATCACAACTCATGATGAAAATTTTTAAGATCACTGTATTTATCAACAAGAAAACTGGACTGTACCTGTTACGTATAAAAGTAAGGAATGGCATTCTTCTATGCAGTTCCTATTACAGTCACACCAAAAACGTATGAAAATGATTTAATGTTAAGAAATAAACAATTCTTGTTGAGTTTAGAATTTTAAATCCTATAAAACCTCTTAAACGCAATGAAGAATCTAATATATTCGGTTGTTAGTCATAACGGTGGCCTTGCAAGATGTAAGCTATTAAGATTATTAAAATTGTTTAAATTTTTCTTTTTTTAGTTAAATAAAATTGCGTTGTTAATTCATGTATCACTGCTTAATATTATCTTTTGATTTTTAAATCAGGAAATCTTAGTGATTTCTCTAAGATTCATAAATTAATGATTTTTTTTACCGCTAAATACATACAAAACCATCCGAAATACCAGTATGATCAAGTCTTCGTAGTATGTGTATCATACTATAAAGTGTAAATTTTAGACGTTTTAATTATTCCTATAGTTATCTAATCCATAATCCAGGACTTCTTCTATGAAACTGTGATTTTTCATTGATTTTAAGTTCTTCGGCCGCGGGTGTGGTTGGTTTTACTCCATACTGCAAGCAAACTTTCATTTGTATGTGTATGTTCTTAAAAGACATTTTGATGGTTTCAATATTCAAGTAAATAACTTAAATGATAAGGAAAGGAAATAACCTTTTTATGGACATAAAGTAATAATTTTGAAAATATAAAAGGTAGGTAATTAGTGGGTGAGGAAATTTATGAACCAGAATTAGATCCCAGTAAATAAATATCTAAAAAACATACCCTAATTATTAAGTCGAAGATTAAATGAAAATCAAAATAGCGTAGATTACTAACAGTTTTCTATTACTGTAAGTAAATAAATTCTCTCAACTTATTTTCTCTCTATTACTCCCTAATACAGAACCAAAAAAATTTTGGTAACCCCTGGTATAAATACACATTGTCATGGTTTTGTGATTTTTTATTATAGTCGACGTTAAGTTAACAAGAAGTCGCCGTGGTGCAGTTAGTAGTGTGTTGGCTTACTATTCGTAAAGCCCGGGTTCGTGTCCCAGGTCAGACATCAAAAATGAAATATGAAAAAAAAATATTTCTTCGGCAACTTCCTCTCAGCAGATTTCTGGCAAAAACTCTGAGAATAAAATAAACTGCCATGAAAAAGTTTCTCAAAATTCTGTCATTCGGAGTCGACGTTAAACTATAGGTCCCGCCACTCACGTATAAAATTAACGCACACAACATGAGTGGTGTGAGAAGCTAGGCCGTAATCCTGACTGAAGGGTTGTAATGGCCAATTATGTATGTGTATGTTAAGTTAACAACAACACGTTTTTATTGCCAATAGTATACAGTCAGTTTATAAAGTTCATATGAAAACTGCAAAACAATATTTAAATTTAAATATTTCGCACACACTTTATCATTAGGCGTAATTAATTTTACGTTTTTGTTGTTTACTATGCTTGTTTCCAATAGCTAATTAGAAAGACCGTTAGATGTGCAAGCAACTAGTTTTAAAATTGATACAGAAAACCACTCAATAAATGATTTCCTACAAACAGGTTACTACGGGAAGTATTTAAGAAAAAATTATTAAACGTTATAAAGAAAAATAGCCTTCGCGCCCGGCCTATGGCGACTTTGTCTAAGAGGCGTGGGATTAGCAAATTTGTTTGTTATCGGAGAGTGTCCGCTTATTGAAAGTGTCCGTAAGGGGACATTTCACTGTATATATTGATGCCTATCTTGCTGATTATAAGATAAACATAAAAGTTTATCTAAAGTTCGTTTATTGATCTTACACAAAAAGTATTCATCAGAATAAAAAATTTTACATTTTATTTGTGAATACCTAATGTACATATGTATATGTTATTGGTCAACCCTTCAGTCTGGATTACAATATATATTCTCACACCACTTATGTTGTGTGCATTAATTTTATACATGAGCGGCGGGACCTACAGTTTAAAGTCGATTAAGAATAACAGATTTTTGAGAAACTTTTTCATGGCAATTTTATTTAGTCTCAGAGTTTTTGCCAGAAACCTGCTAGCTTTATATTTCGTTTTGATCGAGGCGTCTGACATCCTGTTTTAACCGTGGCCTCACTTGTAATAAGCCCACGCCCTACGTAATAGACTACGGTGACTTTAAAAATTTGTAGTAAAAGCGGTTCACAAATTGGAATGAAATTTTGGTAACCTGTTTTTCTCTGCCCTAATATTATTATTAAATTCTTTTAAAATTTTAATAACGTATTTTATTTAAAAAAATAAACGAAAATTTTCCATACAACTATATATATAAATGTAAACAAACACTATTCCATTAAACTTTGATTATAAGGCGACATTTAAAGCTGTTGGCTAGTAACTACAGTTGATAGACTGTCTGTAATAAAAACAAAAAAATTGGTGTAAAATACTTATCGAAAGTAGTTGAAAATTAATCAATATACATACAAATATATGACCTGATTTTAATATTCGTCTTCATTGTATGTTTTAAATAATTCTAACTACATGTTATGTTAATTACCTTGATAATTTTCCTCACAATTCTTTTTAAATAAGTTTGTTTTTACTATATTTATTTTATTATATTGAGTAAAACTATTAATTGGCAAACGAACCATTATCTGTATGAAGTAATTTATTTCTATACAACTATTTTGTATTTTGCAAATACTTAAAACTGTAATTGTTTGTAAATCGCAAACGTATGAGTGTGCAAATTAAAAATATCGAAACGAAAGCAATTTGTATGCTATACGTATAATTTTACTTTAATTGCTTTTTAATTTGTACTGTTGAGTGCACATCATTTAACTTCAAGGACTTCTTATTGTTTGCGATATTAAAAACTTTATGTAAAGCTTATTGATACGAGTATAGTACTTTTATGCAAATGTTTCAGTACGATAAATGCATGTATACGTATACGTATTTCAATACACTAAAGTTTTTTAAAATTTTATAAAAATGTGAATATTTTTGGTCAAATTGCATTATTCTACTCAATGCAGTAAATATTTTAAAATGCAAATTCGCTAACAAACATTTTTGGTAGGGGAAACAGAAAATTAACGAAACTTACCGACAATCCTCAATCGAAATTTTTCGAAAGAGAAATATGCAAAATTCTGGGTGTAATATTAGGAAATTTTTAGGAAAAGTAATTACTTTAGTATTTTTTTTTTCTTTTTGATTTTCGTTTAATTCATATATTTGTGTACTCGTACACATAAACAGTCTAAGAAATTTTGGTATATGTATAAATTTCTTTCCTTTCCTCTTATCTTTTTGTCCTTTTTTATTTTTAACCTCACTTTGTAATTTGAAGTCAAGTAATAAACTTCATATATAAAAATAATTAAAGCCCACGAGCGGTTTTACTTTAATAAAAACAATCAGCGGTTGTTTGCTTGGTCTTTTGCTGCGAAAACCTTTTATATTAAATAATTTTTGTTCTGTTCGCAGATGTTCCTGATCTTTCGGCAAGGCTTCACTACTTTGAGGTCCCTGTTCTTCAGCTTCCTTTATCCGCGATTGTGAGAATTGTTTTCTACTGCACCATTGTTATTTTAATTTCTTATATTAGTTTTAATTTCTTATGCTTTCGACCGATTTAAATTTCGAGTTTTTGCTATTTGATTATAAGTTTTTTATTAATTTCTGAATGTAAAAGCTAAATTCCTGACTTCAAACGATAAAACTTTAGCTGAACTTTTTGTTAAATAATTAACGTATTTAAGCAATATTTTACAAGCGGATAATGCGAAAATGGTTAAGTTATCGTTATCGATATGTGGAATATGCACTTTTTAGTTATATCATTTCTTCCGTTTACTCTTTTACTTTTTTGATTCTGTAATAAACTACATTATTTGGTTTTTTATTGATTTAAAGAAATTTGAAGAAAAGCTGTATCTTTATTTCTTTGGATAAGTTTTTAAATTCTAAATTTAATAGAATTCAGTTTCAGTTTAATAGTTTTCAGTTTTCAGTTGTTTTTCATGATAACTGCCAGATGAGCAGCAATACGTAACATACATTTACACTCCTTCGCCACCAATGTTGTGTGTGTTAACTTTACAATTAGTAGCGGGACGTACATTTTAAAGTCGACTCCGAACGAAAGATTTTGGAGAAACTTTTCAGGACAATTTTATTTGTCCTCAGAGATTTTACCAGAAATCTGCTGAGTGGCAGTCGCTGATTGTAATTTATTTATTTATTGTACTTGACAAACGTCAATCTTTTGAGTACAACTATTGCATTTTTCCGAAGACTATAACTTCCTTATGTCAGTTTATTTTGAAGCTATTTGATGACTTGCAGGAACTACGTTTTGAGGTCAGAGTTAAAAATTTGGTGTTTTGAAGTTTTTGCATTAAATAGTCTGTATTATTTCTTCAGTACCGTTATTATTTCTTCAGTGTGAAGAAATAAACATTTTACATTCTCTGGTAGTTACAAAGGAAAATATTAAATGATCAGAAAGCGATTAAAAAATGATCACAAAACTATTCGCAAACGCATCGAAAATTACTCGAAATTAATATAGAAAATGACTCATAAATGATTTTTTGAGAATAGTCGCCTGTAGTAACACTTTTCTCCCGACAAATGAGTCTTTAAAAAGACTCACTTTTTATACGTGAGTGGCGGGACCTACAGGTTAACGTCGACCCCGAACGACAGATTTTTGAGAAACTAAACTGAAAGGAAGTTGGCGACTACCAAATAAAGAATATTATATTTATATTTAAAAACAAATTGTACTTCATTTCATAGCCATCTTTTTACATTAATGAAAATTTATATAGAGAGGGTGAAAAAAAGCATTGTTTAATCATCTATCTGTTCAAAATATGATCATAAATACATACTTATAATCACTTTTCAAACACCTGCATGATGTGTTTTTGATTAATCGTTTTTCAATCTACAGTATAAGTAGAATATAATAATAAATAATGTAAATAATAGTCACATTTTAAACATCTGGATGATTAATTTTCGATTGCTACACAATTTTTTATTGTATTTAAAATCGAATTTATTTTACTCATTGGCGCGAATCATTTATGAGTCCTTTTTTAATCGTGTAACTGACTAATAAGTTTTTGATCGCCAAAAGTACTCTAAAAAGACTGGTGATTTTTCAAAAAACAATCTTCCAAATGCTAGCTGGGATATTACTTATACGCACCCACACTACTCATATCAGAATAATTACTCTGAAAAGTATGCAATAAAATCGAATTGAATTTTGTCCTATAATAGAATTAAATATCACTCATACGTCACGTACATTTCAGTATGAATTTTTTTTTTGGGAAATTTATGTGGTGAGTTAATAACACTATGCGACAAAATAAAATAAATGAATATACCCCGCTAATGAGTGTAGGTTGTAAGTTTTGTTGAGTAGAACTCAAAAATATTTTTTTTTATATTTCTTGAACCCTTCAAACTTGTTTTATTTGACAAAAATGGTATTTTTGATCTTTTCACACAAAATTATTGATTATCCACTTGATTAACACTTGTTAGCCTACTTTCAAAATCCAAAGTTTTTGAAAAGGAAACAGATAAGCCTTTAAAATGCTTCAAAATTACATGTTACAAGTTTTGATCGGGTAAAGTTGAAAAATATGATTTTTTTCATTTTTCAAGTTTAGCTATTCTTAATTGCAAAATTTTATTAAAAAATATTAAATAAGTGATGATTCTACTCAACATAACACACAACTTACTCTAGGTCATAGAGATGATCGATATTTTAAAAACTATGATTTAATCACGGTGATTGATAATTCACTGGTAACTAAAATTGCCAAATAACAGTTACAAATAATTTATTTCATTTTATTTTGAGCGAGGCAGAATTACTATTAGATGATGCTGATTATTTACTTTGGTTTTTATACATGAACTTTCTGTGAAACTTAATTGTCAAACTTCATATAGAAAAAAAATTACATTAAAAATAATAACATTGATGACACCACTTTCATTTTGTTTAGTAGTCTTTTCGAAGTATGTATCTAGTTGTCTCTTTCTTACGAATTAATAAAATACGTTATTGTCATTATTATTTTCTTTTGGAATACTGTGACCACAATCACTGTTTTAAAGAACAGTGATTAACAAATCACGTTCACTGAGAACAAAGTTCTTCAAAAATCACTGGATCGCTCATCTCTGCTATGTCATTAGCTGGGCGTATTTTGACTGTCGCACTGTGTAATTAATTGATTATAATTTGTACTAACAAAATAATGGATACATTCGAGAAGTGAAATGATAATTTAAAAAATTGAAAGACCTAGCAGGTAGTACATAGTAGGCGAATTAACTCAAAGTCCTTGAAATTATATTTAATAACTTATAAAAGATTTAAAGTGACTGAGCTTCAGTTATTTGAGAGCCCAGACCCCTACATCGGTAGTACTAATCTTTAAAATTTACATAATAGGTTAACAGTGTGAATGAATATAATGTTAAAAACGTTTCTTTTACTAAATAGAAATTAGTTTACAAATTTGTTCACAAATGATTTATACTTAAGTAAATGCATACACATATATATATACATGTAAAATGACTGTTAAAACTATTTTAGATTCATAAACTAACATTCAGAAGGTTATAGAAAAAACCATACGGTTTCAATTGCAATGTTTTATTAGGAATATTTTTCTAAATTTCTTTTTATTAATCTTTTAATTTAAAAGCAAATAAAAGTAACAGAAAATTGACAAAAACGTAATGGCGCTTGCTTTAAATCCTAATAGTAGTAGAAATATAAAGTAAAAGATTCAATATTGCAATATACATATGTATAAATTTAATATCATGCTGTCATGGCGAACATTGGCAGCGTCAGCATAAGAAGTATATGTAGTGATGAATTAATGAGTTTAATACAGTTCGTTCCAAATATTTTTGAATTTATTTAAATTTCTTATTCCAAAGTTTCATTGATTGATTTTCATATTTTAATTTTTTTTCGTTTTTTATTTATAAATATTCACCAATTTTATTCCAACAATTTCATTGTAGTTGGGAATATTTTGGTATTAGTATTGCATAGAAAAGAAAGTCGTCTATTATATTTTGTTTGTTTGCATTGGGGATGTTTTGTTTAAGCGCCAAGTATACATGTATGTGAAAAAGAAAAAGAAAGAGAGAAAGAGATATCAAGTCAAATTAAAATGTTAAAATGAATATACATTGTGTGTAAGTAAGTGTATGAAACATTAAAAGTACAATAGTGAAAAAAGTTGGGAGAAAAATAATAATAAAACGCTGAGAAGAACTGAAAAAAAGAAGGTTAAATGGATTAACTTTAATTGTGTGGCATAATAGGCTTGTTTATCGTTCCGTTTTTTGTTTTATTAATTTTAACTCCTTGCATATTTCATTATATTTTATTTCACTATGTTAAGGTTAACAAGTTGTTATTAAATAAAGTAAAGAAATAAAGTCAATGTGGCAGGAAAGTGTTGACCAGTTTGGTAAGTTTAAGCACACACAACTACTACTGATTGGTTGGTTTAATATTATAATATGATTAAATGTGATGAGAAAATATAAAAGTTTTAACATACGCAAGTTATGTAATTTAAATTACAAACAATTTATTTTAATTTTGAAAACAAAATTGACTTTATTCTTTAAGAGTTCTTATCATAACTCGCATGTTTGCGTTTATGTTTTGTTTATGTTGTGAACTACAGTATACGAGTATAAGATTCTGATCATATACGTCTCTTTATAGTACAGTAAAACCCCGCTTAACGCGGGGGATACGTTGCAATAAGTTGCAGCGCTAAACGAAACAGCGTTGGTACTGTGATTGCGTCTTCGGAAAATACAGTTGGAATATTTATTCTGGACAGACTAAGAAAACATCGTTGGTTGGTGCATGGCCGTTTTATATGTGCGATTTAGGGGAATCCCAACTCTACCGCATAATACTGCAACAGTGTTAAGCGGAGCAGCGTGAAGAGGGGTCTTACTGTATGTTGTGAGAGAAGAATAAAAGAACATTTTTTCATATTAGGTTGTAGCCTCAACATGGAAATCAATTTTATATATTCATCTATAAAATATGCAAATATATGTGTACAGAATGTATACACAATGATACATTTATAATAGATATACTACAATAGACTTCTATAAAATCCGTTATACATACATATATTGTATATAATTATACTTTTTTATACTATTGATATATTTTTATAGTTATCGCATTTTATACATGTACAGGGTCTTCCAACAGAGACTTCTGAATTTTGACAGTTGATAAATGCCGCCTTTTTGAAGCAACATTTCTCAAATTACTTGTAATTTATTCAGTCAATCGTCAAGCACGACCATAGTAAACGGTATATGTTCACTGAGTGGGCTCAGAACAGTTGGCAACTGACCCTAATTTTTAGCGAAAAAATCACGTGAGATCGAAGAGCATCCATCCCCAAAAATCATTGTTTGGAGGGGATCTAGGGCTGACGGCATCATCGGTCAATATATCTTTAAGATCAACGTTGGCCAGGATATTACTGTCTGTCCATGATTACCAATTTCTTTTTGCCTGAATTGGATGATTCGGACAACTACGATATGTGGTTTGGACAGGAAAATGCCACATTGTAAATTCGCGCGTGGAGGTGATGTGAAGTGGCAACCGCGATCGAGCGATTTGGCTCCTTTTAGCCTTTTTTGTGAGGTTATCTTATGTTGCAAGTGTATGGAAATAAGCCCAATATCATTGGTCAAATTCAGCCTGATTTATGAGTCGTTAAAAATTATTCATTTCGAATGTGCTCCGCTAAGAGATGCCGGTGAATCAATGCGTCTTCCAAACGAATACACAATTTATCTCACCAGCACTTTAAAAATAGGAAGCTCTTAATAAACATCCTATACGTGGTTGTTTTATATTTTGTATTCATCATACTGCACATCACTTGCACATGCTTGGTTTACCTTTTGTATTCATCACGTTAGCACCTACAATGAAACCATACAAAAGGGATTTGCATTATTGTGGCGTTATTGTGGTATTATTTTTGTTTTTTTTTTCTTTCATAACACCATACGGCCAACTAAGAGCTCAACGATGCGCGTATTAAGACATCTACCAAATTTTTGGGAAAGCGTTTGCATGATGAAATGTTTAAAAGAAAGCAGTTAATTTTAATTGTCTTAATTAAAACATTTTGCATTCCATTATAAAGAAAAACACAATTATAAAATTAAAATTCAAGGTACGGAAAAGGAGGAAATTTTACTATTTTACACATTTTTATGAAAATACAGAAGGCCTATATTTTTGAACAGCTATAAAAAATTATTCGGATGAAATCTATTTTAAACTATTATTCGATAGCCATACGATTATCATGTATGAGAATGAATAAATAAATGAATTCTATATAGTAGGAAAAGTAGTTGTATAATCCATAGTAAGATTTGTATAGTTAAAGATTATGATGCGTGTATGATTTCCTGGCATATGACGCAATTTCTTTTCTTTTTATTTAACGATTACTAAAAAGGGAGACGTCAATACTCACAGAAATTTTGTGTACATGGAATTTATCCCTTTGTTTTTAATTACTAAATTTAACTATAGGGTGGGACATCTAATTTGAACCATCGGTTATTTCAAATTTGGCAATACTTATGTCATTCTATTTTGTCATACAATTGAGTATGTTATCTCCACTGAACATAATGAATCGATTTACGTTTCGCTAGGTGGGCTAACGAAACTGCACGATTTTTCTAAAAGAATCACCTTTTCTTACGAAATTCATTTTCAACTTGGTGGGTACATTAATAAGCAAAATTGCCGCTTTTGTGGCTCAGAAAATCCACTCGTAGTCTTACAGAAGACAATGCAATGTACTAGTCACTGTTTGGTGTGGGTTGTGTTTGTTGTGCATTGGTCAATATTGGTGTTTGTTATATTTCTTTGAAAATGGAGACACCTATCACACCATGATAACCGAATTTTTTGTAAAGGCTCTTCATGGTATTGATGTGAACGATATTCGCTGCAACAGAAAAGTGAAACTTGCCGCACATCAAACGTTTGGTTTAATTAGCCGAAATAGTGATCTCAATTGGCCGCCAAGAAGCTGCGATTTAGCACCGTTGAACTTTTTTCCGTGGGGTGCTGTTAAAGAAAAGTGTTCTGCCGATAAACCAGAAACAATTGAGCATTTGAAGGCCAACATTCGTGATACCATTGTCGAGATACGATCCCATACACCCGAAAAGTGCACGAAAATTGGTCCGATCGAAAGAGGTTCTGCGTGGCCAGCCGCAGCAGCCATATGAATGAAATAATACTCCACTAACCGGAACAATTATACTTCACAAAATAAATTTGGCAAAATTTCAAACCGTTTTCCTTTTATTGAATTTCCAAATTTAAACTTTTAAATCACCTACCCTATACATACAATGGGCAACAAAAGTCTTGAAATCCCAAGATGTGTACGCAATTTTATGAATTTAAGTATTTTTATGAATTTTAATCACAAACCATAAGAAAAATAAAAGAAATTTTCTGGTGATTCCATATTTTTGCAACGCTAAAGTATAGGTACTCCCAAGAAGAAGTCAGAGTAGATATAAATTTCAAAGGCTGTATATAATTTTTTAAAGCTAAAATATTATTACTTTTCTTTGTATGACATGATATAATCTATTATATCATCTTAGTCGACGTTTTTAACACCATAAATATTTTATTAGATATTTATCCATAAAATCAGTGGACTTTTAGATTTTGTTACTGTTCTCCTTATAAAATTTTCAATAGTATTGTAAAATATTTTCACGTCAAAAGTCTTGTAGCTAAATTTATAAATTTTAACTTTATTTTAACTTTATAAAAAACCTTTAAGGGCCATTTTACATTTTGCCGTTAACTAAATGCAGAATATTAACTGGCAGATAGCTTAATTTTCACTATTATGTGTACATAATAAGATAAAAGTGAGCATTAAGCTAAAGGGAACATCATCCTACCTTTTACTTTAAAGTTCACTTTATCTTTGAACTTGCCATATTATATACATATATTACCTATATTCAATATGGCAACTTCAAATATAAACACGACAAAAAAACGTTAATATATTAAGGGCCATTAACTAAAGGGACGATTTTAACGGGCAGATAAATTGTTTTTCATTATCATAAGCGGATAATAAGGTAAAAGTGAGCGTTAAGCTAAAGGAGCGATCGTCATACCTTTAACTTTTAAAGTTAAGTTTATATTTGTACTTACCTTATTATATATTATTTTCAATATGGCAACTTCAGATATAAACAAAATGAGCAAATAAAACAAAAAAAGCCCGTCGTTGCCACTGCGTTTAAATAACACTTGTTTAATTTGAGCAGTGCTATCGACATTGTTACGACACTGTCTAAAGTTACTTCAACTAAACCCAACTTTAACGGCAAGTTAAATAATGACCCTAATAGTTTTTCAAATTAAAATGGATATTGGCGTATTCATTATATTTATTTAAAATAAAAAAAAAACAAATAAAAAACTAGACCTCAACACACAAATTTTAAAAACAAAATGAATAAACGTCGTTGTCACGTTGGTTGTTATCGACATTGCTCCAGCACTGCCATATTTTTGATAAAGTTAACTTTATTTTAACTGTAGGTTGTAATAACGAAAAGAAGTTGAAGGTTCACTTTAGCCGTAGTCTAGAAGGTAGTGTGTTGGCTTATTAAACGTAAGGTCAAGGTTCGAATCCCAGGTCAGACATCAAAACGAAATATGAAAAAAAATATTTCTTCGGCGACTTTCTCTCAGCAGATTTCTGGCAAAAACATGAGAATAAATAAAATTGCCATGAAAAGTTTCTCAAAAATCTGTCATTCGGAATCCGCTTTAAACTGTATGTCCCGCCACTCATGTATAAAAAGTGGTGTGAGAAACTGGGCCGTAGTCCTGACTGGTCAATTATGTATGCATGTGTGTATGTACCTTTCACTAAACCCAAATTTAACGGCAAGTTTTAATAATGCCCCTAGGAAAGTTATTGTTTTCACTAGCTTTAAGGACAACTCTAATGAGTCTTCGCCAAATCCAGTGGTGCTGCTCTCTAGCCACCTGCTTTCTTCTGGTTATTTCTTTTCATTTTATTGATATTATTACAATAAACTCAATAACATTGCTGGTGTTGTAGATGGTTTTGTTGCTGTTATTCAACATGCAATATTCCTTTGTCACACGTTTTTGTTGCTAATTCTAGTCAATGTCAAATAAGTAAGTGAGAGAACCTAATTCTTAACTGCTACTATGCCTGTGGCTAGTACTACTTCTGTTGCTATAACACAATTTGTTTTCGTGGACAAAAGTTAAAATAAAGTTATTACAAAAAAAAAAAAATAAATAAAATAAAAATTGGCATATGAAGCCGTTTATGAAACTATGGGAAGGGTTTTTAATGAGTTTCTTTGTCTTTTTTTCAACTGTATATCAATATAAACAATATCGAGTTAAACAATGATATTTTTATTGGTCTTTTAGATTAATATGTCTTTTGCTAACTTAAACAAAATGGAAGAATAATTGTTGCATCAGTTGTTACAATTAAAACAATAAATTGAGAAATGTTTCTTCCCTACACTATACACATACTCGAGGTTTCATTACAGCATTTTTTTATTTATTAGACCAAGTATTTTACAATTGCTTCATCAGCATTCTTTGAACGTGACTAAATTATGACACCACCAGCGTAGTTACACTATGGAGCAAAAGTGAACCTTTTTTTCTAAGATCGCATTTATGGAACCGTAGGTTTTAAACAAATGAAAACAAAATAAAATGCTTACCATAAATTAACTAAAGATTTATTATATTTCACTAAACATTAAAAATTAAAATTACATTTCATTTCATACAGAAAAAAAAACCAAAAAAAACTCATTTTTGCACTATTTTCAAAAAATTCGGAAAAACTATATTAATAACCGATTAACCTTCTTTGCGAATAACTTCCTTGATGTGACGTGGCATACTCTCCACAAGACTTTCGCAGTATTTTAAATCAATTTCACCCAACATTTCATATATTTTTTCCCACAGTTCCTTAATATTTCCATGTTGTTGTTCAAGACCCGCTAGTTTTCGTTTAAGGATGGGGTTTAAGTCTAGACTTTCTGCAGGCCACTCCATCACTTAAAATTTTTTACTTTTCAACCAAGTTAGAACTAGTTTCGACATGTGTCTTGGATCATTATCCTGTTGGAATATTGCACCATCCTCGCTTCATTTCAACTATCCTAAAGCTGACCGATAGATGTCATATTCTGAGAGTTTCTTTCTACGTCTCACAGCACGAGGGAATGTCTATGCATCCAAGTGGAAATGGAATTATATTCCTTCCTATTAGTCGTACCTCATTTAAGTAAGATAGAGTGATAGTTTGAAGGACCCCTACTAAGTTCATTAGGGAGGGTAGTGAGTACGGATGAACTTGTCAATTGTCACACCAGTGTTTATTATTAAGATTGTAGTACAAATAAAATTTACATTAAATTAAGAAATCTAACGTGAACAAATTTTGAACTATGGTTTGATACATTTGATATACCTAATTATGTAGGAGCTAATAAACTCCTGAAATCCAGGATCACTTTCCTTTTCATAATACAGCCCAATCGTGATTTTCATATTCTACCTTTTAAAAGACAAAGAATGAATTAAAAATTATGATAACATGGAAATCACGCCATATTAATACTGTGTTAAACCATTTTGGAGTGGACTCGTTGTTATCGACCACTAAGTACTATTATGATTCTATTTTAGTGAATCTAAGTGATTGCTTTCACTTCTTTAAGCAAAATATGACTGTCACAAAGCATATTTCATATATTTTTATCGCGCTGTTTCACAGTTTCACAAATCAAGTTCGTTTTAGCGAAGCAGGTAAAGATCTACTATAGGAGGTATTGCGGTGATAGAGTTGCCGTCTAACTTAGAAAACGCCGTCAGTGAAAATGTATTGAGTTGTTGTATTTAGCGTAATAAGGAGCCTATTACCAAATGCCTTGCTACTTAATTTATTCTATAGATTGCGTTCATCTCGGAGCTGTCGAGATTCATTTGGAAAGTATAATTTGTTTGATAACTTAGTTGATTGAATACTTGATTACATGTTCTCTTCTTCTATCAGAATACAACACAGATTACTCTGATTTGTCGTTAAACACTTCATATACTCGACATGGCACCCCCCATAAAAAATCACAAAATTTGTTTTATCTTTCAACATTTTTTTCTATAAAGGGGGTATAATGAATAAAATTAGCATGTGGCGCAAAACCTTAAAAAAACATACACAATAGTCTGAAATTAAGAGCAATTAATTTATTAGAATTTTCTTGATTATATGCATGAAATTTTGTTTGCTTATTATAGTAGCCAAGAAGGCGATGTAAATAATTTCTGTTTGCTATTAATAGGGAATTGGTTACTTTGTATTACTTTCAACGTAAATATGTTGTTCAGAATTCAACACGGTGTATAAAGTTTTGTAACAGTGTAGTTACATAATGATTTAAAGCAAGTTACACATTTTTAATTACGCACTTTTAGAAGTTATAGGGAACAATTTTTAATAAATGTTTGGATTTTCTTATCCTTAACTGATCATTACAGTCCTTTAGTCAGCACTACGACTTAGATTCTCATACCACCCATAATATGTGTATTCATTTTATTCATATGTGGCATATAGTCTAATGTCGAACCAGAACGATAGAGTTTTTAAGAAACTTAGTGGCAATTTTTTTTACTCTTCGAGTTTTTGCCAGAAGACTGCTGAGGGAAGGTACCCTCATGAAATTTTTTGTTCATATTTCTTTATGTTCGATATGTCTGAGTAGGAGGTCACTTCTAATAGGTTAACGCACTACCTACCAGACTTATGACGACTTCTAACCATAGATATTCAAACATTGTATTTTTGTTTAACTAATTTTTTTATTAAATTATAGTTAACAATTTTGAACACAAAAGCACACCCATTCTAAACCTTAAATATCGATTTATGCTAATAAGATTAATATTAAATTACTAGTATAAGTAAAACCAATGTTTTTTAGTATTGTAGTTCGAAAATTAGCGGCCAAAGACGTATTTATGGTCAATAAAGCATGTGTTTATTTACTCCGAACCTATATTTAACTTTCATTTTCCTATAACATTAGAGTAACAGAGTCTTGCTTTCACTTTGCAAAGGAATTCAAATACTATGATGGGATACGTCTACAAATAATCGAAGATAAAATCAAAAAAGAAGCGAAATGGCAACAGTATGATACATGGTTATCTTCGTTGCTTTGTATGTTTGCCTCTCAGCCTACATATCTTTTTGCGATAGTTGTCCAAGTGCCAGTGTAGTGTTCGCTAACAGTTTATTGTGCTGGCTACCAATATAAGCAGCAGCAACAATAGCTAACAACGCTTAACACAAATACGAAGAAACAAATATTGTAACAAACATTTGTGAAAAGAAAGACAAAAAGGATAAAAAAATTAATCAAATTTTCATTCAGTATATTTTCTATTTTTTTTTAAATTTAAATTATATTTAATACAAAAGAGTAAAACAAGTAATTAACATTAAAAGAATTACAATTTACGTTTGCAATTAAATTATTTGACACGAAGAAGAAAAATTACTAAAATCGGTTAAATCTACACATTGAAGGACAAAAATTACCAATTTTGGTTAGAAATAACGAAAAACGGCAACCCTGCTAGCATATAAAACTTTCGTTTTATACTGGTTGGTAGCAGTGTTGATGTGGCGGGAACAAAGTCACCAGCCGACTATAAAACCCAAGCCGTTATAGATTGAGGACAATAAATAAATGTAAACGAAATATGTAGAATATAAATACATATTTGTGTATTATGTTTGTGTCCATGACCATACAGTGATAAATGTAAGTGTATGAATTTAGCTTTAATGCCTTAAGGAAGGATATGATTTCTTTCATTACATCGTCCTATTTTCACAAGCCACTGTTTGTTTTAAAGGTAGGCAGATTTCATTTCATTATACTTTAATGAAATAAAACGGTGAAATGACATCAGTTATGGTTTTATATTATACCGAAAGTTTTCCTATTCTACAAAAAATGTAGGCATTTAGTAAACTTTTATAGAACACATTTTTGTCTTGCACTGTATAAAAGCTTGGAGTGTGCCTCAAGGTCTAGAGAAAATGAAACCATTTTTTTTTGTAATGAAAGCATATGTAAAAGTGTTAAAGGATATCAAGTTATCGATACATAATATCGGGCTGAACATCTGTTCGACATAAATTCAATAACGTATGCACACAACTACATATAGACGATACGTATATACATATTTAGTATAACGTTGAGTAACCAAGAATATTTGGTGTAAATATTTACATAGACAAGTATGTGGACAATTTTTTACATTGTTTAATAGATTAACAATTAATTACATTATATACATATCTTTACCTACTTATGGCCCTGAATCATTTTTGTGTGGAAAGATAATTTGCCGTGTATGTTATAACACTTAAGGTAAATCGGAGTATTTTATGATTGGATTATAGTATGGGATATCCAATAATGAAATTCACTCATGGCTTTGGGAAATTATCCTCATGCAAACACAAATATCAAATATTTGTACACTTAATCTAATAAAAAAAAACAATACAAAAAGGTGACAATATTTTTATGCTTGTTGATACTTATTTTTATATATATATTAATACGCTTATTTATGTAGAACTGACTAACAGGCATTAACGCTAAAAATGCGAACAAAATTATGAAAATATTTTCATTCTGGAGAGACAAACACCCACAGTTACACATCAATAAACCAATCAACGAACATGAAACAAGGAAACATAGAAACATTCCGTAGATAAAATTAAGGAGATAGAAACAATCAACCACTATACTCAAACATTCCATTCAATTTTCATTTCTATCGGGAAACGTTCAACATTGAATATTTTTATTTTTTTTATAGTCATTTTTTTATTATTGCAGTAGACTATAATAGAATTAATAAGGCCTGCTTTGAAGCAGTGCTCACTTCAATTAGGCGTAAAAAATTGTTGTTAAGCTCCATGTTTACAATGTGTAAAGTTAAAGTTACAATTCTATATACCCTGTCTCAAACAATTGTTCATACACCATGCCAAAAAACACCATGTCAAAAAATACCAGCACGATTTAAGTCAAGTTTTTTCAAGAGAGGACCAAAATTTTGAGCGTGCATTAGAAAAAGCAACAGAAACCATTGTTGTGATACGGTGGAATATTTATAAAAGTCCATAAGTCGAATTATTAAAAATTTTGGCTTTCCGAACATTTGTTGACTGCAGCTTTTGAAAAATGAAAATCAATTATGAAAAATGCAACCATCTTATGATGAAGCAAGTTAATAACTTGCACAGATAAGATTATGTACACTGATAAAAAAATTTTACCGTGCACGATAAATTGAGAAGTAAATATGACGCGGTGTTTGCACGGTTTTCAAAGGATCACTCTTAAGTGATACAACCATAGTTTGGTGAGCTCTACCACAGCCTACCCAGAAACCGTTTTATAAGCCGTTGCAGAAGCAGAGGTCCCGAAACTTTTGGACTTTTCAGCGATATTATGAAGCTAAATAGACCGAATCCAGGTTCCGACATAATTTACAAGCCTTCATTCCCTCTGCAGGATGGCGCGTTGTCAGTTATGGCTTGTTAGAGAGAACTTAATTTGTCACAACAGATGTTCTATTATTCTCTTGAGACAAACTTGATTAGTGCTGTGTCCAATTTGCCAATTGACGACTTTCGTCCGGCTATTGATGACTGACCAGTCCGACTTAAATGGTTCATGAAGACAAAAATATAACGTTTCGAATAAAAATTTGCTGTTTGTATACACAAAACAATTGTTTCAAAAACATCTATTATATTAAATTTATTTTTAGCATAAAATACATGTAACAGTCTTTATGTCTCTACTATACATTTATTTTTAGTTCAGAAAATTTAATTACAATCAACGCGATTTAGATAAAACTTCAAACTGGACTTTCAGTAGCGTCTTATTTTTTTAGATTTATTTCAGATTTATTCATTTCTAACGGTTAGTTATCATCAACTGACCCAATTCCGAAAATGATTTCATTTTGCATATACATACATACATACATAATTGGTCATTAAATCTCTTAAGTCAGGATTACGACCTAGCTGGTCACACCACTAATGCTGTGTGCGTTAATTTTATACATGAGTGGCGGGACCAACAGTTTAAAATCGACTCCGAATGACAGATTTTTCAGAAACTTTTCATGGCATTTTTATTTACTCTCAGAGATTTTGTCAGAAATCTGTTTAGAGGAAAGCTATATACAATTTACAATATAGGTATGTATTTAAAACTGTATACAAATTCATATTTACATATTTACAAAAAAAAAATAGTTTTTAAAAGGCAAGTCTAAGACGAGTGTTCGCTTTAGTCTACGCGTTTCATTACTTTCATCTAAAAGCATAACGGCCAGAGGATTCGTATGTTTGCTTAATCTTTGGAGATATTTTTCACTTATCCTTTTTATTTCTTCTCTTACTGAAAGCAAATTTAAGTCCCTTCTTATACATTTGTTTGACACAAACCATGGCGCTGCTGTTATCAATCTTAGTGTTTTTGATTGATATCTTTGCAGAATATCAATGTTAGATTTACTTGCGGTTCCCCATAACATTATTCCATATGTCCAAACCGGTTTCAAAATGGCTTTGTATACTCTGAGTATACTGCTCAAATTTAATTCTGACTTTGGTCCTAGAAGCCAGCACAGTTTCCGAGTTTTTATTTTCAACTGAGCATGTTTAGCTTTAATGTGTGGTTCCAAGTAAGTCTTCTATCAAGAGTCATGCTAATGTATTTGACAGTATTTTCTTTGGGAATTTGTTCTCCATATATAGCCACACTTGGACAGTCTTGTCTTCTTAAGGTAAATGTGATGTGTTGTGATTTACTGGAATTAACTTGTATATTCTATTTAGAAAAGCCATTTCTCTAAGAGGTTTATCTAGTTTTGTACACGTAACAAAACTTCTGTTGAAGACTGGCTTGAAGCTACTATTGCGGTGTCATCTGCGTAGGTGGCTACAACAACATCGTTCGCAATTAGAATGTCCGATGTAAACATTGTATACAGTGCTGGACCTAGCACGCTTCCCTATGGTATACCTGCTTTTATTTCAAATATAGCTGATCTTTCATTTTTGTTTTTAACGTAAAAACTCCTTTGAGAGAGATAACTTTTGAAGAACAAGGAGCCGGTAGAACTTTCTTTATTTTATAAAGTAAGCCATCGTGCCATACTCTATCGAATGCTTGTTCGATATCAAGAAAGATTGCTGAGCAATAGCATTTATTTTCGAGGGCGTCAGTTATATCATCAACAATTCGGTGGTATTGTTCAGGAGTTCCATGTTTGCTTCGAAAGCCGAATTGGTGGTCTGGAATAATATTTCTTCTTTCAAGAACTGGCACCAATCTTTGCAAAAATATTCTTTCAAATATTTTTGAGAATATTGCTAGTAAACTGATAGGCCTGTATGAAGACAGCATATTTTCGGGCTTATTTGGTTTGGGAATCATGATTATTTCGGCACATTTCCATTGTGTTGGAAAGTGGTCTAATCTCAGTATTGAATTATACATTAATGTTAAGAACAGTACACTTTTTTGGTTAAGTTATTAACAGCATTTGCAGATATCAAATCCTTTCCTTTTATTGAGTTTCTTTATTTCACTTGTAACTTCATTAGGAGAGAAATGTCTAATTGGGAAATTCATTTGACACGGAGAATTTAAAAACTCAATGACTTTGTCATGTTCGTTATTACTATTAAGTTCATAGAGCTGAAATGTATTCGACAAGGACAAAGCAAAAGTTTCAGATATGGCATTATCTGACTTACACCAACTACCATCACTAGCTCTTATTATTACATTTCGTTTTTTTTTTGGTCTTTTTAAAAACTTGGTAGCCTTCCACAAAAGATGTTCGTCATATGTTTGGTTGTTTATACTTCCTATAAATTCAGCAGTTTCCTTAGTAAGTTAAATACAATAAATCTTAAAAATTTATAATTAGTGTTGTTCGTGATAGTTTCCAAAGCAATCACGGCATGTAGTGAAACAACGAAACACATTGCATTGAACGCAAAAAACATTTGTGCGACTATATTTTTTATAGGAAGCACAATGGCAGCAGCGTTTCCAACATTCCCTCTTTTCCATTTTATGAAGAGATTTGGGCTAACTTATAAAATTAGTTCCAAATTTGGTTGAAGATGAAAAGGCACGTTTTCTTGAATTGAAGCAACTTATCAGTTCTTTGGCTAAAGCTGCTCGAAATTCAATTGAAGACACATTAATTGAGAAACTGTTAGCTAATATGAATTTCTTATATATTATGTAACTATTATGAATACATGGCTCAATCGTACTCATAATAAACTTTCTTTTGGTCCATTAGATCAACGCCTCCCATTCCTTTGTTGTAGTGCTGTATAATCACAGGGCAATCAATATATATTTTATTAGCTTGTCCAGCAACACGTCGCTTGACCTTGATTACCTTTGTTGGATCAATAAAATTTGAGGCGAGGCAGACACCATGATTGTCCATCCATTTGACGACGGAAATGTGTCCTGACATGAAGTAACTTATGTCCCCTCTTTTCATTTCTTTACCCGCCGGAAAGTTCTTCGGCATGTGCTTTCTACTACATCGAATAGTTCCACATGCCATTATTTCATTTTGCTGAAGAATTTGCATTAAGTTTAGACTTGTAAAGAATTTATCAAAGTAAGCTTCAACCCCTTTTTTGCCAGTGGCTTACATAACTGCAGGACGACAGCTTCACAAGACCGTGTTCAACAAATGGTTTTTTTTCCTGTGTAAATGTCAATATTGTGCAAGTATCCAGTTTCTGACTCACATAAACACCATAGCTTGAATCCCCATGAAATAGGTTTGTCCTTCATATACTGTTTCATGGCATTATGTCCCTTAAACTTTACCATATATTCATTAATTGAGAGTTTTTTGGAAAATGTATATGCGTCAGGCATAGCCTTGTTAATGTGCTCTATAATTGGACGGATTTTGTAGCCATGGTCAGTAACATCAGCCTTACTGTCGTCGCAAAAGTGAATATTGGCTGTAATTTCCTCAAATCGGTTGCGCGTTATGATTCCTGCAATCTGAGCTTGGTGAAATGTTGGATCAGTTGACCAATACAGACGTGTTGATGGGAGTTTCACTAAGCTCATACGTATGATAATACCCATATAAGCCTTAAACTCGGATACGGTCAAAGTGAACATACGCCCTTTTGTACTGCATATAGGTTGGACTGTTCCACTATCATGAGACACAGCTCTATAAAATATACCAAGTGCTAACTAAATAATTCACAACATTTGTGATTTACAACAACTTACCTTCAAAATTACAAACGCTATTGAATACTTCGTACACTGATGGGATTTATTCATGCTTATGCACAACGGGCCTTAAAATGCGTTTGTATGCGCTACTTTCTTAGCATCCAGTAAAAACTGGATTTTTATAAGCAAGATTCTGCCTAAAACGAAATATTTTTTCGGCTGGTATAAACAATGCTGGTTTTATTGCCTCTTGTTCAACATTCACATTCGATGTAGTTGGGTCGTACTCACTTCCATGAGGTAACTTGACGTGCTTAGTTCCCTCAATGATAACTTCTATGGGCTCATCATTTCGCATTTGCAGGATGTCATTTTCTAGAAATAAGACATCTTCTTTATCCAAGTTTGTAACGACTTCTTCGTCGTCATCACTGAAATCACAAAGTAAAATTTGTTCAATTAGCTCTGGTCGAAGGAAAAAGTTACGATCTTGTGCTAATCCACTCATTTTAAACTTAAACACTATTTCACTTTTCTATACAAACTAATGAAACAAGTGCATTTCAAATAGAGACTGTCAAAAAACGTACATAAGTATGTATTTTCATATATTATAACTATATACAATTTGGGGTTTCCCCTTTTTTCAATTCAATATGTGAATACAAAATACTAAATACAGACGCGATTAAATAAACTCAAATTTAATGACAATTTAGAGGTTTTAATTCTAGTTTGTAGGAATGATAATTTTCGTTTCAACCCATAGGTAAACATAATTGCCAAAAATGAAATGACTATTTTTAGACAGTTTGGAGTTTATCCAAAACTGTTCATTATATTTTTTTGATAGACAAAGGCTAAATCCAAAACATAATTGACTCCCATTCGCTTGTGCCCTATTTTTACCCTGTAGTAGCCCTCGGTATAAAAACCATTATTTGGCCAAATTTGGAGCCTCGTAGAGTACCCCAGATAGGGGTTTGCACTCAACTACATTTTTGTTGCCCAAATCTTCTTCTATAAAACATTCTCTGACATATTTGCCCTATCTGTAACCTGGACAAATATATAAGCTAAAAACCCCCGGGCAAGCATACTTGCCTCTGGTCGTCAAAGGGATATAGTAATTTTTTCAAATCTTTACACGCTTTGCTAAATATTCTCTTATCCAAAGGATTTCTTCTTAACTGCCAATTTCTTCGCAGTCTCCTTTTTTCTGCTATAAACCGTCTTATTTCTGCTGTTACTTGAATGAAGTTTTTTTGAACCCTTGGTGTTCTTGGTGTTGCTAGGTTTGCAGCTTCATGGGTGAGGTTTATGAATTGTTCTACTGCATTATCTGGTCCTTCAGCCGTTTCTATTCGTGTGTTTAGAATTATATTTTGATCTAGCCAGTATTGGAATGATTGAATGTTTGTATAATAAGGTTTCCGTTAAAAGCGTTTGTATCAACAGAAGTACTGCAGTTTATGAGTATCAGTGTGTGATCGGAGCTTAAGTCATGAAGAGAATCTATTTGTAAGGAATGACTCAGAATTCCTGAAAATACTGCAAAATCCAGTAAATCTGGAATTTTTTGTGGATCGGATGGCCAGTATGTTGGAGAACCAGTTGATAATGTGGAATAATTACTATTCCTCAGACATTTACACAATTCCTTTCCTTTAGGATTCGAAGGCCTGGAACCCCACCACGGGTGCTTGGCATTATAATCTCCGTCTACAATAAACTTTTGGCCTAGTGATCTAAAAAACTGTTGGTAATCTGAACATACAACAGAATGTCGTGCAGGAAAATAAATCGAGATAATGGTAATATCTCTGTTATTACAATTTATCTATATTAGCTTGTAGAAAATTTTTTCTTACTTCATCGACTATATCATATTTAATGGACGATTTGATAAGTATGCAGGAACCTGCGTCTGTGATTGTCGGGATGGTTGGTATTAATTAATTCATAACCTTTAATGCCAAAGTAGGATCTGCTCGTAAAATGGGTTTCTGAAACTAAAAGTATGTCTATGTAGTTGGTGTGTAAAAAGGATTTCAGTTTCTCGTGTATGGTTGGAAAGACCGTTGGCATTCCATATACCTATACGTAGATTTAATTGCATAATTTAGCTATAAATGTAGACATCATATTTAGTAAAGTGGTAGTAGTTTCTATTTGTTTCTCCATTAGCGCTTCTATTCTTCGGAATGAGCTGAAAATATTTTCATATTGATTACTGCCCTTAACGGCTTGTAAGTATGAGAACTGATTTGAATTCTCGAAATGATTATTATTGCTGTCTTTGTTTTCATTATTTAAATTAGGAAAGTTATGATTATTAATGTCAAAGACTGTTTCCTGATTATTAACAAATCTATTACGTCTTCCTATAAAGTTTTTCTTTTTAAGCAGTTCCTTATAAATTTCGCAGCCTTTATAGCTAGCAGTGTGAGCCTTTAGGCAATTAGAACATTGCAGTTGTGCACTTTCGTTCTTTGTACAGTGAGATGAAGGATAATTTAAGCCACACTTAACGCAACTAAACAATTTTCTACAATACGTTTTGTGTGTCCAAACTGCTAACATCTGTAGCATTGTACAACGTCATTGTTGTTTCTAGGTGGTTCTATTTTCAAAACAGCATTGTATAAGAATTTAACATCGAATATTTCTTTATTCTTATCATTAGGCTCCAAATCCACAAAAAAATTGAGAGGGGGTTTTTCACTATGCGGCTTTTGACATTTGCTGTATTTCTGACTTTATGATTTAATTTTTCTATTCCTTCTTTGATAGGTTCGACTGGAGTAGAAAAGTGTAAGTTTTTAACTACAACTCTATAAGCCCTTTCTTGCTTTGGTTGAAAAGTATGGAACTCTAAATTTCTCCCATCAAGATATTTAACAATATTTCGATAGGAATCTATGGATTTTATTTTATTTTATGATCTGACCATTGTTTGTTGATTTGTACGTAAAAGCTTCAGAACTGATTACCTTTTGAAGGCTCGTTACCATTTTTTAATATCTGCTACATTGTGCACAAAAATTGGTGGCGGTTTTGGTTCAGAATTCTTATCGTTTTCATTATAATCACTTACAATTACTTGTCTACAAGTAATTGAAACATATTACTGCTGGTGCATGGGTCATTTATTGTTGTTCTGCGCTTACGTTGAATTTTTGGTGATTCTTCATTACATACTCTTCTTGATTTGACTTCCTGCCAATTGTCGTCACTACTAGAATCAGAACCTTCTCTCTCGCTATCCATGATATGGATTAACTAAAAGCTATTTTTAGACTTTTGTTGTTTTATTTTACACAGAGTAAATTGTTTGTTATTTTGGTAATTTTAAATTGTAAAGATTTGCGTTCTTTCTTTTGATTTAATATCACGTCCCAGGAAATTCTGTATTAACAACGAAATTATAAAAATTGTAATTATTTAATTAATTTATAAATTTTTTATTTGAGTTTAAATATTTTTAGTTTTCACACCAATCACAATGACACAAAATTCAAAACTGATGCTCATATTTAATATATAAAATTCATTCATGACAAGTGCATATGTGACGTATGAGTTATATTTAATTCCATAAGTTTCTTATTATGAAAAAATCGAAAATTTTTTATTGCATACTTTTCAGAATAACTAGTACCAGTACATGTAATATGATGCGTATGAGCAGCGTTGCCATTTGCCAAGTTTTCCATTTTTTTCCAAGTTTTTTGAGATGCGAAAAAGTTTTCATTAAAATTGTTTTCTAACAAAACAAGTTTTTTGAAAATTTCAAAATATCAATAAATTCAACAATTACACGAAATATTTACATTTTTATATAAAATATTGTGTATTTTATTCGTCCCGGGCATAAGTAGCAGAGAAAAACCAATAGAGGACACCGTTCGCCGGTGTTTCCTTTAAAAACGTTGATACTTTTGTAGAAAACAAGTTTTTTTTCCCCAGAAATAAAAAGTTTTTAAAAAAAATTACTGGCAACACTGCGTATGAGTAATATATTTCAAATTCAATTAAAAAGAAAGTATACATCATTAATTTGGAATTCATTTGGATTTAAGCTATGATATGACAATTCTGATGGATTTTTAAAAATGTTTAATTTTTCGAGATATTCTAAACTAAAAGTTATATACAAAAAACCACAATTCTAGGCTATATTCTAGTAGGTACTATGTCCTGTATCTTCATAGTCTGTACATAGCTGCCAAATGTGACGATTTATCGTCATTTTGACGATTTTGAGCTTCAAAAATATCATATTGACTACATGATGTTGTATACCTTTATTTTGACGATTTTTAGATATTGAAAATTTACCTAATTTTTTTTACTTTGTAAAATAAAAGCCTCTTTAAGCTTTGTATTTGCTTTTCTTTTGCAAATTTAGGTTAGTTATAACGAGGAGTAAAGTATTAAACTTTTAAGCTATTTGCGAACACCTGTGATGAATTTTCTGTATCTTATGTATTTTTCATCCCTTAAAAGCCCAAAAATTAAAACCTCTGCACGAAGGCAGTTCCACATACGAACAGTTCGACTAAAGAACGAACTTTGTCTGTAATGAGATCCACTGGCCAATAGACCACATACGTATGTGCTCGCCGAGAAAGACAAGTGTTACATAGGAAAACATGATTCTCGAGAACAAGTTCTATTATTTCCCTCGAGCACAATCTGTTGTAATAGCGATAGAGCAATGAAACACAAGCCACATTACAACAATGCTCCTATGAATCAATAGAGTTCGATACCCCAACGTCATTAATGAAAAACTTCACTCTCTCCTGTACGCGGTCGCTAAGTCTCAAAATAGACGTTGAGGCATCGGCCTATACATGAGAGTTGTATTACATTATCTTTCGGATATAAATAGTGTAAATAGTAAGAAGATCAAATAAAGTGAAATATTTCTTCACCTGTCTTGGGAAGTCAAGGCACTAAAAAATGTGTCAGTTTCAGCGAACGTCACATTGAATTTTTATGCTCATACCGTCAAGATCTTCTGACTCCCTAATATTTACACCACCCATAGATGATGCAATATTAAAGCGTTATAAACAACACTGGGATAGACTGTTTAAACCTTAAGAATTTTTTCCTGAAAATGATGTTAAACTTCTCGATGTTTGAAAAAAATATCAGAAATGGAAATGAGAGATGGTAGCTTTTAATTTCGAGCAATTTTTTTGCAAAAAAAAATGTGAAAATTATTAATTTTTAAATATTACTTGTTTTGCAATTTTATAACATTTTTTTTCTTTTTATCAAATTTTTATTTCTTTTTCTATTTAAAAAAAAAAACAAAAAAAATTATTGTAGTTGTAACATCAAACCAAATATTTCAAACCTATGCGACCAACTGTTAAAATCAATTTCACACAATGTTCAACGAAAATAAAACTTTTTTAGTGACAATATATTGTTGTCAACAAAAAAGAAGAGTAAATCCAATTTCGGTATCGAGTGGCTTTTTGAGAACTTCATATAAATATATTGTTCGTGAATCCATCGGCTATAAATGAAAGAAAAGAACAAAAACTAAACCTATTTTGCTAAAACTAAAACCTTTTTTTAAAAGAGGAAACCCAGACCAAAAAAAAACACTGTTGCCTGCTGACATTTATGTTGCCATATTGCAGTTAAAGGTTAGACATTTTATAAGCACCCACCTCTATTGTTCATCCTATCAAAATATGAAAAACAAAACATTTAATGAATGCAGAAATCGCCGTAGACTAGTAGGTAGTGTGTTGGCTTATTAGACGTAAGGCCACGTTTTAAACCCCAGGTCAGACATCAAAACTAAATATGAAAATATATTTCTTCGGCGATTTCCTTTCAGCAGATTTCTGACAAAAACTCTGAGCGCAAATAAAATTGCCATGAAAAGTTTCCCAAAAATCTGTCGTTCGGAGTCGACTTTAAACTGTAGGTCCAGCCACTCACATATAAAATTAAGGCACACAGCATGAGTGGTGTGAGAAGCTATGCCATAATCCTGACTGAAGGGTTGTAATGGCCAATTATGTATGTACGTATGGATATGATGTATACACTTCAACGACGTGTGGATTTAGCAAGACGGCGCTGTTGGCTACACAGCTCAGAACAGTGTTAAATTTATACATGAGTGGTTGGACCTACACTTTACTACATCGACAGTTTAAAGTCAACTCGGAACGACAGATATTTTTTGTTTATTTACTCTCAGAGTTTTTGCCAGACATCTGCTGAGAGAAAGTTGCCGAAGAAATATTTTTTCGTATTTCTTTCTGATTAAAATGTTTGACCATGGTTCAAGTACACTACCCCCTAAACTGCCGTGACCTACAACATTTTATTACAAAAATCAAAACCAGGAGGCCTTATATTTTAATAGGGTGATCTGGGTACCTGAAGATAATGAAGAATACTTTTCAATGTATTTTAATTCAATTTTTTCTTTTAAATAAATGTTGAATTTTAAATAAGTTTAAAATTTAAATTGTTGTAACAGTTTTAAAATTTATCAATACTGCTAATTTATGATGCTCTCTAAATTTCCGAAAGTCCTCAAATTATTCTATCTACTAAATAAAGTGAACCATTTCAACTGACAGAAAGTCTTTTATTGACTTATCGTTGTGTTTAGAGTTCATTTGCATTAAAAGAATACATTTTTATACACACATCTCTGCTGTCGTTTACAAAATTATAACTCAAGAAAATTTATTATTTCACTTGGCATTCATTCACAGGCAGTTATTTAAATAAATAAAAATAAATAAAATTTAGATCTTTTATTTTATTTAAATTAATTTTGTTATGAAGGCACATTCTTTTATTAAAATTTTCCCAGGGGTTTAATTTTCTATTCAACAATTTATTTTAGACTTATACAATATGAATGAATATATGGCAAATTCACAAGACTTTGTATCGTGTATGTTGTATTGAATAAATTTTTTTGTGAACACTCTATGTTTTTTGTGAACACGCTATGCTGTATTGTGTATTTCGTATTCCAAACGTCAAAAAGCGATAAGCAGAAGAAGATCAGTTCACCTATATCTCACTTTGCGCCATGGCTATGTTCCAAAAAAAAACACCACGCAAGTTGAAACTGTGAATTATGATTTTCCATAGCAAACCATATAAAGATCGAAGATCAGTGTTACGAAAATACGAAAATTGAACAAAGTAAATATTTAAAAAACAAAAGTAATATAAAACAAAACAAAAAAAATTTAAACAAATAAAATTATTTATATCACACTAATTGAAACTGTTTATGTCTGATAGTCCAAACTTCCCATCCTTGGCGACATAAACAGGATCGTTTAAACGAAGGCAAATTAGCAACAGAGGGCGCTGAAATATATATTTAAGCTTTTTATTTTTTAATATTGTTGTTGTTTTTGGCATTAAATATTTGTTTGTTGATTAATTAAGTTATTCGTGTTTTGATCGCCTGGAGGAATTTAGAGCTCCAGAAGTGTAATTTGATAAATTAAAATTATAATAAATAAAAATAATGTGGAGAAAAAAAATATATTTTAAATAAAACACAGTGTGCAACAGGAATAAATAAACTAAAAAAAGGAATTTGTTGCTTGTTTTCTAGTCCTTATTTGGAACCATTTTTTTTGATAATTTTCAATTTGTTTGCCAGAAATCTGGGCCCAATTTGGTTTCGAAGAGTCACCACAACCCCCCCCCACCCCTTTACATACAGTCCACGGAGTTAACATTTGGTCCTTCGAACCGGATTTGGAATCATTTTTTAATTTGCATCTATTAATTTTAATAAGGTAAAGTTGTTTGTGCTTTATTTTTTTTATTGTTATTTGGTGGTGATTCATACACTTGTAAAGTTTTGTTGTCTAGTCTAACAGAACTTTACTTGTATATAATATAACAGTATATTTTCAAAAGGTATTGGTGTTATAATTTCAATAGCACAGCCATACTCTGGGAATTTATCGGATATTAAAACCAAACGGGTTTTAATATACACTGTTAATCCCTTTTGTCTTGGGTTATAAGGGGATAAATTTTTGAATAAAAAGATCAAATTGGGGTGGGAATAAATAGTTGAAAGTCGAATTCAACAACCCAATTTGATTTTTTGTCCACAGTTGTGTGATAATTAGTAATTGTGCGTTGGGTTGTAGCAAAGTCTATTACCATTAATGACGATCCTTTAAATCCACCTTTTACATGACAGGGGTACTCGTAAATAAATGTTATTTATTTTTTTATTATTGGTGGATCTAAATTTTTGAACAGATGTTTGATTGAACAAAAATTTAAAATTTTGTTTATTAAATTTTTGAATTAAATAACCAAATTTATTTGTGAGTTTCGTTTCGTATTTTTTTGACGTTTTGGTCTTTTATACTTTTAATATTACTTTTAATTTTCTATTAAATCAAAATCTATTGAATTTATTGGATAAAAAAGGATAAATATAATTTTTTTAACAAAGTGAGAATAAATAGTTATGCGAAACTGAATTCAATAAACAAATCGCGATTTATTGGATGTTTTTGCACATTTTGTACCTTTTGATTTTTGATTAGCAGAGCTTTGGTCATTGGAAACTCGTCCTTTTGCCTCAATTTCGAATTGCGCGTAACATTGTAGATATTTATGTCCGTCTATTAGCGATTTTTTCGATATCAATTTCGTTGTTAACCGTAAAGATGGTATTGGTATCAATTCGATTATATAACCAAGCAGGCCGCGGTGAAAATTTGCTTTTTTTCGTTGGGAAGATTTGAATAGTTTAAAATATAATTTTCGTCCTTATATTTTTTCCTGACTTAAGTCTTTCAGTACACTTGACCGCAAGGTTTTAAATACCAAATTGATAAATTTAATCGTTTTTCGGGATTTGAATTCAATATGCCAAAGTCAAGGAAATTATTGACTTTTGAAACATTTGCACAAATGTTTCTGGATTTTGAATAAGATTTTAATGCCACTCAGGAAGGTATACGGCCTTCTCTATAGAAATTCAGAGCGAAGAATTTAAGTTGCTATGGACAAAGGTTAAGGACGCTTATGAAGCCTTTGCCACAGGAGATGAGGAGGACTTAGAAGGTGATCGAGAAGCAGCACGCGAACTTTTCGGCCATTGTCGTTTGGGATACATTTCGGTAGCTGCCCTAATGAGTGAGCTCTCTCAGACTTTGGTCAATCGATGTGAGATGTCCTCGACCCAGTGCCAAAATGGTCAAAGTAGCAAGAATCACTTTCGGAACCACATACAGTTACCACCATGTACCATGGAGGTATTTCATGGTGACTACAAATCCTGGCCACCTTTCCGGGATATGTTCACGGCGGTGTATGTGAATGGCGCTACTATTTCACCTGTCGAGCAATTATTTTATTTGCGGCAGTTTACGCGAGGTGAGGCATTGGAAATTGTCAAAAAATCACCTTTAACGACCCATGGATTCCAGGAGGCCTGGAACAATCTTAGAGATAGGTTTGAGAACAAGAGAATACTGGTGAATTCTCAATTAAAGATTCTTTTTACACTGGAACCTATAAAATTAGAATCGGCTCATAAGATTAAGGGAATCCAAAGAGATATTAATAATTTGATATCAGCACTTCGAATGCATGATATTGATATTTCTAATTGGGATTCGATTTTCGTATATCTCTGCTCCACAAAATTGCCCGTACTAACTTTGTCTCTCTGGGAACAGACAATCCAAAACAAGGTGGAGATTCCCAAATGGAAGGATTTAGATAATTTTTTGACATCACGGTTTCAATCTCTAGAAACTGTGTCTGAAATACGGAATTTTGAACCAGTTGGTAGTAGTTCTAGGCCTGCCCCTGAAACTTTCTCTAACCCGAAAAAGGGAGTTCGATCCTTTTCCACTATGCTGAATAGGAGAGTTTGTACATATTGTTCGGGGAACCATTTGATGAATATTTGTCCGAAATTTTTCGATTTATCTCCTGGGAGACGGTTTTCGGTGGTGAAAAGGTACAGTCTTTGTATCAATTGTCTCACAGGTGGTCATAGACTCAATGAGTGTAAGAGTACTTTTGGTTGTACGGTGTGCAAGTTGAAGCACCACACTCTACTGCATCGAGAGGTGTCTGGATCCTCTTCGGGCGCTTTGGATGCGCCGAGTTCTAGCGGTGCAGTCAGGTCGAATGGTAGGGTCCAAAACTGCTTTGCTGCTACGTCGAGGCAGATACTTTTGGGGACTGCGGTAGTTGGTATCTACCACCGGGGAGAGCCGTTCCGAGCTAGGGCCCTTATAGATTCAGGGTCTCAAGCAACCTTCATTTCGGAAGGATTACAGAGAAGATTAGGAATATACATGCTAAGGTCTCTGGTTTGAATGGAGCATGTGCTGGTGCAGTCCAAAGACAATGTTCGTTTGTCTTAACTTCTCTGTCGGGCGATCAACCTCGTGTGGAGGCAATCGGTTTGGTGTTGCCGAAGTTGACAGGAATGTTACCTAGTTCAACTGTTAACATATCGCGATCTGCAGCCTTATCGGGGATTACTTTGGCTGATCCCAAATTCGATAAAAGCGGTCACGTTGACATTCTTATTGGTGGTGACGTATACCCTGACATCTTATTGGAAGGTGACAGGAAGAGTGTTTTGGGAAAACTAATGGCGCAGGAAAGTATATTTGGCTGGATTGTAACCGGTCCTTTACCAGAGCTGAATTCGAAAGAGCTCTCAAATTATGTGTCAGATTACACGAAAATAGAGGTCGGCAGAGAATCTCAGAGAACTTTGAGGCCGAATAATCGAGGGCATAAATTGTTTCGAAATGGGTCCAAGTCCCTCTACACTGAGATAAATAGATATTTTCGTACAATGGCCTACTGCCAATATTCATGGAAGTATGCTAAGGTTGGTGACACAGCAGCAATAACAGAAGGTATAGGGCCTACCACTAAATGGTGTTTAGGTCGTATTCGAAATTTACGTTTGGGTAACAACGGTTATGTAAAGGCTGTGGATTTAGCAACTGACTGTGGATTAATTACAAGGCCGATTGGGAATCTTATAATTCTTCCAATGAACTAAATATTTTAATAAACAACTTTAGCTTATAGTATCATGGTACAACGAGGAAATCCCGCAGTGGTGAAGATGTTGAAGATTTTGAATTGTAAGGTTGCTTGAGCCACGATCATACCTGGTGGACGTGTGCGAATATGGGCCGCTGAAGTTAAACCTTCCATTTACCGGGCAATAGACCTAGTCCGTCTGTCCCTAGGAAAGTTAAATTAGAAAACTGAAGCATCGAAAAGGACCACCCGCCCACTAGCCAAGAAAAATATCGGACCTCGTTCGTCCTCATAATCCACCAGTGGACCTAGTTCGTTCAATGGTCGTGAGAGCGGAAGACCTAGTCCGTGTGAAGCTCTAGTTCCGATTTAGCAGAGGAACAATAAGCCTCAAAAATTCGATACCTAATTTCCTAATTAATTCTGGCGGATCAGAATTGGAATTGCAGCCATTCCAAAAATTTGGTGAAATTTTTTACGGTGTTCACACTAATACAAAAGTTTTTCTTTTTTATTTATATTCTCTAGAAATAGATTTGGAGTCGATTACTTTTTGGTTGCAGTACTGCAAGGGCGCCGGAATGTTTATGTCTGATAGTCCAAACTTCCCATCCTTGGCGACATAAACAGGATTGTTTAAACGAAGGCAAATTAGCAACAGAGGGCGCTGAAATATATATTTAAGCTTTTTATTTTTTAATATTGTTGTTGTTTTTGGCATTAAATATTTGTTTGTTGATTAATTAAGTTATTCGTGTTTTGATCGCCTGGAGGAATTTAGAGCTCCAGAAGTGTAATTTGATAAATTAAAATTATAATAAATAAAAATATTGTGGAGAAAAAAAAATATATTTTAAATAAAACACAGTGTGCAACAGGAATAAATAAACTAAAAAAAGGAAAGTGTTGCTTGTTTTCTAGTCCTTATTTGGAACCATTTTTTTTGATAATTTTCAATTTGTTTGCCAGAAATCTGGGCCCAATTTGGTTTCGAAGAGTCACCACAACCCCCCACCCCTTTACATACAGTCCACGGAGTTAACAGAAACTGAACAATAAAATTAGAAAAACAAGATGAAAATATAACTGTATTATTTTCAGTTAGAAAGTGAATCCATAATTTTGGTGCAATTGGATACAAAAGTCGTGTCATCATTTAAAAAAAGGGAACTTTCAAAAAGCTTCAAAAAAAAGAAAAATAAAACTCGAACACAAAACAACGCAACTTCGAAAATCTAACGACGCACAGTGGAAATTAGTACTAATTCAGCAGCGACGGAACTCCGAAAAAACGCAAAACGAAACGACGCAAAGAGAAGTATTTATAATCTGATTTTTAAGCAACTAAATGAAAAATATTATGGAAAGAAGTAAATTTGGTAATTATATATGCGAACAATATAATTTTAAAATGTTAATTGTCGACTCAAGTTACATAAAAAATATTTTGTATTTTTATTCTTCTTCTTGATACTGTTATTTACATAAACTGATAGCATGAAACCAATACATCTTTTAAAAACATATGGAATAAATGTGTATGCATTAGAGATGAGCGATCCAGTGATTTTTGAAGAACGTTGGTCTCAGTGAAAGTGATTTGTTAATCACTGTTCTTTAAAACAGTGATTGTTATCACAGTATTCCAAAAGAAAACAATAATGACAATAACGTATTTTATTAAGTCGTAAGAAAGAGACAACTAGATACATACTACGAAAAAACTACTAAACAAAATCAAAGTGGTGTCATCAATGTTATTATTTTTAATGTAATTTTTTTATATGAAGTTTAACAATTAAGTTTCACAGAAAGTTCATGTATAAAAGACAAAAGTAAATAATCAGCATCATCTAATAGTAATTCTGCCTCGCTCAAAATAAAATGAAATAAATTTGAGTATGTAATAATTTTGAAAGAAAGACATTGTTAGTAACTGTTATTTGGTAATTTCAATCACTGTAGTTACCAGCGAATGATCAATCACCGTGATTAAATCAAAGTTTTGAAAATATCGCTCATCTCTAGTATACATAAATGTATCTTATTTTTATAAGAAAATTACTAACAACAGGCATACACTGTTGTATATTCCTTCACCAATACACTCAACACAACGATACAAGGGCTTGTGTGAATTGCCCAATAATGTTTATAAAAAAGTGGTAATTTGAAATATAATTTCAAAAAAATATTTTTTCGCATTAGTAACTGTACGTTTATCCAAATACCACATATTGTATGCCATTAAGTAAAAAAAATATATTTATGTACATATATACCAATATCAATGTATGTATGTATACATATTATAAATGTGTATCTATGTATTCATAAGTTATAGTTATCAATCCTTAATTCTATATGGCTAATATAGACTCCTCAATTGGAATTTTGCAATTTATTTTAGATTTGTTTTTATTTTTAAATTTCACACCATTCATCTAGGATTTGCTGTATTTTATAGGTAAGTACGTAATTACACATTTAAGCCTTAACAGTAAATGTCGAATTAATAGCACTATTAAAACAACTTCTATTTAATAAATTGTAATTCTGGTAGTTTAGTGGGTAATGTGCTAGGCTATTAGCGTCAGGGTCGTAGGTTCGGTTCCCATCACACACTCTGGTCTGTTACACTACATCGATCATATGGCCTAAGTTACTCAAATCCCAATAATTAAATATCATTTGCAAATATATTGTAATTAATAGGTAAATATTTGTAATTTTTACAATTATGAGTGAATAATGAATATAATGCTATTTTTGTGTTCATGTTGTGTTAGCAAAGATTGTTAAGCAAACTTAATTGACTCATTCAAAAAAGTGTAAAAAAGGAAGAAATAATAAGCCAAACCTTTGAGTGTAAATATTTTATCATTTTGAGTGATAAAGGAATATTACGCCCCAAGTATATGGCATTAGGCTATAGTCAGTTATATTGCCTTCGGTTAGTGGAGTGGTGGCGCCTAAACACTTAACTGGCATGCTACTAGATCGTCAAAGCCAATAATGGCAAAGCCGGTCTATGACAAAAATTAAACCTAAGTTCATTGAAACGAGACATGTCAGAGGTTCATAAGGTACAGATAAGATCCAACCAATTCAGATCCCAGGCTTCGGGTGCTGGCAAGATGGAATTGACTGAGTCAACTACCGAACCGTTTTCTCAGATTTCAACAGACAAAATTAAATATACCTTAACAGCCTCTTCGGTCTTCACGGACTTGAACTTTGTGCTTCTTTCAAAAGCAACTTCAGCACCAGTCGTTCTACCATAAAAATAATATATCGTTTTGGTGATAAATCTGCCAATAACCTGATGGGGCGTCAGTAAACTCTGTCCAGTAGGTAAAAGCCATTATCGCACATCTTATGCTGTATAATATGTAAACGGTAGGTCCAGATACGAAATGCTTTAGAAAGTCACCTCCAAAACCAACACAAGACCATACACTTGGGTCAAAAAGATAATCTACTTTGGGCAATCGTTGCCATCATTGTATCATATCATCAAGCAATTGCAGATTGGTTGCCACCCCTACTTAAATCGGGGCGTTCACAGTAGAAACAATTGAAGATCAAAGTCGCATCTCGAACAGATGACCATTAAGGCCTGCTGTATAAAACTGCAGTAGAGTTGTTCGAAGAAAATTAATCAATTGAAAATTAATCAATTTCTCTGATCGATGATACGCAAAGGCGTATAACAGCTTTACTCAATGTCTTGTCACTCAGTCTGAAATTAAGGCTATCAGGAGTTTGCAAATTCAGAATCAGAGTACATCGATTATGTGTATACCAATATTAACTGGCTGTAAAGGGATCATTAGATCTTTGGAAAGTCTGTACGCAACATCCCACATTGTCCAAGAATGTCAAGTGTTTTTGGTGGAGATACCGAGATACCATCAAGTTGATTTCTAGACACGGGGACATTGTAAGAAAGTTCGAATAAACTCATACTTGCTCTGCAGAAATGAAAACCAACTTATTGCAAAGGAAAAGGGAGATATACACCATACTTGAACAAAGGCTGGACGAATCTGGGCAAATATACGCAAACTAAAGCAAACAGGATTCAACTTACAGCCCAACCTAAATTACGGCGTAAAGCGCAAAATAAATGTCAAAATTTCTCATGCCCATATAAAATGTATGAGACCAACCATAATTGCGCGGCGTTAACGCTTTGCAATTGGAAAATCTAATTTTCACAGAGCGTAAAGAGTAAAGTTTGTTGTAGAACAAGTGATTTTTTTATTTGTATACATATATTTTGTTAGCTGCTTTCAGTCCAATTTTGCGATTTTATCTCTATTTTTTATTTTCATTTGGCGATTTTTATTTAACATGGTAAGTTAACATTACTGTTCTTGGCACAACGTTGACGCTTTTATTTAGGTTGCTCATTAAAGTGTAAAAGCTAGGCGCTAAATTACGTTGCGCATTACGCTGTAATTTAGGTTGGGCTGTTAGAAATCGTGCAGCAGCTATAATAAGACATCTGTGCACACACGCCCGGAGACTGGAAATATTTCATAAAATTTTTGCAAAAGCTGTAGTGCATAAAGATGAGCATGATTTCGATAAAATCCATAAAAGCTACATTTTAATCTAACCTACAATAAGTTCTTATCAATATAGCATAAATAAGTATGAAAATTTGTGCTAATATTTCTTTTACAAGTTTGCGTAATAAAAACTGTGCTGGTGGAATTTATGTGTTATTTGTTTTCCAGAGTATTGAATATTAGGGTAACGTAGAGGAATGACTTAAAGTTTTAAACAAACGTTTTATTCAATAAATCTGCAATTTTGACTGCGACTTTTTTCTATATATTTTTAAAAGTTTTATATCTTCAATCAATTCGATCTGTTGGTACTTGTCTCTTTGGCAGTCAGTCTAAATCAAAGCTTCATATTTTTCTAAGCTTTCCAAGTTACGATGGCTTTCCTGTTACTTTAAATAAAATCGATTACATGGTGCGACATTCAAAATATACTCAAATAATAATATAGTGTAGGTTCTGAGTTTTGTTGAGTAGAACTCAAAAATATTTTTTGGTCTCCTCCCTCCAAACTTGTTTTATTTGACAAAAACTGTATTTTTGATTTTGTCACACAAAATTATTTATTACCCAAATATTTTTTAACTTTTTTTGAAAATCCTAAGTTTTTTGAAAAGGGAGAGATGAGCATTTGAAACGGTGTACGTGAGCATATGGTTCAAACTTACATATTATGAGTTTTGATCGGGTAAACTTGGAAAATATAAAATTTTTCTTATTTGTTCAAGTTTAGCCATTCTTAATTGAAACTAAAACTTAATTTAAAAATATAAAATATATCAGAAAGCGCATTATCTTGTGAAGAGATTGACACTTTGTTTGATCAAATCGGACAAAAATTACCGTAGTTATTACGGTCAAACGTGAATTTTACACATTTTCAAATAAACAATCAAGATCCATCAAAAATTCTGAAAATTTCCTAACTGAAAGGTCATTTGAAAAAAAATATATCGTTAGTATAATTCGCAAAGGCGCTAAGTCCACTTTTTTCCAAAATTGAGATTTTAATGCAAAACGGTAACATTATACAAAATACATATTTTACGACAACAAAAAACGTCACTATGTAGGTTAAAGTTGTTGTAATTTTGTGGTTTGCAAAAACACTAAGTCCACAAAATTACGAAAAAAATTAAAAGCACGTGCTAACTCCACGAATATTATTTATTAATTATTTTTAATTTTTGATCTAGGTCATTTAAAGACAGCTATTTTGTAGAAATAATTGCGTTTAAAAAGTTTACAAATTTTAAAAACTGAAAAAGCTACTATGTTTTTTGTGTCTTAGACTAAGGATATACGAATTAGACTAACGATATATGAAAAATATAACACGATTCTTATACTCTTTGAATAATAACTAAGGTAATTTTTGCTCGATTTTATCAAACGAAAAGTCAATCTCTTTACAACAGTACGCACTTTAAGAATGTTACCACTTATTTTATATTTTTTATTAAAGTTTGCTACTATGAATGGACAAACTTGAAAAAATATGAAAAAAATTCGTATTCGTCAAGTTTACCTCATCAAATCTAAGAGTAAATAATATATGTATATATACCCTTTCTAAGAAATTTAAAATTTGTGACATTGGTTCAGAAGTGTTTGTTTAATCAATAAATTTGTGCGTAAAATCCAAAAAAAGTTTTTGTCAAATAAAACAAGTTTTAAGGGTTCAAGAAATATAAAAAAAAATATTTTTGAGTTTTACTCAACAAAACTCACAACCTGCACTATGTCATTAGCTGGATGTACTTCATTTTTTTTTATTTGATCACATAGTGTTATTAAACAATTGTTGCTACCTTAATGACAACAACTATATTGATATATGTTGGTATTCAAATTTGCCATGCTTCAGAAATAATATTTTTTTTTCAATTGATGCTGCTTTTGCTTTTACACATCTACAATATATAAAACATAAAATGTCATTGTTTATAAATAAAATATAATTAAATGAAAACTGTAATTAAATAATGAAGATTAAATTTGGAAAATATTTTCTTGATTTTTTTTCCGTTAAAGGCAAACATTTGCAATATAAATTATTTATTAGAAATCAAATGGCAAAAAGCTTTAAATTGTTTTTTTGTAGTGAATGCTTCAATTCTTGGTAACAAATTTCAATTTATTTATCAAATCTTTATTAAATTCTTTTCTATCAATGGTTTTGTTAAAATTAAAAATAATATTATAATATAACTTTTACATAAACCATAAAATTTACAATATGTTAAATAATGAAAAAAAAATCCAACATAATTGATTTGATTTTTAAAATTTTATAATTTTGCCAACAAAATTTCAATCTCATTCACTTATATTTTGTTCAGTTAATTCGGTAAAAATTCTCTTTAAAAAAATTAAGTCAATAACATGTACAAGAAACAAAGCTCCGAGCATATTAAAAGTTCTGTAAATTTTTTATTTTACAATCATTTGAAATTTAGAAAAATTAATATTTTCGTGAATAATTTGTTTCTTAATTTTAGTTTATTCTATTTATTTTATTTTATTTTATTTATTTATTTATTGATTAAATTCAGTACAAAAAGCATATTATCCAATTTAATGGCACTGTTTATAGAATGAAAAAATGAATTAATTATATGAATATACAAATTTTATAAAAATGACAAAAGTTATATTAATTAAATTCGAAATATTTAATCAAATGAAATTGAAATTTATCCAAATGAAATTGCAGCCTCAAATTCCATTACATGGGTTTTTAATTGGATTTGTGTACGAAATTGATTCCACGAACGAATAGCGTTTATGTAAAATTGCCTTTAGACACAAGTTTCCGATATCTTAACATGTTGTAGCTCTTGTCCAAAAAGTGCGAATTTCTACTATGTCTATTACGCCCAAAAATATATCTGACTATATTGTTATAAATAATGTTTAGTTTATTTTCACTGACAGAATTCAGTCCCGCAATGAACTCACATCCATACAAAGGGGTAGAAGTTAGGTACGTTTTCATACATACGTACATATATTAAAAGGTGTAAAGAACTGAGTTAATGGAATGATACGAAAATAGAATTTCCTTCTGCAAATTGCTATTATATCAACTATGATTTGATCCTCGAAAGTGAAACGCCACATTTGCAAATATGCTATCAATAGTACAACTGTTTAAAAGAGGTAATCTGCTACAAGCAACTAATATGATAGATAGAAGAAGTAGAAGAGAATTTGTGTTACAGCTGAATTAATATCGGTTGATCGACTGCTAAATTAGAAGTTCTTAAACGTTCACTTTAAGGCACAATATGGATGTGTTGTTTGACAATAAAGTCGAGACAAAATGGGATTGTCTTCAGAATGGTAGGCATATTTAGTAGGATATACCTTAAGGTCAAACACTCCATTTAACCCATTTGGCATTGAATTGACTAGTTTTGCTAATCGTTTTCTGTTGATATTTGCGGCCATGCACTCATGAGCAAGTTTTTCAGTTGACCGTTCCCCCAAATACTTTCTTGGAGTCATATCAAGACTTTATGCAAGGGTATTAAGCCTGTGGGGACTTTCGAAGGAAAATCAAATTAATTTTTTTATTTTAATTTTAAGTCGACGTAGTTTAGTAGGTAGTGTGTTGGCTTATTAGACGTAAAGCCAGGGCTCAAACCCCAGGGCAGACATCAAAACAAAATACAAAAAATATTTCTTCGACGACTTCCTCTCAGATTTCTGGCAAAAACTATGTATGAGAGTAAATAAAATTGCCATGAAAATTTTCTCAAAAATCTGTCGTTCGGAGTCGACTTTAAACTGTAGGTCCCGCCACTCATATAGAAAATTAGCACACACAACATAAGTGGTGAAGAAACTAGGTCGTAATCCTGACTGAAGTGTTGTAATGACTAATTATGTAATTCTTAATTCTTATTTATTATATATTTATTCTTATTCTTAATTTTTTCGCACTTGTGGTGCATTTTTTTTTTTTTTGAATGTTTAAATACTCTCTCTTATGCATTATATCCTAAATAAATTTCAAAGTGCCTACACCTGAACCCAGTCATCCCGAGCGTGAAATATTTTTATAAATTTTCAATTCGTTAAAAAAGCAATTTTTTTATTTAAATGCAACATAAAATTATTAAATTGCAAATAAAAGAGTATATATTTAATATTATGTTTTGTTTTGGCTGCTTCTATAATAATAAAAATTAAAATAATAAAACTATTTTAATTTATCAGGCCACATAAGCGACTTTATATAATTTTATTTTGACTCTAAACATACACAACAAAAATAAAATAATTGTTGTTGCCCGGTAATTATTTTCATATTTTTACCTTGATTCCGTTCGAATTGTTTAACTTTAAGTACATAGATTTAGAATTTATTAAATATAAAACGAATGATTTTAAACGCATAGAATATTGAAATGTGCTGCGCAGGTATATGATAGAAACTTTATTGAATTTAGCTGTAGTATTTAAATTTTAATAACAACTAAAGCAACATAGTATAGTATACATATATTTAGAAAAATAGGTAAATAATACCTGCATGAAAATACACTTTAATTTAGAGGTATACCAATTCAGTTAACAGAGCTGTGTTATGTAATATCCATTCCCCGATGTTGACTTGTATTCCTGCTAGAGAATATTCTGTTGAATTTAAAATCTTCAATTTTGTAACATCTTAAAATCTTTTATTGAAACTCATTTAGAAAGATTTTTAGCGATAGATTAGATAAACGGATGTAATAACCTTAAAAAGCTTAAGCTTAAGCTTTGTGATAATTATTATGTTTCTTACGATAACCATGTATAAAATGACAAAAAACTATTGTCGTGTTGCCAAACTAATAAAGGTAGTTTATCATACTTTTTTATAAACTTTCTTTCCCTGCCTTGGTTGACTTAATGTTAATCTTATTTGATTTAGAACATGAATCCATATTTTTTTCATTATTTTACCCTTTCAAAAAATATAGCTATTCAAATTAAATGCAGTTTGATACAATGGCTTTTTTATAATATCACACTTTCCATTCGTTATCGCTTAAGACGTCTCTAAACAATGATGTGAGAAACGTTACCCCGAATTCGTGGAAAATTAGGCAATTTAACGTATTTGGTGCATAAATGGATAGTTTGCAAAAATTATTTCATTAAGAAGTTAATAAAATACATGTTACTCTCCTGTAAGTTGTTTTGTATTTCTTTTCAGAGACATGAAAAATAAAAGATTTTACTGCACACAACTCTTGTGTTCTACCATATTCTACGCTCAAAAATTGTGTGTGCTTTATATAAAATTAAAAAATTATAAAATTTATAAAATTTTTAATGGTAATGTGTAAACTGTCTTGATGAAAAAGAAAATGCGGTCAAGAAATGGCAGAAAGTTATGACTTACTAAAGAGATAGACATTCTGTACATCACATACTGACAAACAATTTGTATAAAAGAGAAGCTTACAAAGTGATAGAAACGAAAATAGCCTTGGGAGAAGCTTCCAATAGAGCGATTTTTAACCGAAATAAAATTTAATTTTTAAAACATAGACACAGTCAAGGTAGTCATATGGATTATGGATCAAAAGGAAAGCAATTGACAGCATGTATTTGTCTAACTCATTGCAACGTTTTAGTTATGAAATTAAGGTAAAGAAAAACGGATTTAATGAAAACGAAACTCTTTTTTTCTACAATGACAATGCTCTTGTTTACCCATTTGCGTTGCCATTAACAAAATGTTATGTTTTCCAAACAAGTTCTGCTTATTTTTCGGTCGGCTAATTTTGGTCCCGTAGTCTAGTAGGTAGTGTGTTGCTTTATTAGACGTAATGCCACGGTTCGACATCAAAACTAAATATGAAAAAATATTTCTTCGAGGACTACCTCTCAGCAGATTTCTGGCAAAAACTCTGAAAGTAAATAAAATTGTCATGAAAAGTTTCTCTCAACGAGAAGCTCGGCCGTAATCCGGATTGAAGGGTTGTAATGGCCAATTATGTATGTATGTATCTAACTTTGGTCTCACCTTTGAATGCTTTTAAAATTGCATAGTTATACTTTTCCAAACGCCTGCTTTATTAATGTGCATTTTACGGTTTGTGTTGGTAAATTAAACATACGTAATTAATTTGATAATATTTATAATCAATGTAACAATAACAACCACTATAAACACATCTGTTATTAAAATAATACGAATAAACAAATTCTATAACCTTTTGTTTTTCTATTCTATACAATGCAATTTCAAATTATATTGCAATTACCTCCATTAGAGTGTTTAAAACGTACAACTCATTGTAATGTAGCAGAGCAGTGCGAATTTTATCCATTCTTCGGAAGTCTAACAGTGATTAAAATTTTGTAGAGACAAGTTGCTGGAAATCAGGTCCAATTACGTGCATCGTCTATGTCACAACTTTAAAAATTAGTTTACTGCCACTTTTATCACAAATCTCCACAGAAAAAATAATATTTTAGAAGAACAACGTAGCAGTTCCTAAGAATTTTTAATCAAAGATTTAATCAAAGAAAGAATTTTTTTGAGAATTTATTTGTTGTCGAATTGCTTCCCTGATGATTTATAGTTTTGCCACATTAATTTTTAAATCTACATTTTCTGTTGCCAGCATTATACCACGTAAATTCGGCGTCGTAGTGGCCGTAGTCTAGTAGGTAGGGTGGTGACTTATTAGACTTTAGACCTCGGTTATAACCTCAGGTCAGACATCTCCAATAAAACGAAATATGTAAAAATGTTTCTCGGGCGAATTCCTCTTAGCAGAATTCTATCAAAAACTCTGAAATAAAATAACCATGAGAACGTTTCTCAACATTACAACCATTCGGTCAGGATTATTTGAATAATTACCAAAGCAAATTAGTTTGTGGGTATCATATTAACACATTCCCTGCCAAGCTGTTTAGTGAAGGAGTCATTTCTAGGCCACGTGTACCATTTTCGGTACACGATAACTACTTTTATAAACTTTTATAACTACATGTTTTTTCTAATTTTTCAGAAAAAATATATTATTTTCAAAATTATAAATAATAAAATGGCAAAATGCACCAAATAACACATAAAAATTAAATTTTTTTCACATAGAATAAAATAAATACAGTCGACCCTCGATTATCCGTGATCCGTTTAATCGGTAACCCCGATTAACCGTGATGACCAAAGATCAGGCTATTGTTTTTTTCTTCGATTAACCGTGATTACCTCATCCGTGACGACAGAGTTTTTTTTTTTATTAACCCATTAATGCCCTAATTATTTTTTTCTAACGGTTACCGTTTTGTTTTTTACAATCAATTTCCTCTCAGAGCATAAAAACTAAGGCAACCTCTGCTGGCAACTTAAGTTGCCACTGGGCACTAATGGGTTAACTTCAAATTCATATATACAATACAATAAACATGCAAACGGGGAATTCCCTTGTTCGCATACGATGAGTCAGAAGCATTTACAAGTGATTAGTTTAATTTTTCAAATTAGAGAAGTGCGGGTGGTTAGATCAAAATATATTTAGTATGGTTCCGTTACTAGTGGCAAAGAGACAAAGAAATGTTTTAAATATTGAAGAAAAAAATAATTAACGAGCATTAAAAAATAATGTGAGTGTTAAAATTCTAGCTCAAAAATACGAAGTTGGCATACAGACCGCAGACTATGTAAGTGCCACAAAGTTTGTAGAACAATTAAATTAATTCATATCAACGGAAAATCTTAGCAGTGAGCAAATTTTTAATGGGGACGAGACAGGCCTTTTGTGGAAGTGTCTGCCTTGGGGCAGTTTGGTTTGTCTTAATGTAAGATTCATAGATGGACATAAGGTGTCAAAGGAAAGACTAACCACTTTCGTTTGCTCTAATGCTGCTGGCACACACAAGTGCAAAGCTTTAGTTAATGGTACGCGTCCAAGAGCTCTAAAAATTGTACATGAGCTTCCCGTAATTTATAAGGCCAATTCAAAAGCAAGGGTAACGCAGCAAATTTTGTTATAATGATTTAACAAAAACATTGTGATAGAGGTTAGAGAACATTTTAAGAAAATCGGTCTTACGGATGATAGCAAAATCCTTCTGTTATTGAACAACTGCCCGGCACATCTAGACGTTCACGATTTTAAGACTTGGAACGTTATTGCGAAATATTTTCCACCGAATTGTATGTCCTTACGATGGATCAGAGTGTAATATGGGAATTTAAATACCATTATCGTAAAACTACGTACAAAAACTAGCCTCGTCAAATAATAGACAAGATTTTAAGAAAGAATTTAAATTAAAGTAAACCCTGTGGTCTGTTGATAATGCTTAGGACATTTTACTTCTGAAGTTTTAAAAAACGCCTGGAATAATTTGCTCTCCCCAGATAATGAAGATGTGTAGGCATATTTTTAAAATTTTAAAAAATATTTTTATGCAAAAATTCATTGATATTGTTATAGGTAGGGAAGTAACGAATACGCTCGAGAATGTGGCACAAATAATTAATATTATGCATGAGTTTACCCCAGAGGATATAGAGACAAATGTGGCTCAAATGCCTCCCAATTTGTTGTTTGTCAGATTAAAAAATTATAAGCATAGCAAACAGTAACTCAGATGAACCTGAGCGGACAATGGATTGGAAGACACTGATGAAGACGATGTAATTATTTCAGAAACCACTTTAAAAGAAGCGATAGAGGCATCTAGCACATTGCTGAATTTGCTGGATAGCCCTGGTTGGTCCTGAATAGCAGAGCAGGATAAAATTCAAGTTTATCGCATGCAAGAAAATCTATAAAATAAAATTACAAGTTCAAAAATATTAGACAAACAACATGACACGACTTTTTTTTAAGAAATTGTATTCTTTTTTTGCTTAATGTCATTTTTTGCCTTATGTTTTAAGTAGAAAATTTAATGTATACATTATTTAATTTAAAAATATACATCTACTTCTCGAATTAATTTTTTAATATAAATATGTGTGTACACCAATGTTTAGTTGTTGAGTAATAAAATTATCAAAAAACTGTATAATCAAAATTGATATTCGATTAACCGTGAAAATCGACTATCCGAAATGCTTCTGGTCCCGACCATCACGAATAATCGAGGCCCGACTGTATATATTTTACTCAAGTTCGATTACATTATTAAAATTGTTCACATAGGTGAGGGTAGTATTATTTCCATTTTTGGTTTGAAAAATTATTTTTTAATGCACTCAGAGCATTACAGAAAATACTCTGTCACATCTAAAGTAAAGCGTAGAGTTAAACTTGAATTAAGTAATTGTTCAATATTTAGATTGATTTCAAATTTCCTTCAAAGAATTTAAACTTTTTCTTAATACAAAGGTTTTGTCAACAATAGTTGAATTTAAGATTTCTTAAAAATCTTTTTTTTTCTCACGGATAAAATTCTTCTGCTAAATTAACAATTTCTACCTACTTAATTTTATGTTCGCTAAAAGGACTATGTTCAGCATATCCAAAGGCCAAGTGCTTAGATACATAAGAAAACAAACTATAACTTCGATTGCTGTTAAAAAGTTTGGCTCGTTTGGATATTTATTATTATTTTTATCTCTCCTTACATCTATTCGTTGACGCAGAACTTTATACTTTTTTACCGAAAACGACTGAATTTCTTTACATAAGATGTTAACTATAGCATCAGAAATCAATAAATTTGTATCATGATTAATTAGCCTTTAATCATATTATCTAATACAATCCATAATTCGCCATTTCTATATCAATAAGGCTCTTTATGGTAGGATTTTTATGGAATAAAAACTTTTCGCTAATTGATACTAAAGAATTTCAAAGAGTTACAATATACATATATTTGAGTACATACATCCATTGTGTTCTGCATGAATATATTTCTGCTGTATAATCATTTTTTGATGTCTTTTTTTGATTTTCCGGGATCCCAAAAAAGAAAACACGGAAAATTGGGAAATTTCAGAAATTCGCGTGGTGGGAAAAAAACTCTATATCAGAAGAATCTTTGCATGTTTTTATTTTCCGTTTTGTTGAACATACCTTTCCAAACATTCGCTTCCACATTCTGGGTTCATCAAAGGTGTGGTAGCTCCCCTCGTTGTAAGCTGATCTGTTTGCCAATTGCCGAGAATTCCCATTTAATCTGGGACCCAATTGAGGGTAATCATATTTTATATAGGTAGCTAATTCAGCTTCTTCTAATATTGGTACGTCCCTCCTACCCGATATAAAATAAGCATATCTAAACTTCATGGTATCCAGAGTTTCCCATTGAGCTTGAAATATTTAATTCTGGGACCATATATTCCCTCTCTTATCCCGAGATCAAAGATCACAACGGAGTATGCAGCTTCCTGGTTATTCCATTCATTTTTGTTAGTAAACCTTGATGTGGAGCACTTCCCAAAACCATAAAGCCGGTTCAGGGGACAGTTTAGAAGGGATCTGTCAGTCAATCGATTCCTTAGGTCACGAAATCTCCTACCAAAATTCATGTTAGAATTTTCTCCCATCAACCTAAGCGCTACCATCAAAGCTTCGGTATCCACTAACATGTGCTGCGGTTTTAATTCCAACAGAGTTTTCGGCCTCGCTGACTTGTCATTTCCAGAAATGGGGAGAACATATTGTTCATTCTGAAATAAAAAGATTTTGTAAATATTCGCGAAGTATCAGAACACCAGTGAAAACAGTTTAAGTTTTCAAACAAATGTAAATATTTATACACACATAAACACAGCATCACGTAACATATACATAAACATACAAGCATACAATGTTTATTTTTGTAAATACAATGTAATGTTTTCGAATATCGTTTACCAGTCAATTAAGAAATATCACTTGCATATATCAAAAATCAATATTAACTGCTGACACTAGGTTACACAGTTTTATCACTTTTAATACGAATTGCATGCACAGCCACTCCCTACAAAGTTAAACACTAAAAGTCATTTTTATGTGAGCTGACACTACGGATTTATAAAATATGTATAAGACAACATGTACCATATGTATGTATGTACGAGGACATGCTTATTGAGGAGAAAAGTCAAACAAATTTTGTAAAGTGCTGTTTTTATTATTATTGTTATTATCATAGTTAATAGGTTCAGGTTGCGATATTTAAGTCTGTTGACTGGATGATGTTTCGGAATTTTTTCTCGTTCGTTCGACTTAATTTTCGTTTCACTTAATTTCGTTTCGTTGCACTTAATTTTCCAGCTCATGTGTAATTCAAGTTTATGCAACTGCATATGCATTTCAGATGCAAACATACACAGAGATATAAGGGAAATGCAGAGTCAACTCACAACTCCACCAAAACCTTTTCAAAAATTTTCTATTCCTTTGAAGGGATTTTATATAAGCGCGTGGGTGGTATGATTGACTATTCATTGTCGTTCCTGAATATTGGCGAACGGAATAAGTGGAATGTAGATCATTCTGTGTATTCGTGAAATTCATCCATTTATGATAGAAAATAATTGAATTGACAAAAATGTCAACGACAGAATTTTCTAAATAATTCAGCAGATGTTTCTATCATAAAAAATAAAAATTAATTGTGTATTTATGATGTTAACCTGTGTCAAGTGTAACAATGTAAACCGTGTTATTTTGGAATAGTTTAACCACGTAGCTTAATAGTTAGTGAGAGATATACAGAGATGGTAGCTCCGACTAAATTAAGAGATTTTTAAACATTTGAAACATTTCAAACATTTAAAGAAAAGCAAAAAAAGTTGAATAATAATTCCATTTATGGAGTTAAAGAAAATGGACAAAAATTGTTAAGTAGAGAGGGATAACAACTAAACCTCATGGAATTTTAAGTTTTCTAAAATTTTACTTTTTAGTTAAAATCGAAAATACCAAGAGTTTTTAAAGATATCATCGAAATTTTTAATTCGTTTGAAAGAATATTCGCCACTGCTTCTTTAGGTGGAGCGCAGACGAATTTAACCGATTGTTTGAGTTATCTTTGCTTATCCGTATACAATCGCGACTTAAGACAACCCCACAAGAAAATGTCTTACAGGATCAATTAGCACGTGAGACGAAATTGCTATTAAATTTTTCGTGCAGAATATCCAATATAGCATGAGCTGTGTGGAGTATAGCTGTGTGTTGACCTATTCAACCATATTCTCAAGAAAATATGGACCGATGACAACATCAGCCCAAAATCGATACCAAACAGTGACAGTTCAAAGATTGGCTTGACTTTAAAAGTTACAGGGAGCATGGTCTTCCCCCTAGATTAACGCTCACTTTACCCTAAGGGCTCTAATGACCGTTATTACAATTTGCCATTAACTACAGGCATAATTTTATCTGGCTGATAATTGCTTTTATTATTATAAGTACACAATAAGGTAAAAGTGAGCATTAAGATAAATCCGAGTTGTATTTTAAATTTATTACAGTGAAATCATAATGGAAAATCGTTTGCAAAAAGTAGAAAAAAAGCAGTCATTTTACAAAATATAAACTCAAGCAAAAGAATAATGTTACTTCATGAACATAAGTTATCGAAAATATTGGTGTCGATATATTAAGTCTTTTGTGGTCTAATATAACTGAATGCCACATGATTTTTAAGAACAAAATACCAAAAAAGTTCTTTATATAGTTCTTTAAATTTGATCCATCGGTTATTTCGAATCTGGCAATACTTATGTCAAATCTATTCTGTCGCAACATTCGGTATATTATCTCCACTGAATATAATGAATCGATTTACGCTTGAGCAACATTTGGATTTACTGGACCATCGAGAAAATACAGGATGATATCGATTTGGTAGAAAAAATGAATCATTTTTTAGGATGAAGCTCATTTTCATTTTGGTGGGTATGTTAATATGAAAAATTGTCGTTTTTACAGAAAACCCATACGTGGTTTGCAGAAGCCAGTATACCCATTTCGAGTGACTCTTTGGTGCGGCTCATGGAGCGGAGACATCATTGGCCCATATTTCTTTAAAAATGAGGACGGGGCAAACATTGGGGTTAATGGAGTCACCTTTCTCGCCATTAGGTTTAGGTTAGAGGACGTGTATTTGTAAGTTGAGACAAGTACAGTACAGCACCATGATAACCGATTTTTTTGTACCCGCTCTTCATATTATTGATGTGAGCAATGTTTGGTATCGACAGTATGGTGCAACTTGCCACAAATCTAATGCCACTATCAATTTATAGCGTCAAATGTTTGATGGCTGTTTAATTAGCTGAAATGGCGATGTTAATGTGCGGCAAAGAAGCTGCAATTGGACTCCGTTGGACTGCTTTCTGTGGGCGCAGTTAAAGAAAAGTTTTATGCCGATAAACCAGAGACAATTGAGCATTTGAAAGACAACATTCGTGATGCTATTGCCGAGATACGACCCCATACACCCGAAAAGTTCACGAAAATTGGTTCGATTGAATGACGTACTGTGAGGCAATATACGGCAGCCAAATGAATGAAATAATATTCCATTTTTATTTTCTCAGGTTCTGGAACTTATGCTGAGATTACTATGTTATTTGATCAACGAATGTGAGTTAGGAATTTACTTAATCAGGACTGAGTTCACAATAGGATAAAATCTCTTTATCCGCTAAATCTAGTATTACGAAGTAATTCTCACTTTATCCGACAGTGCCAATCATATGAATCATATTGGAGGCCAAACAAAATGGGTATATGAATCCAGAATCACTAAGACGGCAATTTCTGTTTATTGCTTTAAGAAAGCAATGAGCTTAAACTGGGGCGTAAATCCTAAAAACGTATACGCACTAGCTCCACGACTTTGTTATCAAAACAAGTTTATACAAGGCACACGGTCTGGTGATTGGCTTTGGGGAAAAGAACTACATTCAGCGCCAAAAGTGAGTAAACACCACTGAAATAATTCATTTTCTTAGGATAGCGAGAAAAGTAAATAAGAATAGTCGAATAAATTTCCAAAAATATAAACGTTTTTTTATTACTTATAAAATGTTAAAACAAAAACAACAATTCATGATAAAGGAACTTTTTTTTATACTTAAGAACAAAACTGTTTTATAATTAAGAACAAAAGTGTTGACTTATTTATGGTGCTTCCTGTAAGTGTCTACCACCAGAGGTGGTAGCGACATACATAGCTAACAATGAAACTATGCGCCACGTTAGCATGGATGTATAGAAGCTATGGTCATGATCAACTGAAGGTTTAGTCTATCTTGATTTCGTTATAGACTGAACTATACCTCTACCCGCCTCGAGTCTGGGTTTCTAATGAAAATATCGGATAACGTTATAATAATATTTTAAACGTTATAGAGAACATCTTTATCCTCCCAGAGCCTCCAAGTGAATAACGTCAAACATGTCCAGAGCACTACACTCAAAGTCAAACAGAGTAAATTTCCTTCGATAGTGAAAAATTTCTTGTCCAAATGTCTTCATCAAATATTGCAGAAATTTTCACATTTCTGGCAGCGCGCTACAATATGAAGGATACTGTTTTTCGAGAATACAAGCGCTTCTTGAGTAGTTCTGTAATCCTAGGTTAGGTTAGGTTAGGTTACAGGACGTGTACTTGTCAATTAAAACAAGTACAGTACCCGGAGGTCGAATTGACCCATTGTACAATGTCCTAGTTTCTCACACCACTTATGTTGTGTGTGTTAATTTTATACATGAGTGGTGGGACCTACAGTTTAAAGTCGACTCCGAACGGCAGATTTTTATTTATTGAGAAACTTTTCATGGCAATTTTTATTTACTCTCAGAGTTTTTGCCAGAAATCTACTGAGAGGAAGTCGCCGAAAAAATACTCTTTGTATTTAGTCTTTGATGCCAGACCTGGGGCTCGAACCCAGGCTTTTGCGTATAATAAGCCAACACACTATCTACTAGACTACGGCGTCTGTAATCCTAAATCTTGACTTTATGTTGAGGGGCTCTGTTCTACTGCATTTCTCCTCCAATTCTATTTTTTTCTAGCAACTAGCCTATCAATTGGCTTGGCTGAAGAGAAGTTAGAAATATCTATATATTCTGAACTTCGCAGTCAAATATTTGCCGTACAATAAACTTTTAAAATTAATGAATACAGATAACCTCTAAATTTTGTCCAATTAATGGATTGATTAAATGCGTAGTTGTGGTGAATTTTATAAATGTGTCAGGATTCAATTATGATAATGTTAAGCGATTACTTGGAATTCATATCCAGAGAATTTTAGACTTGTCCTTGTATTATTTTTACTCACTCATAGCAATTATTACCAGAATCTTCTTGTTTGCAAGTAAGTTGGCTACTCAGTTGATATGACAAAACATTTAGGACATGTAATCGAATAATTGCCGACCTTCAGGTATGTTTGGTGCTACAATCAACAGCTGTCAAAATACAGGGACCTAGAGATTTATTCAATCTTCTGTAATGGTCTTCAGCAAACCAAAGTCGAAGAAGTGTTGCTTTCAAGTAATTTTCACTCAGATCGCTTAACAGATTATGTTATGGCATTTGTAATGACATTTTTTCTACACTACCAAGTCCAAATTTAATTAGTCGGGAATAGCCCATATAAGTTAAATGCAGGAATTAAATTTATAGGAAATTCTAACTAATAAGCTGCATAATGTTTGATGTGTTATTTCAAATATATATATCATAAGTTTTTGAAGAACTTTAATTTTGTGATGGTGCAGGTAAGGTTACTAAAATAGATTTTCGTAATTCAATTATACAATTTGTTTATTTCGAAATTAAAGTTAGTTTGAATGGGTTAAATAGATAAACTATTGCAAGCGTACGTTCATAAGGACATATATTTATATGAAAAACAAAATTTTATTGCAAATTTTAATTCTTTTTATTTTGTTAATAAAAATTAAAATATTCATACAACTTTTTCTAAAAATAAAATTCAACTGGTACCAAAAATCGAAACTATGCTGGAATTATTCATTTTATTTCGAATTAACGGGTGATTTTTTAGCTATTATCTTTTTGGCAACACTGGTTTAAACAGCTCACGCTCGTTTCGTGTTTTGTTTCATTGTCAAACATCCTCAGTTTGGTCTATAATTTAACCATGAATCGTCTTACAAACGAACAACGCTTGCAAGTCATTGAATTTTATTATAAAAATACGTGCTCTGTTAAGAAAGTTCATCACGCGATTCTTCCATTTTATAGCTAGTTAAACGAACCACTGAAGCGGTTATCCGGGCTATTGTGACTAAATTTCGCACCAAATTTACATTGTTGGACATTAAACCACCAACACGCTAACGTAGAGTGCGAACTGAAGAAAATATCGCAGCTGTATCGGCCAGTGTTAATGATGACTATCAATTATCGATTCGTCGCCGTTCGCAGCAATTGGGCCTCTCAACAACGTGGAAAATTTTGCGGAAAGATTTAGGTCACCATTGCTGGTGGCATCATTGGACCGTACTTCTTCAAAGATGTTTCAAATCGTAACGTAATTGTGGATGGTGAGCGCTACCGTGAGATGATATCCAACTTTTTCTTGTCCAAAATGCAAGAGCTTGACTTGCATAACATGTGGTTTCAACAAGACGGTGCCACATGCCACACAGCACGCGTTACAATGGACTTATTGAGAGGCGAGTTCGGTGGACATTTTATTTCGCGTACGGGACCGGTCAATTGGCCGCCTAGATCGTGCGATTTAACGCCTTTAGACTATTTTTTGTGGGGCTATGTTAAATCTCATGTCTATACAGACAAGCCCGCTTCAATTGACGAATTGGAAGACAACACTGAAGCATTTATTCGTGAAATACCGGCCGAAATGTTGGAAAGAGTATGCCAAAATTGGACTAAGCGAGTGGACCATTTGAGGCGCTGTCGCGGTCAATATTTGCATGAAATAATCTTCAAACATTAAATTATATGGACCGTACTATCGATTCAAATAAAGATTTCATGAATTTTTCTGTATTTTATGTTTTTTTTTTTTTGAAAAATTTTCCTATAGCTCTTAAAAAATCACCCATTATTTCAATTAAAAAGTTCATCAAATTGGTCATGTACCATATTAATTCGTTATTTATTAATTATCGTATTCAATTAAATAAAAATTTTATTTGCATATAATTTATAAGACGAATAAAGGTGTTCAAACTCGGTAAATTATTTAACAAGAAATTATTTTTATGTTAACTAACATAAGTGTGCTAATTACATTTAAACAAAATTTCCATAATTTCCAAAGGCAATGTCTCCAAAAATTTTGCACATAATTTCCATAAATTCCAAAGGAATGTCTTCAAGTATACTGTTAATTCAGTTGCTTTAGAGAAACAAAAGTTTAATAGATAAAAAACCTATAATCAGGATTCACTTATCATCTTGCGCTTATATCATCAACAACTCTTCAACTTATACCTTTATATTGTCACTTCAAATCTTACAACAAGATCATCAACAACATATTTCTCAAGTGTTAAAATTGTGCAAACCTCTTATAAAAATAAACTAAAAAAAAGAATATTAATAGAACAACCAAAATTCAAATAAAATAAAGTTAAAAAAAATTATATATTTGATACTTACCTTAAAACTATAAATTTGTACTTACCTTATATTATAATACAAGAAATTAAAATTTGTGCTAAAAATATAATTGAAGTAAAACAGATTGTGCTTAGATACTAAATTAAATATATTAAATATATAAATTAAAATATATTTATACTTACCCAAAACTTAACCTCAATTATACTGTGAACTGAATTTACATTGTGAACAAAATTGTATTGGAAAATAAAGTGAATTTTATACTTACCTCAAACCTCTGTTAAAGAAATTAAATTAAAAGGTTAATATCCTATACATCCATCCTGGAAAAAAAGGTTTTACCCAAAGGAGAAAAAAAGGTAAGAATTCTCTCAGAATTCTCAGAAGTGAAATAATCTAATTTCTCTTTCTTTTTTTTCCCAATTACCCAATGATTGTAATTGTTTGCGAGCAATTATAATCCACATCTCGTTCTCATTGACGGAGATTTAAAACAAATTATTCAACCCCAATTTGTTCATGGTCCTTCTCCCGTTCTTTGGTAAAAAGCGAATCTCTTGAACACAAAATAAAATAAACAACGAGTGGAAAAAAATTAACAAAAACAACTCTACACAACAAAAAATGAGGTAAAGAGATCAAGAAACTCATCACACAACATTAAACAACAACAAAGCAGTAAGTCAAGTAAATTTTTTTTAATATTCGTACATAAAAAAATTGGAATTACAAAAAAAAAAGTAAGTGATAGATAAATTTATACTCACACATAATTAATATCGTGTAAATCGTAGAAAAGAAAAAAGAAAAGAGAGAAAAAACCTAGTGATTTAACACGTGATTAAAGAAAAGAAAAAATATATGTAAAAGAAAAAAACCAAGCAAGAAAAGAAAAAAGAGTACTGAAAAAATTAACCTTGAACATACCGAAAAAACGTTAAAAGAAGCGTATGTACATAAAGATGTCCATATGCTTACAACAAATTTATATTTGGTTACGAAAAACACAACATATATAAAAAGTACATACATAAATACCGTTTTTTCTCTCATATAAGTACCGTGTATAAGTACCGTTTTACCCGTTTTAACCGTTTATCCCGTTTTTACTTTTATATATAAGAAACCATTTTTCAGATTCCAATATACATATGTATATCAAAAAAATTTTATTATAATCAAAATTAAACCCAATTAGTTACGTATTATTACATACATTACACACTATATATATTACATACATTACCCATTACACATTACACAAACATATAAAATAACAATTTCGCGATTAACATTTCCCGTTTTCTCTTGTATACGATGCAGAAATTTCTTTTCTGTATATGTGAGTGAAAAATATATATAAAATAAAAAACATCATTTGAAAGATCCCCCTGTTAAAATAATTACAAAAAAGTGCAAGTGATCCCGTCTCCTTTAATTTTTATATAGATCAAACATATACACCACTCTCTTAATCACCCATAAGAGAAGTGTGTTTGATTTGCTGTATTCCCATTGGAGAATACACAGATCAAGTGAAATTGCAATTTCTCTTGAATTGTAGCAAATCTCTTTGTTATAAAATTCCAACAAGAGAATAGCAGACTACACAATATTGGAACAACAAAAGAAGAATAACAAGAAAAAGGCATAAGGACAAAACGCAAAGCAGATATATAAAGGAATGATATTTATAATCAATATCAAATTTTCGAAATTTAATTACCAACTTGATTAATTATTTGATTTAATGTTTTTTTATATAAAATAAATAAATAAATTTTTACCCCAACAGCCCTTATTTGTTTAAATTTTAATTTCAGACACATATGTTGAAAAAAATAAATAATTAATTTCATTCATTTACACCACTGGTGTTTATTTTTAACAAAACACATACAGTCCACTACGAAGATAAACAAACACTGAAAAAAATTAAAAAGCAAATATTACAAAATCAAATTAAAATTTAATTACAAATTAATTCTTAACATTTGAGGAATTAGAATTAAATTAAAATTTAATACCAAATTATTTTTTCTTATTTGGAACTCGAAAAAAAATAAAAAATTTAGGAATATTATTGAATTTAATATTTCTAAACACTTTTTCTTACGAAACTAAAAAAAAAAAATTTAATGTCTCATATATAAATTGTCAGTTGATATGCAAAATTTATAATTTAATAAATACATTCTCATATCTCATTCTGAATTTAAATCACAATTATATAAGAGAACTTACATGGCAATTTATTAAAATCCCAAATTTCTTTTCTATATTCTATTTTTTCTATTTTTAAACTAGATAACAGGTATTTAGTGCTACTTCCTCGTAGCCCCTAACCCCTATTTATAGAATATAGAAAAGAATTTCTACTACCTCAAATTAGCACTTAAGGTTTATCTTAATTTTTTTACGCTAGATAAAAGGTATCTAGTACTACTTCCCAGTAGCCCAAATCTCTTAAGTGCTAACTTCTGTTGGATTACAATATCCAGTATTGCCCTCTTATATATTCTTGTTAAAATTTGCTAGATAGCAGTTCTAGTACTATCTCTCGGTAGCCCTAATCTCTTGGATTACAATATCCGGTATTACCCACTTTTATATACACTCTCTTTAGAATTTGGCTAGATAGCAGTTCCAGCCCTACTTACCAATAGCCCAAAGATCTCATATTTGAATTCATCGTATCTCAATATACGAATCTAACACTTAAATCGCAACACACTTTGCTTTATATCATTTAAATTTTCAATCCCATATGGAAAAAATGTCCACCTCATCCTATAGCGAAGTAAACAGCTCTCCGAGAGAGAGTTTCTTATTCCATTGTGATCATTTGATCCAATTTTGCCAATATTTCCAACAAACTCCCAAAGACGAGCACTCGGAATTGGTTCTAGGAGTCAAGTGAAACACTTGGACTCGAGATGGGCAAAACTCGAAAGTTCCTATGAGAACGTAATGTTGTCCCATAACAGAACAGTAACCTCGGAATTTAAGGAAGAGGCGAAGAAAAATTATGAAGCGTGTGAGTATGCCTACTACCTTTGCACTTCACAGATCCTCAAGTTCGGAAAGATAGCTGAGTTAAATTCCTCTACTGACCTAGAAACATTCCTATATTCACACGCCCTTACCCAAAATGCTTCTGAATCCCCAGACATCTGTATGAAACTTCCCCCCTGCGATACAGATGTATTTCAAGAAGAAACCCTTCAGCCTCTACTACATGTGACAGAAATTTCAGAAACTCCACAGCAAGAATGTCACGACTCAAACCGTAAAGGTAGCAGTAATATCCCACAATCTACAAATGCTACCCAGAACAATCACAACGACACTCAAACGGAATGCCGTACATCAAATCAAGTACACGCTAATCACTCTACGGGTAATGTAAATATTCTGCTCTAATGCAAATAGAATGCAAAGGTCAACTCTTCACCATTCGAACTCCTATTAACCCAGGATATCGGCGAACATTCTTAACAGAAAGAAATAGAAGCCGATTTCAACTCCCCCAACAAAAATCTGAAATTGAAATTGTCAGCATTGGCGGACAAAAGCAGTCCGCAAATATCCCAAGATATCCCATTATATCACCTGGCAACTCCCGATTTTGCCAGCTTTATCTGAACATATATCACGCTGCTGGCCCATTTGAAATTAAAAGCTCAGACCTGTCTTCGTCAGCATTCCAAGCCGCATTCTCTCGCTTCGTTGGGAGGCGTGGACTACCCCAAAGGGTAGTAACTGACAATGGTCGTAGATTTCTCAAAGCTAGCAGAGCACGCGAACGTGAATGGAAATTTACTCCCCCTCGTGCTCCACCAGATAGGAATGTGCGTACGGAGGATATTTGCACATCGTCATCTTTCATTTCTCAATGATAAGAATTCTATTTCAGTAAAAATATAAAAGTATCTTCGAATTCTAAACACAATTTGTATTTTTCTCAAAATTCTAACGTTTCTTAACCAACTCACTCTCATTTTTTCAGCTTAAACTTTCAACATTCTCTAATATTTAAATTTTCTCATTTAGAATTAATCGTAATTAATTAATAACCCGGCGGAACCACGAACCCAATAGACGTTATGTAGGCAAACCTCGTTATACTAGGTCACGACCAGATCCGGAGATTTACGAGTGCAAAATCTGCAGAAAATTCCACGCACTAAGGTTCTGCCGTCGGTTTCTAAAAATGTCGGTTCATAAAAGACAAGAGGTAGTCGACCAACATAAATATTGTGAGAACTGCTTAGCGAGGAGCCATGACTTACGTTCCTGCAATTCATTAGATACGTGTAAAAAATGCGATCGGTTCCACCATACATTACTTCATCCAACCCCTAAAAGGCCAAAGGGAAATAAAAAGGTTAAACGGAAACCAGCAACAGCAGAAACATCACCATCAACTTTGTCGGCCACACCAGATACTAAGATAATTGTTGAAGCTATTAAATCCTTAGCGCAAGTACTTTGTACCACACCTGAAGACAAGAGATCATCTTGAGTTTAACCCCAAGGCCGGCACCAAAAGGTTAAAGTAATTCTTTTGTTGAGAAAATAATTAATTTTATGTTATTTCTTGCAAATGATTTTTAACTTAAATTTCTACAAACTCTAAAGATGAATTTTCTGTGTACTGTTACGTGTATCCGAAGTTGGGAAAAATTGGAAACTATGTTTGTATGTATGTGCATACAATTAAAGTGCTCACGTAGACGGAACTGTACTCTACTGTACTTAAGAGAAATATATTTAATTTTTTAAGAATAATGTGTAAAAAAAAGTTTGCAAAGATATTCAAACTGAAAAACAAAAAAATAATACTTGACAACGACATTGACAGTAATCGATGATTTCAGTCACGCCTGGTGACATAACAACTAGAATAAAATATAAAAGAGTCGCAACACTAGTCACAGCATAAAAACAAATTGTATTATTAACAGAACAAAAACTGCATTTTCAGTGGTGTATGACAGTAATTACAAAGAAGACCAGCATCTGCAGCTCCAACATTAGCCTATGTCGTACCAACAACTGTTTGATAAATTGACGCTGCACCAACGAAAATAAACGAACAACTGTAGACAATGTATTCCTTTTTCCTTTTGCTCTTGCCTTTCAGTTGTTTAACAATCAATATTGTGAACAATCCTACGATATATTTTCGTTACAGTATCCTAAAAATATAATAAAATATAATTTGACTGCATTTGTATGTGTCTTTAGCAATGTATTTTTAGCAGCTTGACAGCCTACAATGTTAAAATTTCTGTTCTTCGTAGAGTTGTTATACATGAGACTGTTGTTTATTTTTTGTGCTCCTGAGACTTTTGTATGATACATACACATTCAACTAGTTACGAGTGCACATTTAATAACGCTTTAAAAATTTCAGTAAATGAAGTTTTTTTCTTTTGTATGTGTTGCATATAGAAGCAGAGAAACAATTACATACACATTCAACTAGTTACGAGTGCACATTTAATAACGCTTTAAAAATTTCAGTAAATGAAGTTTTTTTCTTAAAACGGTGATAAAGTTTTTTACTCGAAAGATCAATAATTTTGGTAGACGGTTTTGCACTATACGAATAGGTACATACACAGGTTAGTAGATTGAAGGAACGGTAACAGGCCATAGCTTTTCTGATATTGTATTTGCCCTGCAATTATTATTTTCTATCAGGCCAATACGGTGGATTATCTCGTGAGTAAAAAACACATACTGCACAAATTCGCTACTTTCATATAAAATTTCAATCATGTATAAAATGACCGAATTCAGGGGGCTAGTTTTTAGTTTTGGGATTATCTATTCTATTCTATCGAGTAAAGTGTACGGAAATTTCTAATGATGGCATTCCATAACGTGTGATCATTCGAATGCCACATTGCGAGTTTTTACTCGTAATCACTAAATCTTTCGAATTAACGTTTTCTGCTGTAAAGAAGATATAAAAAATGTAACAAATTTATAATAATTTATGAATCAAAAATTAATTGCAGTATTTGTACGTCAAAACTTTTAAAAATTAATTACATTAAGCATTCAGAATTGGCAAAGAGTATTATACAAAATACTTCTCAGGGAAAGGCAAGAGCTAATTATCTATGGGAACAGTTCACAGCTAAGCTTTATGCTTCCGGCCCATCAATCAAAGATGCAAAAATGTAGCGCAAGGTAGTTTAACAAACTCTTGTTTAGTTTAAGATTCTGCTGAGAGTCTAAAAAATGTCCAAACTTTTGGGTCTTCAAAAACATCAGAAGGCAGCCCAAAAAAGAATTGCGACAAAGAAAATGTTACCCCAACAACTTCACCAAAAAATAGTATTCCTGACGTATCTCCCTGCTATCTATCGGATTATGAAGAAGACAAAATGGAACCTACCATGTCTTCTTTTATAGAATTTGAAGATGATACTGCAGAAGAAACTTCAGCCCCAGCTAATAATAAAGTAAAACCAAAATATATTATCCATACAAAATATTACAATTTTAATAAAACTTTTCTTCTTTGAATTAATTAAATTTCTTTTATTTTTTGTAAGAAAACATTTTTGTTTAAATTTTTTGCATTTTAGACAGTGCTGTAAAACGAAATAATTACCTCGTTTCACTACACCTAAGCAACAAATCGATTCGTTTCGTATCGAGTTACATCATCAGAAAACTTCTCATTATTTTCTATTCGAACGCAATTTCGATCACGACTGCGAAAATTAGACACCAGGTCAAATGTTTGTTGGTAGATTCTTCGTCTTTGTAGTGGTTTAGAAAAATTCGTTGTGAAGTATTTTCAACGTCTAGGTTCTCGTTAAAACTATTATGATGTTCTTCAGATGGATTCACGGCACACAAAATGTAAATCGGTATATCCATAGCGAACAGAATTTTTTTGGTTCTTGAACAATTGGGTTATTTTCCTATTTTTCGTTTGCGAAAAACTTATTATATTTTTCTGTCTTGCAAGTGCGTCAACTATGTTCAATGCCATCGAGACACTCAGCATTCTTTAACACATTCATTCTCGGTGGTCTATATTCAAAAATTTGATAAACTCCGATATTTCACATATACTGCTTTTATAGTCATTGTTTCATATTTATTTCATTTCATAGTATTCCTATAATTGTTGACTTTTACGAGGTAATCTAATACTCTACTGTGTCGAAAATATTCCACATCTGACTTTGTCGCGTGTTATGAATCCGTTAGTAAGTAATTGTTTGATGTTTTGTGAGAGATGTACACCTACACAATACACAATATAAATTTTAAAGGTATATAGGGAGATCCACATAAACTGTGTTCAAGACTTGTCATGACCCAAGCTTCTAAGTTTTATTTACATGCAGCATTTATTATCATTGGCGTGTTCGCAGCTATTTGTTTCGCCTACACTTCTGATAGCCATGAATTTGATGGAATAGTTCGTAAAACAAAAACCAAATCGCAACTATTCTCATTAAATATTGAAAACAGACTTCTCTTTAGCGACCCTTCAAAAGAGAGACAGTTTTGTTTCAAAATCGTACTGCTAGTAAGTGTACATTTTTAGGGTTAATTTCTCAATTTAGAATCTGAATAAATGTAAGTGGACAAATAAGTCCAATGAACAAAAATGCAACGCAGATGATGGGCGTCTAGTTTTAATTCTTCTAAAAGCTATATTTTAGTTAAAGGACAAATACCAACAAGTTGAGAATTACAACGAATAGACATTTCGACGACTTCTTTAAAACTTTGCGCTACAGTAACGATTGAATCGAGAATAGCAAAATTAATGCAAACATGATCAATAACTCCACTAATTCCTTGCTTTTTACTCCTACTATATTGACCGTAAAATGGGCGAAGAGCTCTATGAAATTTATGAACAGAAATGTCATCACAATTTAACATTTTTAGCTCGCAAACTATAGTTATCGATAACGACAATTCTATCAAAAAGACACGTAGTGAAGTCGCAGTAGTGTAGTGTGTTGGCTTATTAGACGAAAAACCAGGGTTCGACCACCAGGCTAGACATCAAAATAAAATACAAAAAGTATTTGTGGGGGTGAATGGGGAAAACGAATAAAATAAAATATTTGGCCAATAAATAAAAATACGAAATTATTAGTTTTCGATACAATATATTTAATATACGATTAGACGTACCTTTCGGGTTGGGGGTTGTTTGGATATTAATCTCTTTTCGATCATATTTATAACAATTCACAATTAATTTACATGGTTGTAAAAGTACTTAAAACTAAACTTAACATTAGGGTGGCCAGCGTGAACATCCCGCCCCCCTTGCAACAATGCAACAAGCGGACCGAGACGTCACCTGGCCAGAGATCAATAAAGTTACAATTCAGGGTATCTGTATATAATTCATAGTATATTGTAAGTTTAAATAGAGTTTAAATAGAGTAAAAAAAAGAGAAATAATAAAAAAATAGACAAAAACAATTCATTTGAAAAAGAAATAATAATAAAGAAAAAAAGGAGTTATTTGCCTAGCACGTTTATAACAATGGTAGGCCCCGCTGTCGCATTAGAAGCAGCAACGACAGTCCCATTACTGACGGAAGGCTGATCTGCGCACGCACACGTCCTCTTAAGAGCTTGGTTGTGGGGTGCGCTCTTCTGGTTACTGCTGTGCTTCTGCTTGTTGGTGTGAGTAGCTTTCCTTTTATATTGTCCTTTTCCACGGTGGCTTTTCTTGGCTGCGGGAGCGTTCTTCCTTTGTTGTTGGTTGCTGTCAGCTCGCCGATGGAAATGTAGCATTGTATGGTGCTCTTGTAGACACTCCATACACCTTTCTCTGCTCTGACACTCCTTGACGAAGTGGGAATGTGCCAGGCAGTTTATGCAATATTTGAGCCTTTTGACGACACTCAATCGTCTAAAAGGACTCATAGGACGAAATTTAGGACATTTCCGCAATGGATGATGCTCCGAACACAAACGACATTTGGAGGCGGAGGCAGCAATAACGTCGTCGAGGCTTTCATTTTGGGGACGCTCCACGGCTAGTCGACGGGGTGCAAGTTCCGACATCTGTAAATACAATCAACAAAACGGACAAAAGAAGAGAAAAAATTAGTTTTGTTCATGATTAGGAAGCAGCACGAGTTTGACAATTGGTCGAGTCAAAACGCCATTGGCGGTTCGAACATCGGCCACTCGCACCTTCGAATCGGGGCCGAGATAGACCCGTTCGATCCGACCTAGCTTCCATTCGTTAGGGGGAAGATTGTCATGACGAATGACAACAAAATCATTTACAACAAAATCTCTTTGGGGAACCTTCCATTAGTTGCGTTTATGCAACTCAACCAAATATTCGTCTTTCCATCGACGCGCGAATAAATGGTGCAAAATTTTCAGCTTACGCCACCGATTAGCATAGCTTATGGATTCGTCCGAAAAATCAGGTTCCGGTGGGGATAAGATGGCACTTCCTATAAGAAAATGTCCCGGGGTTAAAGGATTGATGTCAGACGGGTTATCTGTCATCGAGCTAAGAGGTCTAGAATTCAGACAAGCCTCTATTCTTGTCAACATAGTTGAGAATTCTTCATAAGTGAAGCTTTGGGCATGGGATATCTTACGCAAATGAGTTTTGAAACTCTTCACTCCTGCCTCCTATAAGCCACCCATATGTGGAGCGCCAGGAGGAATAAAATGCCAATCTACCAATTGAAAGGCATTTTTGGTGACAATCTGCCGTTTAAGACTCTCAAGGAACTGAGTATCTTTATTCAAGAGATTAGCTGCGCCAACAAAAGCAGTACCATTGTCCGAATAGAGGTGAGAAGGACAACCGCGACGAGAGAAGAATCGAGCAAAAGCGGCCAAAAAACATTCGGTGGATATGTCATTTGTAGCCTCCAGATGGATGGCTCGAGTAGCAAAACAAACAAATACTAAGACATATCCTTTCGTTATTCTACAACCACGCCCTATATATGACTTTATATCAAAGCGACCAGCAAAATCAATTCCGGTATGAGTAAAAGGGCGAGTAAGTGTAGTTCTTTCGGGCGGCAATGCGGACATAATTTGCTGACCGAGTTTCTTTTTATATAAAGAACACACTTTGCAATTGTGAACAACTGTCTTAACCAAATTCTTCAATTTAGGAACCCAAAATTCCTGTCGCATAAGGCGCAGCATCAGAGTGATATCCGCATGAGCCGAATACTTATGAAGATGTTCCAGATAGAGACGCGTAAAACGGCCATTGTAGGGTAATAACTTCGGAAAACGTTCGTTGTAGGTCAAAGTAGGTGATTGGGAGAGTCTACCATTAACTCGTAGAAATCCACTAGAATCTATAAAGGGGTTGAACACGAGTAGTGAATTCTTCGAGGTTAAGGTAGAGCCATTCTTCAGTGAAGAGTATTCGGGGAAATGGGTACTTTGGCAAAGAATGATCAAACGATCCTTTGCCGACTTCACCTCACTTTGACTCAACGTATGAGATAGGGGGACTTGAGACGACCTTTTTCCGGGGAGTAAAAAGTGATAAAAGCGAAAGATGTAGGACATAACTCGCAGAGCACGAGGTAAGTCCGAATATCGACTCAAAAATTGTTCAGACGTATCCGTCTGGGCAACGTTAACCTATATCAAACGCGTTTCTAGCTGATTATTGGGTTTAAAAGACGACAGTCGCCATTCAGGCTGTGGACGAGATAACCATTCAGGACCTTTCCACCAAATATCTGATATAGAGAGCTCCTTAGCGCTCATACCACGACTAGCCAAGTCAGCAGGGTTATGATGAGATTCGACGTGATTCCAATTGTCAGTGCCTACCTGGTCCACGATATACGATACTCGATTCGCCACAAAAGTTGGCCAATGGCACGGGGGTTTTTGAAGCCAGGACAGAACGATAGTCGAATCTGTCCAATAGAAGGCTTCCGATCTGGTAAGATTCAGCTCCTTACGAAGTGAAAATACCATTTTCGCCAATAGAGTTGCGCCGCAGAGCTCTAAACGGGGTAAAGTTTGCACTTTTATAGTGTGGGTGACAAATTCACCAGACGGGGTTTGGACTCTACTGTACAGAGTGGCAGCATATGCTTTCTCAGAAGCATCACAAAATGCATGAAGTTGTACTTCACACTGAGGGTTAAAATTAACCCAACGGGGGATGTTAATCCTTTCGATGTACGAATAATCATCGACAAACTCAAGCCATCTGTTAAACGTCATGGGTTTCAAGCATTCGTCCCAATCCGTTCCGTCTTTCCAAATTTGTTGCATAAGAATTTTAGCAACTATGACTTTAGGTGCCAACCACCCAACGGGGTCAAATAACTTCGCTATTTGAGACAAGACGGATCGTTTTGTGACTACAGAGAAATCGGGCGTTGGAGCTGGCTTGAAGAAAAATGCATCAATGCTCGCATTCCAACGTAAACCCAGAGTTTTAGCGGTGCTGGCGTCTGACAATTTTAGAAATTGGGAATCCAATAGATGTTCAGGTGGCAAATCATCAATAAGACCTCTATCATTTGATGTCCACTTACGAAGGGAGAAGCCAGCAGAATTCAGAACATGAATTATCTCATCACGATTACGAGTAGCTTCGACAAAGGAATGCGAACCAGCCAAAATGTCATCCACATACATTTGGTTTCGCAAAATCTCAGAAGCAAAGGGGTGATCCGATTTACAATCATCAGCTAACTGATGTAGGGTTCTTATAGCCAAATAGGGGGCACAGTTAACACCAAATGTAACTGTGTTTAATTAAAAATCCTGGACATCTTCCTGGGAGTTCCGACGGAATAATATCCTTTGAAAAGGGGTGTGATCTGGCACGACCAGTATTTGCCTATACATCTTCTGTATGTCCGCATTGAAAACAAATCTAAACAGTCTCCATCGGAGAATCAGAATAGTCAAATCGGCTTGTAAAATCGGGCCAGTGTGCAAGACACTGTTAAGGCTTAAGCCATTAGAGGAGGGGCAAGAGGCGTTAAAAACGACACGCAACTTGGTGGTGGTGCTATCAGGCTTAAAAACGGCATGATGGGGTAGGTAGTAACTGGGTTTAGGAGAATAAACAGCGTCGTGATGGATCTTTCACATATGGCCCAGGGTAAGGTACTCCTCAATAACCTGATCATATTGACCCTTAATCTCAGGGTTCCGCAACATACGAGACTCATTTCTCAAAAATTGACCGAGAGCACATTTTCGAGATGGACCGAGATTCAAGTCCGTCGAAAATTCGGGTTTAAAAGGAAGAGCAACTACATATCTACCCTCTTGAGTCCTATAAGTCGTACGACGATACAGATCCTCACAAAAGCGATCTTCAGGCGACAATACGATCGACTTCGGTATTTCCTCTACTTCCCAGAACCGACTAATTTTCGCATCCAAATCCAGTTGCCCAAAGAAGGAAGCAACGGAATCCAACGGGTTCAACTGAGGTATTCTACCAGTTACTATCCAACCGAAGACAGTTCGCTGAGCGGTCAAGGGGTTTTTAGAATCCTTCCTAACCTCAGGAAGCATGATTTGAGAGTATATATATGTCCGCTCAATAGCAAATCCATATGGGCACATTTCAAATCTGTCAACGGAAGTTCGGGAGTGTTGAGGTCAACAAACTTCGCCAAGGAGTAAGTGGGTAATCGACCAGTTAGCTTGTCAACCACATATGCCTCCGTAGTCAGACTAAACGCTGGATCCATGGAAGATCCCAGCGAAACAACACAGACCTTAGTCGAGTTTGCTGCTACTGCGCCATTAAGGCCCACAACAGTGGCAGCCGGTGCTAAAAGGGTTGGAAGATCTAGCTTCCGTTGCAACTTTCTGGAGATGAAAGTAGCCTGAGATGCCGGGTCGATTAGAGCTCTAGCAGGAAAAACTACACCATTATGCACTACATTCACCTGGATAGTTCCCAATAAAACTGTCGAGTACGGGGTGGACTGTATACGGGTGGCGTGCAGCATTTGTGTTTCCTAACGGTTGCCAAACGAGCACTAACCGTCATTCTTAAAAAGTCGGAACATAAACGAATGGGATGATTTTCGCTGCAAACCGGACATTTTCGTTGGGGTAAGCTAGGGGCCACAGTGGTCCCAAAGGTTTTCAATTTTCGAGGGTTACTAGAGCTGCTTTGGTTATTAACCCGTGCAGTACCTTGAGAAAAATTGTGGCTGCCCATAATGTCCGATACCGACTCCAGGGTTCGGTATCTGGCAGTCAGGAACTCATCCATCTTGCTCCACTTCGGCAGGTCCGAACAAGGCCCCTGAGTCTGTTCCCAAAGACCTAAGGTGTGTTCGGGGAGTTTGGTGGAGCAAATGTAGACAAAGATTATATCCCAATTCTTAGTCTGTATGCCTAGCAACGACAAATTCGTTATACAATCATTGATTGTCCGTTGCAAACCTTTAATAGAAGGGCCAGACTCCTTGGATATGGAAGGGAGGTTAAAGAGGGTTTTCAATTGAGAATTCACCAAAACGTGTTTATTCTCATACCTGTCTACCAGGTTCTGCCACGCCTTGTCGAAACCATCATTCGTCATGGGGCAAGTTCAAATAATGTCCCTCGCCTCACCTTCCGTCTTTTGCAAAAGATAATACATCCTTTGGATGTTACTAATGTGAGGGTTGGTTCCATAAATGGCCGAAAACATATCCCTGAACGTTGGCCAAGATGCGTAATCACCGGTAAAGGTTGGGGTGTCACAGGGGGGAAGGTGAATCGGGATACTATTGGTAGGGGGTTCGCGGCCTTGCTCTTAAGGCCGTCAGTTGACCCATCAATGAGCGAGACGCATTGAACATACAGTGTATATCCCGACATATACTTGGCCTTCAGGTCTTTAGCAGAGACCTTGGTATCCTCGGCATTTTCCGACAAATCCTCATAGGAGTCACGAAAAGCTTCCCACAAACGGGTTAACTCCTGCCGATGGACACTCAGGGTGTGAACAGAGTGTCCTTCTTTAGGGATTGCTTGAATGAAACTGTCAAAATCGACTAAGCGATTGTAGTTTCTTGTCAAGTTTCTCAACGCGGCCATTTTTTCACAATTGGGATGGAGATAAGTTTATCAAAAAAAAAACTTGCAATAAAAAGAAAACGAAAGAGATAAGACTGGGGACTCCCAATTTTAAATTCCAAAGAATATGAACAAATGAGAAAAACTTCAAATCGCGATGAAAAAGTCGTAAATTTCAAAAAAAAAGTTCACGAGAAAAAACTTCGATATAAATTAGAAAACGGACAAATTCAAAATCTCGACTTCGAACACGAAAGAAAATATTTCGAAAAACGAAAAAATATGCTCGCGAAAGAATCACCGATAAAAGGGGAAATTATCCCATCAAAAATAAAAAAAATGGTACAAAAAGATTTACTTAAGAAAGGTAAATCAATAATAAATTAAAAAAGAAATTTATAAAAATATAATAAAAAATATATATAAAAATTAATAAAAATATATAAAAAATATCAACAAATAAATATATATATTTTTCCTTTAATTAAGTCAGAATAGAAGTGTCTCAAACAAACTCAAAATAAGTCGAAATATACCAAACAATACAACTCGCTTATTATAATGGTGAAAGAATATAAGATATTTGAAACAGCGGCCACCTTATTCAATGACAACCTTCCAGCTGTTTATAAAGCAAGTACAAAACAACAGCACGCAAGATCAATGCACTCTGTGTTGTTTGTGTATCTTTTTTCCCCGTTTATTTATATTCTCTTGCTTTACATTTTTCTTATATTCTTGCACTTCACTAAATTTTTATATTTTTTTTATTTGTTTTTCTTCTTTTTTTCTTTCTTTCTTTTTTTCCACTTATTTTCACACAAGTATATATATATTTCACCAAATTATATGCGTTTTTACATACCTTGTAAACAAATTTTTAAGGGGAAAGAAATTACACAAAAAAAAGAAATTCCAACGGTGCAAAGGGTGTGGTTTCCAGCAACAAATATCCACTGCAGAGAATAATCTACAAAAGATTATTGTCAAATATTTTATTTTATTCCTCAGGGGATGATCCGGTTCGAAGGACCAAAATGTGGGGGTGAATGGGGAAAACGAATAAAATAAAATATTTGGCCAATAAATAAAAATACGAAATTATTAGTTTTCGATACAATATATTTAATATACGATTAGACGTACCTTTCGGGTTCGGGGTTGTTTGGATATTAATCTCTTTTCGATCATATTTATAACAATTCACAATTAATTTACATGGTTGTAAAAGTACTTAAAACTAAACTTAACATTAGGGTGGCCAGCGTGAACAGTATTTCTTCAGCGACTTCCTCTCAGCAGATTTCTGGCAAAAACTCTGAGACTAAATAAAATTGCCATGAAAAGTTTCTCAAAAATTTGTCGTTCGGAGTCGACTTTAAGCTGTAGGTCCCGCCACTCATGTATAAAATTAACACACACAACATAAGTGGTGTGAGAAACTAAATCGTAATCCTGACTGAAGGGTTGTAATGACCAATTATGTATATATATATATATATATATGTATGTGGTTATTGTATTTCTCCCCTGACACACCAGACAAAGGCTTTCAAAATAATTGAATTTATGTTCATATTTTTATTTTTTATCAACAATTTCAATAAGGTTTGAAGAGGTTATTTGATAATTGTGATAATTTGTTAAAAGAAGTTATCAATGGGGGATAAAAAATAAATAATTAAAAAATATTCAACAGTTTTTCAATTTTCTGTTGATATCCTTTGAGGTTTGGAAAACCTAAATATAGATACACATACATGTTTATGTATACATAAAACCCAATTTTAACAAGACCCAAAAAAAATTAAAAATAAAATCCGGTTACGTTGGTTTTCTTCCTTCTGCTTCTGTTTTGTTTCTTGTATTGGGACCGTGCCTAAGGCAGTCTCCCATTAAATGTCATGCTTTCGAGCATAAAAATGTCTGTTAAACGTGTTAGCCTGTTTGTATTTGTTCTTTAGGATGTGTTTATTTAAAAGACGTCCTTTGTTTCTTATTTTGCTTTATTGTAATACATATAACTTCGGTAATTATCCTTACTTTTTTTCTCATTTGTCCAGACTAGTTGTTTATCCAAATCGCCAGTTTTTAGACTACAATTAAATTGATTTCAAATTTATTGAACGCTTATAAAGAATTTAATTCATTTTAACATTTAAACAGGAAAATAATACAAATTATGTCCGGTTTTCAAAAAAATAGCTAGAAATTTATTGGCTGGAAAGAATTTGGTTAATGGAACAAATTTTACAATATTAACAACATCAGAAAGTTAAAGAAACTTTCAAAATGGTTGAATGAATGTTTGTTCAGCAGACTGTAACTAAAAATTGTTTGAGAAGGTTGACCTCATTATCATTTCCAGACATAACTAGGCAATTTAAATGGTTATGGCCGCCAATATAATTTCATCGTTATAATACTTATTATACAGTAAGACTTTAATCTGCTATGCAGATCGATTTTTAGCTCTTTTGGTAAAATCTTAATACTTACTCAGTAAAGATACGTCTATCTATAATGAAAATCTAAACAATTAAGAAAAAAGAATTCAACATTTTTCTTTTTTAGAAAGTTTTTATAAACAATTAAGGCATTTATTGCTTCATCCCATAATAAGTTACTTATCTTAGTTACAACAGAAATAGTGCGAATTATCAAGAGGGCATTGTACAAATTTTCAATATTTGCAATAATTTTTCCAATAGCTCCGTACAAAATTACATTCGTTTTGTAATCGATGAGCTCTTTGAGATTGTCTTACAAGTTAAATTTCTTTATTTAAAGCATGTTCAAAGCTTAATTATTTAGCTACTAGCAGATTGTACCCGGCGTTGCGCGGGTTATGTAGTTTGGATTAGTTTAAAACTTTAAAAATGTTTTTAAATTAAAAAAAACAGTTATTATTTGTTGTTGTTAAAGAAATTTAAAAATTTTTATTATTAAAACTTAAAAAATACAATAATCAATAACTTAACTTAAAAATACAAAAAATAAATTTATTCTATTATTAATACTTATAGGAATATTGAGTACATACATATAACTATCAAATAAATGCAATATAAACTTAGTCTACAATTAAATTAAATAGTATTATTATTTTGATAAAACGCTTCTATACACAATATTAACCAGTTGGGGTAAAAATATATAAATTTTCCTACTTGGTACCCGTGAGCAGGCTACATACAATTGACCATGAGAAAAACATGGTGTCTCCAAATTTAAACCAGCCATCGCAAACGCTAGTTTAACTGGAAATTGTAAACGTTTAAGGTTGAATGGCAAACCTTTTGGAATTATTGGAAAACGGGAAACAAACACATCCTCACCTTTCCATGATCCTGTCAATATTATTGCACCCCTTTGGGTCAAAATTTTGAAAAGATTTATTGCCTATAACCTGCACCGACAAAAGCTCGATCAATATCCCAAATTTCAAGAAATTCGGTCCAGGCGTTCAGGCGTGATTGGCTATGTACTCAATTTACTCGTTTTTGGCCCCTTTCCCCCTTTTTGGACCCCTTTTGGTTCAACTTTAGAAACGGAACACCTCCAATAGCTATTTGGGAAACTTAATCAAGCTAAATCGTAAAAAATTACCTATAAAACAGATAAAATACAGCATTTATACATAAAAGTACTAATTTTTGCCCATTTTTTCTCCCTTTGTCCCATTTATTCTCCCCTTTTGGTCAAAATTTTGAAAAGATTTATAGCCTACACCGACAAAAGCTCGATCTATATCCCTAATTTCAAGAAAATCGGTCCAGGCATTCAGGCGTGATTGGCTACCAAACAAACCAACAAACAAACAAAAAAACAGACTTACAAACCAACAAACAAACAAAAAAACAGACTTACATATGATATATGTATGTATTACAGTTGGCTATATCATCATTACTTGAAGTTTGAATATCAATTTCATTTTCCGCGTATTTGTTAAAAAGGTAAAGACGTAAAGACTTTCTGCATATTTAATAGAAACGTATTTTGAAGCGTTATGAATAATATTATAACCTGATTTAAAAAAATTGGATCCTGCAAATAATTAATTTTTATCTCTTCTTTCAGCTATTCTCTGATATAATAAGTTGAAATAGATCTACTACGGATAAGTGTGTGACATGTTTTAGACAGAAATTAACTTCAACCAAGTTACCTCTCCTCATAACATTGTGTCCTACCGAAATTGCGGATAGTAAGTGAGTTTTCATTACAAATCATAATTCAGCAGCTTCAATTTTACCCGGTAAGTTTTTTTATTATATGAAAAATTAGCCAGCAATCCCCAGGATACGCTGCTCAAGAATAAATCCCTTGTCGCAACACATGTGGAAGCAATGTTTAATTATAAGAAACGCTTTTAATTATGCTTCCTTATTGATCACAACTCCTTCTCAAACTGGTGTAAAAGCATACTAGTCAACTATTAGGCGAGTTATAAAATTATGTGCTTAGGCTACTTATGAATAAAACTATTACAGAAAAGCCATATATAAACAAACAACGCAATGAAAAGAGACTAGAGTGAGAAACCGCAGTAATTTCTGTGAATAAAATGAAATCTGGCGAAACATCATTCGAATGAAGTATCATAATGGTTTGGGAAGCTGTGTCGTAACACAGAACATTGGAATCTATTTTTAAGTGTGTTGAGTGTATTGGAATTCTCTTTTTCACATTTTATTTGACCGTTATCAGCATAATACAGTGGTCACTCTAGTCATATGTCCTAAATATTGTTAAAAACGTCTGGGGCTGGAAGACAAGAACAGCATACGAAAATTAAATGGAAAACAGTTTTACGACAAAAATTAAATAAATTTATTTCGAAAAGATTCATTTTAATTGTTCTAATTTACTAGACTAGGGAGACTACGTGATAGGTAAATTTTTTAACTACTTTTTACAATAAATTTAATCGTTAATAGTAGCTCTAATTCTCCTAGCATGAACCTATGACTAAACATAGTGTTAAATTAAATGATTGTAAACAATACAATCACTTGCTAAACACGCTGTCGTCTTGACCATTTATGTTTAGTTAATTAATTTTTTTAAACAAACTTTCAGTCCGTATGGCTAGATTGCGCTCGCCATTCACCACAACTTCTTCTCCTTACTAATTTCGAAAGAAATATGATCCGATTATGCCACTCCGAGTAAACCGCACCAATGGCATGTAGGAAGTATATATTAACAAAAAACCAGTTTCATTACATTATTAGCTTTCCATTAGAATTCCTTTTTGTGTTTTTCTCCCATCTATTTTTGACAGTGATGATTTGTCTTAAATCGCACTAAACCCATAAACTAATAATAGCACAGCATTAAAATTTTGACAAAATATCTTTTGAACGTTGAGGTTAACTAGAAATTATATTGATTTAATACTATTTGCGTCATCTGCGTGTTAGCCAATAAACTTTGTAGACCAACTGTTACTTATGTTTATACTCCTTGCTATTTACACATCATGCATTAGAACTAGCAACGCATTACATGAGTTAAAATAGTCTTTTAATTGCCAGTCCAAGAAAAAATGATATTTTATAATAAACAGTGGACAGCAAAAGTCTTAGTACGACAATATATTTTGACAAAAAAGAAAACTCCGCACAGGTTTAATACTCTTGCACAAAGTCCCGATATGACTTCAAGAGAGTATTTAGGAGATCATTTGAAAGAACGGTTACGTAATCGCTAAACCTCAAACAAAAGTCAACCGAAAAACTTGCTCAGGATGTCACCAGAACACACTAAAAATATGTTGACCTTAAGGGATATTCTACAAGGGATAAGATTTTTATGTATAAGGCCTTTGAATTTTAAATTTACCTGGGGGTACCTATGCTGTCATCTGAAACTTTTCTTTATTTTTCTCTTGTTTTATGCGAAACATTAAAAAATTTTTTGTTTTATAATAAAACAGAAATAAATTAATAAAATAAATATATAAACTATAAATTTTTATACAAACTTTTGGCTAAAATTCATGAAATTGCTAAAATACATTGCCGTACTAAGACTTTTGCTGTCCACTGTATGTATAGTATTTATTACACCTTAAACAAAATGAAAAGCACCCAAATCCATTCGATCGTTATTTATATTATTTTAAATATTATTTTTATATCCTTAATTTTGAAAAATGAAAAAGCTTTAATTAATAATATTCTACGAATACATATGAATGTTTATAGTAAAATGGAATTTAATTTAAACAAAAATTTTCCTCCTTACATGACTTAAATGAAGCAGATGAAAGAGAAATAGAATTTAGCTTTGTTAATAACCTCGACTGTCATAGTGAATAAGCAAGTCAAAAGTCGGAGAAAAATAAGAAATAATGTTGTATTGGTCGGTTTTGATTTGTCTGGGCGGAATCACCGGGACAATTATTCATATAGCGCAAGCACTTAAACTTGGTTATACTATCACAGAATTCAATTCCGAACGGAAGTGTGTAATGAAAATCATATAACGATCTTTTATGTTTGAAGTCCAAACTAATAATCCATTTATTTATTAAAAACTCCTCACTTAAATACTAACAATTAATTCCTGAACTTAAACATATTTACAATTTATTTTACAAAATATTATATCATGCTTTCATGATTTTAAGTAGGTATTATTGAATAATTGAATTGTCAAATTATATTATATATAGTGGAATCGTATTAATTTCGAAATTAGCTTCCGTAGAAAACGTAAATAGTAATTTTTTGATGAAATGGTGATCGTGTGGACAAAGAAGTACTTTGGTTGGAGCTCACCGAAAAAATAAATTCCTCGGAACAAGCAATCAAAGATTTTAGTTGTTAGAAGAAAACATATGAAGTCTATGTTAAAAACAAACTAAGCCACAACAAAAAAGAGACAGAAAAAACTGGTGGTGGCCAATACTATAAATTTGTGTTGTCCGATGTAGAAAAATGTGTGAGGAGGCTAACTGTTAACGTTTTTTTGTTTTGATATGACTACGTTGCGTTATTAAAACCTAAAACTTAATACTTATGTTTGGGAACTGACGAAATCGATCAACTTCTGCCGAAGGTTAAACAATTCGATTGTAAATTGGAAATTAACATCAGATACATTTTATAATCATGAAAGTAAGGCGAAAATTCATTCCATTTCCAATTCAATTCGATTTTCTTTAATGGTCCACAGATATATCACTTCTCTTGCTAGAAAATGTGTTCTTGTTAGTACGGAAAAGCTTCGTGGACGTTATCATGTGTGCTAATTAATTAAAGTGGTTGAAAGATCTGTATGATGGCTCAATGGTTTTTCCGAAATATATATTCGAAATTGAAACTACATTCACCATCTCACCCACGCTTTAATCGACTGGGGAGCAGTCGGCACTTTAGGCTGATAATACATCATACTAATGGCCTCTTATTATGCGTCCTGACAAATGCTTTACAGGAAAGAAATGTTTAATTAAAAAAATGGTTGTGAAAATATAATTTCGGAATTTAAATTGCAAGATGTGGTCAACGATCAGTATTTGAACAGCGCAAAATTTGTACACTGGTTTCATGTTAGATCCATGATTGTTTTAGAAGCCATCCATATAACTACATATCAAAATTTTATTAATTTTTTGCGTCCTTTTATGTATCCACTCTTCATGATTTTATTGTGTTAAGAGGAATCGATAGATATTTTACAATTTAAACATCAGTCATTCCATTAAGTGACATTTTGAAATGAAATTTTATTTTAAATTTTTTATTTTTTTTATACAAAAGAGTTTACGCATTTTTACATTTAAGAAAATTTTTGCGCAGTGCTGCAATGTAATTGCAAAAATAACTAAAAATAGTTAAACGACATCATCGATATAGAGTTGAACAAAAAGCCAACATGTTCACTTGTGTTCTGGTAACCACATCAGTAGTGCCGTTGATACAGCCAGTAGTACCGCCAAATATTTTTTCATTAGAATTTCAGTAGAATTTGCAGTCGCCGTGGTCTAGTAGGTAGTGTGTTGGCTTATTAGACGAAAATCCAGTGTTCGAGCTCCAGGCCAGACATCAAAATAAAATACGAAAAGTATTTCTTCGGCGACTTCCTCTCATCAGATTTCTGGCAAAAAATCTGGGAGTAAATAGAATTGCCATGAAAAGTTTCTCAAAAATCTGTCGTTCGGAGTCGACTTTAAACTGTATGTCCCATCACTCATGTATAAAATTAACACACACAACATAAGTGGTGTGAGAAACTAGGTCGTAATCCTGACTGAAGGGTTGTAATGACCAATTATGTGTGTATGTATGTGGAGGTAAAAGAACGAAAAGGAAACAAAGAGTACGAATACTAACTTTAATGGCATTAAATTTATCATATGATCAATGTTTTAAATTTTTCGAAAATCATTTTTAAATTTACCAAATAATGGATTAAAAATAAGAAATAAAAATATGTAGAATACTACAACAGTATTAATATTAAGCTGAAATGGTCAAGATAAATCTATTTGGAAATGAAGTTAGCTTAATTTCGTACAAAATTAAATACCAGACTGTGGACGACGATTATGGTTCAAAAATATATCCTTTTATTTACTACTTAGTAATTAGTGTAGTCGCCGTAGTCTAGTAGGTAGTGTGTGAGGCAGACATCAAAACGAAAATATAAAAAAGTCTAGAAAGTTTCTCAAAAAAACTGTCGTTCGGAGTCGACTTTAAACTGTAGGCCCCACCATTCATGTATAAAGTTAACACACACAACATCAGTGCTGTGAGAAGATAGGTCGTAATCCTGACTAAAGTGTTGTAATTTAAAAAGTGTCCATAAATATGGGTTGAAGAATTTACACCTAGCATCGGTGTAATATAAATAAAAATGTAATGTCAATATTATTATAGAAATGGGTAATTAAATATAAAGTTTTGTCAGTAGATTATGATATATGCACATATGTATGTACATACATACATATTGCCTGCGACCGCAAATATATATTTACATATGTATATATGTATATATGTATATATACAGTCACTCAAAAAAATGTTTCAATGTTTGTCTGGTTTTAAAAAATATAAGTACAACAACAAAATTATAGTCTCAATCATACCGATATTTGAACTTATTAAACATTTATTTACAACTACAGTTCAATATGTTTTTTGCAGTCTTGACAATATTCATGATTCTCTTGTGTGGGGGTAAGCGGGGATTATTTTCCAAGAATAAAAAAATACAAGTATTAATTTTCAATTCCGGGGTGGATCGAGTAATGGAGCTCTTTTCGTTTCATAATCTTATCTCTACACACACACGGTTGTACAAATACTTAAGCTAAGCTTAACATTAAGGTGGCCAGCGTGAAAAACATGCCCCCTTACAACATTGCATCAAGTGGACCGAAAAGGTCAGAGATCAAAAAACGACTAACAATTCATTAGATAGTAATTCATAGAATTTTACAAATTCAAGTAAAAAAGATAAAGAGAAATACAAAATAGATATAAAATAAAATCAAAAATATGGAAAAAAGGGAATTATAAATAATTAGATAATAAAGTTAATAACAAAGAAAAATGTAAAAGGAACAATTTGCCGAACACTTTTATTGCTATTGTAGCCCCAGATGTGGCATTAGAAGCAGCCATGGCGGTCCCATTACCAGTAGTAGGCTGACCTGCACACGAGCATATTTTTCTAAGAGCCTGGTTGTGGGTTTTGCTCTTCTAATTTTTGCTGTGAGTCTGTTTATTATTTATTACCTTTTTTTGCGGTGGCTTCTTCCACGTTGGCTTCTCTTGAATTGGCTTGTTTTAGAAGCATTCTTCCTTCCCATTTGGTTGCCGTCAGCTCTCAGAGGGAAGTGCAGCATGTTATGGTGATCTTGCAAGCGTTCCATATCAGGTTCTCTGCTCCGACACTCCTTTACAAAATGGAAATGTGCCAGACAGTTAATACAGTATTTGAGACTTTTTACAATGCTTAACCGTTTAAATGGCCTAATACGACGGCAATTGGGGCATTTTGGCAATGGATGAGTTTCCAGGCACAATCTGCAATTTTGAATTGGAGGCAGCTATAATGTCGTCGAGGATTTCATTATTGGAGCGTTCTACATCTAGCCGACTGTGTGTAATTTCAGACATCAATGGGCAAAGAAAGAGAAAAAATTAGTTTTGTTCGTAATTGGGGAGCAGCACGAGTTTAATAATAAGCCGAGTCAGCACGCAATTGACGGTTCGAATATCGACCATTGTCACCTGGGAATCAGGGCTGAAATAGACCCGTTCGATCGGACTCAACGTGCAAGATACAAGATCTTGCGGCGACCTTTTTTTGGGGTGTAAAAAGTGATAAAAACGAAAAATGTAGGACATAACTCGCACGTCAATAGGTAAATCCATATATCGACTCAAAAATTCCTCTGATATATCCGTTTGGGCAGCGTTGACCTGTATCACATACGTTTCTAGCTGATTATTGGGCTTAAAAGACGAACGTGGCCACTCAAACTATGGGCGAGATAACCACTCAGGAACTTTCCAAAATATATGAAATAGAAAGCTCCTTAGCGCTCCTTAACAGTCTCGATATTTCGTAGATGAATTTTTCAATTGCGTAGTTTTATTAAATCGATTGCGTTACACCCAAAGTCCTCCTCGTATCCGGCAGTTAGAATTCCCTTTATTTTTCAGTATTTAATCGAAATCTAGTATTGGTTTATTAGACGTGAGGCCATCTGGGAGTAAATAAAATTGTAATGAAAAATTTCTCAAAAATCTGTCATTCGGAGTTGACTTTAAATTGTATAAAATTAGCTCACACAACATAAGTGGTGTGTGAAGCTAGTTCGTAATCCTGGCTGAAGGTTGCAATGTTCAATTATGTATGCATAAGTGTTAAATTGTCAACATAGGGTTAATATATGTATATCAAATTCAAAAAAAGTCGGTAACAAAATTTTATGTATGGAAAGAACTAAATGTACTACACAGTGTTAAGATATTTTTTAAACTTTACTGTGTTCTCTTGTTGATACAGAGAGAAGCTAAAAAATAATTTTTACAAAAAAACAGAGAGAAGATAAAAAATAATTTTTACAAAAATAAATGACGGGAGCACATTGTGTTTTGTCAATTAACAAAGGACGTTGGGGTTTAGTTTGAAGGCAAACTAATTAACAATCAAATAAAGAATACTCAAAACACATTTGAAGTAACCAAAAATACATAAGGATTTTGTATTGAACATATTAACCTATATAATATATATATATAATATTTTATTCTTAAGGTTTAAAAATACGAAAATAATATGTATATGTGTTCGAAATGTACGTACATATGTCTGCCCAATTTGAATTTACCTCATACTTTTATTGGGTTGTTCGGAAAGTAATTTCGTTTTTTTTTTTCTGGAAATTAAAGAGAGTTTTTATATAATATCAATCAAGTGGCCATAACATGACATAAACTGTTGAATTTGATAAATTTATCCCCAATCCGATCTCACGTGTTGTTATTCACCGGTTCACATCAACTAATGCCTTTTTTGCGTGTTTATCAGCTTCAACCGGCGTTTCCGAACCTGGTGCCTCTTCGACATCAAAATTGCCAGATCGAAATTTAGCGAACCAGTTCTGGCACTGACGTACTGTCAACGCACCTTCTCCGTACACATCGGCCAATTTCTTCTGGCTTGAACAGTAGTTTTACCCTTTCTGTAGTACAACAGTAAGATATGTCGAAAATCGCTCTCCATATTTAAAAGGACACCAACCAAAAAATACTCCGTAGAATTAATTGGAATTTATCACACATAAAACCCTAGTTATGCTACCGTAACGGAATGTAACCGCAACAGTAAGTAACAGCTGATCGTTTTTGTTATGTATAAAGCAATACGAATGGTTATAGAAATGTATTGTAACGTAACCGGAACTTAAGAATCTGTAAAAATTGAATTTTCTTACATTTTTACGTGACATCTGTTTAGCAGTGTTAACAACATGTCAATATTAAAAACCACCAAAACTGAAAATTGAAATTATAAACAGAATTTACATTTTGTACGTATTTTATGTTATTTTATGTTTGTCTGTATGTGGAATTCTCTTTAAATAAAGCTTCACATATTTTAAAAACCCAAATTATAATTTATTTCATTATAAACTTTTTTTTTATTAATTAGAAAAATATAGTTATAGATTTTTAATTAATTAAAGCGTTCGAAAAGCATTTCACTTTACTTTTATTAGAGAAGATAACTACGTTTTAACGTTCGTACAAATTTGGTTTCCGAAATAACTGGCCTGGGGGGTTACTCTGTAACTCGATACAAAAATTAAAATGTACGTATTCGAACAAATTGTAATCTGTAGTACGAAAGTACAGAAATTTTTTATAAATTTCTTTATTTTTTAAGGTGCTGCTAAGTTTATTTTTGGTTTTCTATGAAAATTTTCGAATCAAGTTACGGAGTAAAATAAACGATTTCACTTGCTCTATTTATATGGAAAATACAATCAAAAGCACTCAATTTTGTAATTGTTTTCCCCCTAAAGGAAATGTCAATAGTGAAACTGTACTGACTTACTATTGACACAGTCACCAGTACTACTGACTTATTATATGACAACCAATGCTTTTTACTATAGACATTTAACATGTGCGTGTCATTGAAAATCTACTACTGACTTTAGTACTATTGACTAGGTACTTCTTTTGGGACTATATGTAGACATTGGAACCAGTGAATCAATAGTACAATTTAGCAGTTCTTTCTGCTTTTCTGTAGTAAAAGTCGACAATAAAATTTGAATTTTTATAAATATTTGATATTTTATTTAAAAAAAAATAAAAAGATACGATGTAACAATGACAGCCTTTTTTCAAATTTAAATATAGAAATTAAAAAAGTACCATTAATTCAGTATGTCTTCATGATAGTATTTTGGCCAAATATTTCATGAAGGTATCGTTCTGCATTACCCGCAAGGAGTGATTTCATTTGGCGAATCTATTGAATATAAAAAAAATTCAATTTTATTCGTTGAAGTAGTTCCACAACAAAAGTATATACTTACGTATGGCGTGTCGCATGATAAACAACGAAACGAGATTTTAATTTTCTTGTCATTTAAAAAAATTCACCATTAAGAGAAAGGACTTCATCAACAAAATCTTTAACACACTTTGGTTCCGTAAGGCCTATATATATTCCTATTGGAAAAGGTTTAAGTTTCTCATGCAAATTAATTATTTTTAAAAGAATTGGCTACAACTCAATAACCAATTTTTTATCTTCTCGCGCAAACTATATTTTGGAAAAAATGTTTGGACGACACAGAACATTCAGGCTCCACAAAATTTTCACAATTCACACTTGGACTTATAATTGTTTCATTTTCACCACTTCTATTTTTATGTAATATTGATTGTTGTTTTATTAAATGTTTATAATTTATCTTACTCTTATTAGATACTTTTTGTAAAGTCCAAAAGAAAATTTAAATTTTAGAAATTAAAAATAAATAAAAAATTTTCAATATTTAATTTTCGTTCTTGACAATTTTTTTTCTCATCAAAGGCAAATTAAATAATTGTTGACGCTTCGGTCACAACGTCACCATAAAGTCACCAATATAGTCGACAAAACTGGTGACTTGGAGACACTTGTCGACATGTTTCCTTCATGGCCTTAACAAAAACTAAATTCAGTGCTTTTGTTTGAGTGAAAGTGAAATTGTTTGGTTTACAGAAACAGTACATAAAACTTTTAATAAGTACCTTTAAATAAATATAAAATCGTTGAAATGAACCTAAAAACTCTGTAGTGATAACACTGGTTAACAGCTGAATTAAAGTAAAACAAAAGGCGCCATATTAAAAGTGATTAAAATCTGAAATTAATATTAAGTTTGTTTAAAAAACAATAATAAATATAATAAAATAAAAACTCAAACCCTAAAACATGTCTTCTGTATCCATATCTTAATTTTAGTCTTTTATTTTTTGCAATTTTTATTTTTTAATTGTTATTGTTTATTTTTTAGTGCTTTGTTTACCTAAAAACATATGATTACGTTTTTACGTTCTATAATTGCTCTTACATTTTAACGTTCTGTGCAAATTACTGTTACATTACGTTCCGGTAGCATAACTAGGGCTTAAGCCTTGCTATATGAGATATTTCAAAGCATATAAAAATTATACGGCTTAAGTATGAAGTTGGGTGCAAAAAATACAATTAAATCCTTTGTCGGGAAAAAACGAAATTACTTTCCGAATATTTCAAAAGGTTCGTCTCAAAATAAAATGAGTATAATTCGCTCTCTTATGCACAATATGTGAAATCAACAATTGAAAGATTGTTTTATAATTCTACAGTCCACATTCCAATGATTCCACAATGTGTACCAAACAAAATCACTAAGCGAATGTTTATAAAGTAAGGAAATGTTTATCTGCAAACATACCTACGCTTTAACATATGTATGTATATTACATAAATAATCACGTATTAGCAAAGTTTTGAATTCCTAAATATTTTTTCGAATGTTTATAGAGATAAATAGAGATGACAGAATACGGTTGGAGAAAAAAAAATAACAATTTTCATTGATTCTCTTTGGTATCAGGATTCTCTTGTTGTAGCTCTTATCAGACGTATAACCATATCTTATCATATGCATAATCTTATCTTGTGTATAACCTGAATGAGATTTTTAAATAGACTATCACAGCGTGCTTTTTTCTCACCACAAAACCCTGATTGCTATCACTGTACGAGAAGGAAATTAAAACTTGAATTGATGCAGCGATGACAAAATTTTCTTCAGTACGGTTTCGCTTACGAACCTTTATTGCCGGCATTTAAGTAAAGGAATAAATTAACAGATTAGGTTAAGGAGAAAAGTAACTGGACAGATATTGTTTAAAACGATAATCTCGTAATTCTTACAGAAATAAATTCAATTTATTGTGATCAAATTTTTACTGCATATAAAATATAAAAAGAAAAATTAAGGTCAAGTGCCAAATTAAACCGAGAGTGACATAATTGTCCTTGTATGTGTACAATACTTGTATTACCTTTAATAATTTTTAATAGAATGCGTTAACATGGTTTTTATCAGAAAAAAGGTAAAATAAACTAAATAGTAAATTAAGAGTCAATGTAACCTAGTTTATTATTTAGCTTTTAACTCTTTGCACACGGCTGTCCCCTCATGACAATGTTCTATTAAAAAGGCACAAAAAACTATTCGAAATATGATCAAATTAACAAGATGCATGATAAATAAATCAACTGTTTTACACGTCGAAAGAGAACGTGCGAAATGCGTTCACGATGGACTGTACACTTCTTTGATCCGTTGAGCCAATTGTAGATATAGTGGATTAGGCGTAAAAAGCTACAAGGGTATGGCTCAATGAAGTGGGAAACTTGATACAATAATAGGGAAATCCGATAACCGAGAGAAGAAATGTACAAGCAAGCTGACAATACTCTGCTTAAAATGGAAGAACATCTGGTTTCAACAAGACGGTACTCGACTTCATGGACCTATTGGGAGTTTTAGTCTAGTAGGCTGACTTATTAGACCATTAAAAATTTCTTAAGAATATGTCGTTTGGAGTCGACTTTAAACTTTAGGTCCCGCCACTCATGTATTAAGTTAACACACATAATATAAGTGGTGTGAGAAGTTAGTCGTAATCAGAGATCAGCAATGAATCATTTTTTCGTTACTCATAGGCATTTCATTACTCATGTAATTTTGAATATAAGTGACACAACAATATTGAAATTTAAATCTGATTCATTCCTACTCAGTAAAATGAGTATGAGTACAACGTTGACAATCAAACTCTTACCATTCGAAATATGTATGATTCATAAGCCTACTCGTTGATCAAAATTTACAGTCTTAGTTGTTGTTGCATTTACAAAAAAAAAGAAAATGACAAAGACTGCAAGCTAAGCAAACACAACCTTCTAGTGAGTATTGTAGTGTTTGTACGAGAATCATACTTATTTTGTGATTCTTGTAAATGTTGAGTCATGGAGAGTTGAAATCAACAACATCATACGTGTTGTTAAGCATAATTAAATAACAAATAAATAAATAAATCCTATAAATATAAAAAAATAAATATTCAAACATTTTAAAGATAGAAAAGTTAAGCAATATTTCTTTTAAAGTATATAACGATTTTAATAATTACTGTTAAATTTAATTGCTGAATATTATGACCCTTTCAGCAAAAACAGTCTGAATATATAATCGTTTGAGCTTACCATCGTATGTTTAAAGTCGCTTTTATTTAGTAGGTAGGGTGTTGACTTATTAGACGAAAGCCCCTGTTTAAATCACCAGACATTTCAAATAAAACAGTAAATGAAAAAATATTTCTCTCCGCAACTTCTCAGCAGACTTATGATAAAATTATGACAAAAAGTTTGTCATATCGGGCGTTCGGAGTCGACATTAAGCTATGGGTTCCGCTACTAAATTAACACACAACTTGTGTGGTGTGTGAAGCCAGGTTTTAATTCATACTAAAGAGTTGTTGTTGTGTTAAGTAAGTTGTGTTTGACCGCCTATATTTTACTTTCTACCCTTTTAGTTATTCATCCAGTAATTGTTAAATATACTTATCTCAACATCTTTCGACAGCTGAGACTAAATGTTAAAAAATATTTAAAATATTACCCAGTACAAGATGAAAATTTGCTACCTTGAGTACCTTGGTCACAGGATTGCCAAAAGATTACAAATTTAATGTTATAATGCAAAGTAATTTTTGTGAACATATGTATATATTTGATCAGAATAAAAAATATTTAAAAAAAACTGTACTTCCGTATATTATTACACCAGACAATATGTGAGAAAAAAAAGAAGTAAGCTGTCAATGTAAGAAAGAATAGGGATCTGGTAAAGAATATATGTTACAAAAAAAATGAATTGGCAAATCATTAGTGATGGACGATATTTTCGATGTTTCAAAAACACTCAATGTAAAATTTTGACATTTTCATTGTTCAACATCGACTAAACGTATGTGTCTTTTTTTCATGCATTGAAATTAAAAATTTAATACAAATTCTTATGCAAATACAACATGCCACATATAAACTTTTCAGGCCAATTTTTATTTACTCTCAGAGTTTTTGCCAGAAATCTGCTAAGAGGAAGTCGCCGAAGAAATATTTTTCATATTTCGTTTTGATGGAGATGTCTGACCTGGGGTTTGAACAGTGGCCTTATGTCTAATAAGCCGTCACACTACCTACTAGATAACGGCGACTTACAATGAGAACATATTTTATAAAAACGTTGCAGGCTCTGTTAGATTACATACGGCTGGGAGAAAAAGAGTCGTAGACTACGGTTAGGTTTATAGGAGACCAGGTTACGCGAGGTTCATCACAAAGCATTGTGAACTGGCTGACAGTTTCCCAATTAATTGTCCCAATAAACTCGATGACTTGGGGAAATACTTCAGAACGAGTATGAGTACTAAAAGTGAAAGGAATAATTTGGTTACTTGATAATCTTTTAGGAAAGAGACTATTCTGTGATATACCTATTGGTCAAGGACATATAGTGGGCATAAGCGGAGTGCTCGATACCAGAGAGTCATATTCATATGTTGCTTCCAATTTTAAGCTATCGAAAGATGTGTCCAATTCTTGAACAGGAGAAATATTCTTAAAAGTTTAACTTGATATTCAAATAGAAGTCATGGCAAAAAGCACACTAGGCCCTAGTCACTAGGGGATGGTTGTTTCTTCCACGCCGCTGATAAAGCCAAAACCTTTCACTGAAGTGATAGAGTATATCTGAAAGATGAAAAGAGACGGGCACTCTTCTGAGGCCGAAAGTGTTTGATTAGGTAATTACACTGAGAAGCGATTGTGGGAGACATTACAGGGATTAGGTTGAGAGCACTAACGTTCCAAAATTAACACACACTATAAATACACTAGGTAGTAATGCTGATTGAAGGGTTGTAATGACGAATTATGTATGCATGTAGGTTGAGGGGAGTACAATAAATAATCTGGTCCCTGTACTTCAAAACCTCTACGCATTAATTATATTACATTCTGTTTCCTTTTCGTGCATTCTTTACGATAATCAGTCGATACACAGAAAACGTTGATGTATTTTGTGATCATTCGATATAACATCGATGTATTTTTGCAATGCATTGCATTGATAATAACATCAACATATTTTAATGTTCATCACTACTTTTCGTATTCATTCGATGTAAAATTAAGTTAATAAATACCCAATCGGTGGCTTTTTAACTCTTCTGGTCTTTCCTAAACCAAAATTAAAATTTAATTTGCACAACAAGTTCAAGTTAAATACCAATACCAGAAGTAGTGGTTTTAAATTGTATGATTTCTCAATCAATTTAATAAAAAACTATTTTTGAAAACAAAACACCCCAATTAATTTTGATAAGAAATTATTTACATTTGTGGTCATGCAACTGGTAATAATTTAAATTTGGTATGAACAATTCGTACACTGGCAATATTTCGGATTTGCCTGTGTTGGCTTTTTTTTCTGATTTTAGGCACAGAAATTATGTTTTCACTTGAAGTGAACCGTAAGAGTCAGGATAAGTTTAAATGTACAATCAGATGCAATAGCAGATATATACCTCGCATCTCCAGTTAAGTTAAGCCATTCCACTGTAGAGTTTTTGAGCAAACAAAGACGAGGAATACGAAACGAATGTCCTGAAATCCTTAACATCATTTAATTGTCTGTTGCTACCATTGTTCTTATGGCCTACACGATGACTGAGAATGTTACTCTCTGTGTATTTATAATCCAAATTATCGTAACCATAGATTTCAAATACATACACAATGTATATGCACATGTATGTATATACACATATATACCCGGCTTTGCGCAAGTCTGATTGTTTTTTATAGTGTTAATGGGTTATCTTTTCATTGTAAGACTGAAGCTTATCGTATTATTAGAGACTTGGTTGTGGTCACTCGTTTCTTTTTATTCAATCATATTGAAACAGTGTTCGAATTACAAACAGGCACAAGGAAAGAAATTGTAAAAGCCTCTGATATTTTTAAACCACAGGCCATTTTAATTTTGGGTTTTTTTCCTATTAATGCCAGTGCAATTACGAATGTTTTTTCGTATAGTATCAGTTTTCGTTTTATTTTCTGTTAGTATACGTTTTTGAGCTTCAGTGTGATTGTGTTAACTTCTTATTGAAATACGAAATGTCTGCTGTAACATACATGTTGTACATACATGTGGTTGTGTACAAGTAGCCGCAGGAATAATGAACCTTTTTGCCATGAATTGAAAAATTTTCAAGTTTTTAAGCTTAAAGCATTACTGCGCTTAGATTTCTACAATACTTTCGATACAGCACATTATCTCCTAATATCTAAATTGATGAAAAAGCCTCTGCGCTGTCACAACAGATTAAATAAAATGTTGTTGTCAGATTTCCAATATTTTGTTTGTTTATTTATTTGTATTAAATTCAGTACAACAAAAATAAATCTTATTTAACAGTACTGGGGAAATTCCTAATCATGTAGTGCAATGTGCAGGAATTACGAGAATAGGCTGTAGCAAGAAGGAAAGAGGGAGTAGAGTTTATGGACATTAGATTTGAATTTTTATGTTACAAGTGGTGGAAAGTTTCACATACGGATAGTCCAGTTAAAGAACGAACCACAAATGGATGTGCTCTGCCAGAAAAACCGGTTTTAGGTAAGAATATTCTTTTTTTGGGGGACGAGTTATTTCGCTAAAGTAAAATCTGTTGTAATAGCGACTGAATATACTGAAATACAAATCATATTGCGACAATACTCCAATTAACCAATATACTTGGATACCTTACGGTCATTAAAAAACACCTCCAATAAATGGTCTAGAAGGCATTGTGGTCGGCTATAAATGGTATAAATAGTAATGAGATCAGATAAAAGAAACCGAGACACTTGAAGGCCTCCTTCGCCATTGAGGTTTTGCGCCAATGAACAGTATTAGGTCTTTCATGCCTTGAAATCAAATCTATTCATAAACTCATTTCGGTGATTGATTGTAGGTCGGATGTGAAAGTGTTATTCATATTAAGTCTTTTCGCCTCAATCTCCAAAGGTCTCTGCTTACCATTAAAAGTATGTGAATAATATATATAACTGTCATCTGCACAAGATTTGATAGGATTAGAAGTTGGAGAATGAAGATTGTTAACTAAAATAAAAAATAGAGTTTAAAATAGAACAGATTAATAGAACAGATTATTCTTTTAAAAGAACCGCTATAGTGCGATTCCTGAAAAAGCTCGATATAAATCTTATTTTTACTTTTTTGAATTTCTGGGTATATTATGGTTTTGTTTTTCTTTGTTTTCAATTTCTTACCCTCTCTCACATACCATTTCAGAAAAACAATGACGTAAGCTAAAATATATTAAAAAATTAGAATTTTAAATGTGAAAATGGTTTTTTGTTTATTAACTGCATATAGAGATCTCGTTATCATCAATGCATTCAGGGGTAAGTGCAATTTGTCGAGTATTTACAGTTATGACGGAAGTACAGTTGTTAGTTATTGTTATTGCATGTTACAACGAAATTTACATTACAATTAAACGAAGCAGATTAAACGCCATTATTACAACTTGCCGTTAACTAAAGGGAGGATTTTGACGGACTGATGAATTGTTTTTCATTACTATAAGTGGACGATAAGGTAAAAGTGAATGTTAAGCTAAAGGAAAGATCATCATACTGGTAACGTTTAAAGTTAAGTTTATGTTTGAACTTGCCGTATTGTTAAGAAAATGGAAACATCGTTTAACGTTAATACATATATTATTTTCAATATGGCAACTTCAAATATAAACAAACTGAGCATATACAATAATACAATAAAAAAACGAAGCTCGTCGTTGTCACTGCGTTTAAATAAAACTTGTTTAATTGAGCAGTGTTATCGACATTGCTCACCCCCTGCCATATTTTTAAAAAGTTAACTTTATTTTATCTGTAAGTTGTAATAACTAAAATAAGTTAAAGGTAACTTGTCAGTTCCCTTTAGCTAAAGGTACTTGTAACTAAACCCAAGTTTAACTGCAAGTTGTAATAATGGCCATAAAAACTTTGCAGAACAAGTGGAGAACAACTTTAGCAACAGTGTTGCAATACAAATGAATATGCCAATGGCCATAACCCAACAGTGTTTGTTTTAAGCATTCATAGAAAACTTATACGAATGAAAACTGAAAATAAGAATGAGAACTTGTTGTGGCGTACACAAATGCATGGTTAAGGATGTTCATTGTCTGGGTAGTATTGTGTCAGTGTCCAAGATACATATATACATAATTGGTCCTTACAAACCTTCGGTCAGGATTACGACCTAGCTTCTCACACCACTTATGTTGTGTGTGCTAATTTTATACATGAGGGGCGGGACCTACAGTTTAAAGTCGATAACTTCTATACATTAATTAACACGTTGACTGCTGCTGCAATTTTCCGAAAACTGGCCAAAATGACAATTTGATTTTTTCACATTATACATGTTACTAAAAACTCTATTTTTAGATTATAGGTATCATCAAAAAGCAAAAATGATGTTTTTTATGGCTGAAATTGGTTTAGTGAGTACGAGATAACTCGTAGTTGGCTTCCTAGAAGGGAACGCAGTGTGCGAGTTATCCCGTAGTCGGCAGTCAACGTGTTAATAACTATGTCAGTGATGGTATAAGAAAAAAACTTGTGCGAAAATGTTAATTTTTTTAGTTTAAATTAATCAATCAAAATCAATAAAAAAAATTAATTTTAGAAAATACGTTAAACCTAGCAAACCTTATAATTTTTTGAAAATAGATTTATTATACTTTTTGTAATTTAACATTACAGACTGTATTTTACTATGTCGGCTTTTTATTACCAGTTTATTTTTAAACACGATAAATGAATTTTAATTTCAATCTAAAATTTATTAAACAATAAAAACCAAAATTACCAAACTAGCAAAAAATTCATAGAAATTACAACTATGCATAGAAATAAAATTATTTTAAAATATTTATTTTATTTTGTTTTTTTCAAGATCAATTCTGCAAAATATAACAAAACAGAAATTTAAATAATATCTCACGAATTTTTGCAAAAAAAAAAAAATGAACACAGTATTAACAGCATTGGTTTTGCACCAATGAATACGGAAAACAAAAAATAAAATGAGGTGTCAGCTAAAAATATTCAACAGATTTGTTTTTAATTGCAATATATGGAAGAGATAATAAAACTAACTTGTGTTAAAATGTAAAGCATCCACTAAACGCCTGTCAATCAACAATAGCTGAATACGATGTGTAAAAAAAACAATGTGTAAGAAAAACGAAAAAAAATATTTAAATACGAGGACGGATCAATGAGTTTGTAACTTTTTAAATGAAATACATATTTTTTTAACATTATATTTTTTAACATAAAACAATTTAAAACATTTTTATTATTTATTTTTAATTTTCCCTTCACATTTTTTCTGTAATTACTGTTGACCAAAGTAGGTGTAAAATTTCTATAGCGCTCTAGACCGATGCTAACAACGCTCGAAAAATTTACAGGATTTTAAGAAAATCCCAAATAGTAAAGTACTTTCAAAATTACAAAACCAACAACGATCAACGTCGTTCTTAAATATATATAGGCTGATAAAGCCGCCAGCCAATAATCCACACATTTACGGAATGCATTGGACCCTCTTGCATCTCCTCTGGATTGGAAATTTTTTACGTTCATCGATGTATGGGGTTGGTCGGCCGTTTGTGGAAGCAGTGGAGCTTAATGTATCCACCACAGAATAAAACAACTGTTATGTATAAGTAACTTCAATACGATGGTTGTTTATAACTGTGAAAGTTCTAAAGTGCCTTGTGGAAGATGGAATGGTGAAATAGTTTTTCTTTCGGCCACTTCCTCTCAACAGTTTTCTGGCAAAAGTTCTGAGAGTAACTAATTGGTATCAAAAAATTTCTCAAATCTGATTGTTTTAGTCAATAATATAGGTATGTATACAGGTGAGTCCTTTGGGTTGAGTTAAGCGGAATTCAATTCTGAGTGTTAATAGAAATGTGGCAACAGTAGCTGTCAAAGTCGTCGAATTATTGCAGAAATTTAGAGCGAAAATAATTCTCAAGTGGTAGACAAATAATATATACAACGCCTACACCGAAGACTGTAAGATAAGCCTACTTGAGATCCTCATTATTGTCGGAAATTCTGAAATCTATATTTTTTGGTGTTTATAGACTTGACTATGTGACTTGAATTAACACATTGTCATCGTTACATAATGCCATGATGGTAAATCCAGTAAAGCCAAAAAACCAACAAAGTCAATAAGTCTTTGGTACTGGCATTGTGTTGATTTTATTTTTCTGCAAACAAGTGTTTCAGCTGATTTCAATGTCGACGTTTGTGTAAATGAAGGTTTCCAAGAAATTATGCAAAGTTTCCTTAAGTTGTAAATTTTCGCTTGCAACAATGCAGACTGCATTTAAACATCATTTAACTGTTTATATAATTACAGAGCTATTCATTGTATATGATAGCGTCAAGACGACTAAAATTATATCCGTGGGCAGTTCGTACGCAAGTAACAGTTTTTTCATTCGAAGAGTTTAGACTTGACAGCATCGAAATAAGATACATAACTGGAGGTATTTGTAGATATTTTGTCTAATGTATGGATTGTTAAACATTATTAGAGTATGCTGCACATGCTCTTTAATTTGTGTGACCCACCTCATTTACTTAAATCGCTTTTTAGCATATCACATTTATCGGTAATGTGGAGGTCATCAAACACAATGTATACTGTTAGTATGTCATAATGTAACCATTTATGAGGTTCCTTTATGGTAACTTTAGAGTATACGAGTTCCATTCTAAATAGTAGCATTGTAATATTTTCTTGTATTAAAAAAAACTCTTAATTTTGAAACCCCTCGGTGGCCCATTGTGTTACCCAGTGTTAGGTAAGCCTCTTGTCATGATCCTTTAATGGTGGTTTTGAACCACTCCGAGCTCCATATTAAACCGACCAGTTCCCTTAGTGGAACGTTCACCACCATGCCGAGACCTTCACACATTCTGTTACCTAAAAACCGATGACGTCTGTTCTGAAGTGCAGGGTATTCGCATAAAAGATGTTGTACGATTTCGTTTCATCATGGCTGCTTCTGCAGTAATCCTAGTGGGTGAAACGCAGTGTCCCGTCAGAATTTCTCTTGTCGAACTCAAGTAGTCCCCTGATTCTCCCTCTGTCCACTGCTGGACACAGCTGCCGCCTGTGTGGGGTATGCCTGTTTTGTATGTTCTTCCGGTACCATGGTACCATGCAGTCACATCTAAAACCTGGGTGATACGGTTCTACTTCATGCAGTGTTGAAGCGTTTTCTTTAAGTAACATCAAATAAAATTTTCGTAATGACCAAAATAAATTTCTTTATTAAAGTGTTCCAAGTTCTTTTATTAAATTGTAGAAGGTGCAATCGATTTCCATACATCAATTTTATGTCGAAGAAAGATATTTTGTCAAGCAACATCCTTATCTCTTTGATTTTGAAGAACGAAGCAATTTCGAATGACTGTGGGCTTCTGTTGTTGTTGCTTACGCATATAAAACTTATTCCAATATACACTTTATTTTCCCACTTTTTATATTGTTTTCCATTTTCAATTGGTACTTGCGTATAATAAACTACCTAGTATAAACAGTTAAAATCATTTTCCAAAATATGTTAGCAGAAAATATATTAAAGTATTAAAAATCATTTAGCAGCCTGGTGCGAAGAGGTGTACCACAGGGCTCAATTCTCGGCCCTCTGCTATACATAATGTATCCCAATGACCTACCTTCTCGTATTACTCACTGCGAAATTCAAATGTATGCCGATGACGTCCAACTCTACATTAGCTGTATTAAATCTGAAATCGACAATTGTATATTGAGACTGAACCAGGACCTCGACAGTATATTTAAATGAGTTACTGCAAATGGTCTTTGCTTAAATGCGAATAACTAAAAGGCTGTCATAATTGTGAAAGTTGGCCTTTTGCTAAATATACTGCCACCATTAGTTGTTGAGGACTCGCCTAGCATTGGTACAATGTGCCAAGAACTTAGGTATTATTTTTAATAGTCAACTTTACTGGACTAACCACGTTAATACTATTTGTGGGAAGACGTATGCCATGCTGAGGAGTCTCTATATGACTCAATCCTTTACACCTTTTAATATAAGTATGCTCTTGGCGAAAACTTATCTAAATCCTACCCTCTTGTATGGACGCGAGCTCTTTGCGGGTTTGGACTCTGTTAGCAAAAATAGACGTAACGTAACTTATAATAATAGGAAATACAGTAGTATCTCTCATTTTTCCTACAAAATCTACAATAAGTCACTCGAAAAACTTTTGAAATGTCGTATGCTGATTTTCCTACACAAGATTATCTATGTAAAGGAACCTAGTTATCGATTTAGAAAGCTTCAATTTTCTAGAACTAACAGGGGCTACAGGATAAACGCCATAAGGTACCGGAAACAAGTGTCTGAAAGTCACTTTTTTAATAATGCTATTCGTTCGTGAAGTCGCCGTGGTAGGTAGTGTGTTGGCTTATTAGACGAAAAGCCCGGGTGCAAGCCCCAGGCCAGACATCAAAATAGAATGCAAAAAGTATTTCTTCGGCGACTTCCTCTCAGCAGATTTCTAGCAAAAACTCTGACAGTAAATAAAATTGCCATGAAAAGTTTCTCAAAAATCTTTCGTTCGGAGTCGACTTTAAACTGTAGGTCCCGTCACTCATGTATTTTTAACACACACAACATAAGTGGTGTGAAAAACTAGGTCCTAATCCTGAATGAAGGGTTGTAATAACCAATTATGTTATATATGTATGTATTCGTTCGTGAAACCAACTTCCGCCAGAAATTAAATTAATAAGTAATGTAAAACAATTTAAGACAGAAATTTCAATTTTCACTTTTCTTTTCATTAAATTTCTTCATTTGCAAGGATAATTTAAATTATCAATAAATAAATCTTATATGTAAAAATGAATGCGTATTTATTTGTTTGTGGGTTTGTTTGAAGTCTATAGACAGCTAAACGGCTGAACCGATTTTTTTGAAATGTTCACAGCATCTTCCTATATGTCTGGAAGGAGTTCTAGGCTACTTTTTATGTTGAAATAGGCAAATAAAATAAAATAAAATAAAGTAAATAAAAAATATGATCAGATCTATGTAATATTTTATACTGAACAGTAATTCAAATACGTCTATATATATGAAAATGAATGTGTGTTCATTTGTTTGTGGGTTTGATTGTGGGTTTGTTTGTGGGTTTGTTTGAATTCTATAGACGGCTAAACGGCTGGACCGATTTTTTTGAAATATTCACAGTATCTTCCCATATGTCTGGAAGGAAAACTACATACATACATAATTGGCCATTACAACCCTTCAGTCAGGATTACGGCCTAGCTTCTCACACCACTCATGTTGTGTGCGTTAATTTTATACGTGAGTGGCGGGACCTACAGTTTAACGTCGACTCCGAACGACAGAATTTTGAGAAACTTTTTCATGGCAGTTTATTTTACTCTCAGAGTTTTTGCCAGAAATCTGCTGAGAGGAAGTCGCCGAAGAAATATTATTTTTTTCATATTTCATTTTTGATGTCTGACCTGGGATACGAACCCGGGCTTTACGAATAGTAAGCCAACACACTACCTACTACACCACGGCGAAAAAAAACTATAGGCCACTTTTTATTTTAAAATTTCAAGAAGACGAGGTGCCACACCCACATACCCATATAAAAATGAATGTTTGTATGTCCCTTATAGAATCGTAAACTATGCATTTGATAATGTTATGATCTTTAACAAAGTTGTTGCGCATGAGCTGACGAAGGTTTCTAAGTTGGTATGACCAATATCCGATAGGTGGCGCCACCGAAAATTACTTAAAATGAATTAAATCGTAAACTGTGCATTTGATCATGATATGATCTTTAGCAAAGTTGTTGCGCATGAGCCGACGAAGTTTTCTAAGTTAGTATGACCAATTTCCGACAGGTGGCGCCACTGAAAATTACACAAAATAAATTAAATCGTAAACTGTGCATTATTTAACAAAGTTGTTGCGCATGAGTTGATGGAGACTGGTGCGATTATTTTCCGGTGGATGGCGTCACTGAAAATTATTGGAAATAAATGACAAGCAATTGGTCGACCTACATCCCAAGCACGGAGGAAAAGAGCCTCAGAATCAGACGAGCTTTGAGGCTGGAAAATCTTCGTGTATATGCCGCTGAGGCTCGTTCGCTTGAAACACTTGAAAAACGAGATGTGGGATTAGAAACTGATCGAATGTATACTACTCAGGCCAGTTCATCTGAAACAAAATCAATAAAATGATTCAAAATTATTTGGTATTTGTGTAATGTCTTTCCTTTTAAAGTTATTTTAGTTGGTGGCACAGCAACACGCGCAGGGTACAGCTAGTAAATAACTAAAATAAATAGTACTGTAGGACAAAAAACTAATAGAAATATTTCGATATTATTTCACAACAAAAAAATTAGAAACAGTAAAATAAACGAAAAAGAAACTATCTTTAGAAAAGAATAAATAAAAACAGGGAATAAATCAAAAAAGAAAATTACTTGTTCTCTTCCAAATGTCAAATATTCCGTTGTCAGTAATTTTTCTCAATTAATATTTATAGCGTTGAAATGTTCAAATACTACTTCTAAGCGAAAAAAGAGACAATGCAAGAGAAACTTTTCAAATTAATGTCTTCAAATAAAATTAAAAAGCAGTGTTGAGTATTGTAATGATGCAATAAAAAACTTTTAGCGCAACTATGAATTCGAGACAAAAAATATTTGCGTCAACTGAAATAAAAGAATTACTACCTATTGATTAAAGCATACGAATGTATATTTAAGGGAATAGTATAAACAAATGCATAAAATATATCAACTTATTTCACAAAAAAAGTTTTTCAACAAAATGTGTTTAAATGGTAATTGAAACTGAATGGTCGTAACTGAAATATACATTTTCAACTAAATATGAAACTTTTATGGAAAGATATTATAAAAAGTTCTTATTTCTAATGACAGCAACAAATCGTTTCAAGCCTTTAAAAACACGACAATAATTAGGATAAATCTGATATCTATGGTATATATAGGGTCATTCTACTGAAAATTCTGATCAGTGACGCTTTTTAATCGTTTTTTTGACATATGGGATGCTCTTCACCTAGAAAAGCCTTAACGGACATTTATATAATTTTGCCATATATTCTACCGTACATAACTCATTTACTGAATACGATAATTACATCATCTACTTTTCCTGCAAATGAAATTGCCATGAAAACGGACGAAAGCCTACATCAATCCGGCTAACAACTTATTAGTAAGCTATATAGCTAATTGTAAAATATTTCTTATTCATTTTTGTAAACATTTTCTTTATTATCCATTAAATAAATAGTAAAATAATATTTGGTATTTATATTAATATTTTATTATAATATTTATTAACAGTACCAACAAATTAATAAAAGTTCACAAATTATTTTATTAAATCTGATATCATACAATACACCAACTTACCAAGTTGTAATCGTTAATAATTGTTGTGGAGTTCTTTTTGTCTTGGAGAACACAAAACAAAACCACAGGAACACCACTGCCTATAATGAATGCAACAACTACCGAACAACCGCTGAACACATTGTCAGAAATATTTTCCCCTAGGTTTACAGAAAGCAACGGTTCGGCTTCATTTAAACGCACTTGTTTATCATACCTTTCTAACAACAAGACACCATTTGTTTGCTCACAGTTTCATTTTTTTCATGCTGAAAAAATCGCCAGAAATTTTGTAAAGTTTTTTTTTGTTAATTTCTATTGCTGTTGTTTTTGCAGTTATTGTTGTTGTTTTATTTTTTCTGCGTTCCATCATGAATAATAAAAAGTGGAAAAGTGTAAAACTTCTGCACAAGTTATGTACGAACTGACTGTAAATTGTTTGTTGTACTTGTTTTTGTTGTTTTAAACAATCGACACTTGCTGTAGTAATAAAAGTAAAAAAATCTAAACAAAAACATATTGTACATACATACATATATGAAAATAAAAGAAAAAACTCAACAGGAGCAGCAGCAACGCATTGTTTTTCTTATGTCAAAAGAAAATTAAGTAAACGACTGTTGTTAAGCCCTCTCAATTTCAAGCCATTGAGGTATTTCGAAGAAACGCCTTTTACACTACTTTGTGTACAATATTGTTACGAAAATGGAAACGGTGTACATCGTTTAACATTAAAATAAGCAAAAGCTAGACAAACAAACACAACCAAATTGTTACAAGTAAACCAACAACATCAGTATGAAAGAAAAGGGGATAGACAAGTAAGCGAGAACTCATCAACAAGCAATGTGAACAAAATACACAAACAATAATGGAGTCACGATAGAGTTCTTGAGAAGGCGAAACCCCGAACGTTCGACTTCAAGAACCTTCATCAGACTGATATGTAGGCATAGACAAAGCAGGCAACGAGTAGTAAGAATTCAGTCAGTATTGTGTAAAGGCGTATGCGTGTGAAGAAAGCAGTCGTTGCTTGAAGATCGCCATTAAAAAGATTTGCGCTGTAAGCAAAGAAGAACAGCGAACAAGTGATTATTGTTGGATACAACAAGTTGTGAACAGTGACACATTAAATAGTGCGAACAATAATGAATTTAATTCTTATATTATTTTTTATTTTTATTTTGTTTGCAATCAACGAACTAATATTTATAACTCATATACCTCATATTTACAACTCATACGTATTCTAAATAAGAATTTATTTTAAATATTGTACTATTTTCAGCAATCAATCGTCTATAATTTATGAACGATAAAATATAACTTCCAATTGTACTCTGTGTAATCGGTTATGGTTCCTTGAGTTTCTATAAAGAACATAGCGCCGTGACAAAGTTTCACCAAACTTTTAAACTTGTTGCTGGATTCGATTTCTGTTTCAGCATTAACCTACCCTCAAAATTTTTGTGTCTAGTTCATACATACACATACATAATTGGTCACTACAACCCTTCAATCAGGATTACGACCTAGTTTCTCACATCACTTATGTTGTGTGTGTTAATTTTACACATGTGACGAGACCTACAGTTAAAAATCGAATCCGAATGACAGATGTTTGAGAAACTTTTCATGGCAATTTTATTTACTGCCAGAAATTAGCCGAAGAAATATTTTTTCATATTTTTTTTGTTTTGATGTCTGACCTGGGGTTTGAACCGAGACCTTATGTCTAATAAGCCAACACACTACCTACTAGACTACGGAGACTAGACTGTGTCTAGTTGCCTTCTCCAAATATGTTCCTTCCATCTCCTTTTGTACTACTTCCGTGAGAGCTTCTATAGCATTCGTAATTCATAGTATATCGTCAAAAATTTTAAGATCTATACAGCAGAGATAGCTGTGGTTGCAGGGTTGTGTGTTTAATATTCTCGCTATTGACTAAAATAAATTTGAAACCGCTTTCACTCCTCGTTTACTAGTGATTTCCATACTGTTCTGAGTGAGTCAAGAGCTTATTAGGCACTCATAATCCGATTTTAGATATAGTCATGCTTTCCTTCAGTCATCGTTATAATGATTAGCAGGTAGCAAATATGATTCAAGTAATGGATTTGGATGTTGTAAATATAAAATGGTGTATTGAATGTGACGTTTATTCCCATTACCGTTGCAGCCTCTTTATCATTTTGACAATAACAATTATTCAGCCACTCTCAATCGACCAGGCGACCACCTAGTCACCACATTATACGTCTGTCGCATTTCTAATTACGATGATGATAATAATGATCTGTTGATCCAGACTTGTCTAATAAGATCATTAACAGGAAATATGGTTGTTAATTGTTTAAATCTCCTTTAAAAAGAACGATCTTTAAGAAATGTGGATTGTAATTACGCGTAAGTAATTACAATCGTTGGGTTGCGTGATTTGAGAAAGAAAAAAAAAGACATAGAGTCAATTTCAATTTCTGGAAGTGAGAGAATTTAAGCGAGAAACTCTTACCTTTTTTTCAGAAATGGCATAAAACCTTTTCTTTTTTTAGTGTAGTTATAGTTGATGCAATAAAATTTATTAGGTAAAATTTAAATTTAGTATATATATTTAAAATAAGTAGAATTTAATTAATTTAACACTTGGGTTGGTAAGTATTAAGATATTTCAGGTAAGTATAACTTACATAGATAAAGAGCTGGTTGGTAAGTATAATAAGAAATTTAATAAACTTTAGAATTTTATCTCAATTACATTAAATGTATAAATTTTATAAAATAATATAAATATATACATCAATATGATTTTGTTCCTTTATTTATTTATTTTTATTTATTTATTTATTTATTTATTATTAATCATAGCACAACAAGATAATAATCTTTCTTCCTTTTATATACACATGATTAAAAAAAGCACACTTTGATTAAAAATAGAGAGTTGTTGCTGATGTAAATGCAAGATGTGAAGTGAAGTAGGTGTACAATTTCATCTTCCACCAAAATTCTGTTTTTCTTAATTCGTCTTCAAATAATCAGTAACAGTAGACGAGGGAGACATTCCCTTTGTCTATGGAAGTTGGCTAAATGGAAATGGAAACGGTAAACGACATTCGTTTTGTTAAATGGAAATGATTGGAATCAACCTATGTTAATTAACAATTAACATTATTGAATAAAAGATAATATGTTTTTTTAGATAATTTTAGTGTTCAAACCTAGTTTGAACAACCCTTTTAGAGGCCCTGGAAAAATAAAGCCTTGAAGAATTCTCTTTGCAGACTGAATAAAGTGGCAATAGCAACGATGACAGTCACTTTTATCATGATGTTGTTTTTCATGAAAATTGTTAGCAGTTGACGTGATTTTTGTTTGAAATGTACTTGTGTATGTAGGTGTGTGAACGTGTTTAGGTATGCGTAGGTGTTTATGTAAGAGAAACTAAGAATTGTTTTCTATTATATGTAAGTGACATAGAACGCAGAAACTATTTTGGAAATTATGGAACAAATGTGTTATATCATGATGATATGAAATGAAATTTGTTGAACGTACAGAAATTCAATTAACAACTAAACAATAATTAAGAATTGAAACAGATTAACAAAAACGGCAAACATAAATATAAATTTTATAAAAAAAAAATATATTTATGTAGGGAGCCCTGGCAGTCTAGTGCGTAGTGTGTTATACTATTAGCGTGAGGGTAGTGGGTTCAATTCCCACTAGAGATGCTATCTTTTACACTACACGGAGCATATGGTCGAAGTTACTCAGCTTGTAATGATTAAATATAATTTATAATTGTATTGTAATTAACAAATAAGGAAAAAATTAATAAATTTATATAATATTTATTAGATTCAAGCGTTGTACGTCGTAGATATTTCTGACAATATCGCAAATATTTTTTTGAACAAAAAAATAGCACCAGTTATAACCTTTAGGTACCCATTTTATTTTATCCTCTTCTCATTCAATCCTCTTTATCAATATTTAAATGTTCATTTTTTATAAAAATTTTCTTTACTAAGCTCGATTTGTATTTAAACCTTCACTTGTGTCCTTTATCCCGAAATCGCAGTTGTGTTTGTTATTTAATGTTATCATGCCCACACAGATGTGTTTGAAACAGTATGTCGGTTATTTTGTAAAAGTTTGGTGTCCTTGTTTTTGAAATGAGTTATGATGAGTTTCTGTCAATCAAAATCATGAAAATTTAACAGCTTCAAAAGTTATTCACTTAACAAGTTAACATACAAAAAAGGATAAGGATAATAATTTTCACTTTTTTAGATGACAATACATATTTATTTTAATAGATTTCAATTATAATGGTAATTTATATATGTACATACATTCTGTTTTTTCAGGTTATGGTATATGCAAAAAAGTTGAAAACATATTTTACTAAATATATTATTTAAAAAAAAAATAACAAAACCTTTCAATTTAAAAACGGCTATTAAAAGTTATAAAGGTTCAAGTCCAACAAACTTTATTACACCGAATTTGCTTCAAAAGGAAAAATATTTTGAATAGTGTATGTTTAAGTATTATTTAATATATGTAATCTAACAATTTAAAATAAAATTTTAGGTAGATTCTTGAAAATACTAACAAAATATAAAATCACTATACGACGATATCGAATAATAAAAAGTAAAACAAATAAGAAAATAAATATCATATTTTAAAGAATTTCTTGTCCAAAAATTATTATCTACAAAAAGAAAAGTAAGATAAAAAGAAGCTTAAATATAGGAAAAAGAAAAGTATCATGAGTATCGAAGGTGAAAGTGTGAGTATGACTAAGCCATGGCATGACTGTAGTATATACATAACATATTTGGCCATTACAACCCTTCAGTCAGGATTTCGGCTTAGCTTCTCATACCACTCATGTTGCGTTAATTTTATACAAGAGTGGCGGGACCTACAGTTTAAAGTCTTCTCCGAACGACAGATTTTTGAGAAACTTTTCATGGCAATTTTATTTACTCTCAGAGTTTTTGCCAGAAATCTGCTGAGAGGAAGTAATATTTTTTCATACTTCGTTTTGATGTCTGATCTGAGATTTGAACCGTGGCCTTACGTCTAATAAGCCAACACACTACATACTAGACTACGACGACTTCTGGCAGTAGTATACATTAAATGTAATACTGTGCTCTGCATAACATGCTGTGCTACATCGGTTGCGATGAAAACGTCTCCTTCATAATATAGTTTTAAAAACAGATTCACAATATATAGCATTAAGAAAATATAGTATGAACTTATGTATCAGCCTTTCGCGAAAGACGAGTATTCGAAGAACGTCGACAACACAGCGTTGATGTTACGTTGAAATTTATGCACCCGTTTGAATCCACACTCCAATGAACTGTGTCAGGCTTTGGTATCATTAAAAAAAAGTGGCCTTTCGTACTTTTGGGTAATATTCAATATTTCCAATATTGACACAGTCGAACTTGTATTGCTCGAACCTTTATAAACTTTATTTTCTCTAATGCAAGCTAATTGTTTTTATTTTAACCTTGCAACCACGTACATTAGACTTTATTTACTTTAATATGATATGTGTGCATCCTCTCAAATATGAGAATTAATGTCATAAACACTGTGTTCGATGGTGCCTTCTGGTGGTTAGTTGGGTCTAAAATTCCCAATATTTGAAAAAAAATTACATGTAATTCTCTTTTTGTGGCTTGTTAATGAATTTAATTAAAAAAGTATAATTTTTTTCTTTCTAAAAATTGTTTCTTTATTTAAATTATTTTCAAAGCTTAAAACATGGTAGAAAAATTTTCTTTACAAAGATTCGTTAGCAATAAATGCGTGAAAAATTAGATCATTTCTGATAAGTCAGAATGGAACCCAAAACATCTCCGATAATGACAATATCTTTAAAAATATGGGCAATTTCGTGTCAAGTGACCCAATTTTTAAAATCGATGTCTTCCGATTTGGACCAAGGTTAGTACTATTGGATAGTAGGCCAGACACAAATTTTCAGCTCTATCAGTCAAGAACTGCCGGAGTTAGAGGGGGCCAAAGTTGGACATTTTGGTCATACAGGGTTTTTTTAAAATGTGTGTAACTTTTCACCTATAGGCCTTAAAGGAAATTGTAAAAGCTTTCTTTTGAGCAAAAAAAGGCCCATTTTGAAAAAAAATTTAAAAAAAAATTAATTTAAAAAAAAAATAAAAAAATAAATTTTAAAAATTAAAAAAATTATTTTTGGAAAGATTGAAAGAAATAGCTATCTAATATCCTTTGGAAAATTTTTGTTAGGACCAATAGGAGAAAAGTTACACACATTTAAAAAAAACCTGTATGACCTCTGCTGAGTGGAAGTCGCCGAAAAAATATTTTTTCATATTTCGTTCAGTTGGAAATGCCTGACCTGGTGTTTGAACCGAGGCCTCACGTCTACTAAACCAACACACTGCCAACTAGACCACGGCGACTTCTCACTTAATACTGATTCTAAATGTTTGCAGGTGCATTCTACATCATTCATTTCACTTCAGGAGACAAGACAGTAAGATTGACCGAATCCATATGTTAGTGTGGACAATTAAAAAGAAATGGTTTCCTTCTTTATTATCTGCGGTTCAATTGACAAGGTTTGGTAGGAAGCTAAACTTACCTATTAATATGATAGAGTTATTGGAATGTTTGGTCGAATCGACCGAAGATCTGTTATTAAAAAGGTAATTCAGAAAATGCTCTCCAAAAGATTGCGTCAGATGAGCCACAGGGTAGTATTTTTGGATCTGATTTTTACATAAATTATATCTGTCTTGCCAAAGAATAGTCACATACAAAATATAATCTTTGTTGATGATACTGTTTCCATAAGATCGTCCAGCTGCATTGTGTTGACACCATACCTGTTAAGTAATGATTAGTAATAGTAATGATTAGTAATTTGATTACTTTTTTTGAATGGTGAAATAATGATTAGAATTACGATTATTTTCGGTTAAAATAGTTAATAATTGATTACGATTACAAAATAGTCAAAAAATAATCAGGATTACTGGCGATTAGTCTAATAAACAAAAATAATCAAAAGTAATCCAAAAGTAATCAATTTATTTTCAATAATTACTTTGAATTCTTTTTGAATATTTGAAAATAATCAAAAAGAATTATTTAAAACAATTTGATTATTTTTGAGACTACTTTTGATTCTTTTTGATTATTAGACTAATCGCCAGTAATCCTTATTATTTTTTGATTCTTGGGTAATTGTAATCAATTAGTAATTCGAAAAAATTGTTCATAGAATTCTATAATCATTACGATTCTTTTTAAAAAGTAATGTAATTGATTACTAATCGTAATCGAAATTTAACAGGTATGGTTGACACCTATACAAGATAAATACTTATTGTATGGATAAATATGCATTTGATTAAAATATACTATACGCAGGGAAACGTGATATGAGTTCGAATAAGTGACGAAGTTCTGGCTCCATAATCACATATAAAACATCTTGGCACACATCTTGACAGAAATCTAACTTGAAAAATCCAAACAGGAACATAACTAACACGAATGAAGTGAAAACTATTTGAAATATAATAACTAAGTGGTACTCATGCCTGAGATAGGAGGATAAACTCTTAATTTACAATTGATTTATAAAAATTAAAGTTATATTAGTTAACACGACAAGATTTTAACGTACGTAAACTGAGAGAGAAGAAATTAAAGAATTCAATCCGTATATTAAAAAATAAAATTAAAAATCATAGAATGGATTTTTTTACATTTACACGTTTAGTAAAAAACCAAACCAAAGTATAATTATATCCCTATATGTATGTATTTGTTTGATCTAAGGCAGTGTGAGAGAGTTGTTGAGAATTTTCAAAAAAGAAATTGAGTCATACAACTGTCAATTCACCAGATTTTTTCACAATGCCCTCATTACCTATTGTACGATGCAATCCGCTCTATACAAAAATGTGCAACGTCATACAATCTACGGGACTGACTAAATCTCCCTTTAAGTCATAGAATTTTTTTATCTTAATTCATGTGGTGTGTCCTAAACCTACCCCTGATCATTTGGTGCACGCCTTGTGTAGTTTTGTGACAAAGATAACCAGAGTCATGGCTACTGATGAACTGCTGAGATTCAGTTTTTGGAAACATAAAAATTAAAGGAACCTCTTCAAAATTTTCGCTTACAAATAATATTGTTACGTTCTTTACATTTTAAAAGCGTTTAAAGTATGAGTTTGTTGATTGCAAACAAAATTAATTTGTGTTTAGTTTTAGATAAATTCTTTATTGTTCGCACTATTTTTGTGTGCCACTGTATACCACTTGACGTATAAAACAACAATAATTGCTTGTTCGCTATCCTTCTTTGTTACAACGCATATCTTTACAACGGCGATCCTCAAACCATGAGTGTTTTCTTAAGCCTAAACGCGTCTTCACACAAGACTGACTGAAATCTTACTGATCGTTGCCTGCTTTGTCTTGCCTTTTTATATGCCCACGTAAACAGTCTGATGAAGGCTCTTGAAGTCGAACGTTCGTGGTTTCGCTTTTTCGAGAACTCTACCGCGACTTCAATTTTGTTTGCGTGTTTTGTTCACATTGCTTGTTATTGCGTTCTCGCTTACTTGTCAATCCCCTTTTTTTCATACTGATGTTGTTGGTTTACTTCCAACAAGTTCGTTCTATTTGTTTGTGTAGCTTTTGCTAATTTTAATGTTAAACGATATTACACCGTTTCCATATTTGTAACAATATGTATTGAGACTAGTTCGTAGTTGTAGCTTCACTGATATTGTTACTATCTCACGGTCTCACTTCGTACCATATGCCCTAAAATGCTTAAAACCCTCATTTCAACAAGTTCCATAAAGACCATCCACAGGCGAATTATAACATAATTTGTAGGTTGCAGTCTTATAAGTTGTGAGTTGGTGATTCAAACCATGGCTCAGTTATCTCTAACAGAACGTAATATGAGATAGAGAGAGAAACGCATAAATGGCATAAAACACATTTTTTGTTTATTTTGTGATCACAAAATTACCATTCTTATCGTCACCTTCAAATCTACGACAGACTTTGGTTTTAATTACAACACTTTCCCTCTTTCTCTTATTGCATTAGTGCTGGTGACAACATCATTTTCAGGCATTGCGAAAGTATAAAATATTCATTTTGACGCAGCTGGTGTTTTTTGGAACATAAAAAAGTACACAAACAATAATATTTACAACGTATGGAAATGGACACAATCCAAAATAAAAATATTCGTATCTACATGTAGGTTAAGGATAAAAAATCACAATTACGAGAACAAATACAATAATGAAATGCCTTTGTGTGGGGTTAATAAAAATTTGAATATTATTTGTTTATATTGGAAATAAAATGTTCATGACTTTACTCCCTGAGTTGAAGGATCCAAATTTCGCCATACGGGATATCCATAACTTCATGATTTATTTTAATGCGAAAAATCACAAAAATTAATTACAATAACGAATCTCATTTTTAGTTCAATAGATTACATCAATAAACAGAACAGAGGTAGTTCATGAGCTGCCAATGGATTCTTTTTTCTGTTTTTGATTCTTCCACAACTATAAAATATCAACACCACTTTGAGCACCATACCTTGCTATGGAAGTTCTTCTGTGTAAAATATTGCAGAAAAATTGGATCACAGGGTCACACTAGAAGGATTGAAACTTAATGCACAGAGAAAACTGAACCTAATAAATACATAGTAAATTAGAACAAAGTTTATAAGATTTCTCTATGGTTTTTTTTTCAAGAAGAGATTCTTATTATTTTTATAAGGAAAACCTTTTTGAAAAAATCAAGGAGAAATCTTAGGGATTTTACTAGATAGTCTTTTTGATTTTTTTTATAAAGGTTTTCTACTTAATTTTATTAGGCTTTCTTTTTGTTTTTTTTCAAAAAGGTTTTCTTCTTGATTTTATAAGACTATCCCTTTATTTTCTTAAATAATACATCTTGATTTTGCTTGATATCATTATAGATTTTTTATTGATATATGTACTTAGAAACTAATTTAATATTTGTAATAATAAAAATTAAAATTAGCTTTGATTTCAGTAATCTGTTTGGGCTTATATTCCTTATTAAGTCCAAGTACACAGTACTTGGAATCTAAATAGAAGTATACATAAATAAATATAAAATCAAAATATCGCTTATGTCAAAATTTCAAAGAATATAGTGCCTTTTGTAATATGTTCATTACATAAATATTGTACGTAATATTCCCTTGATACTTGGTCTTTAATTTCAAGGTCAAAAATTTGAAGCAACTTTTTATAAAAAGTTTCCAACTTTAAGAATAAATTTTTTATTTTTTATTTTTATCCGGGTATAAAAAATCAAAATCTATTTCGACCTATTCAAAATAAAATAGATATTAAAACTTAAATTAAATTGGATTAAAAAATGTCAATACTTACAAGTTCATAACCTAAGAAATCATTATATCATGGCCACTCTTGAAAAATATTCGTCAAAGATTTGGCATTTTGTATCTCGCAATTATTGATTTTACAAACGGCAATAAAAAAATTTATTTTAAATACATAATGCAAAGGTAAAACTGATATAAAATTTCTGAATTCAATAAGTATAATTTAAACAAGTACATTTGATAACCCACTGTTGGTAATAAAAGTTTTAGCAAATATTTCAATAAAATCAATAAGGAATACTCCTTAAAGAGAAATTATTAAGTAGCCTAATGAAATCGATAAGAAAACAATTTTTGAAAAAATTGATTAGGTAGCCCAATGAAATTAATAAGAAATTCTTGTTTTATACAATTTAGAAGAAAACACAATAGAATCAATAAGTTTTTCTCTATGGATTGTATTTTTTGTGACAAAAATGACGGAATTTGAGTAAAAAAAATGGTAAATAACAAGTTTTCTTCTTAAATGTATGTGTTTTACTTCTTGAAAAAATTAAAAAGATTTATCACTTAAAAATAATAAGAAATCTCTACGAAAAAATCTTCGTTTCTTTCTGCTGTAACACCCCTCACTCCAAAAACGTTTCGTAGAGAAAATCTTCTTGATTTTATTAGGCAGTTTTCGCTCTGTGTGTACACGCTTATAATTAAGGCACGTATGCGGTTTTACGTTTAATTATTAAAATAAAATAGTTTTATTAAAAAGGATATCGAAAACATAAACTTTTTTTCCCAATATACTTAGAAACTCTTAGTTTGGTCTATATTAAACAATTATTCATTAAAAAACCTATTCTTTTACAAATTATATTCAGTATTTCAACTTAAGTGGACAAATAATAAAGTTATATGAAAAAATAATAAAAAATTATATTTTAACTATGCGACAAATAAAAAAAAAAATTTAATACACCCAGCATTGTGTAAGTTGTGAGTTTAGTTGAGTAGAGCTTAAAAATATTTTTTTATATTTCTTGAATCCTCTCAACTTGTTTTATTTGACATACTTTACGCACAAATTTTTTGGTTACAAAGACATTTCTGAACCAATGTCCATAACTTAACCTTAAAAGAAAGAAGAGGGATGGGCTTTTAAAACGACATACATATATGTATTATTTGACTTAATATGCTATGAGGTTTGATGAGGTAAACTTGACAAATGCGAATTTTTTTCATATTTTTTCAACTTTGTACGGTCTTTGTAGCAAACTTTAATTAAAAAATATGAAACAAGTGATGAAATTCTGAAAGTGCATTATCTTGTGAAGAGATTGATACTTTATTTGATCAAATCGGACAAAAATTATCGTATTTATTACTTAAAGAGTCTAACAGTCGAGTTATATTTCATTTCATTTCAAGTTCATTTGATAAAATGATATATATAACAAATATACCACGACTATTTAAATAATAACTACGGCAATTTGTGTCCTATTTGATAAAACAAAGTGTCAACCTCTTCACAAGATAATGCACTTTCAGAATGTCATCACTTATTTTATCTTTTTTAATTAAATTTTGCAATTAAGAATAGCTAAACTTGAAGGAATGAGAAAAAAATCATATGTTACAAGTTTACCCGATTAAAACTCATAACATGTACGTTTATGTATACCATTTGAAAGGCTTATCTGTCCCATTTTCGAAAAACTTTGGATTTTGAAAATAGTTTAAAAAACATTTGCGTAATCAACAATATTGTGTGAAAAGATCAAAAATACCTTTTTTGTCAAATAAAACAAGTTTGAGAAATATTTTTGAGTTCTACTCCACAAAACTCTCAAACTACACTACACTGGGTGTATTTTGAGTGTCGCCCCATGTATTTATTTTTAATTATTTTTATTTAATATTTTGAATGTTTTTTAGTTACTCCCATTGAGAAATTACGTTCGCGCAACTGCCTGGCATTATACTCACTGCTGAGTAATACCATTCCATTCTTTCTGAATAAGATCTCAGAACCCATTGCCTTATTATGTTATGTGGTTAAAAATATTTGTTTTTCGTTTCCCCATAGATTCTCCAAGGAATTAAAAGTGTAACTTGGAACCTACACATCGAGAACTCTAATATATTTCTCTTCAATCCAAGATTTTACGACTCGAGCTTTATGCTTCGGGTCATCGTCTTACTGGAATATCTATTTTGGTGGCATATCATAAACACAATCGCTATAGGAATTATTTTGTTGTATGCCATAATATATTTTGCCAGTCATTTTAACGTCCATATTTACTAGTATACCCCGAACGATATATATTCCTAGGCATTTTATTGTCCATATTTACAAGTATATCCCGAACATCATTACTAATAATCCTCTGTACTTGATAGTTTATTTTGCCTATTTTGGATCCATACATAGTACATACATAAGTTTTGCCAATGAACTTCTTACCACCCTCCACCATTTTCTGGCCATATTGATGACACTTCATTTTCACCTTTGGTGATCGACTCTTCATTGCTATCTTCAGTTTCAGTTAATAGATCAGCATTTATTATTTATCTCATTATTGATGGAAATAAATGCCCATATATGTAATATAATATACTTGGCAATTCACACGACTTTGTATCGTGTATTTTGTATCAAATACATTTGTTTGTTTGTGAATGCTCAATGCTATGCTGTATTGTGTATCTGGTGGCATTCAAACAATTTGATAGCCCGTAACCAACACAACTTTTTAAAAACATATGAAAACATATACACACTCTTTTCATTCACACAATTTGATAGCACAAAATCAATACAACTTTTAAAAACATATTTGGTCAATTCACACAAGCCGTTGTATCGTTGTATAGATTGTATTGTTGTTCGACTATACAACAGTGTATGCTTGTTGTTGATAATTTTCACGTAAAAATCCGATACACTTATACACATTTTTTTCATGTGTTTTTAAAAGTTGTATTGGTTTCGTGCTGTCAAATTGTTTGAATGCCAAAAATTATGAAGAAGAATACGACATACACAATACAGCACAGCATTGAGCGTTCACAAACAATCAAGTGTATTCAATAAAACATACACGATACAAAGTCGTGTGAATTGGCCAATGGAAAAAATGTGTATAAGTATATTGGACTTCTATATGAAAAATATCAACAACAATCATATGTATGTATCACATGTATGTTCTTCCAACAATACAATGAATACAACGATACAACGGCTTGTGTGAATTGACCAACTGTGTATATAGAACATACAAAAATTAATGACTGAAAACATTAGAAAAATTCGATTTTAAAATTGAATGATATGTTGCAATACATATAAAAGAATCCGAATTGTTTCAATGAAATTAATTACATATAGAGTCCTTTTGATTTACGAAGCAAATCAATGAAAATTTATTAAAGTTTCACAATGTTAACGAACCATAAATATTAGAAATAATTATTGCCATCATCACAGAAATTTATGAATTGCAATAAAGGAAAAATATTGTATCGTTATAGCTGAATTATTAAATTTTCAATCTTTTATTTTTTTATAATATATACGAATTATTTTCGGATTTAAATAAACATTTAAAGCCTTTTTGAAATAAGTTTTACAAAAAATTTTTTTCCCGCTGAAATTTAATTTTATGTGGCAATAATGTTACGATAAAAACCGATGGCAGTGTTTAAATTATTGCAATTTACGTAGTGTATTTTTTATGTTGGAATTATCAAAAAAAAGAACATTTCAAGAATAAATTGAAGTCGCCGTAGTCTAATTGGTAGTATGTTGGTCTATTAGACGTGAGGCTACGCTTCATACCCCAAGTCAAATAGCTCCAAATCTGCCGTAAGGAGCCGACCTCAAAACTGTAGGTTTCTACATTCACATATAAAATTAACGCACACTTAAGTTGGCGCCCGAAGCTATGTCGTAATTCTGACTGAAAGGTGGCAATGGCTAAATATATACGTACATATGTATGTAAATATGTTTGAAGAATTTTTTTGGCAAATATGTTCACAGAAGTAGTAGTAGTTTTTTCAAGTATTTTTTCCGATATACGAGATGGATATCCAGTTTTACATAATTGTACAGCCGAAGTTTGCAGTAGAACATTAGACAAGAATTTCAACCTAATAACCAACATATCAAATTTAATTTGGAATAATTTTACTTCGGGTGCCCTGCTAGTCTAGTGGCTAGTGTGCTAGACTATTAGCGTGAGGGTCGTGGGTTCGATTCCCACAAGAGACTCTGGTCTGTGACACTACACCGAGCAAATAGTCAAGTTACTTCGCTCGTATATAATTAGGCTATAATTTTTAATTGTATTGTAATTAATAAATAAATAAATAAATAATTTTACTTCTACATGATATTTCGAAGTCCGACGTCTAACAAAATTAATGTAGAGATATTTCATCTTCAAGTTTTTTGGCAGTATTTAATTTCAGATTTCATGAAGCACAGCGCAGCGAATTTATGCAAAAAACTTTCATCTTTTGTACAAAACGCAAATGAAATAAATTTAATAACATTCGTATGCAAATTAGTTTCGATTGTACGAGTTTTTCGTACAATTCTAAACCATGACCACCAGATATTTATTAAATAGGAAACGGGTCAAAATAAAGTCAATGTAAATTTTTCAAATAAAAACCCGTCTTCTCCAAATAAATGCAGTTTTATCTGAATGGCTTAGCGAATTCACAAAATTCTTTTATTTTAAAGGTCAGAAAATTCTAAAGCAGTCATGAGCAAAATGAATAATAATGAGTAAATGATGGTACGGATTTTGATCAGGTGACGAGCCTAGGCCGAAATTTTAGTAAAAAATTACGCAAAATTTCATTAAATCAGTAATGCTCTGTCATCGGAGCTTCGGCGACCATTTGACGAATATTTCATTCCATACTTAATCGGAACATGTATTATTTACTACTCAGTAAAACAAGAGCACAATTATTTCACAAAAGTGCATCTTTATTGAGATCCCGTTTTCTATATTATTTTGCTAGTTTTCTGGAAAAAAAATGTATACGCTGTTTAAGTATTTGGAGTAAAATACAAATTAAACATTTCAAGGCCAAAAACTTTTAACAATATGTATTGCATATTTATCTTTAATACGATAAATGGATGCTTGAATAATTTCGACCAAATGCAAAACCCATAACAAAGTACTTACGTATGTACATACAGAGGTGTACACGGTAGAACTAAAAATACAATTGTGTGTGTAAAATAAAAACATCATAAATATGCAACAAATTCAATTAAAAATAACAGCAACAATTGTGGTAGCACTAGACAAATAAATTGAATTATAATGAACACATAACCATATGGAAGCGTCTCCTTTCAACATTTCCAATCACTAAAATTATCCATTATTTGCGATTCAATGTTATTCAAATTACTACAAAAAAAATTTAAATCGAATAAAGCAAATTTATTATTTCAATAAACAGCATGAAATATCTTAAACGAATAAACCATTTTCATTAATACACTCTAATATACTTTTATCAAGATATAAAACTTATATTTGGCCAAATAATACATTTAAGCAACATATGCGACGATCTTCGGAAAGAACTTGACGTAAATTAGAGTAATAATTAAAATCAAACGATCATTATAAGCTTCAGAAGCTAATTTATTTTATTGAGATTTAGGTTCCTTTTTTCTTTCTTATTCCTCCTTTAGTACTTTCTCTCCTTTTCCCTATCTCCTCTATTATCATCTCTCCTTTTAGGACCTCATGGTTCTGTACTTGTCTCAAAGGCAAGTACACATCCTGTAACCTACACCTAAACCTAGGATCCTTTCATCTAAAACGTCTATAGATGCCATTATGTGCGGAATATTATATCTGCGCGCATCTGAAATGTTGAATCTTCCATGACTTTGATGCATAAATCAGCGTGAATTTGAGCGATGTCATGGTTAATATTGGCCTTGAGGACCGTTGTGGTTTGGACTCATATTTGCATATTTCATAAAAAAGAATTCAAATCGCACTATCTCGATATCCAATCCACTGCACCTCCACATGAGATGACAATGCCCTCAAATCGCTCGTGTCCAATATTCTTTGAGTTTTGTAGCACGTGGCGCCAACAGGTTGAAATCACATGTCGTTGACGACCAGATCGTCTGAATCGGGGCAAAAGGGTTGGTAAGCATCGACCTATTTATTGTGCTCGTAGCTGACATGCCAGATCAACTTCTTTCTCAAATAAATATGGACGATGACACCGTCAGTTTAAAATCAAATTTTTGGAAGGGCATCGGATGCTCATGGATCTCATATAGATTGGTATCGCCCCAAATTCAACAAATTCATAAAGAAATGGGCCTCATCACCGAATTTTGGTGTCAGTTGGCAACTGCTTCAGAGCCCATTCGGTGAATATGCCTCCATGTTTATGAAGTGAAATACGTGTTCAGAAAACGAAATAAATATATAACAACTACTTTGACTTCAACAAAATGGCCAAAGTTCGAAAGTCACTGTATCCGATCCAATTCAGTCCAAGGGATGATATTACGAAAAACTTTTTTTTAACGAAGTGTATTTGCATTTAAAATACTAACTAAATAAACAAAACTATATAAGCGATAATGTGTGCAGGAATATTGACATTCCATTCATGTTACCGTTTGGATCAGAGAAGAAAGAGAAACTCCTGAACTAAATAGAATTTTTATCCTGTTACATTTTCAATAGCGATAATAATTTTCACAATATTTTGTCATTAGTTTGCCGCTTATCATTAATAATTTAAAATTTGACATTAAAACATGTATGACCTCTTTATCTGTTTTTCATTGGATATTGTATATTTATCCGAAATGTTATTAAGGTTATTTAAATACTCGATTACTCAATACAAAGTTAATCGTGGAAATAGTACACTATACCTTAGTTGTTGCATGAACACCTGGCCTTTGGCTTTCATAATAATAATAAAAAAAGGAAAGATTGGTATGATAAAAATTTATAGTTATTTGGCACCAAAGAAAAACAATTAAATCATAATTAGAATAACAAAAAACAAATCAATTAGTCAATGTTATATTGTGGCAGACGTCTGAAATATTCATTCAATATTACACGTGTGAATTTTTTTAAAACGTAAACATAAGAGTACATCAGACATACACATAGATTCAAGCCGCTCCTTAGGCAGATATTTAACCGTATGTGTTTAGAAGTTTGAAAAAAGGACGGAAAATTTACGATAGTGAATGAAATATATATTTTGGGTAGTTAATGAATGCCAAAAAATTACTTTTGAAAAAAAAGTTGGGTAACTTGCAAGTGGTCCATCATTATCTTAAATTTTATACTTTTCTCTGTAAGGTTATCTGCCTGAGCTGAAATTGTGGCTGATTTACGCCTGTACATGTGCACACATACTCATGGCTTTACTTAGCTCACAAAATATATTCTAGTGGGGTTAAAAAGCATTATTTTGGCGGCTAATAGACTGTTTTAAAACTTACGTCTCATTGCTCAATAAACCCTCTTCTCAAGTTAGATGTGGTATATGCCAAACAAGTCAAAGTCTTCTATGAGTTATAAAGCCACTAAACATCGCACGATAACTTGTCAGCCACTACAAAAGTTATTGAAAATATACGTCAGAACTATGCTGTTGGAGTCGACTTTAAACTGTAGGTCCCGCCCCTCAAGCATACAAAATTAACACACACAACATAAGTGGTGTGAGAAACTTGGACGTAATCCTAACTGAAGGGTTGTAATGGCCAATTATGTATATATGTATGTACTTGCATTACGGCATTCTTAGAAAATATTGATTTCCAAATAAATACGTATAACAGAGGCAAACATAAAGAAATTATAAAAACAATATCACGATATGCGATATCACGATCTTTTTCCTGTTCAATTTTAATCGTTATAAACGCTACCTTCCTTTTTTGTGGCGGAATGTATTTAAAAGAACACAACAGATATGATATAATAATTCAATTTATAAATTATGGAAAAATACATTAAAAAACATTCATGCAATGCTGCGTATTTATGGTAGCACACAACCTCCACCACAATTAAACACCAAAAACGGAATGAAACACAATGAATATTTAATCGTATTTTTATTTGCAAATAGCCGGAAATTCTCTATTTGTTGTATTTTTGTGGCAACTTATATTTAAATAAATACACACATGAACGCATGACCTTTTCAAATGTTTGTGCCCAAATCTACACATGAAATGAGCATTAAAAGAATATTTGCATGCATATGAGTGCACAAAGGCTTATGCACTTGGATGGGTGGTAAAGGCTTTTAAAAGGATTATATTTATTTTCGCATGTGTTTTCTGTGTCTCTCTTAAATATAATTGAATTTAAATTTTAAAATGATAATGCTTAATTACTTTTATGGGCCAAAATATTGTTATAAAAATAGCAAAAAAATGCACAAAACAACCCCTCAAACATTTAATTATTTTCAAAATGTAAATAAAACCAAAATATTGGCTGATATTATAAAGTATTTTAAAAGAAGTTCGCTGTACATGAGAGTACGCGGCTGATGTAAATATTTTAGGAATATACTGACATACACACTGAAATACCGTCAGAGTATTTGTTTTTAAACAAAATCAAAGAGCTTAGCACCTGCAAAGAAAAAGGAAATGTTTAACTGTATATTATATTGTTCTTTTAATTATATTTAGAGCGGTTTTGCGTAAAATAATTAAATTTTCCCTCAACAGCCTTTTATCATTACAAAAGTTTTTGACTTAATCAGTAACCTTAACTTTTGCAAGCGGTGCTGCACCTTTGTGTTCTTAAGATGGTTAGGGAACGTTTTATTGCCTTCTCCTGAAATAGGTACATACTTCGTCAGTAAGATGGCAATGGCATTCTGTATAAGTATTTAAATATCCATAAATTACAGGCAATTTAAAAGAAAATTTTGGTAAAATTTACGACACGTTTATTTACCAATTACCATGTAATACAAACGTTCACAAGAATTTTAAAATGTATGAAAATTAGAAGAAATAAAAGTTCTAGTTTTTGTTACAAAAAATTGCATGTTTTTAGAATGTGGTTTTATGTATTGTACCGGATGTAGGACGAAGGAAAAAAAATTTTTTGAGAGGACATGCAAAACACCTTTTAAAACCAAAAATAAAAAGACTAAGTCGCCATTGTGGTTAGAATTTGACAAGGGTTACTGCGTAAAAGTACAGCAAAAAACAAATACACTGTTAGATATTGTTAACAACGATGTTTACATTTATAGAGATTTCGAGAAGGTATTATATAATATACTGCTTACTTTACCATATAAAAAGGCAAGGCAAAGCACGAAACGGAGTTAGTGAAGTTCAGTTAGTCTTGTGCGAAGACGCGGTGTGTTTGAAGATAGGTTTAGAGATCTCCGTTACAAAGATCTGTCGAATGCAAAGGGTATAAACAGAGGAATAACAAAAAAAGGAAATTGTTGTTGTTTACATAAAGTTGTGAACGGTGGCACACAGAATTGTGCGATTAATAAAGAATTTTAATTAAAACTAAACACAAATTTATTTTTATTTTATTTGCGAGCTCATATTTTAAAGGTTTTTATATGTTAAAAACGTAACAATATGAATAAATTGATGTCAACAGTGGAACTTGGTTGATGGATGTTATTATATGGAGGGAATGACAGCTCATTTGGTAGATCTAGATCGATTTAAATTTGTTGGTCTCATGGGCTACAACCGCTATTAGCATATATTCGAAAGCAATTTGAAGAATTGCGTAAATGTTTGATATCTCGCTCAGTCCAAAAATTTTTGCATTATCATACATCAACTCAACCTAACTTTAATGTACAAACATTTTTTGAAGGATATATATTTCTTTTATTATTTAAATGAATATGTATTTGATATAAAACTGCACTCAACTATTTAATGACTTCATAAATTTTGGAAGATTTAAGATATCTATTGGGTGTGCTAATATATTTGTACCTAATTATACATAACTTTCTTATCGAGTATAAAGTTTTGTGCATTAAAAACAAACAAAAAATTTAAATATTAAATATAAATTTTAAATAATTTTGAGTTTATTTTGTAATTAAAAACAATGAGGAATAACAAAACAATCCTTTTATTCAAGACCTACACTTATTCAAGGTATGTAAATTCGTATAGTCTGCGAATATTATACACTAGTGCAACATACATATGTATGTATATACATATATAAGTTTATATTCTATGTTTTCAAATGTGCAAAACCATATTCTCCAAAAATTAAACTATAAAGACAAGTATGTGTATCTAACGCGTATAAACTAGTGTGTATAGTGTAGTTGTCGATTTATTAAACAACTTTCGTTATGTATGTACTTACATTTGTTTCAAAACATATTAGGACTTTTTGCATGAATAAACTTTCTTCGAATTGCAATGTCAAACATAATATTTTACATACTTCAGACTGTTTTTTCAAACGTGAATATGTCCCTGTACCTATAGAATGGTTTACCATTACATAGCACAATTCTGCAGAGAGAACTCACACGCATTCTTGTGTTCTTTGATGTAGTTGTCGATCAGACGGTTTTATCATTTTATTTCAGAATAACATTCAAAAAATATTTTATGTTAAATTAAAGTTGTCCATACAAAATTTGAGGAATCTAGCTGCAGTAGTTTATGAGATATGCGAAATTATTGGGTATGTGGGCATGGCACCTCGCCTACTTTAAATTTTAAAATAAAAAGTAGCCTACAGTTCCTTCCAGACATACAGGAAGGTACTGTTAAAATGTCTAGAAAATCGGTCCGGCAGTTTTTAAATATATAGATTCATATATTCATATGGGAGGTGCCACGCCCCCTATTGCTGGTCAGTCCATTTTTGTCTAAACTATTCATATTGATATTAAAGTGGCTTCGACAAAATTTTAGGAGTCTAATTGTTATATATTCTTAGATATACATACATAATTGGTCATTACAACCCTACAGTTAGAATTACAACCACTTATATTATGTGTGTTAATTTTTTACATGAGTGGCGGAACCTACAGTTTAAAGTCGACTCCGAACGACAGATTTTTGAGAAACTTTTTATGACAATTTTATTTACTCTCAGAGTTTTTGCCAGAAATCTGCAGAGAAAAAGTCGCCGAAGAAACATTTTTTGTATTTTGTTTTGATGTCTGGCCTGGGGCTAGAACCCCAGCCTTACGTCTAATAAGCCAACATACTACCTACTAGACTACGTCGACTTCATTCTTAGGTTAGGTTAGGTTAGGTTAGAGGACGTCTACTTGTCAATTAAGACAAGTACAGTACCCGGAGGTCGAATTGACCCATTGTACAACGTCCTAGTTTCTCACACTACTTATGTTGTGTGTGTTAATTTTATACATGAATGGTGGGACCTACAGTTTAAAGTCGACTCCGAACGACAGATTTATATTTATTGAGAATCTTTTCATGGCAATTTTTATTTACTCTCAGAGTTTTTGCCAGAAATCTACTGAGAGGAAGTCGCCGAAAAAATACTTTTTGTATTTTGTCTTTTATGCCTGGCCTGGGGCTCGAACCCAGGCTTTTGCGTCAAATAAGCCAACACACTACCTACTAGACTACGGCGACTTCAATCTAATTTCATATTTTTTATATGGGAGGTGACACGCCCACTATAGCTAACCTGCTCTTTTGTTCATATATATGTTAAAGTGGTCCATACAAAATTTGAGAACTCTAGCTGTTGCAGTTTATGAGATATCCCACATTAAATACTTAATGGGTATGTGGGTCCAGCCGTTTAGCCGCCTATAGACTTCAAACAAACCCACAAACAAATAAACACACTTTCATTTTTATATATAAAATTACATAGAGCTGACGGGTGACGTATATGTAATATTTTATTAGACAATAACACTCATACTTTTTATTTATTTTATTTTATTTTATTTGCCTATTTCAACATAAAAAGTAGCCTATAACTCCATCCAGACATAAAGGATGTGAAAATTACAAGAAAATCGGTTCAGGCGTTTATTCGTCTATAAAGTTCAAACATACAAACAAACACACATTCATTTTTATATATATCGATATAATGAATTTTCAGAAATCTGATAATCTTAAATTAAGCAATATTCATTCAAAAATCATATGATACGAGGAAGTAATAAATATTTTTTCCTCAAAATTTTAACGTTTGAAATTTGACAAATCAAAAATGTTGAACAAAATTGTTTGCTGGACAACCAATTTAACTTGTGTAGTAAGTTGTTATGTTGTGTTTGATGAGTTTAATGTTTTGTAATATTTATAACAAAAGTTGTAAAAGATATTTTTTTGTTAATTAAATATAATATAAATAATTGCTTTTACATTTTTACACTGAAAAAAATATCATAAGTAATATTAACTAAAAAATTTAGTAAACCTTCTACGAAAAATATATTCAAATATATAGATTTTTTATTCAAGTCTACACAAGAGTTCTTCAAATCTACATACATTTTATTAAAAACAAATATTTTTCTTCAAATTAACGAAATTAGTTTTATATTTAAAATTTATTTAAGTAGAACCTGTTGATTTGAATAAAATTTTGTTAAAAATAATAAATGTTTTGTTAATTTAACTAAAAACTACCCAAAATTAAATAAATCTACTATAATAAAAATAACAAAAAAAATTTAGTTACTTTTTTGTCATATTGAATAATTAATTTTTGTTAATTTAAACTTAATTTAGTAGAATTGAAGAAAATTTGTTAATTTTACTATGGTAAATATATGGTTAAATAAATTTCTTCAATTTAACTCCATTATTATAGTAAACTTTAAGAAAGTTCGCTAATTCAATTCTTTTATTTTTGAATTTTTAAAAAACTAAGTAGGCGCTGGAAGAGTTATTGTCAGAATTTTAGTTCCATATCTGCTACGAAAGTGTCTATAATAAAAAATTGTGTGTTTAATTTAAAAAAAAGTGTTAAAATAAAGTGATTTTTTTTATTAATTTAACCAAAATATGAAGTGTTATAAATGTAAAAAATTAACACTTATAATATATCTTGGTGGTGCTGTTTATGACGATGTTAACACTGAAGTAATTTTGTTGCTTATTAAGTTTCAATTCAAAAAATACTTCGAAAAAGACAATTTTTTATAGACTTTGGTGTTCTAGAAAATTCTATATGTAATCAAATAGTATCATTTCACGTGGTTGACAACTACGCCGTTGATCGATTTACATTTCATGAACATGTATCCAAAATTAGAGGTAAAAACGTTTTCCTTAAAAATTTTATTAAAGACAAGACAAATAAAATTTTATATGACAAATACATATAAGTGAAAGTAAGTTTACATTAAATTTTATACTCTGCGCATGGGTGTAGATATGCATTTTATATGTATTTTAATTTTTTTCAGGTGGTCAGTGTTTTGGTATTTTTTTCCTACTTTATAGCATTTTGGTACCCACTATAAAAAGCTTTGATATTATTGATGGAAAGAAGATATACGAGATATTTCATTCGCGACTACTAGCTAAGTTTCATAATAACGGGAAATAGAGTCGCTGCCTGTGAAGAAGAAATTTTAAAACGAAAAGAAATTGTTGCTTATTTTGAATTCATAAAATATCGTATGCATTCAGCATTAAATTCTTTAGATATATGTTTTAAAATATTTTTGTATTTAATTTCGAGTATCCAAAAGAATCTATACTGATTTAGTCCTTTATTCAAAAGTATTTTTATAATATAGCAGCAGTTTTGATTTAGCTGCCTTTTATTTACGTGCGCATTACCTTTACCTGCATAAAAATTGTTTCGTGCCTCTATTTCTCCAAATTCTATACAAAATTCTTTTTTAAGCGCACTTTTTATACCTGCACATTTAATATATGTGCCTTATATTTTTTGAACTTTAAAACTTTTTCATTGGCAAAAATTAAAGTTAGCTGCGTCGAACCAAAAATAAATCTTTATATGTACTAGTATAGAATAGTATAGATACTAGTATAGAAAAGAGATCTCTGAATTTGTTTTTATTTTTATGTATGTTAAGAATTATTTACATTTTTTGTTAAAAGCAAATATCAATAAATAAATGAAATATAGGAAGTAGTTTATGGTTGATCTTACATAACATTTAAATTTAGTTATTTGCTTTAGCTGAGCTTTGAGAGAGTAATCTATAATTATTCCATGCCTGCGGAATTAGGCAGTTAAAAACATTTCATTTACCTGCATTTTTGGCTTATCTGCACAAAAATTCTTGTAAAAGAGTTGTGCAGGTAAGTCAAAACTACTGTACCAAAAATACAGACTTAAACAGCCCGCAGATTAACATGTTAGTTTTAACTTTGAAAATTTTTTTAATTGTAAACTTACGTTTTTTATTATGTTTTTAATGTTAGTGAATTTACAAGTTCCTTTTTTCGAAAGTATTATTAAGTTTCTTTTTAACTGTTTACAAGGCTTTTTTACTAAAAGTACATATGTACTACGTATATATAAAAATTATAAAACTTTTTAATTGCGTACCGTTTAATTAAATTTTTTGTTTAATTTACATTTAGTAATAATAATATTGTTTTTATTAATACATACAATATATGTATATAGTAAAGGGTCCGCCAAATAACTTTTTTTGAAAATGCTTTAAAAAAAAAACTACTGAATATTTTCTCAAATTTCTTTTTTTATTTGAAAGTAGAATCCTTCAGGTTAATAATGGAAAATAATTTCGTTCAAATGGCTGCCTCGGCTGGCCATGCAGTAGCCTAAACCAGAAGATGCCGATTTTGGCAAAAAAAATATCATCTTTTCAGATGAAGCTCATTTTGATCTTGGCGGGTATGTAAACAATCAAAATTGTTGCATTTGGGGCAGAGAAAACCCGCACGCATACATTGAAAAGCCGACGCACCCAAAACGAATCACTGTTTGGTGCGGATTTTGGTACAGATGCATAATTGGGCCATTTTTCTTCGAAAATGAGCAAGGAGTGGCCGTTACAGTCAATGGCGATCGTTATCGGGTCATGTTGAACGAATCTTTGTTCACAAAAATTGAAGAGGAGGATATTGGCAACATTTGGTTTCAACAGGACGGCGCTACGTGTCACACAGACGAAGCTACACTCCATGTTTTGCGCCCTGGTTTTGAAGATCTCATTATCAGCCGCAGAGCTGATGTCGTTTGGTCACCTCGAAGCTGCGATTTGACACCGTTGGACTATTATTTGTGGGGTGCCGTCAAACATAAGTGTTACACCGACAAGCCAGAGACAATTGACGCTTAAAAGGACAATATTCGTGAAGCCATTGGTGAAATACAGCTGCACACAATCGATAATGTGCTTAAAAATTGTACCGATCGTGCGTGGCCAGCCGAGGCAGCCATTGGAATGAAATTATTTACCATTATTAACCGGAAGGATTGTACTTTGAAATAAAAAAAGAAATTTGAGAAAATATTTAAGTTTTTTTTTAAAGCATTTTAAAAAAAAATTTTTGGCGGACCCTTTATACAACAACACTGATCAATAATTTGTATTTATTTTATAATAAATGTAATTGAAAGAAAGGTTTTAAATTTATTTTTATTTTTGTCTACAACTTACAAAATGGTGAGTAATAATACCTAAAAAAATTTAAAATTAAAAAAATTTATTAGTTAATTTTAAAATCAATTCGTCAATATGAGTAAATATTAACGAAAAATATTAATAAAATAAAATAAAAATTCTTTTATATAAATAAAATTTAATAGTAAATTAAAATAAAATTTCTTCAATATGAATAAAGTTTTTTTTTATTAAATTCAACTAAATTTTGTCATATTTACATCCCTCAAAATAACGAAAGCATTTTATTCATATTGAAGAAATTTCTTTAATATGAAGAAATATTTTCAATATGAATAATTTACTAAATTTGTAAATTTTTACTAAAAAAAATATATGTATAACAAAATTTCTTCAATTCTACATCCCTTTTTACAGTATTTACGGAAATTTTTGGTTCAGTGCAGAATGTTATAATTAAATCATCAAATACATGATTGCATCTACATCATAATTATTTGCTGTGTTTTATGCCAAATTAATATTACGTTAGCCTGTTAAACATAACAAACGAATCTTTATTAACTTAATTACGGAGACATGCTATGTAATCTACCATAATACTATAGTTAAACATAAAATTTATAATGAATTATTATTATAAATAAATACAATGTTGTTAAAATTAATAAACTGGGACTTTTACAAAGATTTCAAAAGACGGTAAGTGATTTTATTTACTTATAAATGAGTACAATTACAAATTATATCCAATTATTACGATATAATCAACTTAGACGATACGCTCGATGTAGTGTAGTTGACCACAGTCTAAAAGTCTAGCACAGTACCCACTAAATTAATTACCACTTAAATTATCAATGGTAGCTTCAAGACGACTGAAATTATAACCAGTGGGTTCACTTGGCATCTTCTTTCCAGGCACCTGTTTTTTCATAGGAACAGAATTTGATTTAACTGCATCAGCATGCGGTACTTAATGTTTTCGAGTATATTTCAGGATAATTGGCAATGTTTGAAAGGAAAGGGCCATTGGCAAATTATCGTTTTTTTCGTATGTATAAATCAATGCACGCTTAAAGTTACGAACACTTTGACGTATGTATGTCGAATATATTGGCAGCTATTAAAAGATTTGCTTTGTTTTTTTAAATATATATTTTTTTTGTTCAATGTAGATGTTAGAATACTCATTGTGCTGATCCCATCAATTTGGTGACAATTTTCATTCCAGAAGTGGTTCTGTTCTCTGATCCACTAATTCGTGTGATTTAACGCCATTATTTTTTTTATGAGGCTACATTAAGATATTGGTTTTTCCATAGAAACTAGCAGCTCTTATCTTATCTAGCCGTGACAAATATATTTAAAAATAAATACCACGAAATTATTTACCAAATTGTAATAAAAAAATTTCATTCGAATAATATTTCTTTTCTGTATAATCATTTACTTTTTCAAGCTTTATAAGAAAACACTTCATACGGCATTCTTCCATCTTTTTTAATATTTTTATTTTTCCAACAGGATAACTTTTTTATTTTATTCTAAATATTTAATATTTGCATTAGGCTTGTATTTCGTTTTATGATGCGATAAATATTTTATTCATATTTTTTTATTTTGTTTTATTAAAAATTTTAATTTTTTTATTTAAGTTGTATTCATCAATGATTTTTAAACAGTTAAAAAATAAATAAAACGAATCGAATTGAAATACAATAAATAGTAAATAGTGTCTGTAATAAATATGCAATATGCATGCATTTTATTTAATTATAAGCAAAAAAGCAATCGTATATATGTATGCAAGCATAACAACAATATATGCAGATTTTTGCAAAAAATTTTTTTTTAAACTACGGATTTTTTTATGGGCGTTGTTGATATTGTTATAGTTGTTTAGTTGTTGATTCCAAAGCTATAATTTATTATTTCAAAAATATAAAAATTTAAATACCATGTATTTAAATATGTACATTTAATTCTGTTTTTATCCGAATTTTTTGCACGAATTGGAATTGTCTCGAGGTAAGAAGAAAAATTGTTATTTACGCCGTCGGCATAAATCGGGATTAACGAAAAAAATTTTGACAGAACTAATGATTTAAACGAACTATAAGATGTAATAATTGTAAGTCGTCGTGGTGTAGTAGGTAGTGTGTTGGCTTACTATTCGTAAAGCCCGGGTTCGTATCCCAGGTCAGACATCAAAAATGAAATATGAAAAAAAAAATATTTCTTCGGCGACTTCCTCTCAGCAGATTTCTGGCAAAAACTCTGAGAGTAAAATAAACTGCCATGAAAAAGTTTTTCAAAATTCTGTCGTTCGGAGTCGACGTTAAACTGTAGGTCCCGCCACTCACGTATAAAATTAACGCACACAACATGAGTGGTGTGAGAAGCTAGGCCGTAATCCTGACTGAAGGGTTGTAATGGCCAATTATGTATGTATGTATGTATGTAATTGTAACTTTATGAAGTTGTAATATTCATAGGTTAGCCCATTTAGGCTTGAAAATTCCTATTTTTGTTTGGTACTTACCATAACGAAGAATGTTAATAGTTTTCATTTTCTAGCATAATTAAAACAATTGATTAACTAGGCGTTACTAATCTAAGGCAATCTCCGCATAGTTTTTACTCATACCCCATAAAATTATTAAATTAACGCCGACAATACTTACTTATTTCGTTTAAAATCTTTTCAATTCAGCTTAAAAAAAATGTTGAAAGAAAAAAAAAAATATTTTTGTTGTTGTTGTTATTTAACATTTAACATATTTTTGTTAGTTAACAAATTGGAAAGGAAATTCGCTTTAAATCGCATTAAAATATTATACAACTGTTATGAACTCTTATTGAAATCGTCGGCTTAAATTTTTTGAAAGCAGAGCGGAAAAAAACGACTAACACAATAACTTTCAAATATTTTCAATAAGTTTCAAATTTGAATTTAAATATATTTTTCGGTGTTGTCACTATCAGGTTTTTGTACGCAAAAATAAACTCACTTATGAAAAAACCGCACACACAAAACATTTATCAAATGAATTCAGATACAAAATTGAATATATCTAAGGCCTTGGTACCCCAATATATTTTAACAATTTCATGAATTTTAAGCAATAATATGATAAATGTAATTGAAGTTTTTACATTACATTACAATAAATTAAAACGAACGAATTTGTAGTGTAAAAAGAGAATTAATTGTAGTTGCTAATTATTTTAATTTAAACATTATGAAAATATTAGCGGTTGCATGCGGGAATTTTGCTTAAATACTGGATTAATATTAATATGCCCACAGACAATTGTAGTTTCTCTTTTTTTATATTCAATAAATTTTATGTAAATTTTATGTATAAAATGCAGTAACAAATGCGATGACCACAAAAATGTATACACTATTATACGTATGTACAGATAGAGGGAGTACCTTGAATTATTTAAAATCGACTAAAATGTAATAATTGGACATGTTACGCATGTTGAATGGTTTGAAAGAATTGAACATCAAGTACAATTTGGCATTTGAGAACATCATTGTCGATAGATAATATAATAACCCAGGTAATATTAACTCTATCAGGCAACACTAACATTCAAAGTTTCACTTTGTTTGAAGACATCATTGAGATCGGATTATTCTTTGGAAAATAAAAACTCAATATATTACAGTCGTATTTCGAATTTTTTTTTATAAAAAAGGTAAGAATGTAGAGCAGGTTGTTAAAAAAATTTATAAAGTTACAGTAAAATAGTTCACATGTTTTCGATCAGATAACTTTGATGTAAAGTTGCCCTAGTCGACCAATTACTAAAAATAAGTCGATAAAATCATGAAAAAATTGAGAAATAAACTAAGAATTCGTTACGTTTTAAAAAAAATGGGTTTACGATGATATAAATGTTTGGGTACCAAATGTATTAGTAGTGAAAAATTTAATGGGTCGTACTTCCATTTGCAATTCACTGCATCCTGAAGTTTGTCAGGGCAATAGTCTTGAAGAATATATTATAAGGATATCCTATAAAGTTCTATGGTCGCTGTACTACAGCACGATGATAATAATAACAATAATCTAGGCAATTAATGTAAATTCTGTATAATAGTATGGATCGATCAATTTTATTAACTCCTCCCATGCACTTACTGTGTTTTTGAAAAATGTTTGGAATCTTTTTAGCAGTTGTTTGTCCTTTTTGAGGAGCATATATTTTGCACATCCAGCTAGTACATAAGAATCACGATAGTTAGCCATTGTGCACATGCCGTTATCCTTATAAAGGACTTATAATATTTTACTGTTATTGAACCAATAGTCAAACGCTACTTTTTAGCAACTTATTCACATTTTTCAGGGAACATTTATTAGTTTGGTTGTTGTCGTAGAATGGAAAACTGAATTATCTAATTCATTCAGCGAATCGGAACATGTTAAAATCGTTACAAAAATAGGCTTTGTAATTGGCATTTTGACTCTCAGAACAGAGACAGAAATAGAGTCAGTTGATCTGTAATATTAAATATTAAAAGAGTTGTAAACCGAAATGGTTTGCTTCTAGTAAACACCAACTGATTAGTGTTGACGTATTTGTATTTTGTACTAACCATTGCACACAAATTGGAGCAGCACTATTTTAGGAGTTATAAAACCAGTTAAGCTTCAAGTCAAACTTCTCATTACATTATTTAATACTCTAATAAATTGTATCACCCCACGTTTTGTCGTAGCAGTTTTTAAGAACGAAAAACGCTTGAATTTCTAAATGAATTTGTCCTCAATTGATCCGAAATGACATTTTGACAACAAAACATTTTGATAGGCAATATGGCAATGTCAAATATGATCAGTAAGGTTTAACCAAACACTAAATAGGTATATATACCAAATACTGGCAAACGAACAATACTGTGACAAATGTACATTGTGGGAGAAATGAGTTTCTACAGACAAATTACACTATGCGACAAAACAAAAAAAAAAAAATTAAGTACATCCAGCTAATGACATAGTGTAGGTTGTTAGTTTTGCCGAGTAGAACTCTAAAATATTTTTTTATATTTCTTGAACTCTCAAAACTTGTTTTATTTGACAAAAACTGGATATTACGCACAAATTTATTGATTACACAAACATTTCTGAACCAGTCTCACAAATTTAAACTTTCCTAAAAAGAGTAGAGATGGACCTTTAAATCGGTATACATACATATATATTATTCGACTTAATATTCTATGACGTTTTATGAGGTAAACTTGGCAAATGCGAATTTTTTCATATTTTTTCAAGTTTGTCCATTCATAGTAGCAAACTCTAACTTAAAAATATGAAATAAGTGATGACATTCTTAAGGTGCATTCTCTTGTGAAGAGATTGATACTTCACTTGATAAAATTGGACAAAAATTATTATTTAAAGAGTATAACAGTCGTGTTATATTTTTCATACATATTTTTTTCAAATGAACTTTTAGTTCAAAAATTTTCAGAATTTTTGATGGATCTTGATTGTTTATTGAAAAATGTTTCAATTTCATTCTTGAGCGACCACCAGAAGTTGGCTAACTTTTGCGCAAAGCGAAATAATAATATTTGCAAAAAATACAAATACTAACCGACTTCTGGTAGTAGCCCAAACGTGACATTCACACATTTTGCGGTAAACAATCAAGCTATATTAAAAGTTTAGAAAATTTTTGAACTGAAAGTTCATTTTTAATAATAGTGTTTTCACACCAAAATTTAAAACCTGATTTTAGCATTAAAACCATAATCAGCTGATTTTGCGTTCACACTGCAAGTTTTATTAAAATTGGTTTTAAATTCATGACATTTATGTCTGCGAGAAAAAAATTTTATGAGCAATATGCCTTATTTCATCTTGATATATTTAGCTTCTGACTTACCTTTTGCACAAGAAACTATATTCATTGTGACCAGAAACCACACACATTTCGATTAATAATTAAATATTTACAAATTTTTAAAATTTTCATTGAAGAAATTAAAAATATTCCAAATTTTCACTTTTTTAATACAAAATAATTGATTATTTACATTTATTTATTTATTTACAGTTGTTTTTGTTTTTATTTTGTTTTTATCAGCTGTTTTCAAGATTTCAGAGCTGGTAGCTCTGATGTAGTACATTTAGTACATCAATACAATGTTGTATTTCATAAAACCTACTTAAAACCAATTCAAAAAAGGTTTTATTTTGGTTTTAACACAATAATTTTATATGGTAAAAACAGGTTTTATTTTTGGTTTTAACGTTAAAACCAACTTTTGCGTTAAAACCACTCGGTGTGAAAGCACTATAAGATGACATAATATGTCATGTATATTATATAAAAAATATAACACTACTGTTGTACTATTTATATAAGAACTACGGTAATTTTTGCTCGATTTTATCGAGCGATGTGCCAATCTCTTCACAAGATGAAGAATGGCATCACTTATTTCATATTATTTTAACTAAATTTGGCAATTAAGAATGGCTAAACTTGAAAAATGAAAAAATAAAAAAATCAAGTTTTCCTATTTCACCCGATCAAAACTCATAACACGTAAGTTTGAGCCATATATTTATGCAATCCATTTTAAAGACTCGTCCCTTCCCTTTCCAAAAAACTTTGGTTTCTGAAAATAGGTTAACAAATATTTGGGGAATCAATCATTTTGTGTGAAAACATCAAAAATATCTTCTTTGTCAAATAAAAGAAGTTTGGAGGGTTAGAAAAAAAAAATAAAAAATATTTTTGAATTCTACTCGACATAACTTACAACATACAGTATGTCACTAGCTGGGTGAATTTTGACTGTCGCACCGTGTTATCTATAGCGTTGAAGTTAAATTTTGGTTGAACGATTGCCTCAGAAAACAAAAACATTGAATTGGGCCTGCATTGTCACGAACATTCTGAGAGCCGAGTTTAGTGAAGCAGTAAGTTAGGCGTTCTGAAGTAGTACGTTACGCGCCAAAATTATGCGATTTGACTGTACAAGATTACTATTTGTTGAGATACGTAGAGTCTTTCGAGAACTGGAACACAATACCCGGCTTAAATGTAGATTGAAGTCTGCAAAAATTTGAGCTCTCCGCTAGGCCACCTATCGAATATCCTTGTGCAACATTTGCATAAAATAACCTCGAAAACTGAAGTCGTCGTAGTCTAGTTGGTAGTGTTTTAGTGTGTGCTTATTAGTCGTGAGGCCACGGTTCAAACCAAAGCGAAATATGAAACAATATTTCTTCTACGATTTCCTCTCAGCGAGCTTCTGGCAAAAACTCTGAGAGTAAATAAAATTACCATGAAAAGTGTCTCAAAGAATATGACCTTTGGAGTCTTTTGACTGTAGATCCCGCCAGTTATGTATAAAATTAAAACATATAGGTGGTGTAAGAAGCTAGGTCGTAATTCTGACTAAAAGGTTGTAATGACCAATTATGTATGTACGTAATCTCAAAAAATTTGCAAAATCTGCTTTCTGATGATAAACGAATGTCTCTTCATTGTGAATTAAATTTTTGGAATTTTCTGTGTTCTTTTTAATTACCACAACTCAGCATGTAAAATATACCCGTTTAGAGGGGCAATATAACGAGTAGTATAAAAAATATTATTGAACAGTTCAATCCTTAGAAATAAATATTCACGTAATAGTTGGTTGCTTGATTTTCTTAAAAATATTCTGTTTTACTTCCATGTCATAAAGAAATATGGCAATAGATTTTTTATACAAAAGCACTTGTTGTTCAAAGGATGAAAAGCAATTTCATACATTTTTTATATGCCAAATATAGAAAATGTTTGACAGGTGCAATATGTATGTATAAAGCTACACTAAATCAAAATGAAATTTTCCTGTTAATAAACGTTCAGTTGTTTCTTAGAAAAATAAAAAAATACTTCCATTTATACATTTTTTGTTGACTTAAATTCAGACATACATGTAAGAAGCGTATTTTTAAATAAAATGTTTTATCGTTTATTTTAAATTTATTAAAGTATTTTATAAAAAGGAAAGGAAATTCATAGTTTTTGAAAATCAATGTAATATTCTTAGCACAACTTTAAGAATTTTAAGTTTTATAATTTAATATTTCAAGTTTCATTCATTTAAATATTTAGAACAATTTATTTTCAACTTTTAGTAATTTTAAATCATTTTTTTTTTTTTTTTGAAAACAACTTTTAATTTTAAGAACAACTTTTAATTTTAAGAACAACTTTTAATTTTAAGAACAACTTTTAATTTTAAACAACTTCCAATAATAACTTTTAAAAATCTCCGTATAAGACTTTAGCTCAACACATACTTTTACTAACTGATGACTTTTTAAGCTCGCTTGATTGCTGATCTTCAATTTTAGTACTTACACGATGACCACTTTACTAATACAATTAACAATGTACCCTTTACATACATATGCATATACATATATATATATATATATATCAATAACATCCTATCATAAATATCTGATTGTTGAATTCCTATTTTACAAATTGTTGTAGTCATTGACATTGTAGACATTTGCTAAATTTCTTTTTAAAACTATTTTGTGTTCATTGAACTGTAATTGTCGATTTTGTGTACTTGTTTATCAAGTATTTATTTTGTTTACTTTTTTATTTCTTGCAAATTTTTTACTTCTACGAACTTGAAAAAAATGTAATATTGTGTAAAATATAAATGTAATGCAAATAATTGTAAATTTAGATTGTATGCCTACAATTCCTAACAAGTTGATCATATTTAAGAAATTAGTAAATTGAGAAAAATTATGATAAGCCGCATTCTTCAAATGGAAAAATAAACAACTTTCTAGAACATGTTTTATTGGCATTTGATACTATTTTAATGCAGAAGGAAAAATGCCGACTGCATTCCTATACTTAAGGTGGTTATTTATGGTATACTCTATGAGAATATTTTCCTGCTATGTGATCAGTTATCGATTAAGGCATTCTATGATTGGAAATAAAATGTCTTACACCCACATACATACATAATTGGTCATTACAAACCTTAAGTCAGGATTACAACCTAGCTTCTCACACCACATATCATATGTGTTAATTTTATACATGAGTGGAGAGACGAACAGTTTAAAGTCGAGTCTGAATGACAGATTTTTGAGAAATATTTTCAAGGCAATTTTATTTACTCTCAGAAATTTTGCCAGAAGACTGCTGAAAGGAATCTTAAATTCCACTTGTACATTTCTGCTGCCGTAGAACAATTTTTTTTAAATATTGCCTTTAAACCACCAAATTTTATAAAAAAGTATGAAATTTCCAAATTAAGAATGCATTTATTTTGACTCGGCTCGGAATTCCATTTTTCCCTTTTCTTGTTTTCTGTACCAAAAATTATAATCTTTTTTTATTTCAAAACAATTATTTTTCTTTTTGTGGATAAAAATAGTCTAAACAGGTTAAGATAAAACGAAACTGATGAAATTAAATATATAATATTTAACATTTATCTGTTTGAAAATAATATTTTTTACTATTTCTAACTCCAAGAGGAACTTCTGAACTTTGACAGTTGATAACGGCCATCTTATTGAAGTTACATCTTTCAAATGCATTGTCATTCATTAAATTAAGTATGACCATGGACGAATATAACATTCTTCAATATGTGCAAATAATTAATTCTTTTATCAAAGTAAGTGTTCTGTTCGGGCAGCGTACCCATTGTCTGTCTTGAAAACTCCACATACAAGCGAATTATACGCAAATGTAGTCGAAATTATTTCAAATAATTTGGCTTATTCATTAAAACTAAGTCTAGCACTGGACTGTAAACTTTTCTTATATAAAGGGTCCGCAAAAAACTTTTTTTTTTGAAAATGCTTTAAAAAAAACTTTTAAATATTTTCTCAAATTTCCTTTTTTATTTGAAAGTACAATCCTTCCGTATAATAATGGAAAATAATGTCATTTAAATGGCTGCCTCGGCTGGCCATACAGTAGCCTACACGATCGGTCCAATTTTTAAGCACATTATCGATTGTGTGCAGCGGTATTTCAACACGAATATTGTCCTTTAAAGCGTCAATTGTCTCTGGTTGTCGGCATAACACTTATCTTTGACGGCATCCCACAAATAATAGTCCAACTGTGTAAAATCGCAGCTCCGAGGTGACCAAACGACATCAGTTCTGCGGCTGATAATGCGATCTTCAAAAACAGGGCGCAAAACATCGAGTGTAGCTTCGGCTGTGTGGCACGTAGCGCCGTCCTGTTGAAACCAAATGTTGCCAATGTCCTCCTGTTCAATTTTTGTGAACAAAAATTCGTTTAACATGGCCCGACAACAATCGCCATTGACTGTAACGGCCACTTGCTCATTTTCGAAGAAAAATGGCCCAATTATGCCTCTGGACCAAAATCCGCACCAAATAGAGACTCGTTTTGGGTACGTCGGCTTTTCAATGTATGCGTGCGGGTTTTCTGTGCCCCAAATGCGACAATTTTGCTTGTTTACATACCCGCCAAGATCAAAATGAGCTTCATCTGAAAAGATGATTTTTTTTGCCAAAATCGGCATCTTTTGGTGTAGCTACTGCATGACCAGCCGAGGCAGCCATTTGAATGAAATTATTTTCCATTATTAACCGGAAGGATTGTACTTTCAAATAAAAAAAGATATTTGAGAAAATATTCAGTAGTTTTTTTTAAAGCATTTAAAAAAAAGTTATTTGGCGGACCCTTTATAAATGTAATTCATAACAGCAACTCTCTGGTACATTAAAAACTCGAACATACATAAAACATAATAGTAAAAAAGTAGAGGCTGATACTGATATTACACATGCAATTGGAAAACGGCAAATTTTGCCTAAAATATACTTACATTACGAAAGTCATAGACGTAATTCGAATAGACATTGATGATTGCATATGTTACCGAAATTTAAAAAAATTAATAACTAAGAAATTAGAAAATATTTTTCTAAAGTTTTTCCTAGCAACAAGAAAAACTAATCAGCTAACTATTTAACTGTTTATGCAGAGCATACTCATCAAAACGAAAGAAAAATTCTTGGATAATGCCGAGTATACTTGTCTTTAAGAAAAAAAATCGCAATCGTGGTATTATGCAACGAATCTATTAGATTATTTTTCCTGAGAAAGGTTGTTAAACCTCATTCGTTTTATTAAATAATAATAATATCAATAAATAATATAACAGTAATATTTAACGTTTGATTTTTAGATATTGGCTCCTTTTATAGGCAGAAACATTTTATATACACTCTACGGGAAGGACTCCAAAAGTCGGCATCGTGACTTTTGGCCAATAATATTAGTTCCAAAAGCCTCACAATATTAATTTCGTTTTAACTCATATATCGCTCCACATAATATTTTGGACAAAGGTGTCCACACGCGCTGCGTCCTCTTGCGCACACTAGTCTTCCTTTTTCTTCTATTAGGACTCACTTTTCAGTATTCAAACACAATGCACAGCCCGAGTAGGAATAAACTTCAGAGTTTAGATTTCAAAGAAAAAAAAAAGAAAAAAAGAACGAGTTAGTTCAGTTTAGTTGTTAATTTTTAAGTTCAATAACTAAATCAGATGAAAAGAAATGGCACATTCAGTGTATAACAGTAAACTACAATTGGTTTTAATTCGTTTTTTAATTCACACAAAAGACCGACCGCTATAAGGCCGACAAATAAAACGTTGATCAGTCTAGCCAGTAACAAAGAGCGTTGAATTTTCAAAAGGATTTAGGCAGTGTACAAATGAACAGTGAAAGGAAAATAGACAATTAAAGTAGGACACATGCATAAAAGCGATTTGGATAAAACGAAAAAATAAAATAAAAATGCATATAGAGGTGAAAGAAAACAAGAGAAAAAAAACTTGTCATTAATTAAGGAGAATTTAAAAGAGGAAAAAAGTTTGTACGAGGAGTAAAGTTCGTAATTAGAATGTTAATTTCGGTCATTGAAACTAGAAGATAGTAATATTTTTGTCTATGTATAGCTGGACCATGCTATTAATGGTCTTTAACTGTATACATACATACATAATTGGCCATTACAACCCTTCAGTCAGGACTACGGCCTAGCTTCTCACACCACTCATGTTGTGTGCGTTAATTTTATACGTGAGTGGCGGGACCTACAGTTTAACGTCGACTTCGAACGTTTCTCAAAATTCTTTAACTGTATATACTTTAATATACATGTATATGCATGAATATATAGAATTTCTTCTTAACTCTGGATGGTTACTGTGTGTCGAAGCTACGAAGCTTATTTACTCTTTATTATATAACTATTTTATGTTTGACCAAATTTCGCTCTTTTTATCAAAAACGTTAGCTGATAACGAAAGCTTGCAGTGAGTAGACTTATGCTTGCTACCCACTTTTTTAAAGTTGATTTTCGCAGGTTTGTAGTCGTCGCAACGTCGAAGAGTAACTTTAGTGTGGCTCTAATACACTGCTCGTCATAGCTATAACCGCACTACATTATCCGTTGTGCTCAACGTAAAAAGAAATTTTTACGGTATATTATAATATTATAACGATAGTTTTATTCAAACAAAAAAATTGTCAGTTACTCTTTGAATTGGCAAATCCACAACAATTAATGTATTTCTTAGTACTGCATAACTATAACCGCATCGTGTTTAAATTAAAAATAAATTATAACTGCGTCCAAATTTTAAATGTTTTGTTGGCTAGTTAACGTTTTATTTCAATTAAAATAAAATGCCAAGGGGTAACATATCTTACAGATGTCGAAAAATAAAAATTTTGGCCTTTTTTGAAAATGGGTTAAGTTTTCGAGAAATGGGTAGAAAACTAGGTCGATCGTAGACAATGCAGATATGTGGAAGTTATGAAAATAATGGCACGTAGCCAATCCATTCATCTAATAGCTTGGTTAAGTACAAGTATTTGAAATCACACTCACACAAAAACATAGAAGTTTGTGAGTATAGGATAATGTGGCAAATGTTTTGAGTTTTGTACTTGAACACAACTCTTCCAATGGAGTGTAGTAAACAAAAATTGTCTTGTCTTTATATAGTATTTGAAATTTTATTTAGCGTAGCTAAAATTATCCCCCATTATGCTTGATAATTTTATTGCAGTTTTTCTCTCCTAAATTACAATCTATTAAACTCATATCGAGGTAATCACATAGTACTTACGAAACAATACAGGTATCACTTATTTATGTGTGCTGATGGAGAACAATTATTTCTCTATTGATGACAGATAGGAGCTTGCGAAAATTTACGTATTTTATGTGACACAATTCTTCGCGTTATGGGACACAGATTCGACAAATGTTGTTCGGTTTCCTACACGATCAACAACGAAGTTTGTTGACTTCGATGCAACAGGTTTCCCGTTAATAGTTTTAAAACGTGCCAATATAGATTTGGTATCGGTTGGGATATTTACTCTCAAATTATATTTTCTGAGGTTAGATAGGATCCCAAAACCCTTTAATCACTCAACGAAACGTTGCAGGGTGGGTAAAATATGTTCGATTCTTCTCACGTTACGGTTGTCCTTCTCACATTTTTTCGGATAATGGTAATGCGCTTGTTGGAGCAGCCAATAATTTAAAGAAGGACAGAAGTTAATATCTTGAAAACATTCAACGCCAGCTAGTTGCAAAGAAGGCCTTTCCAATGATTGGTTAGCATTTTTTCCTCCTGGATATCCACATATTTGTGGCCTATGGGATCCCATTTGAAGAACATATCACATAGAGGCTTGTTTAAATTCGGAGTGTCTCAGTTCAACGATGCATAACCCGTCAGATGTGAACAATTTGACTACGGCACATTTCCTCATTTTTGGGTGTCTTAGTAGTATAGGGAGTAGTGCACTATTAGTGTAACCATAGTCGTGTCGATTCCTTCCTGAGACAAATTGTACTAAGTTTTCGGTTGTATAAATTATAATTGTATTGTAATTAAAGGGTTAAATATTATCTCCTAATGTAGAGTATATTCGTCTTGAAGAAGGATTGATTCAAATTTTTTGTTTGCAAAATGAAGAAAGCGTCTTCAATTTCAATGCTTACTATACTTTGACATACAAAAAGTATTTCTTCGGCGACTTCCTCTCAGCAGATTTATGGTAAAAACTCTGAGAGTAAATATTATTGCCACAAAAAACTTTCTCAAAAATCTGTCGTTCGGAATCGACTTTAAACTGTAGGTCCCACCACTCATGTATAAAATTAACACACACAACATAAGTGGTATGAGAAACTAGGACATCTTAATTGACAAGTACACGTCCTCTAACCTAACCTAACCTATACTTTGACATTTAAGGACTTATCGATATAGTTTCGTGTTATTTATTATTTGCTACCATTATTATTGCTAAAAACTAGGTTAGATTAGGTTAGAGGACGTGCACTTGTCAACTACGACAAGTAGAGTACCCGGATGTCGAATTGATGCATTGTACGTCCTAGTTTCTCACACCACTTATGTTGTGTGTGTTAAATGACCAAAAAATATTACATAAGTATAAGGTTTTCCAATAGCGACTTCCGAATAAATTGTTGAAGCTACATCTGTCAGATTAATCACCATGGACGACCATAGATAACGAAATATTTGCGTTGAATGGACTGAACAGTGCCGCAATTCTATTTTCCATTCAGAAATAATTTTCAACGATGACGACCATTCTTGGACGAATGGTTATGTGAAAGTAAGAAATGATCGAATTTGGGACGATACCACGCTTTGGAGTGGATTTTATATTTCAACGGAGAGCGCTATTAGTCGATTATAATCAACTGCTTGTGTCTTCGACAGGGTGGCGCTTCGTGCCAAATAATTCTTGCCACATTGGACATTCCGCACAAGCGATTTGAGGGCATTCAACTACTAGTGGTCACCTATCTCGTGTTTGACCCGCTTAGACTGTTTCTTGTTGGGCTTTCTTAAGTAGCAGCTGTATGCGAATAAGCAACAAACCATAGCGGTTCTCAAAGATAACATAATCCATGCCATTTATCAAGCTCATTTTGATTTATACGCCAGATTCATTAGAAATTTGGCAGATATTGTTCCCTTTATTCCTTTCATGTAAATGAAAAAGACCTAAATAATGCCAACTTAAATTACGAATTTAATCTTACTTGCTGCAATGTATATATGTAAATATGTATATTTACCACATTTATTGTTGCAAAAAAAAAAAGAAATCCTGTCCTTTTATATTATATTTCCACAATTGAAAGGTTTTATTATCTTCCTGTTCTTCAAGATTTTTTGCAATTGAACAAAAAGCAGGAAAAGATAAGTATTTCTCTGATATTTTAGCACTTGAATTGATTGCGAATGCATTTTTTCAGCTCGATTGAATGTTAAATTGTATTCAAACACAGTGATTACTTTAAATTCTATGGAACGCCTTTCTTATTTCTCTTTTCTGTTAATTTATTGTTGCAGCTCTTAAATCTCTTCTGAATAAAATGTTTTCGTTTTGGGTTTCATCTTTTCACAAAAATTTTATTTCATTGCGAAACGTTTCCTTAAAATGTATGTACATATACACACATATACATAATTGGTCACTACAACCCTACAGTTAGGAGTACGAGCTAGCCTCTCACACCACTTATGTTGTGTGTGTTGAGTGGCGGGACATACAGTTGAATGTCGACTCCAAACGATAGATGTTTGAGAAACTTTTTATGGCAACTGTAATAACTCTCAGTGTTTTTGACAGAAAGCTGCTGAAAGGAAGTCTCCAAAAAAATATTTTTTCAAATATCGTTTTGTTGGAGATGTTTGAACCGTGGCCGCACGTTTAATATGTCAACACACTACAGCTATACTATGTCGACTAAAATATTTTACAGGAATCCTCCAATTTACGTCGCCTCGATTAACGTTGTTTCGATTTACGTCGTCAAATTTTTTGTTCCCTCTAACTTCAATTTGCGTTGTCATTCGATTAACGTCGCCTTATTTTGGAACCACTGGAGGGATTACTGTAACTTTTTTATGTTCCTTGTTAAAAACCTTTTAAAACCTTTTAAAAACCTTTTACCTTTTTGTAGTATGAGCAATATGAAATTCGATTTTCGTCGTTTCGATGTACGCCGCATTTTTTTTTTTTTTGGAACCAACTGCGTCGTAAATCGAGGGATTACATTATACATTAATTGAAAAAAAAAAAAAACATAGAAAGAGAAACCAAATTGATCAGAGATTTTCTATGGAACTCAATTATGTTTACTCATAGGCGTAATAGAGGGTCAACACTTTAAAAATGATTACCGATATACATATGTATGTTAAGCGTCCCCACTTAACCTATGACATTTTGTCGTAATTTCGACTCTATCTCAACAATTTCATGTTGAGCATTATTTATAAACATTGTTTCGACTGTATTTAATAAAGTAGAAAATTGGAGTGATCCGGACCAAAATTAATATCGTATTGTAAAGCTTGAAGAGATGACCTTGTTGCTCATGGTAAATTGATCTTAATTCCTGGCAAAACTGTACCAGTCAGAACTGAACAAAAGCGAAAGTCATCAAATTAAATAAAATTTTAGTCTTCTTAAATGATCTTCCTTATATAGCACTATTCTCAGTTGAACAACAGGGATTAATATGTGCTGGCGCGCGTCTCATACCAAGCCAATTAACTAAGAGTTTTCATTTTTCATTCACATGAATTAGTCTCATGTCTTTTATGCAACCGTAGGTCTCGTCAACAGAATGTGGGCAACTTCGGATAAGGGCAGAGCGGCACAAAAGATCTGACCGAGGCTGGACAGGGGGCGCACGGCGACCCTGCTTAAGCTCCAAAAAAGTAGGCTCAGCACTGTTATTGGAGTTATTACGGAGCATTGCATTATAGGAGCACATGCGAGGCGTATAGACCTTAGACACCTTGCAAATGATTTCTGCAGAAGCTGTGGAGATGAAGAGGAAGATGAGACCATTCTTCACCTATTGTGCACATGTCCGGCACTTAGTCGGAGGAGTACCTACTACATCGAAGATATGGATGAACTGTCATGTATGGATATTGGCAGCCTGAGTCGCTTCATCCGAACTTCCGAATGGAATAGGGGAAATCAAGGGTACAGCCACTTCTACCTACATACCTACCTTTATGTTATGTACCACTCAGACAGCTGTTATAGATTTAGTGGAATGTATTCAGAAGTACTTGAATGTTTTGGAAATGACTATCTGCATCCTTCTTGACATAGAGGATGTATTTCTATAGAGTCTATGATATCAAGATGAATAGAATGATCTATGAAAACATACCCAAGGAGTGAAATAATAAGGATTACCACAACAAAAGGATGCACACAGGGATGTGGAGCTTAATTTTGGATGATTACTTAACGAAACTGCCTGACGCTTAAAAGTCATTGGTGCGTTACAGTGGGAGCTAATCCGAAAAAGACCACAGTAAAATCATTTTAATCACAAAGACTATGCACTAGACGAATCCCATTATAATCAGTGTAGTGCATTGCATACATACATACATACATACGGGATAATGGGAGACAAACTAATACAAAATTTATTAAAAATATGACTGACTGACAACTCTCTCCTTGAATGTCTCCTGGTCAGAACCAGTAACTGCTTTTAAGAAATAAGAACATAAGTTGGGACAGAAGTAAGAGAAGTCGGTCGTATCTAGACTGAGATATTCCCAGCTAATAGGGAAACTCGCTATGATCTTCTAATCTGAACTGTATGCCAAGTGTATCAGGTTAAATCGAACATAGTTATTGGAATGTCTGAGGAAGCCAAATCAGTTAGTTAATGAGAAAAGAATAAGTATCTGCTGGGTTCCAGCCAAGGTAGCAGGCAGATAAGGTGGCGAAGAAAATATCTTCCCTGCCGCTGATCTGCAGAAAAATCTGCGAAAAGATATGGGAGGAGTAACTTACAAATTTGATTCCGCCAGCCAGTTGCCAGATTTTATTTGGAATTTATTCCAATAATCCTGAAGCATTTAAGCGTAGATCGAGCCTTAAAAACTTAATAATTCTAGCTTATGTATCACATTATGTAGTACATGGAATTGTCACGATTATTGATAGATTTTGTTAAATATTTTAACATTTTTATTCATTTTAATAAAACTTTTTATTTACTATTACATTTTATTATAAATTTTATGAAATTTGCCCCAAAATTTTTGAAATGATGTACATTGGCATGGTTTTTTACATAAAAATCAAGCACTCCAAGCCAGCTGGGTTTTATTTCTTTCTAAATGGTAATAATTTGACGTCTAGCACCCTGTTTTGTGGCGATTTATAAGTTTCCAATTGCTTAGAAGGGACAGCTTATCGCCACTCGCATCAGTAACACTCTCAGTTGACGGCTGGCTGAAACCTGATGGTACAAACCATTCTTGTGATTCGTTAGAAATATTTGTTGTCAACGTCGTGTGAGGTAAAAAAGTTTCCTGTTGCAGTAGAACATCGATTTAACAATAACAATAACAATTTTCTCTCTTTGATTCCTCTCTGGTTTCCCGGATACGTGTTTCCCCAAAGACTGCTGTAAGCTGTAGTTGCTACGCACGTAACATGTACTTGAATCTAAAACGGCCAATTCGACTTCGGTGGACCATGAAATTTATAACGACCATCAAATTCAATTGAAAAGGTTATAAAACAAAACAAAAGGAAAGAAAACATAAATGAATACCAAGGAATAATCCGTAAATCTCTTTATGAAGCTTGATTTATATAAATATCCTTAAATTAATTTCCCTAACAATCACTGTAAGTATTTCATCATTAAGTATCAAATTTCAAATAAAATCGCAGGAAGTAATTTTCATTTTCCACAATAAAACTAAAAAGTTTTTGAATTCTGTTGCTAAACAGATGAAAATATACCAAGAAGGAACATAAAAACATAAGCATCATTATTTCAATATATTTTCTTTCATTTTCTTACCTTTTAGGCGAACAAAATATTAAATTTTTAAAAATTTTAAAAAAGGATATATGGGCTGCTCTGAAAGTATGATAGCTAATCCCAAACTATTTATACAGTATTATTTCTTACATAAAACTACAAGTTGTGTGATAAAAGTTTTATGAAAATGATTAAAATTTTCTAACAAAAAATTAAGATAAATATATATCTTTTTTTATAAAAAAAATCCTTTTCATTCGAATTTCAAAAAAGGCTTTAAGCATGACTATTAAAGGCTGGAAAACTTTCAGCTCATTTTTCGAAAAGGCGCAATAGGTGTAAATATATCATTATCAAAGCGAATGATTCTGTTATCTCATACGTACGTAGTTGACCGAAATATTATTATCTGTAATAAAACATGGGACGAAACACATTTTTCTAATGTTCATCTGCCACGTGAGATAAATATGAGAAGAGCAGTAAGAAAGACTCCACAACATTTCAGGAAACAGCTGCTAGCAATCTGCGTCAAAATTGGTAATATTTTTTCATCCCAAACTACTAAAGGCGTGTGTTCTGTTCCAAGTAGTATCATCTTTGGGGATAAACATCCTGTTGTCATATTTGTTGCTGCCAATACTTTCTTCAGTTCATAAGACGAGCTTCTGTTTTCTTCTGCTTCAAAGTCTTTAGCAGCAGGAATATTAGATATATAACTAATATATAGTCGGCCATTACAACCTTTCGTTATAAATTGGTAATGTCTGACCTGAGGTTTTAACTTTGCTCTGACGTCTAATAAGGTAACACGCTACATACTAGACTACGACTACTTCAATCAATATCAAGAACATATCAAGAATAGAAAATTCAACCTTTTCACTTTCATTCCACCCTTAACTTTCAATTCTTTCTCAAAAACCATAAATATTGTATTATTTACGATAAAACTTCACAAAATCTTTGAAATCTTAAACAAAAATTCAAACAAAACACCAAAAAATCTCTAGAAAAGTCGTATGTATCAAAAATTATACATAAGCCAGAATCATGAAGTTTTTGAATTTTGTAACCCTGTTTGAAATTTTCTTTTTTTATTTGGTTTAAAATAATGGCGATAACAATACTAAAGAATTATAAAAATATCAGGCATCTAACTTTTTCTGACTTAAAGTTATGCAGTCTGAAAAATTGAAATGCATCATTTTTGATACAAAGCTCGATCTACGGTTAAAGCCTTGAAAGACTGCAAGTTCGTTGAGATTCCTAAGACGAACAAGTAGTGAAATTTCTCAAATTTGTTTCAAAAGAATCAACGTTTGTGGGCATTCCAGTAAATACCACTTCTCATATAAAGTTCTTATTAAAATATTTCTTTGTTTGGCATTCGACTATGCATTTCTGTGTTTTGAAGTTATTTTCAATTGTTATATTTTATTCAAATTACATGCATCAAATTAATGTGTTACATTTCTTATGATTTTTATAACTCACAATTCAATTTTACAAACACATTCCTTCAGAATAAATTTTCAAACGAAGAGCACTTTTGGGCATTTCTTAATGTTGTACTTGCTTGTCTAACTGCAACACTTAGAAAACAGACGTCAACGTTAATTTATCTATTTCTTGTTTTTCAAAATTTTCAAGGTTTTCTTTGGCAACTCGCCATCTTTGCTTGAAATAATTTTATAGAACAGGACGTTTAGGAACGTGGAACTTGTGAACACATTTTCAGAACAGCGCACATACAAGCATTTTATGTACAACATTGTGTATAAAAACATGCATATTTAAAATACTCAACAGAAGTTGTCATCTTTTCATTCATTGCCCAAGGGATGCTGCTCGTATATGAACATTGTAAAAGAAATCAAAAGACAACAACAAGAAAAATTATTAAAAAATAAAAAATGCTTCGTGAACAAAAGACTTGGAGTCAAGAAGGAAAAACATTACAAATACGACAATAACAGATACTATTAACAGCACAAAAACTTTTTGTAGAGAAACTACTACTACAAGAGAAACTATCGGGTCTTCCATTAAGCGCTTCCCATCTTTAAATTTTATAAAGAACAAGTTGTGTGCGTGGTATCTTCAAAATCTTTCATTCGGTTAAAAGACCTGCCTATGTCAATATTTGTGGAATAAAATATCGTCCGCCAAGGTTGGATGAAGCGCATCCAATATATCCAATTTTCTAGTGGATCTAGTCTGGTGCATAAATCAGGTTATATTTGAAAGAAGATAATGATTTGGTTGGTTTTTAGGTCCGCTGTGATTTGCGGATTATTCGCATAAACCTGCGACTCAAGAAAGTTACTCAAGAAGTAGTCTAACAGGATCATACGCTCAAATCGCGCATACAAAATATCCAATTTGGCATGAGCTGTTTAACCCATAGCTCCAAACTCTTGAAACCACATGTTATTGGAGTCCAGGATATTCAATTCACGTCAAAAGAAGGTGGCAATCATCAAATTATGTTGCAGTTGATAGATAAAGTTGTTCTCACAGAAATATAAAACTATAACGCCGCAAACCCAATATAAATACGAACATAATAGATCATGGATAGGGAATGTTAATTTTATACAGGAGTGGCGGGATCTACAGTTCAAAGTCGATTCCGAATAACAGATTTTTTGAGACACTTTTCATGGCCATTATATTTTCTCTCAGAGTATTTGCCAGAATTATTTCATATTTCGTTTTTGAAGGAGATGTCTGAACTTGGATTGGAACCGTGGCATCTAGTCTAATTAGCAAACACACTACCTATTAGATTACGGAGGACACACCCAATTAAAGCACCAAAAACAAAAACCAAAATAAATTTGTCGCAAACTATCCTGATGGTTTTTCTCCTATAACTATCTTTCTAACACAATTACTGTATGATTAGGCGTTATCTCCTAAGTGTTGGTATCAAAACACAATCTTAGTGACTTTGTCAGGATGAGTTGGACGCTCTAGGATCCCATCGTACCAAATTCAAAAATTTTGTTTGTTTACGTACCCATTCATCTAAAAATTAACTTCATCGTTGAAGATAATTTCTCGATGAAAATTCAGCGAACACGTTACGTACTCTATGCACGTCCTTGCGGATTTTGCAAAGCAGACTGAATAAATGACAACTAATTTTACAAATTTAGAATCAACATGGTAGACGTTATCAACTGTCAGAGTTCGATAGGTTCTTTCGGAAGATCTTATATAACAATTTTCTTTAAAAAAGTGAAGCTAATACGAGGGTTTCCTATTTCAAAGCATTTTAGAGATGTAACATTCAGTATGGCCTTAATTTTTAGCTACAATGTTTTTTTTTATGATTAATGCATGAATTATCGAGATCTTAACAATTATTTCAATACATATCTTCAGATATGTATTACGGAGTCCAATCCGTAGTATCAGCTAATTTACACTTCGTTTTGAAATATGCAATTATAAAAAAATAATTCTGTGATACATTTGCTGTCAAATATGTTTTAATTGAAATTGTAGTACGAAAACGAGCATTTTCGTAATGGAAAATTAAGTACCGACGTTATACCGTCTACGTTGAATATATTTCACATCGTATTAATAGTACTTAGTAGTCCGTCGCTAGTTATATCTTATAATCACACCACATGAAGTTCTATTAAATGAACTAAAAGAGGTGGCTTTTTCTTTTTTGGCTAAATTTCCGAAACGATTTCTTCTCTTTGAATTGTTACATGTAAACATTATGAAATGTCTGTAGAGTTTTGGAATGCTGATAGCTTTACTGCAGAAGGTAACCCGTCATTTCCTGGAAACAACAGTCTCTGCGCACGTGACTACATATATATTGAGCGTAGTGGTCAGAGGCCTTGGCTAATTCAGAGCTATTGTTTATAAAAACGCGGCGTTACCTGATCTTTCTATTATGATCGTTGTGGATGTTATCATATCTGAGGAGCAGTTGTGAGGTGGTTTCATGGATTGATTACTTATTTGAAAGAAATTCCGAAAACCGCGGCAATAACACAGTAATTTGAAATTGGATAGTCAGACACTTTAATCATTACACAACGCCATCTTAATATATTTTCGTTTTTACTAAAATTTTCTTCTTTCATATGAAAGTTTTCTTCCCCAGCACTAGTATTAAAATCTGTAAACCCTACATTATTTTCATGTTTACATTGAAAATAAGTACTTATTTATAAACAAAAATACATAGAATTTGTATGTTGTTGTTTAGGAAAAATGGCGCTGAGGTGCTTGTTAACAGAAAAAGTAAGAACAAAATGAAGGACTTAATTATTTCCCAGAAGAACATGAATTTCTGAAAATATGCAAAGCTTTTAAACATCTTTAAGAATTCTCGCTTGATTTTAGGCAAAATTTAAATATAAGTAACGAAAAGAAATAACCGCTAATGACATAATGGGGTAGTGCATATTATATATAAAATATTTTGTACAGCTGGGAAACTGGCAAAAATTAATTTTTTTTTTTAATTTAGACCGAGATCTACTATTACTAATAATAGATCAGTGGGTAGTGGGCTAGACTAGTAGAGTGACGGTTGTGGGTTCGATATCCGCCAGAGACTCTGGTCTATGACACTACACCGATCATATGGGCAAAGTTACTCAACTCGGATATAATTAAATATAATTTGTAATTGTATTGTAATTAACCCTTTCATGCCCGAATTTTTTGGGCCAGAGCTAAAAGTTTTATAAGGACATGTGTTTGTTACTCAGGGCCTAAATATGAAGTGATATTAAATTCAGAGTCCTACGTATTCTGGTTTTACACGTTTTTAACCAAGCTTGTTTGCAAAAAAAATCTTTTAAAACAATTAAAAATTACAGAATTTATGAACAAAAATGTACAATGTTGCCAATAGGCAACATCGGGCATGAAATGGTTAATAAATAAATAAAAAATAATATTAATAGATCAATAAACAGATTGTAAAATCTTCATAGTTTTAGATCACACAAGGCATTTAGAAAGTAACAGATTATGTTGTTATACTTTGTACAATAATTGAAGCCAAACGATTGCACTTTTGTTGATTGCGCTCATTTAAAAAATGGCCGATGATAAGTATTTTAAACAAAGTGTTTTACTTGCAGCAGATTTCTGGCAAAAAGTCTGAGAGCAAATAAAATTGCCGTTCTGAGTCGACTTTAAACTGTAGGTCCCGCCACTCACACAACCTAAGTGGTGCGAGAGGCTAGGTCGTAATCCTGACTGAAGGGGTGTAATGACCAATTATGTATGTATTTTACTTGACGTTGAAGCTCCTTTCACTTCAATAAGTGAAGTTATCAGTGTTTGGACAATCTTTACGCCGTTAAAGAATTACCATCTCATCCGTTAAAATTCCATCTTTGGATCAGTGCTCCTTATTTCTTTCCAAATAAGCAATGAGCTACCTTACAACACTGACTGAGTAATTGTTTCCAAAAGTTAATCCGTTTATCATCAACAACATATGGCAATAAGTGATTAATTACAGAATAATAATTTTACTTTATGATTTAATTACGAATAGCAATTAATTTGCAATTCACTGTTTGGTGATTACTGTCTGTACAGAACTTTCCTGTTGTCCTGGTTCGTGGGATTTAAAACGTCTGGTTTATTTTTAATGGTACAAATCTTGGAACATTAGACACCTATATTCTATACACCATTAACGCCATACAATCAGATTTATTGGAAAAAAACAGATAAAAATTGACCTGATCTAATTATGAATCATGTATGTAACTCATAGACGCAGCGGACGCATGCGAGGAACCACATTTTACAAATAAATGTCATGAATGAAAATGAAAACTATATACCATATCTCCGTATTACTGACCAGGCGAATAAAGAAAACCCCGCTAGATGAGGTTCATATGAAACGGCATGTGAACAGAGGCACCCTTGCCTTGGAATATCGTGGTGGAGATCTGTTAGAAGGCTTCAGGGACCTGACTGTAAGGTCTATGATTAAGTGGATGATCTGGCTGAGATATTACCAGGTTCTAAATCTTACAACAGAATGTTGCTCATCGTATGGATCATGTGTCAAGCTAAGTATCTGTGAGTCATTCTTGATCCCAAGCTATCATAGTGGGACAACATTATTAATAGGCTTCACCTGCGAAAGGACCGTAGGCAAAAAATGGGGCCTCATGGCTCAATAAAGCATGGTAGAACCAATATTGTCAATATCATTGTCGGCTAACAGACAGAGTCAGCTGTTCTGATTCTCAGTGCACTCTATTCCACCCCAACTAAGGCATTATTTACTATACTAAATTGTATCCCCTCTGGTGGCAGTGAGACCGAATGCAGTCTGGCCTAATCTGAACTATGGACTTACTGCTACCCTGCACTTTTGGTTCCATAATATGATTCGTAGTCACCGTACTCTAGTAAGTAGTGTGTTAGCTTCTTAGACGTAAAGCCACCGTTCAAACCAAAAGTTAGACATCAAAACGAAAATGTGAAAAAAATTCTTCGGCGATTTCCTCTCAGCGGATTTCTGGCAAAAACTCTGAAAGCGCATTAAAATTTCCATGAAAAGTTTATCAAAAATCTGTCGTTAGTAGATTCCAAATTGTAGATCGCGGCACTCATGTACATAGCGCGTATGCATATACATCCAACATGTATTATTATATTGCAAAATAAAACCAGAGGTTCTTAAGGAATGTTTTGTGTATAAATAATATACACTATTGTTTTGTTCTTGTATTCATTTCATTTTCATTGTCTATTGAATATGGTTGATGATGTTAGTTTTTCATGGTACATGGTGTTCAGCATACGTTTTTCAACAAACTGATTTGTAAATAAATGTGAAGAAAAGTATTGAAATTTTAATATTTATTGTTACGCCACCAAGTTCTCTAACGTTATTTGTTACATACTATTCCTGTATAAGACAATGCACAAACCCAACAACAAAAACAAAATAGTAAAAACATAATTAAATTTAAATCGTTTGCAACATCAATTTGCCGCTGTCTTTCGTTGAGTGAATATTAGATGTGGTGTGGAAAACACCTGCTGCTGAAAATTCCCATTTCAAATACTTCGCCTTCCCATATCTTTCTGCATGCATCTACACATTCTGTCTATCACTAAACCACACTAGGTTCAAATGTTCTACATTTTTTGGTAAAACATTTTCTATTTTATTCCATTTAAAAATACATTCATGTACACATAGTACAGCTTTAATTTACCGAAATATTCCTTGTACGGCAATATAAACACTATTTTAACCGTTGTTGTGCTGTTGGATGGTTGTTTATCTTTTTTGAACACTTGTCTGTTGCAGATGTTCTTGATATCTCCAATAAAAACGCGTACTCTATGTGGGGATACTTTATATTTAATTCTTAATTCCGATGATTTAATAGTTTTACTGAAAAATTCTGAGAGAAACCTATTTTAAGAGAACTTTTCCTTACATGCCCAAAAAATTTAAGTAACAAATGCCAAAAATACAATAAACCTGTCATTATAGTATTACCAGCAGATTCGTTACTGAATTGAATAGAGAACTCAAAAATAGTGACAATAAAATACAAGCGCAATGACACTCAATTAAAATTCAATAGCGTTTTATATATGATCTATCAATAACCGCTGCATGAAGAAGAATAACTGTCAATAAAATTTTGTTTAAGAATGTACTTCACATAGGCCGTTCTAACAATCCGCCATCATAGATGGCTACCAGAAAAACCAAAATAATAACAAACAAAAAATTAAGGAAATAAATAAAAGTGAGTGTAGACGGCAATTGCACTTAACTGTAGGTGCAAATAGCAGTTGAAGTAATAAAATAACGGTAGTGGCAAAAAGGGAAACAAATATGAGTAGATTTTTTGTGTATTGAAATGTGAGCAAATATTTTTCAATAGTGAAAAAAATGAGTTGTTTTTGTTATAGTTTAAGGATGGAAGTGTTATTGGACCAACATTTCCATTTCCGTTTTATATCTACTCTTTTTACCACTATACCAGCATTATCAGTATTTCTGGCAATGAGAAACATTTAATGTTTACTGCAGCACAAACATTGGTTGCCAATAAGTCCACAAAACTTTAAAAAACAAACTTTATACTTTAAGCACTTGTCCGTAAACAACAATACATACAATGTTCACCTGAAAGATTGGACTAAAATTTGGACTGTGTCGTTCGTTATACTCAAATTGTCATTAAATAACATTAAATTATACTTTTTGTAGTCGAAATACTCTACAAGTATTTAATTTGAATTTGAATTGAATTTTTATTTTATTAACGTTATTTTAGAAAAACTATTAATATTAGTGTTATGGTTAGAAGCGTTATTAATTCACTTTTAATTAAAAATACTTACTTTTGAAATTTCAACAAAAAAATTTCAAAATAAGGAAAGCCATTGTTTGGTAATACAACAATTACAAATCGATTACAAATTAATGTTTTTTAACACCTTCACAATGAACTTCTTTCATATGTCCTCATGTACGTTTGTATAAACGGACAAACATACTTGCGTACATATGCTTGCACGAAATTAGGTGAACAACCTTATTTTGCTGATTTCTTATAATTTTTTATTTGTTTTTATTTAGTTGGATTTATGCATTTTCCCTTATTTCTGATATTAACAGCTAATTCAAATTATGATTAAAGAAAATCTTTGAATCCCTGATTAAGTTTCAAGTTTTGCTTTTTTATATTGCATTTGTCTGGGGTTTCATGTTTCCAAAGCAAAATTATATTATTAATAAATACTTTAAGAATAATTTGTTGCAATTCAGCAACAAAATAGAATTTATATAAAATAAATTAAATATGAATATTTATTGCAATTTGGCAATAAAATAGTGTTTAAGGCTAAGAAAAATAAAAATAAATTGAAAGAAACAATTGGTTAACAAAAGACAACTGTTGTTTTATTCTCCAATCCTCCACAATAACCATGTTTAAGTGCTTGTGTTATTCTTATAGAAATAACGAAATAGAAGACGTGTTCGTTCGCAATCCTTCTTGACGGGAATTCAGTTTCACAACCACGCTTTAGTACTTGTTTCCAAATCCTTATGACGGAGGTATATAATCGAAAGAGACTCTTAACCTGTAAACAGGTTCATTACATTGTACGCATACAGGACAATACTTATGCTATAAACACAATATAGGCAACTCTTCAAACGTAGCACTCTCTCAAAAATAGAATACATGGGTGTATATGGAACGGATTGTTTTAAAGGCAGTGCGGCAGTATGCAATGATTCTCTTGCTTTGCATTCAGGCTAATTTCTATTTTAATTGCCACAATGAGAAAATTAATGCTAACAGTGAGAGGATTTGTGCTGGCATTGAGAGGTTTTTATTAACAATAAAAAATTGTTGAGATCAAATCAGCATTCATTTTCTTATACAAAAACGAAATGTATATTTAGCGTTATTAAAACCAAAAATTTTATACATTAGTGTCGATTTGCTTAAAAAAGAAAAACAAAGCTGCTCTCTATAACACTATTTTTTTTATCTTTATATATTTTATTCTTAGGTTTCCTTTTGGCAAACAAATTGTTAAGAATATATCGTATAACGAATATTTTACAGTATGAGCAGTGAGCCAGTGTATTGACTTTTTATAAAAACTGTTGTTCAAACCTGGAGAGATGTATTGTATCCTATGAAATATTCAACAAATAATTTTTAATTAGAACATAATTTTATATAATAGTACATGCATATTTCTTATTTATTGTGCTTTGATAATTAATTTTCATTTACTGCATTGTAGGAAAAAGAATTGTCGTATCGTACTACATAAATGATGATGAACATTATCGTAGCACTGAAAATAAATGAATGAGTTTTGAAAACGGTACTGACCCCGGTGATGGTACTGATGCTGGTGCTGGTGTTGTTATAGGAATTTCTGTTGACATTATAAATTTCAATAAAATTCTTATAAGTAATTGGTACTGATTGTTTTGCTTCGATTTTTTATGGTATAGTATAGCCTCGGATAGGGGGAGTGAAAAGATGACTTTATTGTTGTATGATATTAAAAGAAACAAAGCGTTTAATATTTTCTAAAGCACTTTGTTATCAGTTACAACAAAAACAATTTAAATCATTTGCGTTTCTTTTAAATGAATTGTGGGGTAGTTAATATCGTCCAGGCTATGTCGCTGACTCAGAACATTTTATGGAAGAATATTATAACTGGCAGAGAACACAGCAGACAACAATAAATTAAAGTACAATATAAAAAGAGGACCTAATTATATTAATTAATTGTGTTCTTTACTTTCTAGTATATTGCCTTTAATTTTTAATTTCAATGTGGGGCTTGTGCTCATAGTGAGGTCAACAAGAGCTGTTGATGAACAGCATGCTCATGTTTAAACAAGTGCCTATTTGTTATATCGTTTAGAAAATTGCGTTCGTTTACAAAGTAGTTAAAAATATTTATTAAATTAGACAACAGTGTTTATGCCTTGTATTTGGTGACAAAACCTATTGTTGTTAATGAACTTAGTTCTTTAAGTATATCATTAAGTCCACAGTAAAATTATTTGAAACAAAATCTTATTACTTTGGGTTCAAAAGAACATACATATATAACAGTGTTGCAAAATTGAAATTTTAAAATGGTACTGAACTATAACTGAAAGAGTACTTTTTCGCATCTACTGATACTTTTGTAAAAAAATACATACATACATAATAGGTCTTTACAACCCTTCAATCAGGATTATGCCCTGGCTTCTCGTGCCACTTATTTTGGGTGTGTTAATTTTATACATGAGTGGCGGGACTTATAGTTTAAAATCGACTCCGAAAAACAGATTTTTGAAAAATTTTCTCATGGAAATTTTATTCATTCTCAGAGTTTTTGACAGAATGAGGTCGCCGAAGGAATATTTATTTCATTTTTCGTTTTGTTGCTGATGTCTGACATGGGATTTGAACCGCTGGCTTACATTGAGTAAGCCAACACACTACCTACTAGACTATTTATTTATTTATATTTAAAACACACACGGAACGGAACAGAAAACCTAACGACTTAAACGTATTCTTCACATACAAAACAAAAATAACTGATTCAGAACGTAAAAGCACCGTTTAGTCAAACATCGACGGAACGTAATGGAACATACGTTCGTTTTTGGCATATGAAGAGCAATGTATATGCTCACCGAAATTACATTACGGTTCGGCAAGCGTTCTCATTGCTTTTCGTGTTCTTAAATTCTTACATTTCGTTTGGCTAACCGGGACTGAAAACCAATTCTACATTTAGCATTACGTTGGTAATGGATTAAAGGTTAAAAAAACGCAAGACATAAAATATGTAATAATAAAAAAGTACTAAAAGTATCGCGGGGGTTCTGCGGTATTTTTGAAATGGAAAAGTACTAAAAAAGTACTAAAGTACTGAATTTTTCAACACTGATACATAATATACATAATTGGTCATTACACCCCTTCAGTCAGAATAAAGGCCTAGCTTCTCACACCCTACAATTTAGGGTCTGTTCCGATGACAGATTTTTGAGAAATATTTAGGCAATTTTATTCACTCTCACAGTTTGTGTCAGAAATCTGCTGGGAAGAAGTCGCCGAAGAAATATTGCTTCATATTTCGTTTTGTTGGAAATGTCTGAAGTGGGTTTTGAACCGTGGCTTCACGTCTAATAAGTCTACCCACCAGACTGCGCCGACTTCGATTTACAAATCGTAGACGATTTAAGAAGACAAAAATCGTGTAAAAATTTTAGGGAAGTTGAAAAATAAAATGCTGAAAGTTAATAGAAAATTAGCTGAGATCTATCGTATCAAATGCCTTCAAATGATTAAGAAAGAACAAGAAGTTTATCTTTCCTTGAGCCAGTGCACGCTGAGAGAGAAAACAAAAATAACTGTCGACAGCAAATTCAGTGATGTAAAAGAGAAAAGAGTCTTTAGTTCCAATAAGGTAGACAAGCTTAGACTATGTCTGAGGTTGTTTATACGGTTGAACACCTCTTTCAATGTTTAAACTTCAGTTTGACACAGGGGAAGCACAAACGGATGGGACTTCAAGAAGAAGATTTTAGAAATCATTTTGAACTCTAGAAAGAGTCCAACGAAGTTATAGCAGCTCTTCAACGAAAATTTAGTAGGTAGCATTCCAAATAGAATGCAGACAATATACCAAACACAAAGAGTTGAAGAGATGTTGATAAAAGCGGGACGTCCACTCATTTATATGCCATTTCTTATCTTATCATTTCCATCTTCTTATGGATGTTGGTCGGTTGTTTACTAAACCAGTGGACCCGGTGGGACGACTATGGGGATCATAGAATACCCATTTCGATAGAAAAAGTTTTATTATTTGCAAGTGTTGTTGACCAACATTCTGAATAAAGCAACTAATTTGACAGATGCTGCCTCACCAAGATAGGCGTTATCATATCAAGACTCGCTTTTAAAATAATTTGTTTATTGTAAACTCGCATTCAAAGTTTTCGCGCATTATTGATTTTTGGGCCCTTTACTAACCAAATTTCGTAATGAGTTGGTGGTTATTGTGCATGTGTGAATGTATGTGAGTACATGTTAAACTACAGATCTTTAAACAAAGTCACATGATAGTTTTGTGCCTGTTAAAAAGCATTAAAGGACAGTTTTGCCTTGTATAAAAGTATTCACTACTTTTGGGATTAGGTTAGTCCTTCCGTACATATACGCACACAGTAATCAAAAACGAAATACGTATATTCGCTTAAAAAAACTCTGGACACACATGATCCTAAATATGCGAATATTAATAAAATCAAATAGTTGCGAGCGAAAATAGAGCACGAAATTGCTATGAATAAAATTTTTATTTATTAGCTTTAGCAATTGTTTATAGAATACACTATTCATTATTAAAACGTATAAAAACTTGCATTAAAATAATAGGAAAGCAAATAAAATTCTTTACCTAAAAAAAAATAAGTAACATATTGAACCAAAAAAAAAAAAATAATAATTATGTAGCATAACCAATAACATTTTTACGACAATTCAATTTCAATCAATTACCATTTGTAATCGCTTCAATGCTTTGGCTTCACTTTCGACAAACCATTTCTCCACATACTGAGATGTGTTTTTCGGCCGATATAGGGTCAGATTATCTAGTTAATGCGAATTTCCTCAATTTAAAACAAGGACTAATAACACTGACAGGAAACATTCCCAGATTAAGTATCTTAGAGTAACAAACCTACTCTTGTACAACATAAGACAGAACTAATTTTTTTGTCATAATGTTGTAGATAATTCCATGGTATATATTTTTGGAATACCATTTCTATCATATTTCTCTCATGGCAAACAATTATACGATCCGTGAGATCAGTCCAATCAAACTACTTTTTACACAAATTCTATCAGTATGCCGTCAAGGCTTTGAGTATTGCTAGTTTCTCGGCATAAACCCATAACTTAACATAGCATTATAAAAAGTAATCCAAAGCCTTAACCCGGAGGAAATAATAGAAAAACATTTTAATCGCATCTATGTATTGACGGTTCATTGAATTTGAAAAATTTTCTGTCAATGACAATATTATTTATTGTTACTGAGATGATTGCGCATCATGTTCTCAATGTAGCTATGGCCATAAATGATTTATGTTGAACTCTAAAATAGATTGTAAAATCAAAATATGGAAAGAACTCTCTTCAGGCCTATATGTTGGTAATCAATTGAAAGTTCATAATGGATTAAATTCATGATAAATCATTTCAAAGAACCTTCTTAAGTTCATAGATGACAGATATACCATATCATAGTGAAAGTTTTGAAAAACGAGTCAAGTAATATCGGAATAAGTATGTATGATACAATATATCTTATAGTTCATTTTAGCATCAACAAAAATTATTATGTGGAAGGTTCATTGATGATTACCTCAACCACCTTGTTTATATCAAAACCTGCTTGGTTTTAATTCAGAGCAAATGATCTTTGATGATTTTAAAATCTGGTTTGTGAAGATTAGGGTAGCAGACTGAGCTACAAACCTTATTATAGCTTCTCATAGGCGAAATTTCTCACATTACAATATAACATATATCAAACTGACTTATAATCTTATAAATTGCTAATATTTCAGCCCTACAACTATACTTCTAATTCTAATCCTTTTATCCATAAATTAGGACTCTTTTAATCGATTCTGATTTAAACTTTTCAAGAAATGGTTTTGATAATAACGCTCCATGCAATAGTATAAGCGAAATAATGGAAATTAGCCCCACTACTTAGTGATTAGGTTATATTATTACTCTTTAACATATATGTATGTATGTATCACTTTTCAGATTCAGAGTGTGGTATTATTGCTATATACTCAGCTTATCGACCAGTTTAAGTTCTACTCTCCAACAAAACCAACCATGGCGCGAAGCTGCAGCCAACACTCGATTACTACTTATTCCAATGCAATTTCTTACATAAACATGAACGTAATTCAAATTAGCATATTGTCCTATTGATTGATTATAGATATATATATATATATCAAAGGAATTAGTTTAATTGATTTATTGGAATAAACAAAGTCTGCTGTTAAACAGAGTCTGTTAAAGAGTCTAATGGAAGGAGAAGACATTTTAACCATAGAGGTGTGCAAATCTGGTCAAAAGAGATTCAAAAATTACATTATGGTGAGTACTTTACAGTGTTGCTAAGAAAATAGACTTCGGGGGTTTATCCTTTAGCAGGACAAACAAGGAAAATAGCACTGAAAAATTGTACACGTTTTCTCAAAGTCTAAATATAAACCCCAGAGCATATTTCGAAGAAGTTCTTGGTATTAAAATAAGAATATTGTCAAGTTTTTACTTTTATAATTTTTTTGTTTATTATTTATTTGTTTAATTACACGGTGCGACAGTTAAAATACACCTACATATTGATATGGTGTAGGTTGTGAGCTTTGTTGAGTAGAACTCCAAAATATTTTTCATATTTCTCGAACCCTCCAAACTTATTTTATTTGACAAAAACGGTATGATTGTTTCTTCATTTATTATTATTTATGAGCTAAATAACTTCGACCTTAAGCTTGGTGTAATGTAAGAAACCAGTGTCTCTGGTGCTGTTCGAACTTATAACCCTCCTGCTAAAAGTTTAGCACACCAACCACTAAACTACCAGGGCACCCTATGTTGAATCGATTTTGTTATTATTTTTTAAAAAGTGCTATGCACGTAAATAATACCAACTAGACCAATTTTGAGGATCGTATGATTTCAAAGAACAGGGTTCAATGCCCCTAAAACTTGGTGTATCGGTATTTTCCCAAGTGTTCATAATATATATTCTATATATTTCATTAAAAATATATTGTTTAATTTTAATCGAAACTAATGGACAACAAAAATAATATAAACTCGAACATGTAAATCACAAATTGGCTATTTTCGCAATGTTTCCGCCTCCAATTTGTATATAAAAGTTATTACAACGAAAATTATGTCAAATGCAAGGTATTTTTATATATGTATGTATATTTATTTCGGTAATTAATCAATGGTTTATTCGAATAACCGTATTTAAATTAAAAGTGGTAATGGTAAGTATTCACTTAAAAGTTTTAAAGTCCCTCAAAAACGTAATTGTGCGCTTAATATTAAAGAGCAGACTTAAAGAAGAGAGAAAAAAATTGTAATAAAACAAAAAGTCCCTTCAAGAATGCAATATTACATTAGCAACGCTGATGTAAGTCGAACGTTTCACTACAAGAATGGAATATTGCATTAGCTACGCTGATGTTAGTATAAGCTGTACTGTTTAACCGAAACACTCACTCAATTAGCTACATATACACCGTCGAACGTTTCCACAGTTACTGAAGCGGATTAAAAGAAAAATTAATCCCGTCAAACTGCAGACATCTAATTGTTGTTTTATGTAAGAAAAACTTTTGCAGAATTTTCATTGTTTTTGTTATTCAGTCTCTCCTTCGTTGTAGGATTTATGTTTATTTAGTTTGCATTTGAGCAATGTTTAACAGCATGGTTTTGTGGAAGTAGAAGTGATAAGGAAGTGTAAGGAGTTGTATGTGTTATTGTTCTTTTTGTTCCTGTTTCTGTTTTTGTTCTTGTTATAGTTGTAGTGTCTGTCAGAATATCTGTCTGCATATGCACAAGGATAATTGAATTATATTCAAAATTAACACTGACAGATATGCATCCAAACGTCTAATCCAAATATCTTTTTTCTGGGATTTTATATACGTTGTGAAACTTCGTGAAGAAATGTTGTACAATTTTCTTGGATTTTTTGCCGAGGTTGCACATCGGCTACCGTAGCCGTAGAAAGTGCTATGGTTTTCCATGTGAATTAAAAATATCAACAAGATAGTGTTAATAAAATACGACATAAACGTGAACAAATTGTTTAAGCACCAGACCATAACACCCCACCATGAGGCAAATAGAGTGAGGAAACGGACATCAAAATACAGCACCAACAGGAAATATATGACAAAAAGTGGAGGCCTGAAATGCTATCTATGGACAACGGACTGTAATATTGTTAGAAGCGTATTGAATTAAGATAACAGATCTTACATTGAAACATGATAATAATTTTTGGACGATTAAAACCATGGATATACGCTGGGGAAAAAACAAATGCTGTAAACACGCAGTTCAATAGTGGCAAGTTAAAACTTTGTTTTAAACGACAAAACACTGAGATGCATACGCCTATTGGTCTTTTTATTGTATAATAATGCGTTCAGAAATTTTTTTCATATTCTTCCCCATACTTTAAAGCACATCACCACATTGGTTTTAGGAATTCAATATATTTCGCAGAGTTTCATTCTAATTTGTTCTAATTTTGCTACCATGTAAGTTTTCCTGAAAGTCGCCGTAGTCTAGTAGGTAGTGTGTTGGCTTATTAGACGAAAAACCAGGGTTCGAGCCCCAGGCTAGACATGAAAACAAAATACAAAAAGTATTTCTTCGGCGACTTCCTCTCCGCAGATTTCTGGCAAAAACTCTGAGTAAATAAAATTGCCATGAAAAGTTTCTCAAAAAACTGTCGTTCGGAGTCGACTTTAAACTTTAGGTCCCACCACTCATGTATAAAATTAACACACACAACATAAGTGGGGTGAGAAACTAGGTCGTAATCCTGAGTGTGAAGGGCTCTAATGACCAATTATGCATGTAAGTTTTCCATGTCCGGCAAATTATCTATTGTTGTGACCTATGCAAAGATTACTTATAAGCAACTACCATCTGCATTAAAAACCTTCCTTATAATTTTCTTGTATCCCCGTTTTATACACCTTATAAATTTATGATTACAAAGGACTCATATAAAAATTTCTATAAATCTTTAGGATCATTGTTTCTGTAAGCTGGTGACACCAATGAGGAACATGTGGTTCTCGAATTGTTATTACTAAAAGTCATGTTATATTTCGAACAATGGGGTTGCACTTTATATCAACCAATCAACTTATTGACTTACGAACTGACAGAGTCTTCCAAATGTAGATTTTATAGATGTTTATTTTGGATTTTTTCTTACACTAATGTGCCTCTTCACGACAATAATAGTAATAATAAGGCTTCAATAAACTCGAAAGGCATTTTCGAAATCCTAGTAAGCCAAGACAAAAGGGATTATTTGATTATCGTAGTCTAGTAGGTACAGACATCTCCAGCAAAACGAAATATGAAAAAAAATTTCTTTGGCGACTTCCTCTCAGCAGATTTCTGGCAAAAACTCTGAGAATAAAGCATAAGTTTTTCAAAAATCTGTCGTTCGGAGCCGGGTTTAAACTGTAGTCACCACCACTCGTGCATAGCATTAACACACACACACATTAAGTGTAATGATTATTTAGCCGGTATTTTTGGGCTATTCAATTCCAATCTATACTTAGCGGATGTCCTGTTGCCAATCATGTGCGTTATAATTTTGCTTTTTGTGAGTGCGATTTTCATTTTAATCTTGGCTACTGTATTCATTTGCTAGAAGTCGAGAATGTAGGATTGCTGTGGCTGGGTACTGATCTGCGGTTTTGATTTTAAGAGGTTGGATGACATGTTTGCAGTTCCTGAGTTTCGTTGCCTGTCAGTAATCGTATCAAGTTCTCCATCGGGTTCATCATTCTTTCGATCATTGCTATATGCAAGTCCTGTGCATAGTGACATGAATGCAACGCTGTAGTTAGTTCAATAAACGATATAATTTAGAAATGTTTTATGTGTGAGATATGCAGAAAGTTCGTTAAATTTTAATTGAAACATAAAAAAGTACGTTTGCACCTACGCAGATAGAATGCTTTATTTAACAAATCTGTTTTACTTTTAGATAAGAAGTAATAAAACTATTTTTGTTTGGAACCAATATTTCGTTACTCTTTTGGAAACTTCTTTTGAGAAACTTATTTTCTTTTTGAAGAACAACAGCAATATGGTATTTCCAACCAAACCTGAACTCTTGTGAAGTGGTTACTCGTATTTTCTAACAATTCGTAAACTTTAAATGATTACAAATTAAATTCCTACAGTTCAGTTAATTCCGTATAATTTCTTAATTGTCTCATTATTATTTACTATGAAGTAAAAATTACTTTGTGGTTCTTTAATGGTTAACTGCAGGACTACTCGATGGAAGCATACCTTTTGTGGTGTGCATTTTTGTGGTTGTCGTTCGAATTTGAAGCATAAGTCTTTAAATGCTACCCAGGTGCTATTGAAACAACAGGTCAAAGGAAATTATATATTTTTGAGGGGTTAATTTGAAACAGCAATTATGTAAATAGATTTTTTTCTTTTTGTCTTAGGTTAGGTTAGGTTACGTTAGAGGACATGTACTTGTCAATTAAGACAAGTACAGTACCCGGAGGTCGAATTGACCCATTGTACAACGTCCTAGTTTCTCACACCACTTACGTTGAGTGTGTTAATTGTATACATGAGTGGTGGGATCTACAGTATAAAGTCGACTCCGAACGACAGATTTTTATTTATTGAGAAACTTTTCATGGCAATTTTTATTTACTCTCAGAGTTTTTGCCAGAAATCTACTGAGAGGAAGTCGCCGAAAAAATACTTTTTGTATTTTGTTTTGATGCCTGGCCTGGCGCTCGAACACAGGCTTTTGCGTCTAATAAGCCAACACACTACCTACTAGACTACGGCGACTTCTTTCTTTTTGTCTTCCTTGTTTGATATATGGGATTACAGCCACTGCCATAAAACAAATAACAGTGAATACCTTCTTATTTTGTTTTTTGCTTATTCTATAAACTTGGCGGATGTAGTGCGAACAAAAATTGGCGTGCAGCAATATATGTATTTGCTAATCACAATAACAAACGTTCATAAATATTTCATAATTGCATTTAAATTTAATTGTTGTTGTTCCAGTTTAAAATCAATATTTAAAATTTGTTCTTTAATTTTAGCTCTTAACGATATCATTGAACTTTTTTGATATTTTGGAGATTGTTTTTTTGAAAATATATTCGTTCATCTCTGCCATTGACTCACATTTCCATTCCCAAATATTTTAATTTTCATAAATAACTGATCAATAATATTGCTTTAATATTGATATATATCATACAAAAGCATGGTATTGTTTTTTGCTCTCTCATATCTCACATCTTTTTTTTTGAATAACTCTCTTATTCTGTAAAAATACTGGATATCCAACAGAGATACACAATGTTATTGATTGAACACAATATATATAATAATGAATATACTGTTACCAGACGATTTATTGTACTACCCTATACTTTACTCGGTATTTCCTCAACCTACTTGTCTTCACTAATTATGCTATCAAATACAAATATTCTTCTAAATACAAATTTGATAATTTATTACAAAAACTTAAAGACACAATCAATGATAATTAAAGTTTTGAAAAACATTACTCAATTGTAATTAGTGCTTAATCGCCTTAATAAGCGAAAGAAAACAGCAAAACGGACAAACATTAAAAATAATTCAGTTCATCCTGCTATTGACAAATATTCTCAAATTTAACTGGTAATGGAAAATATTAAACAATAAATTAAATAATAAAAGCATTGAAAAAATCAAACAAATGGGAGTAGAGGAAAAACGAGTAAATGAAAAAAAATACAGTCGAACTTCCATAACTCGAATCTCCATTATCCAAAACAAAACTTCGACTTACGGAGACTTCGAAGTAAAGAATTTTTTTTCTTTAAGAGTTAATTGCAAGCATGTGTTTTTGTTATGTATTTTTTATTTAAAACAAGCGGTAACTGAAAACTGCATACCTTAGCATACCATATAATGTAATCAACAAGTTAAAATGAATTGAAATATAAGTGACTGAAAATGCACTTTTTTTGTTATTTTCAGTATAAAATATCTCTAATTTATTCAAAGCCTTATAGTGTTGCTCAGTTGTACGGTCATTAGTTTGCAAAAATAAATTCAATGTTCGCAAAGAATTTTCTACATCGACTTTGGAGGGCTAATGAATAGTTTCTTCCAACAAACCCTCGCCATCACTCTCGGTTCCGCTTAAGACTGGATCTTCTGGTTCAATACATATTTGCTCAACAATATCATCGTCTGTAGGAAATCCAGTCTTGTAAAGCTCATTATCTACTTCAATATGATCTTGAAAAGTAGTATTGCAAGTTATTTTTTTCTCTTTTAACCAAGCTTAGTAATCGGCTTCAATTTCATTTTGACTTTCATCAACATTACTCACAAAACTAAAGGAATGTCATCTTCTTCTTCCCACCCAGAATACTGAACAAATCCTGCTTTTTTGAAGCAATTTGCTATGGTTTGCTCACTGACGTCAATATCCCAAGCTTTTGTTACATGGTTGATGCAATCCATAAGTGTAACCTTCTGTTTTTCATTTACCTCTATGCGCTTTAGTGCTTCTTTTACTATTCTGCTACGGTAGAAAACTTTGAAGTTTTCAATAACCCCTTGATCAAGAGGTTGTAATTTAGAGGTCATATTTGGTGGAAAAAATTCAAATTGAATGTGAACGATTTTAACATTTACCATCAGGCGAATTACATTTATGAATACAAATGATATTTACACAAGTACAAAGAAACAATAAAGTACCATAAAAAGGGATTTCCCCACAAAAAGACAGCGATATATGCATACCAGTTTAACCAGCAAAAGACTGCAAAGCAAACAAACAAAATCAACAAACCAACCAAATAAACAAAATAATTCGAGTTATAGAATTCATTTATATGTGTTTCGTTCGAGCTATGGAGAACTTCGAGTTATGGAAGTTCGAGTTACGGAAAAGTAATTGTATGTTATTTGTTATCTTAAGCCTACTGCCAATCTAATTTGTTCGAGTTACAGAAAATTCGAATTAGAATAGTTCGAGTTATGGAAGTTTGACTGTAATAAAATGAAAGGAAGACAATACTAAAGGTCATGCGTAGAATTATCATGAACTATTTTTTAATGCACTCTTTTAACTCCAGTTAAAATCAGCAAAAAACGAACGATAAAGTCAAATGAACTTTATGAATTCAAAATCCATTGGCTATATTAATAGACAAATAAATTTAAGGTTCAAATGCTTACCACATCACAGCTCAACTCTTGTTACGAAAATGGAAATGGTGTTTTGCTTTCACATCGTTTAAACTGTAAACAAAATCTACAAAAACAATGAACTTGTTTATATGACAAACATGTAAACAAAAATATACCGACGATAAACAAGAAAACAAAAAGGCAATAACAACACTGCAAGGACAAACGGAAACAAATTATACAAACAATAATAACGTAAACAACATGTTTACATTTATAGAGATTTTTGGGAAGGTGAAGTGATGCTGTAGTTACCCACACCTAACGTAACGTACAGTAGCGAACGTTCTCTTTTTAGCATATGGAGAACAATGTAAACGATTACCGAAACGTTCTCTCTCGTTAGTAAAACGGAACGATCTGTATAACACAGAATTCTCCCACGTTTTTACGTGACATTTGAGCAGTGTTGCCACGAAAAAAAAATTTGTAACCAACATTTGTGAAAAAATCATTAAATAAGGAAAAATATGACCAATTAAATTCGCAGTTTATTTATTTTATTTTTTTAAATTTAAATTATAATTTAGAAAAATAGAAACAAAAAATAACAAAATAAAGTTATAGTCTTACTAATTAACTAATTTTAACAAACAAAACAAAAGCAATTTTTATAAGAAAAATAATAACCAAATCCGGAAAAATCTACACATTGAACAAAAAACGGCAACACTATGAGTCTGTATACCGATTTCTTTGGATTGTGTTGTGTTCGTTTGTGTTGCTTTGTGTTCTGTTTCGTTTTTATTTACATTCTTCGTTGACATATGTCCCGTTTTAAACGTTCCTATAACTACACAAACGTTTTTAAGGCTACGTACGTTACGATTTTACGTTTCTTACGCTCGAGTAAGCAGGGCATCATTCTCCTTCAACAGCATCCATCAGGCTATCAGTCTTGTTTGAAAACGCGTTGCGTGTGAAGAGAATAATTGTGTTTTGAAGATCTCCGTTACAAAGATCTGTCGAACAATTGTTAGTTCTTACGCAAAAGAGTGTAAAGAAGAATAACAAACAAGTAAGTTGTTGTTGTTTACATCCAGTTTTGAACAGTGGCACACAGAATTGTGCAAACAATAAACAATTTATCTAAAACTGAACAAAAATTAATTTTTTTATTTTATTTGCAATCTACGAACTCATGATTTAAACGTTTTTAAAATTGTAAAAACGTAACGTTAATTGCGAAGTGCAGTTTCAAATAGCCTTAATGATTTTTTAACCGCAATTACACTCAAAACATTATTGAAGGCTCAATTTCATTTGCGCTTTATCGCAGTGGTTTTCCTAATTTGATTCCTAAATCGATGACGTAACAATTGGATGATAACTGACTTTTACTTTTATTTTTCTTATATCTGGCTATTCTGAATTTAAAGAACTTAATTCATGTGTACACTTTACAAGAGTCTAATAAATGGCATTAATGTTATATAGGCTTTGTTACTAAAACCGAATTGACCTTCTGTATGGTATATATTGATGATTCTAAAATTCGCCATTCAGAAACTCTAGTTATTAATAAAGTGCCATTTTTTCACGAACTCACCAATACTCCATTAAAGCTCAGATAGTTTGAGATTTTCAACTATGTAGAAGCCATATTGTATTGGAAAAACCTGAAAGTATAACTGATTCAAATAAAAATTGCAGCATTTATAAAAAAAAAAAACCGAAAAAATATAATTCAGAAAATCAGTGGAAAACTACCGATAATTTTATAACACCTTATCCAACAAATTCAAGTCATATGGAAAGCAAAAACCGAATAGAATAAACGCTGTTTTGAAGTGATTAAAGAAACTTTTAACAATTTAAGTAATTGAAAAATCTGAATTAATTTGCCTCAAAGTGTATTGTTGCTAGTGAATTGTTGAGTGCTGTATTTTGCACAATATTTTAAAGATTTTAATGGAATACCAACGATTGACCTAATGGAAGAGTACCAAGACGAACATGAACCCAACGATCAAAAAGGTCTAACTTTAAGAAATATTAATTGGTTTTTTTTTTTGCTGCAAATGCTGTAAATCTTAGTTTTGTGTATTTTGATGTACAACATGTGCAAGATTTGATTTCCGTCTTGTACATTTTTTCTTTCCAAGTCACTCCTAAGACCGATGTCGTGTAATGTTGTTCAATTATGAACTTGTTTCTGTCTTGTCTCTGTTCCTTATGTAAAAAATTAAAAAATTCGAACATATGTACTTAATGACGTCAACGTAGAAATGATTAAAACGGCGATTTCTAAATATATTAATTGTGGCTTGCGAAAAGGAATCTTAAGAGACATGTTATTATTTACACAAAAGAGAAATTGTTTGAAAATTATCTGCGTTTTGTTTTCACTCTAAATATGTATAATAATACGACCGAAATGCTAGTTGATCTTGCTATGCCTTCAGTCCCGCCAACGTTTAAGTCTTGTTAGACTTGGAATACTATTGTACAATTTCAACCAAATAAAGCTCCTGGAATTGATAAAATAAGTAAGCAGATGCACACACAGCTAAGGATTAATCTCTTTGTCTTCAATGCTACTTTATGCCTTCCCAAGTACCCTCAAGAATGAAAAGTGGCAATGAAGCGCGGCAAAGATCATACCAAAGCGGAACTGTATAGGCCTATAAGTCTATTGCCAGTGATGTTCAAACTTTTTGAAGAATCCTGTATAACGCTCTGCTCTTTTAATAAATGGTTCCCAACCATTGTACCAACCACGTGGGACTAATAGCTAGAGCATCTGCTTGCTTCTTTTTCAGAGACTTCAGCAGCAGGAATATTACATACATATATAATCGGTCATTACAAACTTTCGTTGTAAATTGGAAATGTCTGACCTGAGGTTTGAACCTTGGAATGACGTCTAATAAGCTAACACGCTACATACTAGAACAAGAACAGAAAATTTACATGTTCACTTTCATCCATCACTTAACTTTCAATTCCTTCTCAAATATCATAAATAATGTATTATTTACGATAAAACTTCACAAAATCTTTGAAAACTTTAAAAAATTACATGCATAACAGCAAAGAATCATTAGGAAAGTTGTATGTATCAAAAATTATACTTAAGCCAGGATTATGAAGTTTGTGTCATGTTTAAAATTTTCTTTTTTTTATTTGGTTGAAAATAATGGGGATAACAATACTAACGAATTATAAAAATATCAGAATTAAAGTTATGTAGTCTCAAAAATTGAAATGTATCATTTTTGATACAAAGCACGATCTACGGATAAATGTTTACATATGTCTCTCACGTGCCTGACGTCCGAATTAGTACGTCAAAAACTGCATATCAAATACCTTGGCATTCGACTTGATACACGCCTAACTTGAAATTTCACATTGTAACAAAATTAACACAAATTACTTTTCGAAATATATTGGATAATTGGTAGAAACTCCTTGAGATAAATGCGGTTGTTAACTTCATACATTGTCTAACATTATTGATGACACGAATGATCTTTAATAAGACAAAAAAAATTGCATCTAGCAGAATTAAATTATTGAAACACTTATTTCAATATTTAATACTCTGGGTGCCCTGATAGTCTATTGGGCAGTGGGCACTCTGGTTTGTTACACCACACCGAGCATAAGGTCTAAGCTACTCAGGTTGTAATAATTCGAAATTATTATTATAATTATATTGTAACTAGCAAATAAATAAATGAATAAATAAATGTTTATCAATCTATGGCATTTTCAAATGATTTTCCCTAATAAATTTCTACCTACGCATTCTTTTAAATTTTTCTAATTCATTTTTCTGTCTCTCTATAGTGCATGTATACTGAAGATTTTAAAATAAAAAAGATTTCTTAACCTCTATCTTACAAGATTTTTTCAAATATCAAATCAGTTCACATATTAAACAGGACACATCTTGGGACCAACAACAGTTGACAGAAGATTTTTTGTTGTAACCTCATTATTAACCTTAAACGATCTCCCTGGAATTGTTAAATAAATTTAATTCCACAAGTTTAAACAGAAAAACCATAACATTTTTCACTACATTTCAGGATATTCATGAAGCGAACGTATCTGTGTATTTGCTTTCATGCCCGGTATCTATAGATTACCTGCGTGTGTGCATACAGCTGCACAACCAAGAAAAACTTTTACTGAACTCCTGAGGATTTATATCTTGGCTTTCGAACACTTTTAAACAAAGAAAAAATTTTATCACTTTAAGGGATTAAAAAAGAACACTAAACTGAAATGAATGGCGAAGACAAAAGCCTAAAAGAACAATGAAATAATAACAAAAATTTTAGCTTAATTGCGAAAGAGAAAGTATGATAAGTGTGCTTAAATTTGATGTGTTTAATCTCAATTGAGTTTTAAATACTCAAGTCTAATGCACGCACGATCATTCGAAAATTTGGTCACACTTGTGTAAATATTTTTATTTATTTAATAACTTATTTGTTTTTTTTTTTAGAAACAGGGTGCCGTGGCAGTCTAGTGTGCTAGACTATTAGCGTCGTGGGCTCGATTCCCACCAGAGACTCTGGTCTGTGACACTACACCGAGCATATGGTCAAAATTACTCAGCTCGTATATAATTAGAATATAATTTGTAATTGCACGCCGCTTAGTTATGGCTAAAAAGCCGCAGTTTAAATGAGAATAAAAAATCAAATCTTTATCAGCTAAAGAGCCGTTATGATCATCAATTTTATTCTAAATTATATCAATCAACTTACATCTATTTATACAAATTTCTGAAGTCTAATTTCTTACATATTAATACTTATGACCTAATTTAGTTTTTTTACTTAAGTCTAATTTCTTACATATTAATACTTATGACCTAATTTAAGTTTTACTTAACATAGAGTGTGCATGATCAGCATTTTGCTACTTTACAATTATTACGTATAGAAAATTTGTATAATGCAATTTGATACCTCGTGCCATTGGTCATTGACAGTTTTGTTTATATTATTGAGGAATGTATCAAAATGCATTTTTAGCTAGCACAAACGTAACCAACACACAACAGTGGATAAGTGTGACCAACACACTACACACAAATGGGACTTTCATTATGGTTTTTGATCTTAGACTTGCCGGTATAAGTGTCTTTCATATTGCATTAAATATCTTCTAATTAATTTTCTTAATTTCTTCAGGAACACTTTTGTACATAAAAAGTATAATTTTTGACTTAGACAGTTGTTCCTTGGGACCATAGAAATATAGTATAAATAATTTCATTTAAGATAAATGATTCCCTAGTATTCATAAGAAAAACTTAAGAGTAACTCAGCCGCCTTAAAATCTATATATATCCCAGTTGAACCCTGAAATGCTTCTTTGACAGTTCTCTTTCACCAGACACGAAAATCTGTCTACGAGTCATGAGGACAGGTATATTACATACCGTGATTTTAAAAGTATCGATTTTACAGTTTTGAACAGAAGTGTTGATGATATCTGTTGGGATCAAATCTACTCACTGGGTAATGTAAACGACCAGGTGGCACTAATTCAGGAAAATGTGCGTCTGCTATATGACAGTTGTGTTCCTGTCAAAACAAAACTTGTTAAAGCCAAACACCAACCGTGGTTTAATGCTGAAATTAAAGCATTAATTGATAAGCGCGACATTGCCTATCGGCGATGGAAGAGGTTCAGAACGGATGATCTGAAAGCCGTTCATAAAGCCGCTCGTAGCGAGGTTACCAAACACATTAAAATTGCAAAAACAATGTTTTACGGCAGGAAGTTCGCTTCCGCATTAGATAATAGAGCTAAATGGAAGGTAATCCGCGATATTGGTATTGGACATAAATGCCATAATACTTCTCCTGATGTCGATGTAAACGTTCTGAATGACAAATTTGTTAATATTAATGTTCCTACACCTGACAGTAACCTATATGATGACCTTTGTTTTGTTCCGCTAGAAAACCCCTTTAGTTTTCGTTGTGTTAGTCAGCTTGAGGTTTTGGAATGCTTATCTTCTGTGAAATCGAATGCGATTGGTTCTGATGACTTAGATCCTCTGTTTTTAAAAGCTTTGTCACCTAGACTTTTACCGTATTTTACTCATGTATTCAATTCAGTCTTAACTATGTCCTCTTTCCCTGATGAATGGAAACGGTCAAAAATCATCCCAATTCCTAAATCTAACAATGAATTCAGGCCAATTGCCATTCTTCCGTTCCTGTCCAAAGTTATGGAAAACCTCATAGCTAGACAAATGAACGATTATCTCACGAGTAATAATTTTTTATCTGATAAACAGTCGGGATTTATGAAAGCTAGGAGCTGCACTACTGCTTTAGTCAAAGTAGTTGATGACCTTAGGTTGAAGCTGGATGAAAATTACATAGCGTTTTTGGTTCTTTTGGATCACACTAAGGCTTTTGATACAGTTGATCACAGAATATTATTGAGAAAGCTACAGACCCTCTTTCATTTTTCTAATTCAGCTTGCAGCCTTATACGTTCCTATCTCATTAACAGATCTCAACGAGTTTACCTAAACGGCAACATCTCGAATTCGGTACATGTTGGAAGAGGTATTCCTCAGGGATCAATTTTAGGGCCCCTTTTGTTCTGTATATACATTAACGACCTGCCTGATGTTTTGGATAATTGTAGCGTACATATGTACGCTGATGACGTTCAGCTCTATAGGAGCGCTTGTATTGATAATATCCGACTATGTGTAGATACGATTAACGATGATTTACGGAAAATTGACAACTGGGCTAGTGCTAATGGACTTTGTATTAATCCCTCTAAATCGAAATGTTTATTGCTCTCCAGGTCTAAGAGAGCGTTTGATGTGCCGGAAATTATTATCAGGGGGAATAAAATTGATTTTGTTGAATCGGCATCTAATCTGGGTGTTATCTTTAATGGTCGGCTAACGTGGTCTAGCCACATTAATGTCATCGTTGGTAAAGTTTATGGTATGCTTAGGAACTTATGGGCTGTTATAGATTCGACTCCTTTTGCTATACGCCTGCAACTGGCAAAAACGTTTTTGATTCCTGTTCTTTTATATGGATCGGAAATTTTCGCAAACTGTGATGCGGATGATAGGCGGAAACTCAACTTGGCTTATAATAACATAGCCAGATATGTATTTATTAAGGGACGTCGGGACCATATATCACAATTTTCTTACCAGATATGTGGTATTCATTTTGATAATCTATTGAATATTAAGTGCCTAATTCTCCTCCATAAGATTATTACTTTGGAACAGCCAGTATACTTATTTAGCAGGATTAGATTTGCTAGATCCAACCGCGGTAGGAAAATTATCCAATTAAGGCATAGGACTCTTTTGTCGAAACGACAGTTCTTTATACACACCATCAGTCTTTGGAATGCACTACCTAATTATATTCAGAACATAGGCAATGCAACTAAGTTCAAAAAGGAGTTATACAATCTGTTTAAGTAGTTTGTAACATATTTTGATTGTTTATACATTTTTACTCTTAATTTTTATTAGTGATTAATTATTTTCATTTTTCTAATTTATTATTTAAGTTTCATTGTATCTCATTATATGAATATATTTCCTTGTTTGTATTTTTCTCTATATTTGTATCTTTCCTAATTTAGTTTTTTACATATACTCATTTTCTTATCTTAATTTTTTGTATCGATTGCTATTTCCTGAGGTTAAATCATGTTATTATTCTTATTCATTTTTATTTATACTGTACTTGAAACAATTCATTACTCATATAATGAGCGATTTGTTATTACTTTTTCCTATTTGATGTCCTCCCATAGCACTTTCATTTATAAGATTATTATCTTGTTGTGCTATGATTAATAAATAAAATAAATAAATAAATAAAATAAAATAAATAAATAAAAACCAATAACTTATGTTTGGCTTAACTCTAATCAATATATCGTTTCTTTCTCAGAACCCTTTCTTTAATAGAATGTATTGCATTTTAGTTTCAAAATCTTGATGTAGGTCATTTAAAGAGAGCTATTTTGTAAAAATAATTGCGTTTAAAAAGTTTACAAATTTTAAAAACGGAAGAAGACGCAATGTTTTTTGTGTCTCCTGTAAAATTTGAAAAAAGGGACTTAGCACATTTGCGAATGAGACTAACGAAATATTTCTTTCATATTTCTCGAACACTCCAAACTTCTTTTATTTGACCAAAACGGTCATTTTAATCCTTTCACACAAAATTACTGATTACAGAAATATTTGTAACCTATTTTCATAATCCAAAGTTTTTTGTAAAAGGGGACAGATGAGCATTTAAAATGGTATACATAAACATATGATTCAAACTTACATGTTATTAGTTTTGATCGGGTAAACTTTGAAAACATGATTTTTTTTCTAATTTTTTTAAGTTTAGCTATTCTTAATTGCAAAATTTAATTAAAAAATATAAAATATGTGATGACATTCTGAAAGTGCATTATCTTGTGAAGAGATCGACCCTTCGGACAAAAATTACGGTAGTTATTATTTAAATACAAAGTAATAGTCGTATTATACATATTTTTTATATATGTCATTTTATCAGAAGTTTTGATGGATCTTGATTGTTTATCGCAAAATGTGCTAATTTCACGTTTACACAACTACCAGAAGTCGGTTAAAATTTGTGTTTTTGTAAATATTATTATTTCTCTCTGCGCAAACATTGTACAACTTCTGGTGGTCGCTCAAACGTGAAATTGACATACTTTGCGATATACAATCAAGATCTATCAAAAATCTAAGTTGGCAACAGTAGTTATTATAGCTGTATTTTCACATTACGTGTATATTTACTACTGTTATATATAATTAATGTACACATGTATGTATTACATTTTTAGTGTCTTACCATTAAACGTAATATTGAAATACATTTCTGAAGTACAGGTTTTAACCCTATTACACACTAGTGTATTTCTTACATTGAATTGTTCTGATGGGACCTTTTTTCGAAATGGAACTTTATAATGTCTGATCGTAATGCGAGAAGACGTGACATATTTTCGTTGGAGAATTTCGTGTTTTCTTCAGTAACACTAAACAGCATTTATAAATGCTGGCGATGTTAGAAACGAAAATATAATATAAAATAAAAAGAAAGAAGTACTTAACTTTCCCATGTGTTGTTGCTTAAGTATTCCATGTAATTAACATTTGAGCGCCACAACTTTTACGAGCCTCTACTTGTTAATTAATTTGTCTGAAAAGTTCGTAGGCTTTTTATTTAGATACTTAAAAAAAACATGTTTACAACTTTTACACCTGTCGGACTATTAAATGTGCCATACAGCATTTTGATTGCTAACTTTTGGTAGTTAAATACGAATGGATAAAAAGGAAGTTTATATGTTAATAAAACATTATTGGCTCCTTGCAACAAGAAAATCTAATGCTGAAAATTAGCTTAATGTGCTAAGTTTAGTGCGAAATAAGCAACGAGGACGATACACGCAGTGAACGCTCCGACGAAAACCTCGAAAAATTACACAAAATAATTTTGGAGGACCACAAAGTGAAGTTAACGAGATACCTGAGGCTCTCAACTTATCGAAGCTGCGAGCTTCCACTCTACTAAAAACAATAACAAAGTGATGATTCTGAGTACCGTTTGAAATTATGCGTGGATAACCAAACGATCGTCACCTGAGTGAACTAAATAAATACGTAATTGGTCATTACAATCCATTTGTCAGGATTGCAATCTAGCTTCTCACACCACTTATGTTATGTGTTAATTTTTCTTTCTGAAAAACGTATCCACTGGTCACGTTTGGGCTACTTAAAAATTGTGCTACTTAAAAATGCATTTGATACAGTCCTCAATAAAATAAACAATAATTATCAATGACTTAAAAATTGTGACGGCAAGAGGAATCAAATTGCATTATATAAATATTCAGCAAAATTATTTGCAACTTAGCAAAATGCTGACCACGCACACTCTAAGTCAAGTAAGACTAAATTAGGTCATAAGTATGAATATGTAAAGAAATTAGACTTAGAAATTAATATAAATAGCTGTAAATTTGATTGATGAAAACAGAATAAAATTAATGATCATAACGGCTCTTTAGCTGATAAAGAATCTTTTTATTCTCATTTAAACTGGGGCTTATTAGTCATACCCAAGCGGCGTTCTCGCCCTAATCATAAGCAAACCCGAACTGAAACAAGACTGACCGATAATTAAAATACAATTTGTAACTATTATTACAAAACATTACATGGCATATTTTTTATTTCTCGGAGTTTTTGCCAGAAATCTGCTAAGAGAATTTCGCCGAAAAAATATTTTTTCATATTTTGTTTCGTTGGATATATCTGAATTGGGGTTTTAGGAGGTTGCCTCACGTCTCATAAGCCAACATCCTACCTACTAGACTGGAATGCTACTGAAAAATTTGCAAGAACAAAACAGCCGGCTATCAAGTTTATGGCATAAGTATTTTCGGATGCATATGCCATAATATTCATCGACGATCTTGTTCTTATTAATAGGCCATTAACAACCGGATGAATAGATTTTGTCCTGTCTTAACACATCCATCCACACGCCTCTGATTTTTAGATGCCTTCACCACTTAGTTCAACCCATCGAAGGCAGGGCTTACTCGATTTGGTCCTACCAATGCAGACAAAGTAATTCTCTGCGCGGACTTTACTAATCTCCGCATCAAATATCCGTCACGTCGGAGGATCCCCTTCCATCCGAACGACATGGCCGAGCTAGCGCAGCAGCTGAATGTTAATGCGCTGCACAACGTTCATTTCGTCCATTATTGGATTGGATATTGAATTTATCTGCAAGTCGCACTGGACCAAAGATCATACGTAGGACTTTTTCCTCGAGTACTCTCAAGGCTGTTACATCAGTGTTGAGGGAATCCATTGTTTTCGTTAATTATAAGATCATAGGTCATTAAAGGAGTTCCAAAAGTTAAGAATTCTGAGCAGAATTCAATAGTAGTATCAAATCTAGCCAGTTAATTCTCTCTACATCCTATCTCGAGATATTTCTGTTCTTAACAACTCTCGTCAAAGCCAGTATTGCCGGACTGAAGTCGTTAAAAAGTGCATCGCACCATCTGATAGTTCCAAATTATTTGCGGATCTTCGCGTAACCAATATTTGAACCATGTTACTGTCCAGAGACGTCTGCCAATCTACCAAACAGTAAAGGTGAAGTAGCAAGAGACTTTCAATCGTCTTCACTGTCAACGGAGATGTAGTTATGAATATTAGAGAGTTAAAAAACATTTTTTAGGGGTCTTAATGATAGAGATTTATTTTATAATTTCATTCTACTAGTGTGAACTGATTTATTTTAATTTATTAATGGCTCACAAATGACGGTATTAAGCCATATGAAAAAGAAGGATTTTAAAAAGGTGACGATATTGGTAGAATTTTAAAATTATGTCGAAGTAAGCGGTGTTTTGGCCCATGCTAAATCACAACAAATTTGCTGTCTAAGGCATCCATTGAAATTGGTAATAGCGAATAATTTGATATCTTAATTTTTTAATTGATATGAACTCTCCCACTTGAAAATTTATTGACCGAAGTTGAGGTTGCGGCAGGTTGAAATCGCCGGAATATAGTAGGCAGTGTCAGACATTTTCAACAAAACGAAAAATGAAAAAATATTTCTTCAGCATCTTCCTCTCAGCAGATTTCTGGAGAAAACTCTGAAAGTTAATAAAGAATTTTCTTAAAAATCTGTCTTCCGGAGTCGATCTTAAAGTGTAGGTCCTTCCATTCACCTATAAAATTAACACACAACATAAGTGGTGTAATCTTTCATTATGTGGATGATTTGACTATCATGGTATGGCTTTGATTCAATTTAATGGGATTCAACCATTCTTATCTAAACGGTAAAGTATTTGGTGGTTATATTTGATTGCAATCGCTCTTGAGGGATAACATAATGATAAAAAGAGCGATCAGACCTGTGCAAGGGTCGTTGGTAATACTTGGAGGCTTAGACTTGCCCTCACATGCTGATGTTTGTCGCCATAGTCTAATGAGTAGTATGCTGGCTTATTAGACGTGAGGGCACGGTTCAAAAGGTCAGATATCTCCAACAAAACGAAATATGAAAAACTATTACTTCGGCAACTCTTTCAAGGCAGATGTTTGGCAAAAAACTCTGAGTGTAATTAAAATTGCCATGAAATTTTTTTTAAAAACTGTTGTGCTGTATTTCTGTTGTTGTTGTATTTAGAAAATTAACACAAGTGGTGTGAGAAGCCAGGTCGTAATCCGGACTTATTTATGTATGTATGTATACAAGTATGAAGGTTACTGCTTTGGCGTAATATTAAATTTAAAAAAATCCAAAGTCTTTAGTTTCGCATTATAGTCCTCTGCTTTCAGCTACCATTATAAATCTGTATGTGTTCATTTCTATATAATATTTCTCTCCATTTATAATTCGATTTATAATCGTTTTATTATTTTCCATTTCATTTAACATTTTTTTTTTATAGCAACGATCATCGTCTGAATGATTCCATAATAAAAATTGTTTACCAAAATTGCTGCTGGCGCGGAACTGATTGCCAATGTATGATTTTAAAATAATTGCTGAATAGCTTAATACAGTATTTAACTGTAAAACAAAAGCGATGTTACATTCTACATAATTTGAAATAAATTGACTCCGTCTTATATTTGTTGTGTTTCGCTTTATTTTCTTCAACTGTTTTTAGATTGAAATAGAAAGAGAAACTCTTGAAAAACAAAACACTTTTCAGTTGCTGAAAGTGTTTATCTCAAATTTATATACACCCGTACCTCATTTTGCGAAGTGGTTACGTTCCAAAAAAAAAACAACGCAAATTGAAACGACGCAAAGTGAATTATGGATCGAAAATTTGGGTTATGCGGAAAAAGAAAAAAATATGTCATGATTGACGTACAACGAATTATTTTTTTTACAGCAGAATAAAGAATTTGATGTGGCATTTAATTTAAATTGATAGGCATTTAAAATATCATAATTGTTAAACAATAAAATTAATTTATTAACATTAAGATTTGGTGCAATGGTTAAAAGAGTTCGACTGCAAACCTTAGTAATCCTGATTTTAGTGCCGGAGAATGAAAAAAATTTATTTTCCGAATTGAAAAAATTAAAATATTTTAATGCCCTATAAAAGTGCTATCTAAGGAGCTCTCTAACTTTTGCTCCAGAGAGAGAATGACGGCAAAAATAAACTTCGCTGTAGCGTTATGCAGCACCACATTATCTGTAAGACTAGAACCCTTCAATAATTACCGACCAATGGATTTCTGCAGTTACCCAGATACAGGCTCAAATTATTACATTTTGGATACCGATGGTTTCTCAAAAATAAAAAAAGTTTTGGCTTCAAAGCTCTTGCTGACTCATCTTTGAGGGACGATATCGATTAAATTAATTTTAATGAGACCAACAAGTTTGTTACTTCAGACTACTAATAGCAGCTGAAATGGTATGAAATGAGACCGATAAACAAATGTTTGGCTAGCAATTTGAGCTTTACGCTAAACGTAAGCATTATTGTTCATCAAGCGAGATGTTTGCCTCGATAAGTTCAAAAATACGAACTGTTTCAGATGGAACACACTTATCACCTTGTTTGAACAAACGGTTGACCTAAAGAAAACTTAAACTATGAAGTTAAAGTTTTTTGGAACTGAAAATATATTTTGCTTTTAGGTTTGAATTCATTCAAATCTATAAAAAAATTATCTATATAGTAGGTACGAATGAGACGTTTACTCCTTCAAAATAATGATTTGCATGTGTATCCAATAGGTGAAAAACATTCTCCTTCTTTTCTTCTTTCTATAGCTTCTGTAGAAATTGTTTGTTCCAAATAAATTCTCTTCGAATGCTTGCCTATAATGTAATGACTGCGGCAATCATACTAAGCACGCTAAACAGTTAGAAATCTTTTTGCTTTAGTTGATCCGCGGTACAGTTTTTGCTTTGTGAGAACCATAACAGCGTACGGGTTTTAGTAGCGCATTGTAGAACAGAATTTTAAAATCTACATTCATGCATAATAGCAACTAGTCAATACATTTAATCGTAGATCGAGCTTTGTATCAAAAATGATACATTTAAATTTTTGAGACGATATAGCTTTAATTCAGAAAAAGTTAGACGCCTGATAATTCGTTAGTATTGTTATTGCCATTATTTTAAACCAAAGAAAAAAGGAAAATTCCTAACAGGACTTCAAAAAATCAAAAACTTCATAATTCTAGCTTATGTATCATTTTTGATACATACGACTTTCCTAGGGATTTCTTAGGCTTGTGTACGTATTTGTTTAAGTTTCCAGAGATTTTGTGAGAGTTTTATCGTAAATTATACATTTTTATGGTATTTGAGAAGGAACTGAAAGTTAAGTGTTGGATGAAAGTGAAAAAGTTGAATTTTCTATTCTTGATATTGATTGCAGTAGTCGTAGTCTAGTATGTAGCGTGATAGCTTTTAGATGTCGATTACGTATGTATGTATGTAATATTCCTGCTGCTGAAGATTCTGAAGAAAAAGAAAACAGAAGCTCGTCTTATGAACTGACGAAAGTATGGTTTTTTTTAACAACAGAGAAGTATTGAAATAACACCAATTTACACGCAGATTGCTAGCAGCTGTTTCTTGAAATGTTGTAGAGTCTTTATTACTGCTCTTCTCATAATTATCTTACGCGACATACAAACATTAGAAAAACAGTATTTCGTCCTCTGTTTTGTTTGATAGATATTACAGATGATAATATTTCGGTCAACTACGTACGCATGAGGTAACAGAATCATTCGCTTTGATAATGTGCTACTCGGAAATGATGATAAATTTACATCCATTACGCCTTTTCGAAAAAAGAGCTGAAGTCTTTCAGCTTTTAATAATCCCAATAATTTTGTAGCTATAGATGACTAACCAATTGAATTTTGTTTCCGTTATATATTTCGTGGTCCACCGAAATCGAATTAGCAGTTTTAAATTCAAGTACAGGCTACGTGCGTAGCAATTCCTTACAGCCGTATTTGGGAAAACCTGTAATCGGGAAACCAGAGAGCAATCAAAGAGAGAGCATTGTTATTGACATAATCGATGTTCGGGAAACTTTTTTACCTCAACGTTATGACAACAAATTTTTCTAACGAAATATAACAATGGTTTCAGCTAGCCCTCGATTGGGAGCGTTACTGATGGGAGTGACAATAACCTGCCCCATCTGAACATTTGGAAACTTATAAATCGCCACAAAGCAAGGGTGCTAGATGTCAAATTGTTACCATTTAGAAAAAAATAAAACCAAGCTGACATGGAGTGTTTAATTTTTACTTAAAAAACCAAATTTCATAAAAGTGATAATAAAATGTAATAATATAAAATAGTTTTATTAAAAAGAAGTAAAGTAAAAAAAATCATTTAAATTTTGTAACAAAATCTATCAATATTTGCGAAAATTCTATGAAATACAAGTATGTATCGAAAGTGATACATAGCTAGAATTATGATGTTTTTTTAAGAATCGAATCGATTAAATAGCGTCAATATGATTTGTCCTAGTGTTGTTTTTAGGCGGATATTCCAAGTCAAGCGTCCATCAAATTGAATGTCAAAATATTTTATGTGTGAGATGGTATTTCCACAAATTTTTGTCAATTTACATTTATTCTTTGTAAATTTTATTCTTAGTAGATTTCATACTCCTCTACCTGAATAAATGTTGCCATTAAGTATCTAGGTTCTTCGAAATATTTTTTATGCCTGCTAATAAAAAATATCATCAGTATAAGTTGAAGTGTGTATATGATTGCTCAGTGGAATGTCTGAAGTATACATCAAATATACAACGGTTCCCAATATACAATCCTGTGGCACTTTGTTGTCAGTCGTTTTTAAAGCACTCAACCAGTCACCTAAACAAAACTCCAATAGTTTTGCACTATTCTTAAGGATATCTTGTTTTATTTTCAGCGTTTCTGTCAAACAGAGTCGGTGGCGTGAGAAGCGCCTTTCCTGTTTATGACCTTGATTAATGAAAGTGTTTGTTCAATAGTGCTACATTTATTTTTTAGAGCTATATTGATAGTCCGGAGTACATCTGTTTATATTTAATATCGGTATAAATTTCAAAAACATACTATATTAAACAGTTTCAAAACTATTGGTAATTAATATATGGGAAGAATGTAGTCGACATAGTCTAGCAGATAGTATTTTGGCTTATAAGACGTGAGGCCACTGTTCAATGCTCTCTACTTCAAAAATTTTTCTTTCAGAATAGACAATATGCACACAATATACATAAATGGTGTGCGATGTTACGATCTAATCCTGAATGAAGAATTGCTATGATTAATTATGTATGTATGTATGTATACGGGAAAAGTCTATAGCCATTTTTCTACCGATATTGTGAATTTGTGGAGCTTACGATTTCTGAACATTAGTTATTCTAGTCGCTCAAAAACACTGGTAAAATATCGTGATTTAAATATAACAAGTTTTTAGTAGCACGCCAGAATCACTAACTTGTCATTGGTTATTTAATATCAAAATCTGAAAAATATCGTGCTCTCGCAGCGGTTTTTTACATTCTCTAAGTTTTATTTTATGTTGAGGAGACTTTTGCTCTTCCATGCCTAAATTTTAGCCACCACTTACTCACTTACTTCTCCTAACATATTTGGTTGGACTTGAGATTGTAAGAACAGTGGACGAGTCTTCTAAAAACAAATTCAGTGAAGCGTCAACATGTATTATTATTTATTTCCGATTGTTTTTGTCACATTAAGCCCATTTTTTAAATTGTAATAATCAAAGGACACTAAAGTTTGCATTTATGTTTTCTCGTAGTCTTTTTTTTTTGTTATATATACATATATAACATTATGCGACAAAATAAAAAAATGATATACACTCAGCTAATGACATAATGTATGTTGTCAGTTTTGTCGAGTATAACTCGAAAATATTTTTTTTTATATTTCTTGAACCCTCAAACTTGTTTTATTTGACAAAAACTGTTTTTTTGCCTTTGTGGCGTACAAATCTAAACTTTTTTAAAAACGGTATACATACTGACTTAATATTGGACTTAATATGCTATGAGGTTTGATGAGGTAAACTTGCCAAATGTATATATTTTTTCAAGATTGTCCATTTTTGGTATTAGCTGGGTGTATTTTGACTGTCGCAGCGTGTAATTATATATAATTTATTATCGGAGTGTTTGCATAAAACAATAGAATTGAATTTGTGCAATTATTGGAATTAGAAAAGTCAAATTAAATTTTCCTTAATATCTTTTCGTTGAACATCTTTACATAAAAATAAACTTTATTTTCTTTTATATACCCATAGACATTCATTAAGTCTGTTTAAAAACATTTTTCTAAAAACTCATGTTTCTGCTGCCATATCTATGGTATTAGGGGTGATAACGTGCCCGCATGTACACAATTCTTCTTAATAAAAATTTTCTTGTTTTAAATACAAATAGAAAGCCATTTAATTAACATATTATTATCAGGTTTTGTGTACTTATTTTCAATTCTTGAAAATATCTCAATAAGGATTTGAATGCATGTTTAAACCGATAATTCAAAATATTTTTTTAATATTTAAATTACCTTTTCGTGTCGAATATGTGTTTCTCATTTAATTTAAATGTCTATCTGCTATTGTTAAACAAAAGAAATTTCTTTCAAAATGCAAAGGAAGTTAAGCTATTACAGTGAAATATCTTTTGAAGTTGAGCACATATTTCCTATCAAAAAGAAATTATTTTGTTCTATTGTTCTATTGTGTTTAACATGTAACAATATTTAATATTAGTAAATATTATATGTGATGAAATTGTAGTACTATTGCTTTTTAAAACTATTTTTTTAATACTAATAAAGAAGTAATAATAATAATAATAATAATAATAATAATAATAATAATAATAATAATAATAATAATAATAATAATAATAATAATACACTGCACATGTTATTGTAATTTTCCCTTATACTGCCCATAGAATCTTTTATCCATACAAGAACTCTACTTGATTTAAGCAAGTATAAAGAATTAAATAGTTTTGTGGTAAATTTTTTTCATTTGTCCTTCATTCATTTTCTATTGTAAGCCCGCATACGTTTGATTTGGTTTATGTAGACAATGGAAATAACATTCTTACGTGGCTTCTGACACGGACAGAACGCTGGAGAAAATTTGTCCAATGTTGGATAGAGAGTGAACTGAAAGTCTGATTATTAGAATTGATGGGCATTGAAATATGGGCACTACATTTGGAATGGTGACAAAGAGGAGGAAACTGTTCTTCCCATACTAGACGCATGGACAGCACTATGCTGAAGGAGAAAAAAATCACTTTGATGTCTACTACATGGACAATTTAAACAACAAAGATGTGGCATGATTTTCTAATTGATATTACTTGAAAGAATGACTGTAATGATTTATTTAAACTATTCTTTTGTCACTATCGATATTATGCATTTGATTTATAGTTGGTTTAACAATCGTAGTGTTCTATCTCTATGTTATATCTGGTATCTTCTTTCACTAATTTGTCTGTGTTAATCTGCCCTTCAATTGAGTTATAATACAAAATATATATTAGTTTCTGTCCTGTACTACGAAAGAGGACCTATCTCGTTAGGCTGGAAAATATACTGAGGTTGACATGCCTGCGCAGCACTGGTACTCTGAAGTCCACGCCGCAGTTTGGCCTTGTGGTCATCTTGTCTGTACAGACTTTGGTCATCTTCCTCCAAAACGTGTCTATTAGAAGAGCACTCAGGCTTAAGTTCTCAGATATGTATACATATTAAGATCTTGTTCGATGGACCACGCTTCAACACTTCCACATTGAAATAATGGGTTGTCGAATTTTAAAACTGCTGCCTCCAATACTTGATTGCGGGAGAACCGGGGAACTACTTTTGTTCGACAAGAGAACGGTTCGCGTTATAACAGGCTCAGTCTGTCCCATCAGGATTACTGCAATAGCTGCTATGATGTGGACATCATAGATTTTTGGATGACAGAACTTTTGAAGATCCGGCTGTGAAGATGCTTAATAAGTTTGATTACATAAATTATATTTCAAAACTTTTGTATTTAGAAATCAATATTGTGTATAAAAAATAGGAAAACAAAAATTAAATTAAATGAGTTTTATACAAAAATGCAATTAGTATGTTGTTATGCAAGTCTAAAATGATAGCAAGTTCCACAAGAAGGCAAACTGCTGTTGGTAAGCTTTAGTATTTAAATTAAGTAATGTTTTTTCCGGAACATTTTGGGAATGCAACCACCACTTATTTCGTATGTGTGTTAATTTTACACTTGGGTGGCGGTACCTATAGTTTAAAGCAGACTACGAAAAACAAATTTTTGGAGAAACTTCTTCTAAAAAATTAGAATTATAATTATAAATGTTAAAGATACATTGTTACATTTGATAGACTGCACATAAATACAGTTTATTCATACATACAAACATTTTAAGCATTCATATAAAACACATACAAAAGCATTTGTTATACTCGTAATCAATGATTTTTCATTGTGCCTATATTTCAATAATATTTCTGAACATAGAAGAAATAGAAAACGATACTAATTTAATTAAACTTGCAGGACAAATTTTTTTTACTGAATTTCAAATTTATAGCACGAATGAACTGAAACCAAATACCATTTTGTTGAGTATTTTTTTTTTTTGGATTAAACGCACGATGGCAACCCAACTGCATATCTACTTTCTCTTTTTAAAAACTTCTACTCCACTTTTTTTATAAAATTTAATTCATTCCAATAAAATTCGTCAAACGAGCAGGCGGCTGTTTTTCTTTCTAAAATAAAATAAAAAAACTAACAAAGGTTATAGGCCCAGACCCACGCATTTTAAAAAAATAAAATTTGGAATTTCAAAATTGGTTAATTTGGAGATTAAAAAAAAATGAATTCTGTCGCTAGCTTGGAGAAGCTCAACGGTGAAAATTATGCGACGTGGTCTATACAGATAAAAAGTCTGCTCATCACATTGGATTTGTGGGATGCCGTCCAGGGTGTATGTCCGGCAGAGGCTGACAAACAAGCGGCATGGAATGTTATGGACCAGAAGGCTCTCGCAATGATTAATTTAAGTGTGAGGCCAGGCGAGCTGATTCACATTAAGGATTGTACCACAGCAAAGGGTGCATGGGATTCCTTAAGTGGGCAAACACGGCCTGTAGAAAGGTAAATCTATTCAAAAAGCTGGTACGGTTCAGAATTAATCCTGGTGAGAAAATATCCACACAAATTGGCGAATTTCGTGGAATCATAGACGATTTAAAGACAATCGGTATTGCGTTGCATGAGGATTTTGTTGCGGTTTTGTTGTTGTGTGCTTTGCCAGAAGAAATGGAGAGTTTTGTTGTTGCTGTTGAAAGCAGAGATGATTTGCCTGGTATAGAACAGCTAGTTTCGAAAGTTCTAGAAGAAGAGCGACGCCAAGGAGAAAAAAGCAATTTAAATGATGACAAGGTTTTTACAGTAAGCGAGAGGCAAAAACACGAAAGAGTAAACAAAAGCAACAAAAAATTTAACAGAAAAAATATTCGCAGTGAGAAGGAGAATAAACGCAGTAATATTAAATGCTACAAGTGTGGACAGAAGGGGCATATTCGCTCTCATTGTAGAGTTGATGGTGGGGAGTCTGTTGCGTCGGTATTGTGTGCAGTGAAAAAACAAATTAACAACAATAAGCAGTGGATTTTGGATAGTGGCGCGTCGTCGCACATGTGCAGTAGCAGAAATTTGTTTTCATGTCTGCAAAAGGAGAAACAAAGAATTGTGTTAACGTCTGGTGAGACTGTTTTTGCAGAGGGAAAAGGCACGGTGACAATTAAGTCAAAATATATGAGCATAAAACTCATCAACGTGCTATATGTACCCTGTCTTCACTCAAATTTTTTGTCTGTCAGCAAATTCATAGAGGCTGGTCACACTATTTGTTTTGCAAAGAATAATGCAAATATTAAGAACAAAGACAACAAAAATATGATGTATGCAGTAAAAGAAAACGGGATATTTGTTGCTAAAGTGGACACCGTGACATCGGCAGAATGTGTGTATGGTGCACCAACAGAAAATGATTTTATTAAATGGCACTCTAGATTTGGTCATTTAAACAGTAGAGATTTGAGTACACTATGCAACAAAAATATGGTTAGGGGTATGAAATTGAAGGTGCCTAGAAATTTTGAATGCGTTACTTGTGCTGTTGGAAAAATTACTGCAAGACCGTTTGACAACTACTCACAAATTAATTCAAGAGGGGTACTGGAGTTAGTACACACAGATTTGTGTGGGCCATTTAGAGTGAAATCACATGGCGGGGCATTATATATGATGACGTTTACTGATGACTTTTCCCGATATGTATTTACTTATTTTTTGAAGCAAAAATCGGATGCATTTGATGTTTTCATTCAGTTTGTAACGATGGCCGAAAAACAGACTGGCGAAAAATTAATGAAGCTAAGGTGCGATAATGGTAAGGAATACTTGAATGCCAAATTTAAATGCTATTTTCAGAGCAATGGAATACTGCATCAGACAACAGTTAGTCACACACCACAGCAGAATGGTATAGCTGAGAGGATAAACAGGACTCTTGTGGAGATGGCTAGTTGTATGTTATATGAGTCTGGTCTGCCTCAAAATTTATGGGCAAAAGCCATCAATACTTCAACTTATATTAGAAATAGGAGCCCAACCAAAGTTCTTGGGGAAATGACACCATATGAGAAATGGCACAACAGGAAGCCCTCAGTTGCACATTTTAGAAGATTTGGGTGTGATGCTGTAGTTTTACAGAAAAATGGCAAAATTGGTAAATTAATGCCAAAGGGAGTGAAAATGAAATTGGTTGGCTATGAATCCATGACAAAAGGATATCGTTTATATAATTCCGCAAAGCGCGAGATAGTAAAGGCAAGAGATGTTATCTTTTTTGAAAATTCCTTTGAGAAATTGCAAAATGAACAATATGATGACGAGGAATTTTGTGTTAACATAGTAAGCTCAACAAACGAGAATAATATTAATAATGAGAATAAAAATAATGATGAACCTCATTCACTAAATGAATCCTTCGAAACGGCCAGTGAGGACAACGATCCAACCGAGAATACAAAGGAAGAGACCAATGAAGGATCCGTACCTGGAGAGAAGGTAAAAAAGGGTCGTGAAAGGCCAAAGCTTATTTCAACGCGACAGTCAGAACGTCTAAGAAAGCAGCAAGCAGTCACCACCGAAATGCTAAACTCGATAGTAGAAATTCCATCTACATTATCAGAAGCATTAAATTCAGATGAGGCCTCGGAATGGAAAATTGCCATGGAACGTGAGTATAATTCATTAATAAGGAACAATACTTGGATACTCGTTGAAAGACCTAAAGCAAGAAACATAATCGGTTCGAAGTGGGTCTTTGCAATTAAACGCAAACCAGATGGCACTATAGAGAAGTATAAAGCCAGATTGGTGGCTCAGGGAAATACTCAAAAACTCAACGTAGATTACCATGAAACATACCATAAGAATTTTATTGGCACTCGCGGTGCAATACAAATTATTACTAAGACATGTAGACGTTGTGTCTGCATATTTAAATGCCAATCTGGAAGATGAAATTTTTATGGAACAGCCACCTATGTTTAAGGATCCTGTACATTACAACAAGGTATGCAAACTAATTAAGGCTTTATATGGTTTACGTCAGGCCGGAAGGGAATGGAATAGAAAGGTGTCACTAATTCTTTCGGAGATGGGGTTCCAACGATGTCGAACGGACAATTGTATATATTTTCGACGAAACGGCTATTGTATAAGCATAATAGCATTGTATGTAGACGACATGATGATAGCATCTTCAACTGAAGCCGATATGAACCAAATCATCACTCAACTTAATGATCATGTGGAGGCTGAGGATCGCGGATCAATTTCTTTTTATTTAGGCCTTGAGATCGAACGAAAGGGCGATAGGGGACCCATACTTATTAATCAAAGGCAGTATACTTCCGAGTTACTTAAGACATGGGAAATGGTGAACTCTAAACCAGTGTCAACACCTTGGCCGAGTGGAGCTGTATTAAAGAGATGTGATGATATTAACTGTAAAGTAGATCGGCGTGAGTACCAAAGCTTGATTGGTGGTCTGATGTATTTGGCAGTAATATCTAGGCCAGACATTGCCCATGTAGTTTCCAAACTTTCACAATTCAACTCTCACCCTCATGATGAGCATATGCGTGTGGCAAAACATTTATTGAAATATCTTGTTAAACATCCGGACAATGGAATATCTTTTAATGAAGACAAATCCATTCTTTCTTATTATGCAGATGCTGATTGGGGATGTGATACGTGTGACCGAAAATCATATTCGGGGTTTGTAATGTTTCTGGCAGGCGGTGCGGAGTCAAAGAAACAGACAGTAGTGGCTCTAAGCTCAATGGAGGCGGAATATGTGGCCCTTTGCCAAGGAAGTAAGGAAGTTGTTTTTGCAAGAAGCCTTATTGGTGAAATTGGATTTGAGGAACTAATCAGACAGCCGACAGTCAGGCGGCTGTTTTTCTTTCTAAAATAAAATAAAGAACTAACACATTTGATAAATGAAATTTATGAAAATATTTACACTCTATTCTACACTTTCAGCTTTAAAATATTTTTTTTTTCTTCACAAAAGCTATTGAATAAATATATCAAATAAAATTTGTTCAAAAATTTTCTATTGGAATTTTTTGTATTTCAATACATCCTGTGCATTGAAATTTTTGATATAAAAATATTTTCTAGCATTTAACTTGCAAGTATAACATTCCATTGTATTAAAATTATTCAACGAACTTCTTTTCGTTTCTTTGCAGTCCTTGTTCCGACGTGTAACCTTATAGTACCATACAGAATCAGCAAAAACGTTATTCCTTTAGGAGAAAAGTTACAAATTCCTGGGAGAAACCAATAGCACCAAATATGGATGAATAAAATAAATATAACAGTTAATAATTTAACACTGAACACTGCGAATCAAATGCCCCAACAGAAAGACTTTTATAAACAGTACAAAAATAAAGGAGCATAATAAATCGATTGTAAAAGGCGTATTGAACATTTTTCAAGCTGTGATATATTTGGCATTCATATAACATCAACATTACAACTAAATGCCAAATTTTGAATATATGTATGAAGTCTAAAAATGCAGAACTTCATAGTGTGTTGGCTTATTAAGCTTAAGCCCACTGTTCAAACCCCAGATCAGATATATTTCGAACGAAACGAAATATGAAAAATGTATCGAAATGTTATTACAGCATGCGTTTGGAGATTCTATTTCAGTATTGTCTACTGTATATTAAGTAGCATCTGCCGTCATTGTAGTCGGAGTTAGTTAGCTTGCTGAGACTTGATTAAACTTTTCTAATACCCATGACAGTTGATTTTACTTTTGTTTTTTTTTACATTTGAAAAATTAGTTAAATTTATAAATGGAAATATTCGTAAGAGAGTAGAAAATGTAACAAGTAGAAAATATACAAGTGTTGTTATTCGATTCAGATTTTTAATAATGTATTCAACAAAAAACAACAAAATACACAAAATTACAAAAACACACAAAAACAAAAAAACGTAGGAATTTATGAGAAAAAAAAGTTAGAAATCTAACAATCATAACAAGATCGTGAAGTTGCCAGAAAAAATAAAGGTGTACAATAGAGCGAAGAATGATGCTGCCAGTTAGTCCTGCCTAGTAACAGAAAATTCCATTAAAAAGTGCGCGTAAAGCACAATGCTAAAAGTTTAATTATTTTCAAGTATTTCCTATCTTTAAATTTGAATAAAACAAACTGTCTAACTTTTTTTCGTTGGAAAGGTCTTTTTGTATTTTCGTTGCGAACCGCATTTAGGAATCTATAAAAGACAGTCAAATTCCGTCACAAGTGCACCTTGGTCCTACGTTCTAAACCCACATATATCCTACAACGTTCAATAACTTTCCTCCGCTGAATTGTATTATTTCGAGGAGGCCCTTTAAAGCTTTCTCACATCCAAATTCGCCTTTGTATCTCCAACCTTAGCATAAGTTAAGTCATACGCTGACTGTACTTGCATCTTAGAAATCTAGAAGTCAACATTTCTCTTACAAGCTAATTTGACCCGCCTTTGACTGATCCCCGGGCAGATAGTAGAACATGTACTTTCATCCTCTTCCACGCAGTTTATGCTCATAGAAGAGCCATCATATCTAAATCTGCGCAGTCAAGAAGTATGTATGTCTCGTACAAGTTCAGCTCGCAAAATATTTTTGTCCGCAATTTTTTATGCGTAGTGTTTTTAATGTGTTGTTGTCTCCTTGAGAGAAAGAAAATATTTGTTACGAATAACTTCAAATTAGTGGAAATCCCAAAAATTGTTACTAAAAATTGCTCTAAACTCAAAAACGAACACATTTTCAATTGACGTAAAGTTTCGTGCTTCTAAATAAATATTCTCACTGTTGCGTATGAGTATCAAACGTTAGCCTCTACGAATATAAAATTCAACAGTCATACAACACGTTGTACGATGTGTTGCAACATATTTGCGATTTTTTATAAAATTTTTCAATATTATTTTCTCAAATTTTTTTTATGCTGAAAAATATTTAATTTAATTTCTAGTCCTTTTTAGTTTGTTATTTTACGTTTGAATTAAATATCATTTCATCATTTTTTTTTTTCAGATATCATTCATATTTCAGACATCAAAACGAAAATATGAAGAAAATATTTCATCGGCAACTGCCTCTCAGCAGATTTCTGTCAAAAGCTCTGAAAGTAAATAAAATTGCCATGAAGAGTTTCTCAGAAATCTGTCGTTCGGAGACGACTTTAAACTGTAGGATCTGCCACTCGTTTATAAAATTAACACACACAACATAAGTGGTGTTAGAAACTAGGTCGTAATCCTTACTGAAGGGTTGTAAAGACCGATAACGTACGTATTCAAAGTGTATACATCGGCGACTCGAAAGTTCTTGATGTTCTGGACGTAAAAGTATAAGCAATATTTACTACAACTATAATCGTTCTTAAATCTCGACGGAGTAAGAAATACTTTACTCCATTAGATGTCCTTCCTATTAACCCCACTTATATCCGATTATTATATGACCCTCATGTGCTGGTAGTTGTCTCAAAGCCTTTTTTGTGGTTTCACTAAAACTTTTCGTGTTTCATTGTATTATTCTTACTACAATATATTATAAAGGGACTTGCTCGATAAAATTGTACATTTTTATGTAGAATTCACTTCTCTTGTGAATTTGTTAGCTAATGGATCGAAATGTGTATTACAGACTAAATTTAGCAGCGCTATTCGTATGTGAAACACTCAGTCTGCTGAGAGGAAGGCGCCGAAGAAATACTTTTTGTATTTTATTTTGATGTCTGGCCTGGAGCTCGAACCCTGGCTTTACGTGTAATAAGCCAACACACTACCTACTAGACTACGGCAACTTCAATAATTACCGATAAAAAACTATTAATGTACCTCTTAGAAGTCAGTAAAGGAAATTAAGTCTTCGCGTATTAAAAACTACACAATTTTTACGATGCGATTATGAGCAGTAGTTAGATAGAGTTGTAGTTAGCAAAATAATACATAGATTTGTAAGTTAAATAGAAATAGAGTTAGATATGGAACAGAACCTACCCTGAAGTTTACTCAAACTCATCCATTATAAACTCATATTTAGTAACTCGCAAAGGGCGAACGTTGAGAAATGCTTTGAAAATATCTTGAAACACAAAGTCGCCCACGTGAAATAGTTGAAATAACTGGTTCCAGCTACAGCTGCACATTACTTACACTTTCCAATACCTTGGAGCGGAATACATTGAAATTGAACATCAGTTTTCAGCTTTATTGTCCCCATGGTTTTCAGAGATTGGAGTTGCATTTGCAAGTACGAAAAAATCAATTATGGAATATTGCTCTGAAATGTTAACTAATTGACTAACGCAGCAATGCTATCCGGTCCAGAAGAATGGTTTATGTTGTGATTCGTAAGAACTCTCTAACGGTTTTCAAGGAATATATTGAGCACACGAATTTCGGCAAATGTTATTTTCCTGAACAAAATTCAAGTTTGTCTTTTCACCTGCCATTGTGAAGTAATTCATTTTAAAAATAGGTATCGAACTGAAAATGTTCGATTTTAAAGATTGACTAAAAGATTTTACATCTTTTAACTCTCTTAGGGCCATTATTACAACTTGATTTAACTACAGGGAGGATTTTAACGGGCAGATAAATTGTTTTTCATTATTATATGTGGACGATAAGGTATAAGTAAGCCTTAAGCTAAAGGAAAGGTCATCCTACTGGTAACTTTTAAAGTTAAGTTTATGTTTGAACTTGTCATATATATTATTTTCAATACGACAACTTCAAATATAAACAAAGTGAGCAAATACAACAAAAAAAGAAGCCCGTCGTTGCCACTGCGTTTAAATAAAACTTGTTTAATCGAGCAGTTTTATCAACATGGCTTCGGCACTGCCATATTTTTTAAAAAGTTAATATTATTTTATCGTTAGGTTTCAATAACAAAAAGAAGTTAAAGGTAACTTTAGTAAATTTAACTTCAAGTTTAACGGCAAGTTGTAATAATGGCCCTTAAAGTAGAATGTGTTAGTTTTTATTACATTTTGTAATCACCAAATTCTAAGATTTAAAACAAAAATAGTGGCAAATTTCATATGCTTGAATGTAAATACGAATATGTCCGCATTTAAATGCAATTAAATTGAAATGAAGTTCGTCCGCCTTGCAGGCAATAACCATGTCCAATGACAGTAATTAACTTTAGTGAAGAAACGTCGTAAAATTATTTGGTAACTGAACAACAAGAATGCAAAAACATTTGCACATTGGGATGAGTGAGTGTAACTACCAATGAATGGTACACGTGCTACAGTTATAATTATGCAAAGATAGAAATGGCCTTGATTCAGTGCTTCCCAGCGTTAAGAGTAAAATTGCCTGTAAATGTTTGCGTTTTCTTTTCTGGTCTTTTGACAATCATAATATTTTGTTTAGTTTTCAGCTTTTCAGCACTTTTAATTAAAACTCTGTGTTGCCAAGATCAATAAAGTGTTAATCATCACTTTTTTCTCGCACGGTTAGCAATGTATTATGGCTTTTATAAGTATATCTTGGTTTATAAAAACAAACCTATTACTGCCAGGTATTATATATAGACTGGTAGTAAAGTGGTTAATTTTAATGAAATTACATAGTGTTGTACCGCTATATTAACAGTATAAATTACTGCTGCACATTTTACCGTTTGTTATTCTCTTTCTTTATGATAATTGCCATTAAACTCAATTTCAAATTTGATCAACTTCCAGAAATGAAATCAATTGAGTTGTTCTTAAAGTAATGTCGTTTTTTTGTGGAAATGAAAGACAGTTTTCGTATAATATCAATCAAGTGGTCATAAACTGTTGAATTTGATAAATTTAACTTCAATACGATCTCACGTATTGTTATTCGCCGGTTCGCATCAACTAATGCCTTTTTTGCGTCTTTATCAGCTTCAACCGGCGTTTCCAAACCTGGTGCCTCTTCGACATCAAAATTGCCGGATCGAAATTTAGCGAACCAGTGTGAATAGTTAGCATCTAGAGCATAGTTTTGCTATTTTCCTTCTGTGGAGATTTATTGTCTGTAGTAATGAAGAACTTTTTTGATGATTACGTCTAACGCTATATCTGGAGATGGCTCTGCTGACCTTTCTATGATGTTCACGGTTAAGGTTATCCTCTGTATAGAAGCAGGGACTTCCTAGATGGATTATTTGAACTGTATTATAACCACATCACTAACCTACCAAATTAAATTGGTAGAAAACTAACCCATGACATTTGGTGAAAAGTTAAACTCTCTAATCTCATTCTACACGATTCTATCTTGTAGAAATATGACTTTAAAACAAGTTGTTGCAAGTTGTAGTTTAACTTTCAACTTCTAATTGTATGTCCCCTTGAAAAACAGTTTGTCAACCAATGACAAAAAAGGAAACTCAATGCAAAAAAAATTAAAGAGCCTTAATGGCAAAAATAAGGCATGGGATGCAGTAAATAATACAGAACTATCTTCTAGAAATGACACTAAACTATGTATGAAGGTTTACACATATTTTATTGTTACATCCATTAACTATTGGTTGGTAAAACATCAAGCTAAGGCCATTTCTAACTGCAATCTTCTGACAAAAACAAATAATGTGCAATAATACTGATCGTTTGAATTGATCGCAGGTCAGGTTAGAATTTTCAGAAATGCGCAGGGGGATGAGCTCGAAAGGCGTTGTGCTTCCACGACGCTAATGGGACCTAATCTTCTTTGTAGAACAGGGGGGAAATTTTGCAAAAGATAAGATGTACAAAGGCAGAGACACACCTCAAGTCTAACCAAGTTGAGACAAACTAAACTTTCGCTTGGGAATTATTGTAGGAACATATTGTGTCTTGCATTAAAGTATCTGGGGTCTAAAAATATAATCGGACATTGGAGACTCGTACAGGACAACAACCATTCCAATATCGAATTGATGTGATAAGAAGAAGCAATCATCATAACATGTACCCGAAATGTGTGCGGCAATAATACTGTTACAAAAACAAAAACAATGGACTTGTTTACATGATCAACAAATAAACAAAAATAAAGCAACAACATCAGTATAAAAAAGGGGATAAACAAGTAAACAAAAAGTAAAAGTAAGTAAACATAAAGCAACAACAAACATTACCAGAATAAATGTAAACAAGATACACAAACAACAATGAAACAACGCAAACGAGTGTAGAGCAGAATAAGAAACAAAGCAATTGTTGCACAATTGTTCAACAAAAGTAAGTAAAGCAGAAAAGAATATAAAAATGTTTTAAATTTTAGTTGTTTCAAGTTATTTAATAAATTAAATTCGGTATGAACTTATAAAACTCACTGAGATTTTCTTATGCAGACGGTATGAGTGTTAAATTTCATACAATATAGTATGAATGAATATTTGATACTCATACGCAACGTGTCCCAGAGATTTTTTTGTTTTTTTCGTACAGATGAACATGTTTTAAAAACTTTAATAAAATTTTCGTTTTCTAGTGTGTGTCTGCATTTTTATTTCATTTATTTAGTTTATTACTGAAGTAATATGCAGCGTACAAATGTGGTAAGTATACATAGCATTTATTGTTTAAAAATATGTTCTTGAATATGCTAGATCCAAAGATTAACTTTATATAAAATAATATATAAATAAATAAATTTAATTCCTTTCATTTGTAATTTTAATTTTTATATTTTAATATAACAAACAGTTTATAGATTGTTATATAGTGAGTCTCATATTTATAAGGTCACTCCTATTTTCCAAATATCATTTAAAATATAATTTTAATCGATTAAGTTCCTTTCGAAGATTTATTTGTCTTTACTTGTACCTTTAGGAAACAATAAACTTATATACTTTATTATTGTTGTTGTGTGATTTATGCTACATAAACCATATTTCAGAGTTTCATAATTATAAGGCCACTTCTTTTATTTTCGTTATAAGGAAGAGAAAGTAAATATTCTAATACATTTTTTTTTTGTTAATTTGCTTACGTTTGGTTAAAATTAAACTAAATATACTATTTTTCATACTACTGAATAACTTGCTATTAATATTTTCATAAGTTTCCCCCCTACTTTTAAAATTTTTAGTTTTTAGTGAATGCAAGTCATCAAATTGATCGTTTTCGGTAAAAGCCAACGGAACATCTTGGACAAGCCATTGCATTAATAGTTTTTGATATAAACCGATTCTTTGTGTAAAAATTCTCCTCCTTGTTCTCCTGAAATATAATTTTTTCTGTGGAGGTTTATGATATAAGTGGCACCAATCTGATTTCAAGAGTTGAGGATTGGACAATGCTATACAGTCGACTTGATACAGCCTGAATTGAAAGGAATCTGTGCACACAAAATACTCGCCTTTATCATAAAGAAGTTACCCATTTACCACTTCATTCCACTTACTTTATAACGTAAGAGAGCTAAAACCAAAATTTTAGGGAAATTGAAAGATTTGTTGTGGATATGACTTTTATTATGGTTAGCATTTTGTAGCGAGAAGTTACTGGAAATCCGGTCCAATTATTGCTAAAAAACTTTTAAATTAATAAAATTGGGGTACAGTTTTTTAAAATTCTTATTTTTAAAATGTAAAAATGAAACAAATGTTTAAAACATTACTTTATTTCTATAAATTATCTTCGGTTTAAGACTACTTATACTCTAAAGACATTTGTTGTATTAATTAAAAAGAGGAAAGAAAGTTAGAGCATTGTATCCTTAGTGTGCGAACAGAGTGAGCGCTGAAAGCCGAGCCGAGATTGTCAGTGCGATAAAGATTGTCAGTGCGATGAAACTGATTACCTACAAGTCAATACAAATAAGCTTGTGTATAACACAATGAACGCCGACAAGAGCAGAGATCAAAGCCGATGAGTGCGAGAAAACAGTTCCAAAGCGTTTTGCGCGCTTTTTTGCATTGTTGATGTTTACTTTTTAGTGTGCAGTCGTGTTCATTCGGGTATATTGTTGAAATTTAGCTGGATATTTTCTTAAATCATTATATAAATGATGAAATTCACCACATTCATTTCTTTTTAGTGCAATTGGATGTATTCCAAATCCTTTTTTGTTAATAATTGCATTAATCACTGTGTTAATCTCAGGTTAAAAGTCAAATCCATCAGCATCAAATGGTGTTAGATAACAGGTTCAATTACCCAAACTGCAGTTCATTTGGCATGCTTTGATTTTATACAACATTTAGTTTTGAAGAGGAAATGTCTCTAAAGTCTTTTGATTAATACAGTATGAAATTGTACGTTTCTAAACGTTCTAAACCTCAAACAAAAGTTAGTCGAAAATCTTTCTCATGAATGCATGGCGGCAAATATCAACAGAAAACGCTAAACTAATATGGTGCATTCAATGACAAATGTGTTAAATGCAGTACTTAGCCCTCTAAATATTGGGTATATCAATTTAATATATTGCACCTTTAATTTAAATTTTAAATTTACTCTGAGTTCTTCTTGGGCGAACTTACACTTTTGCTGAACAAAAATTAAGAATCCCTAGAAATTTTTTTTTCTTTTTCTTTAGGTTTGTAGAAAACATTAAAAAATTTTATGTTTTTTCATAAAATAGAAATCAATTAATAAAATAAATATAAAAACATCAAATATTTTTACATATGATTGCTTAAAATACATGAAAGTGCTAAAATATATAGGGGTATCTAAAATTTTGATGTCCACTCTATGTATTTATATGAAAATCGTAAAAATTACGTTGCGGTTGAGTGGGTTAATATGTGAGTGCATAACAGTGGTTTCATTTTAAATGTGTTGCGGTTATCATTACTATGATATGAAACGAAATATTGTTAAACTGAAATAGGGCGCCACATTTTATGATTTGGTTTGTGTAACATTCAAACAAAAAATATCTCATACCCTATGTCAACTCAAAGGTGATACATTTTGTATAATTTCGTATAAATAAACATGTATTTGGATAATTAGTTTCTTTTTATAGGTTATTTTGCGGTTTCAACTTAAACTGCTTAAATGATGTATTATGTGTCATTTAATGGGATTTCTCTCCATGTCATTAGCAAATTTAACTTCAGTTGTTATGGATGTTTTTATAAGTTTTTAATATAATATTAATATAATATAAATAAATTTTAAATATGATATAAAAACCGATATGTTTTTGTTATTTAATTCGCGCGAATTAAGTGTTTTGTTATTTAATTCTGTAGGGTGAACAGTACAAAAACTAGGGACATGAGTACATCACAAAACTTCTTGAACATAATGCTGTGTAAAAAATTCGAGAATAGTTCCACAAGTTTCATTACTCAGGCAAGAAATTTGGAAAATTTATTACAACCCTTCACTCAGGACTACGACCTAGCTTCTCACAACACTTATGTTGTGTGCGTTAATCTTATACATGAGTCGATTCCGAACCACAGACTTTAGAGAAACTTTTTCGTAGCATTTTATTTGCCAGAAATCTGCTGAGAGGAAGTCGCCGAAGAAAAATTTTCGTACTGTTGGAGATGTCTGACTTGGGGTTTGAACAGAGGACTCATGTCTTATAAGACAACACATTACCAACTAGACTACGGTAAATATATGTACATATGTACATATTGATTGGCGATTGTTTTAATTTCCAAATCTTATTAGAAAAAGGAAGACAGCTGTCCAAAATGATGGCAAACAGTTCAGCTTTAAGGGAGCTAGCATCAGTCTTTTTTGCGGGACACGGATGTGTGGATCGCACACTGCAATACAGGAACATTTCTGACACACAATTAATTGATAATTTGGAGAGCTCAAGATTAACAAAAATAAAAAATATAAAACAAATTTCAACTAAGAAATTTAAAATAAAAATAAAAATAAAAAATTTTTTTCAGTCTATACACAGTAACAATTTGTATTTGTATACATCTTAATGTACTTGGATGTATATTAGTTCATTGGATGTTCATTAAATTGTTCGTTGAACATGAGTTGGAAACTGCATGACTTTGGAATTTATTCATTCGTAGTAAATAAACAGAATATTTTTGATTACTGAAGTCATTTGAGTTTACATTTCTCTCAAAATTGTTTGTACTTTTGCATAGCAATTAAAGTCGCTTTTATTTTGTAATCTCCTGTGTTTGAATGAAAATTGATTCTAATTTTAAAACAAAAATGTTATTTCTAGAAAGTCTTGTTCACTCTTATTTTTGTGTGTGTGGAAATAAACATGTCGCCCATTTGTTTCAATAATGTCATAAGTTAATAAAAACGATATTTTAGTTATTTACGCAGAATTTTGCGCAACATTACAGATTATATTTGTGTGGTCAACATTTTTTCTGAAAATTTATGTCTTAGATTCGTAAATTATAGAACACATTCTTAATTCGGTAATATAAATCTTAAAACAACTGTTCTGAAAAATGAGTATTTTTTCGATACACATACACATATACATACATAATTGGTCATTACAACCCTTCAGTCCGGATTACGACCTAGTTTCTCACACCACTTATGTTGTGTGTGTTAATTTTATACATAAGTGGCGGGACCTACAGTTTAAAGTCGACTCCGAACGACAGATTTTTGAGAAACTTTTCATGGCAATTTTTATTTACTCAGAGTTTTTGCCACAAATCTGCTGAGAGGAAGACGCCGAAAAAACACTTTTTGTATTTTTATTTTGATGTCTGGCCTGGGGCTCGAACCCTGGCTTTTCGTCTAATAAGCCAACACACTACTTACTAGACCACGGCGACTGCGAGTTAGGACACTATTCCTGTAAATGAGATACATATATGCAATTTTATGTACCTATACAATACATAGAGTCTGTCAAGAAAATGTTTCTTTGGTTTTGACTTCTACAATTATAGGTATTATTTTTCCACTTTGTATTAAAAAATTTGTGTTTTTATTGATTTATTTTTTTTTTTTTATTTATTTAGAATAAAATAACTGAATAAAATAAAATAAAAATCTCTAAAACTGCTTTTTCATACAGTAATGGAAAAACTCTATAATCCCTTCACCTAAATGAAGTCCCCTAATGAAGTCCCTAAATGAAAAGTCCCTAAAGCCATATATTGTTTAAAAAACTAATGTAAATTTTCACAAACAACAATAATGAAACGATACATTTATAGAGATCTCGAGAAGGCGAAGCCACGAACATTCGCATTTAAGAACATTCATCAGACTGTTTACTCTGAACTTCACTAACTAAATCCGCTATCATATTGGAGTTACCACAAAATTGCATTTATATATATCCCAAAGAACCGTGTAAAATGCATCTAATTTGCAAAAATTTAAGTTATTTACATACAAAGATGATGACTTGGCAAAAGAAAAAATTTGATACCCATATTGCCCTATTTAAAACGAAGGTTTACCACTCCATTGCATTTTAGTCAAAACGCGAACTAGCGCGAATTTAAAAAAAAAAGTGAGACCCCTATTTATTTAAATCGACTAAAGATTAAAATATGTTAATTTGTCATTTTTATTACAAACAACCCCGATAAAAAATTCAAAAACCGTTCTTTTTCACAGAATATCCTTAAAAAAAGGACATGAATGATTGTCCTTGGAAAAATTGTATACACAGTTGGACGCGCCTTAAAAAACCTTTCTTATGGGTGTCATAAGAAAGGTATATTGTAGAATGATTTTACAGTCGTCAATGCTAACGCAACATTTTATGTTAAAGGCAAAAGAATATAGAATTTCATATGAGCAGCGGCCACTTGACTCAATATTGCTGATCGTCGCTGCAGCCCATAACATCACAATAGTTAGGTGTACATGAGTGCGTACCATCCGCACCTAACAAAGCAAACAAACTTTCTTCTATTCAATTATTTGCTATTTACAATATGTTGATAAGGGAACAGATTCTCAAATTGACAAAACATGCAGAAATAGACCCTTTTTCAAAATGGTCGATCCAGCTCACGAGAGGTCTAAGCTAGCGCCGAAATATTTTAAGTGTCATCTTAAAAAAGTCCAAGGTTCATTTTTAGGAGGGTACATCGAGCACTTTTTTTTGGTGAGTCGCTCTACTGTATATATGTAAATATACGTACACATATTATATAAAATCTTTCTCTTAGACGAAGACCAAGTGATCAAAATACAAAAATTTTAAAAAGTCATAAAAGCAATAAATTCCAATTGATTACATTTCCCAAGCTTAAAGTAATAAGAAAAAATATTAAAAGCCAAAATAGTTCTTCTTCTACGTATGTTGTGTATAATATAAACATTCATTCAAATATTCAAATTGCATACACTAGACCAAGAAAATACGCACTTTCATACGGTCTAATGAAAACACTTATACGACTGTCAATAACTCTCTTCGAAAGTACTTTGAAAAGTTCATAAAATAACTTCATTTTTAGACAAGTTTCATTACAGAAAATATAAAAAAGTAGGAAATTCTCCACAATCATACATATCGATGGCTTAATATAAAAGAGGCCTAAATCGATTTTTGGTTACTTTACAGGAGAAGGAAAAAACTTAATAAAATTTTAGATACAACAAAAATTTTAATACAATTTTTAATAAGAAACAGCAACACATTTAATCTCTCATTTAAACATTTTTTATTTTTTTGTGCATCTGACATTTATCTACCAGAATAAACAAAAAACCTTTTTTTGAAAAAAAAAAATGAGTAAGGCCTTCTTTATATTAAGCCATCGCTATGTACATAAGTAAATATGTTACATTTTCTTCAAACACCAAAAGGAATATTGATTGGTAGAGTGGTGAACAATATTGTGGAAATTAAGTTGTTAAGTGCTGCTATAGGAACAAAAAGCTAGAAGTATGGAATAAATGTGGTGAAATAACTAAAAGTGAAAGAGAAATTAAAAGAGAAAGGTAATTTACATTTTTTTCCTTACAAAATCAGTAATGCTTTTTATATAATAAGCAAAGTTCCTTAACAATAATTTTTTTAAATTCATTTTACAAACAGGCTATAGTGCCGTAGGACATTAAAATATTTTACATTTCGTTGCAAATGAAAACATAGGTAACATTTAAGAACACCTCATAATTTGGTCATCGGCATATTCGTAATCAGTGGGAAATTTTATGCCCGCTACGAAAATATTGACTGTCTTGCCTTTGTATTCAATTCTTTCGTTATTGTTTTTACACTGGTAATGTATGTAAATTAAATGTTGTTTTCCATATAATCACATATAATCCGAAATTAGCGATTTTAATCGAGATCATTTACATAATATTCCTTTAACCGTAGATCGACCGTTAAAAAACTTCATAATTCTAGCTTATGTATCACTTTTGATACATACTTGTAGTACATAGAATTGTCACGATTATTGATGGAATTTTGTTAAAAAATTTAAATATTTTTATTTATTTTAATTCCTTTTAATGAAACTATTTTATATTTTTCTATAATTTTATCACTTTTATGAAATTTACGTAAAAATCAAACACTTTACGTCTGTGTAGTTTTATTGTTTTTCAATGGTAATAATTTGAAATCTAACATCCTTGCTTTGTGGCGATTTATAAGTTTCCAATTATTTAAATGGGACAGCTTAGTGTCACTTGCATCAGTAACACTCTCAATTGAGGGCTGGCTAAAACCTTATAGTACAAACCGTTGTTATATTTTTTAGAAAAATTTGTTGCCAACGTCATGTGAGGCAAAAAACTTTCCAGTTGCAATTATCATCAAATATGAAACATCAATTATGTGAATCAGAATGCTCTCTCTTTGATTCCTCTCTGGTTTCCCGAATACATGTTTCTCCAAATAAATACATAATTGGTCATTACAACGCTTCAGTCAGGATTACGGCCTAGCTTCACACAAAACTTACTATCTTGTGTCTGTTAATTTTATAGGTAAGTGGCGGGACCTACAGCTTAATGTCGACTCCGAACGACAGATTTTTGAGAAACTTTCTATGACAATTTTATTTACTCTCAGATTTTTTGCCAGAAATCTGCTGAGAGAAAGTCAACGAAGAAATATTTTTTCATATTTCGTTCAGTTAGAGATGTCTGACCTGTGAACTCACATCACATCAGACAACACACTACCTACTAGACAACGGCCTTTGTTTACTTTCCCCTTCCTGGAGAATACCTCCTCAAACATCCGCTTTGGGCACATTTTTTGATGGTTGGGAGAATAAGATCTAAATTCTCCTCTGCGCAGCTGATTGACTTCGTATCTATCGGAACCAGTACTTCGGATTTTGTCTATTGCTGCTCATCTGTATTTTTGTCTGATGTCTGACCTGCATTTTATTCAAAATTTCCTGAAAATTATATGGTTTAGGGTTTAGGGATGTTCCTCTGAACATGGGGTAGGTCCTACTCATCGCAGTACAGATGCAATGACAGCCACAATAATCCTCTCAGTTATGTTTCCGTAGGCTGAATGGAAAATGCTGTTTTCGTCGACATTCCAGCCCGATAATGATCCTAAGCACACGGCTAGGGTTGTAAGAGTCTGGTTGGAGGAATATCAAACCCCTGTTATATTCTGGCCACCGCAATCTCCAGATATCAATTCGATTGAGAACATAAATATGATTGCAAAACGTAACATCGGAATAAAGTATTCCGAAATGGAGTAGAATTTTTCGCCGAATTGGAAAAGCGGTTGAATTTAATTCCAAACGATTACGTATTTCTTCGGAAGTAATAAAAAACAATAAATATGCCACAAAAAATTAAAGATTTAAAATTGTGCGTCTTAGATTATTAAAGAGTAGCAAATGTTTTGTTAAAACATTTTTTTTATTGTTTCGCAATGGGCAAAATAGTTTCAAGATAGCTACATGTACGATATAACTATTCACCTCTAACACCTCGATATAGAAACAAATCTATTTCTTTATTTCATCTGCTGTATTAACCCTGCTATTAGGTTAAAAAAACTTTCGAACCTTAGGTAAAGAACCGTTTTGGTCCACTTTGTATTTTTCATAAATAATTCGATATAAAACTCTTTCGACCAAACATTTTAAATAATTTAAATTGTTACAAAAGTTCTGGGATTCGCCATTTCTTTAAATTTAAATCGGAGTGTAACAGAAGATTAAATGAGGTTGTAACTTTAGTTGCATGAAATTCTTGAACCGCAATGAATTTTATTTTTGTTGTATACTGTCACTCAAAAAACTGTCTCTTTTATTTACAATTACTATTCAACATATTTGTTGTTACAACATGTTATCCGTTATCGAAAAATATTCAAACATGAGTAGTTAGCCATTGGGATGGTTTTTTGGTATTTCTTTTTTATTTACCGAAATTATTCCCTTCAATTTATTGTGGAGAGATTCATGATGACAGAGAACCTTTTCATTTTCGTTCCACACAGTAAATGCTATTAAATTATATAAGTATAGGCATATATGCTGCACATACGAATATACACATATAATAAAGTTTCTTTTGTAATAAAATTCCCTTTTTTGTCTATATTACAGGTACTTTGCTAGGACAAAATAGTAAATTTCTATTTTCTTCTTGTTTATTGTTATTAAAATATTTTCAGTTTTCTATAATAAATAAGCGAGAAAATTGTGAAAATTAAATAGAACAACAAAATTCCCTTTTTTGTCTATATTACAGGTACTTTGCTAGGACAAAATAGTAAATTTCTATTTTCTTCTTGTTTATTGTTATTAAAATATTTTCAGTTTTCTATAATAAATAAGCGAGAAAATTGTGAAAATTAAATAGAACAAAAAGCTTCGTTTTATGCTGGCAATTATCATAGTAGAATGGCGAACAAATTCTATTCAATGGTTTTGCCTGTGAACATATCCAAGAAAAATGATAACAATGGAATAAAACTGATAAGCAAACGCTCAAACGCATTCGCACATATTTATAATTGCAATTTAATTTGAGTACAATAACAGAATTTTGGAACAATTAACATGTTCGTCTACCGGTGCATAAAAGTGTGTGAGAAAACTGGAGATATAAAAACAGTGCTCATGCTGCAAGTCATCAAAACTGTCATATCAAGAAATCGCAGAAATTTGGTCCCCAAATCAAAAATTATAGCCTGGGAGTTCACCCAGCTCCGGAAAAATTTAACAACATCCATCTCCTGTAAATAATGGAGGGCCTGGTTTAAACTCGCTTAACAACATATATTTTGACAGTTTTGGGCTTAATGCGTGGAGTAGAACTCATGGTTTTCGATGCGACTACATAGCACTCACACTCCCACACGGGAAGAAAGGGTTGCTGAATCGGCCATCGGTGGCGTTGATATAATAATCTTCATCGATGGCTCAAAAATGAAATGTAGAACTGGATGTGGGGTCTATTACGATAAACTGGCACTGAACGTGGAACATACCTCCTTCGAACTTGATCATATGTGTGGAAATTAAGCAGCGATCAATTCGCTAGGATTCCATCTCGTCAAATTACAGGGCGTCAGGAGTTGCATGGACTCTACACCGTATACGTCGACACAATACCCGTCTCTATTGGATTTTAGGCCACTGTGGCGTAGAAGTCGCCGTAGTCTAGTAGGTAGTATGTTGGCTTATTAGACGTAAAACCAGGGTTCGAGTCCTAGGCCAGATGTCAAAACAAAATACAAAAAGTATTTCTTCGGCTACTTTCTCTCAGCAGATTTCGGGCAAAAACTCTGAGAGTAAATAAAATTGCCATGAAAAGTTTCTCAATAAATAAAAATCTGTCGTTCGGAGTCGGATTTAAACTGTAGGTTCCACCACTCATGTATAAAATTAACACACACAACATAAGTGGTGTGAGAAACTAGGTCGTAATCCTGTCTGAAGGGTTGTAATAACCAATTATGTATGTATGTAGCGTAGAGGGAACTTTAAAAATTTATGAATCGAAGGGATCGGAGATGTCTGAGAAAGTGACGACAGAGGGATTATACCTGGCTCTAAAGGATTGGAAAGAGCAGCATGGAATTCAACAAACCATAGGTGGTCCAACATACTCGGGTCTTAAATTTCAAAACTGCTGTGTCCAGCAGTGAACAGCAGGAAAGCCAGAGAACTACTTAAATTTGACAAGAAAACTATTCGCACTCTTACAGGAATTCTTAAGGGACATAGCTTCGCTGACAAGCTCTGTCTGTCCAACCATGTTTACTGCAGAATCTGCAACAATGTGGAAAGAAGCAGAATGGGTATAACACTTGCCTGGATTGGATTCGTGCTATGTCCAGTTTTTCAATTGATGAGGTGTGTATGGCTATTGGTTATAGGCCAGTCTGACTTAAAGCGTGAAAGAATGCCAAAGCGGAACTATTGAATAAAAATTTGCTTAATATCAAATATGTAAGAAAAATTCGTTTAAAAGGTTTTATTATAATTTACTTTATAGCAGAAATTTTGTGTAACACTATTTATGCACCTACGTCTTCACACTTCTGTTAAGTACAGTTTGGATGTATGTCATGGTTTACCATTTCATAGCACAATTGTGCAGGGAGAACTCACACGCATTCTGGTGTTTTTGATTTAGTTGTCGATCAGACTGCGACAAGAAAACATGTGCGGCGGATGCTTTGTCATTTTATTTCAGAATAACACTCAAAAAATATTTAAAGTTAAAAATGGTCTATGTAATTAGCTGGGCGTATTTCAGTTTTTTTATTTTGTCGCATAGTATAATTTTTTATAAATGCTTTGGAATGCTAGCTTTGTTTTTTTTATTAAAAAATCGGTTTTTTATTCTTTTAATTTTTAATTATCTAAAAAACATGGCCTTTTTTTAAGCCAAAGGTTTTATTGTATTTTTATTTATCTAAAATTATTAAGCCAAAGATAGATAGATTTACATATGTATGTTGATGAAATGAAAATAAAAATAGCGTATAATACTAACACTTTTCTATGGCTGTAAAGAAATAAATTCTCTCAACTAATTTTCTCTCTCTTACTCTTAAAATTTTTGTTAAACCTTGTAGAATCTACAGCATCTATATCAAAATCATATTACTACGAATAGTATTCGATTTGCAAGTAATTTTTCATGTAAAAAGCGTAACCTTTCTATGTAACCTTTAAGTAAGACAAAGATATAGTACAAATGAACACTGATGATCACTTAGTTGCAATAGATTGTGATAACATTCTAACGGGACAGAACCAGAGAGGTTAAACTGAATCTTCTTTTAGCAGAAATAACAAATAAATACTTACATATATAATTGGTCATACATACATACAATTGGTCATTATAACCCTTCAGTCAGGATCACGACCTAATTTCTCACACCACTTATAGTTGTGTGTGTTAATTATAAACATGATTGGCGGGACCTACAGTTTGAAGTCGACTCTGAACGACAGATTTTTGAGAACGCTTTCATGGCAATTTTATTTACTCTTAGAGTTTTTGCCAGAATTCTGCTGAGGCAGTAGGAGAAGAAATATTTTTCATATTTCGATTTGATCGAGAAGTCTGACATGCGGTTTGAACCATGGCCTTACAACAACGACAACACATTACCTATTGGACTAGGACGACTACTGAATTAATGAATTGGAACAACCAGTCTAATTAGCTCTGCCAATTCGCTGAAAAGTTTTGTAAAATATGGTGACTAGTTCGATAACATGTGCGTACATTGATATTAAGATTCATTCTTAGATATGATATCAACAACAGCTAAACGTAATTGGAAAGAAGTACTTAAAATTCCATTCAATTATATTAAACATCTATTATACTTTCGAAAAGAATGATACCAATAGACGTGTTCTTTTGATAAACATGCCACTGATAATTAAAAATTGGCCATAACGTATTTTTTAGAAGAACGTATTTAATTAATATTAATAAATTTATTTATTAATTAATTTATTTAATTAATATTAACAGTATTAATTAAATAGACAAAAGTTAAAATAAAAAATATTTCTTATTGTTTCATTTGCACACCGAAGACGTCATATTATGCCGTGAGCATAGAATTTTTTGAAATTAAACAATTTAACAATGAAGTTTATTAAAGTTCTCATTTTTATAATATTTTTTCTTTTACCTCTCATTCGTTCTGCGATTCAGCAGATGAATAGCAAAATATGGGTCGCAAAACGTTATATTATGCACAATAAAATTGACAGTAAAAAAATTGTTTCGAAATAACAGAAAAATTCACAAAGGCAAAGGCAAAACTAAAAGAAACACACATAATACTGAAATAAAATTTCTAATAGAGATATGTATATGGTTTGTACCACATGTTCCTTTATAGTCTTTCTGCAATATATTTATCACACAAAAATAGAACTAAATTTTTTTGTTTTTGCAAAAGCGATAACAAAGTATAAACAAACGATTAGTGAAAAGCAAACAATTTTTGATTGGTCAAATAAATAACCTAACGACTGACCGTATACATTCGTACTGTATATATAATATCAAAATATTTGGCAACAATTGGACAGTTCGAGGCTCCATGCGCCACCCGGTAAACTGTAAAAAAATAATACATAATATGTGCAGTCGACATCAAAAGTCTAGGTCTTCAATATGTGTAAGCAATTTTATGAATTTTAAGTTATAATTTATAAAAATTATTGATGCTTTAAATATTTATTTTATTATTTTATTTCTCTTCTATTACTTCCAAGGTTTTTCACAAACCATAATAAAAATAAGGGGAAGTTTCTGGTGACTCCATATTTTTATTTCACAAAATTCCTTTAAATCAGATTTTAAACTTCGGTTCCTTTATTAAGACCTTCGTTTTTTGGTGAAGTTTCGACGCCTCCGTTCTATAACATTCTAAGTCGAAAAAGTGTGTTTTGAGTTATGAACTCTCAAAGTTTTCACGCGACATACGACCATATGTGTATTCTAAGGAGATTTTTCCTTATAACTTAGGAACGGATCGGCGCATCTTAAAATTTTGACAGTATTTAAGTTAGAGAACGTAGAATTTAAAAACACAATAACATTAAAAACGTTCTAAGTACACTTAGAACGTTATAGAATTGAGGCGTCGATTTGTTCCAACTTACTTTCAATGCTATGCGTTGTTTTATAATCTTACGTTTCATTAATATTCAGAACGGTCTCAGTTATTACAATGGTTCAACTCATGTAAGGCCACTAGACTGTAGTCTTTTTTAACAAATTTTGTGAGAAAACCAAAATTGCGGCAATATATCGCTTTTTGCGTTTATTTTAGTTATTCCATCTAACATCATTCGAATGTATTGAGGCGCACTATTTTATCCTTTAGAAATTTCTAAGATTTGTTCATAATTGTTAGTAAAGCATAGTATCCGTATTAAGCCAAACTCCCCAAATAGTTATAATTGTATCGGGCTTCAATGGAAAGTCCCAAGTTATTTCTTTAAACTCTCTTTTAACATTCGCGATGACTTTGTTTCAATTGCGTCATTGTGCCTTAACACCTATGCATCTACAACGCAGGCCTTCAGCATTACAAGTAACATGCGTTAGTATAGGCCAAATTCCTTTGGTAGCTTTGAACATATGCGTCACAGAATCTCTCACAAAAAGCAGAATTTTGTTTTTATTAAAATTTACCTCCATTATTTTTATAAACTTTTGACCTACAATAACATTTGCTACATTTTTTCCAGTGACATCAGTTATTTCACCTATCGAAGTCGATTGGTATTTGCTTTTTATGCATTTATGTATATTATCCAAGCAGTTTTCATATACACAGTCATTGGTTTTTACATAAAATAAATGTTACTTATTTTATAAAAATACGGAACAAAATTAAATTAATTTAATTAAGTGAAGTTGAAATAACAAAAAAAGAAAGACAAACAAACGATAGATGATATTATGTTGATGATATTCATTCCTTTATATTTTTGTTTTCTTAATTTAAGTTTTCCTCTGTTCACTAATGAATGTATACAGAGCTAACTCTAACACCCAAATAAACATGTTTTCAAAACCGTTATAAAAATTTATTCTTGTCCCCTTTTTTCTCTTTGCAAGACATCGCCATTCAGTAAGGAGATAGTTGTGAATAATATTCACAAAAGCAAAGGGACAATGAGTATTTCGGACAGATGGTTAGACTGCCAGACACTTCGAACTGCATACAAATAACCAACTAATTTACTAAGAGATCCTTATACTAAATCAGAAAGCAAAAAAAGGCTTGGTATTGACTGGAATCTAAATGGCATAAAAATTTATGTAAACAATGTCCGCTGCTGTTGTGGTTACAGCTACTGCAACTTGTTTTACTAATTGCTGTTGAATTTTCCTTCTTCCTTCGCCTTCAACCTTAGCTTGCATCATGGACGTTAGATTTTGATTTTTGCTGTTAAACCATCTGACGAATAACTAACGTATTTATGTGTATAAGTAAATGGTAAAATTTGTAAAAAATAAACTTTTAAATTTTATTTTTTTGGCGTATTTCCTATATTTGTATCCACATTTTAAATACATATTTCAGATAAAATAAATAAATAAATAAAATAATATATATGTATTAAGAGGCCCTATGCTTAGATATGTTTAGCTACTTGCCGACTTATTTTGGATATGAGCAAGTACAAATAATTATACTTACTTAATTCGTCATTAGCCTGAATTAAAATTTACCTTCTAACACTACCCATAGTGTCTGTTAATTTATTTTTAATTTAATTTTTTTACAGTTTAAAGATTGATATGAGAAACTCAGCCGAAAGAAATATTTTTATTTCTTATTTCGGAGTCTAAGCTGGAGTTTGAACCGTGGCTTTAAGTCTAATAAGCCAAAACACTACCTACTGGACTACAGCGACTTCTAGCTGTATGCATATTAGGGAAATTTAAAAATAAATATTTAATGGAAAGCCTAGTGAGCACTATGAAATTCTACATTGCGTGGAATAAAACCCCGATCTGACCTTCTACACTATATATATGTACATATACATCGGCTTTATAATTTAAAAAAGGTTAAAGTCGCCGTAGTCGAGTAGGTAGTGTGTTGGCTTATTAGACGTAAAGCCAGGGTTTGTATCCAAGGTCAGACATCAAAACGGAATATGAAAAAATATTTCTTCGGCGAATTCCTCTCAGCAAAAACACTGAGAGTAAATAAACCTGCCATGAAAAAGTTTCCCCAAAATATATCGTTCGGTGTCGACGTTAAACTGTAGGTCCCGCCACTCACGTATAAAATTAACCCACACAACGTGAGTGGTGTGAGAAGCTAGGCCGTAATCCTGACTGAAGGGTTGTAATGGCCAATTATGTATTTATGTATATATGTATGTAAGGAGTGTAGTTTTTAAGTCGTTAGCTTTGTCATAAGGCCGGTTACAAATTTCTTCCTACTGTAATAGCCCAACAAATTCCTTATCCACATGATTTGAGGAGAGCCTTTACTTCTGTTTATCTTTCCTTTAGTTGAGTATAACTTTTAAATATTTGCTCTCACTCCACAGAAAAGTTTTGCGGAGCGGTATGGAAACTCCATTCCTTACATGCGCATTTGCCAGCTCATTGCCCAGAATTCCCACGTAAACTGGACTTCGACAAGCAGTCCCATACCATCTGCACAAGTCGTCTTAATTTAGCTGGGAAATGTGCTAATGACATGTGTTATCTGCTATCCCCGATAATAATATATTGTTTCATTATGACAAAAATGGTTAACATATTGTCTTATAGGAATACAGGGTCTTGGTAGTATGTACCTGTTATCCCATATTACCCTTCCGCTGTTACAGCTTAGTCTTCTGATTGCACTTTTAAGTTCTAGGGTCTTTGGCATGATATCATGCTCAGGTTCAGTTTAATGAAAATCGAGGTACGTTTTGCTTGTTGAACATTATCCTGTGTATAATTGATACTAGTTCCGTCTATGCTATTGTGGGGATGGGCTTCTTTTAAGCTGGAGAATAGCCTCTTCACAACTGATCAACTTTTCAGCATCCATCGCAACCAGTACTTTTGCGAACCCGTATTTCCAGTCCTTTCATGCAGGTATTTTCTCTCGGGAATCTCCCCAAACCTACAGACCGATTTAGACTGTCTCTAATTACGTGTTTTCAGGTTACGCCATATGATTTGGTGTAGATCTTTATTTTGGACATTCAACGTGGTCTTCTCCACGCTTCTTGGGAGGAGAAGGTCAGTATGTTTGTCGTGAGTACCTCATCTCCTGAACACGTCATAAGCTCTTCTCCTTTTATATTAACTCATTTTTTCGTGATCATTTGTATTCAATCGGCTGTTTGTGCGTACTTGCTTTCAACAATGATGACATATAATTGCGTTTTTTTTTAATAGATGAGCTCTTTGAGACTGTGTTACAAATTAAATTTCTTTATTTAAAGCATCCTCAAAAGTTTTTTATGCATTAGAGCTGGCTACATTACTTGAAACTTAAATATCGATTTCATTTTCCACATTTCTGATAAAGACATTCGTGAAGATTTTCTGCATATACTAAGAAACGGATTTTGATGCGTTATGACTAATATTATTAACTTTTTAAATAAAATTAAATCTTTAAAATAATTAGAATTGTATCCCTCTTTCGTTTATTCGTTGTATAATGAGTTAAGCATTTTCTGTCCCAAAAAGAAGCATTTGATTTAATTTCTTGACACAATGCAATCACAACAACATCAGCAGTTAATAGTTTTGTGCTTCACTTATTTAGTGCCTCCACTTCCAATTGAGTTGGACTCAATTAGTATATTTATTTTAACCAGTATATTTACGAGGGTTGCCTTCTATATTTCGGGATTTGGCAACCCTAGTGTTGCAATCTGCCAACTGACAGCTCTATCGTAAAGATTGACATTTTTGAGGTTATACAGACCGTTTTGACATACGAGCGCTATTTGTGTTGTTTACAGTAACTTAAAAGATTCATCTCGCCCAAGAAATGGAATTAAATCGTAAACATTTTCGTGCAATTATTTTTTACAACTTTCGACGTGGATTAACTCAACAACAGTGCATCGATGAACTTAATTCAATTTTTGGCGATGAAGCTCCATCAAGGACCAGTGTTTATAGATGGTATGGTGAATTCAACCGAGGTCGTAGTTCACTCCAAGACGAATTTCGTGAAGGTCGTCCAAAAGCAGTTGTTGTTCCGTTGCAAGATCGTCATGTGGCGTATCGTGAGATTGAGACAACTTAGGCATTAGTGGGACCAGCATACATTCAATATTGCATGAACATTTTACCGTCAAATAAATTTGTTCGCGTTGGATCCCACACAATTATATAATATATATAATAAGTTACTGTAAACAACACAAATAGCGCTCGTATGTCAAAACGTTATGAGTACATATAACCTCAAAAATGTCAAGCTTTACGATAGAGCTGTTAGTTGGCAGATTGCAACAGTAGGGTTAGGTTAGGTTAGGTTAGAGGACGTGTACTTGTCAATTAAGACAAGTACAGTACCCGGAGGTCGAACTGATCCACTGTACAACGTCCTAGTTTCTCACACCACTTATGTTGTGTGTGTTAATTTTATACATGAGTGCTGGGACCTACAGTTTAAAGTCGACTGCGAACGACAGATTTTTATTTATTGAGAAATTTTTAATGGCAATTTTTATTTACTCTTAGAGTTTTTGCCAGAAATCTACTGAGAGGAAGTCGCCGAAAAAATACTTTTTGTATTTTGTCTTTGATGCCTGGCCTGGGGCTCGAACCCAGGCTTTTGCGTCTAATAAGCCAACACACTACCTACTAGACCACGGCGACTTCAACACTAGGGTTGCCAAATCCCGAAATATAAAAGGCAACCGTTGTATTTAATATATGAAAAAATTTCCGAATTTCCCCGCAAAAATATTCCATAAATGCGGGTATTGAAATTAATTAAATTTCCGGGACTGGAACCCCGGGTACGTTTTTAACCTCTTCACGCCCTTGGCCACATATGTGGACATTTAATTTTTTATAATTATAATTATAATAATAATAAAAAGAACAAAAATTTGATAATAACTTATACTACCAAATCCTCTAACAAGAGAAGTAAACATTTTACCGTTTGTCTGCACTGTTGATATTACTTCCAATGCACAGTTAGATACATAAAAAAACGTGATATAATTCTTCGTCAATCTGTTTATTTGATTATATCAAGAAATCGTTAATATTTGAAAAAATAATATCAGTTATATTTATTATAATAAGTTTTACCATTATGCAGCCCTTGCCCTGACCAACTTCTTCCTCTTCCCTGATTTTGGTGGAACTTGGTCAGTACAGGGACTGCGTTCACCCGTGGCATCACAACGGGCCGCTATGCGTGCTCAAGTTAGCTTTGTGAAATCAGACCTACCATTCAGACCTAACCTAACCTTTACCATCACTACATAATTCTAAAAGCTGGACTAAAGTTAATCTTCGAATTAAACTGGACGGTATAGGTCATTATTCTAAATACACCTGATTCTATTTTTACACGGTAGATTGGTTCCAGAAAAAACCGTGTAAAAAAAACGTGTAAAAAAGGCACTGATTGTATGCAAAAATAGGTGATTGGTTCCTAATCTCTAAAACCTATTAAAATTACTGAAAAACAAGGATTTTTTAAGAAGTTTTGTATTTGACTTTTTCTTTTAGGGATTCATAAAATATTTAACAAAATTAAAAATATAAATAACTTAATAAATATACAATATTTTTTGGCTTACCTTTTATCTTAATGCGTTAAATTTAATGTAACGATAGAAAAACAAATTTACCAATAAAAAATTTCTTTACCAAACACAAAATATTAACACATTTCAATTGCTCTGACCTTTGTGCTTGTATGCACAAAAGGGAATTCCCCTAAATTTGTGCCATTTACATTTGCTTTGACTAGTAAATTTGCTTGTACGCACAAAAAGGGAATTCCCTTAAATTCGTAATATGAACATACTTTGCAAAAATTAAATTTTACAAAAAAATTTAAGCACAAATATTTTAAATCGTGCTAAATGGAATAAAATCGTGTAACAAAAATTAAAAATATTTTATTTTCAGACCGTGTTATATCAAAACCGTGTAAAAAAAGACCGTGTAAAAACAGAATTAGGTGTACAAGGAACTGAAAAATCCCCCCAGATGTCACGACAATAAGACGAACTCTCTACATTTGTGAGAAATGTTAAGAATATATATGCCTGATATGCCCGGAATATATGAAATCATTTCACAGAAACATATTGTATATTACCATTAACGCTCCGTGGCCACAAATGTGGACGTTATCCCTTTTTGTGAATTTTCATTGCTTTTTACTTTCGGAATTCCTATTAAAATTAAATTAATTAATTTAAAAAGAAAACAAAATTTAATCATTTTTTTTGCTTATTTCAGTAGAATTCATTTTGACGAAAGTATCTGTTTTACTTACTACATAAGGTGCCCTGGTAGTCTAGTAGGTAGTGTGGTAGGCTATTAGCGTGAGGGTCATGGGTTCGATTACCACCAGTGACTCTGGTGGTCAAGTTACTCCGCTCGTATATAATTAGAATATAATTTATAATTGCATTGTAAATACTTACTAAATATTATGTACGATACAAATAATAAATATTTACTTGATGAATAAAATTCTTAATGACACATACATATACATGTTCGTATATGTTGAATGTAAAGATAAATGTTAAGGATTATATTTAATAAAAAAATCTAAACAAAACCTTAGGTTTATTACAGATTATGTTTCATACACGAACTTTATAACGACTTAATAAGCATTTGATTTTGTGTTGGTAGGTATGAAAAGTGTCAATGAGCACCGTCATAGGTTTATTTATGCCACCAAAGTCGACATTAGCAACATATTTTTGTAATGGTTGAACGTAATGGATATTCCTACTACGACTACAGATGCATTCTTCCTTAACAAAAAATATTCGTTAAGCTGGTGCAAACCATACAAGGTTTGTATAATAAAATAAAATTTTTTTATAACTCATATACCCTCAAACATTAGGCATATGTATATGAAAAAGGGAATTAAAAAGACTCATAAGAAGTGTAGAAACTGTTTTTAAAAATTATAACATTTGCTTACAGAAAAAAATTGGCTGGAAAGCCTGTCATTAGACGTAATGGTGCACTTAAGTAGCCTGTATGGTTTCCATCTGGAGTTATATCAAATTGCAATACATTATACACACATACTCTTATAGAGAGAAACAAAGTCAAATATAATTTGTGGCCACCATGATCATGATCATTATCATCTTCGTCGTCATTCTATCATAACACAGCGTTCAACCTCATTATATTCACAACATCTATAACTCCAGGATCCTGAAGTGTTTGTGTTCTACGGTTTCGACAAGGATAATGTCACATTGCTTTTTGTCATTTCGTGTGAATAACAAATCCGTTTATACGCATCCAGCGCGTTTTAATACAATGACAGAGTAATAACTACAGACATTACATTACAACCTAACGTAACGTGTTGCAACTACAACAACGAAAAACAATATGCAAAAATACTTTGTATAATACGGGAAGATATACAAAGTATGAAAGAAAGGAGAGTAAAAGGTAAAACCTGAGAAATGTGGCTCTGGGGATATGATTGAGTTATGACTGCATATCAGGAACAACGAATAAGCATTAAATGAATGACGAGTGAACTAACATGAATGCATTATGCAAATGATGCTCAAGTAACATATATGTATGTATGTGTTGATAACAGATTTTCTTCGAATAAAATTGGCCAAAGAATGCGTTAAAATTACTTTTTTTGCTTTAACCTTTAAAATTTCTCTAAATAGCTATAGGAAAAAAATCTATTTTCGCACTTAATTTACACCTCACAAATTTTTTAATGGTTTTTATTAGTTTTAAATAGAATCTCAATAAATTAAAAAATTATGTCGTTGACTTAATTCATAGTCTTTCGTTTTTTGACAAATAACACAGCCCTGCAAATTTGGACTTTTTTTGTGCAATTAAAATGGCTCCATTTATTTCCAAAGGTATTTTGCGCGCTGAACACGAATCTGGTTTCAAAAACTTTCCATCACGACAGATTTTCGAGAAAAAGGGGCGGTCAAGTAAATCTGATTAATTTTTATAAACCTCGACCGCAATATTGGATCCGCCATTTTGAATTTCTAATCTATTTCTATTCTATTTCTTTTTTCTTGCACCCCTTGACATAAACCCACCCCCTACTTTAAGGGTGCATGCAACCAATTTGGCTTTGGGCTCATTTTAAAGAGCAAAGATCAACTGTCAATTTCTGACAATGGCGATGGTTCTAGCACGTCAGTATTTAGCTCTACAATGTTTCAAAAATGGCCAAAAACGCTATTTTTAGGGGTTTCAACCCCCTTTTTCTCGAAAACCTGACGTGACGGAAACGAGATTCGTGTTCAGCGCGCAAAATGCCTTCCGAAACACCAGGAGCCATCTTATTTGCAAAACCCATGCAGGGCTGTGTAATTTGTTACTTTTATTAGTAAATTTTTTTATATTCCGCTTTTAACTGAAAACAAATTAGTGCTCCTGTAAACAGGTTGTTGGCGCTGGGCCCCGCGTTGAAATTCAACCAACTGGGTCATTTGGTGTTTGGCGTCGGCATTCAGAATATATGGGTTACATGAAGGTTGAGGAAGGTAGAATATTTTATAGAATAGTCGGAAAAAAAGTTTGGAAAAACTTGAGAAAGTTGTGAACAGTTACATTACATGTGGGGTAATAGAAAAGATACCACTCCATACTAGGCAATACACGTATAGCGTAGATAGATCTATTGATGCAGCTCTGGTGGATTTAGAGAGAACCGTTCAGGAGTCCTGAAAGAGGTAACTTTACTTGAATTTCTTGACACAGAGGGCGCATTTAACAACGCTTTGACAGTTATTGAATATATGACAGAGATCCTATCCTAACGATCTGAGAAACATACGCAGTAAATGAAATGGTAAGAGTCTACACAACTAGGGACGCCCACTAGCCATGTTATGAACGAACTACTGACCAAATATCGGAGATGGGCAGGGATCTTGATGGCTATACGCAAATATGAAGAGAATCTCTGAGGCATTTTTAAAGAGGTCTGGGGTATGTAAGTCATTGGTGCATACTTCCTCAATGGAAGCATATTCGACTCCTGGGTGAGACAATTTCACAGAAAATGGGGAGCTTATGTAGAAAGCAGGAAATGCTAGACATGCTATAATTATACGCAAAACAGTTGGAGAGAAAAGAAATGCCTACTTGCGTAGGCAGAACGAATTTGAAAACGGCTCAATAGAAGTTAGATAAAGGGACTAGCACGCATTGATATAAACAAAGAGCTTCTCCACCAGCAGTACTAGAAGCTCTGTTAGATCTAAGACAGCTGCACATATTAGTGAAGATCAAAGTTTTGGAAACTATAGTAAGGCTGATGGGGGACAAGTCAAATAACCTAAATAAGTCATTATATTATTTTGTAACCTAAAGAATCCAATGGCTAACACATCCCAACTTAACTGCCACTTAACTCTATGACGATTATTATACGAATTGGACATGATAAGAAAATCATGTTATATGTCCAAGCTTTTAATTATCAATTGTATGTAAAAAATGTATTCATTTTTATTCACTTTTAAAGTCTAAAAAAGTGTGGCTAAAGAATTAAAAAGTTGCAATAGAAGTAGAAAAATGCGACAGTATTTATATGACATATTATGTACAATACACATTTTTGGTCAAATTAAGCCTTTTTGTAAAATTTGAAGAGGATTAAAATTTCTCTTTGAGACTTAGAATATTTACTGAAAAACATGACTTACAGTTGTTGCCAGTTGAAAATTATTTAAAAAAATTTACGTTTCCAACAAAAATATACACTTAATAACATTTTTTCTTTTAATAACTATCTTCGTATTTACGTAATTTGTAATTTAATGCCTTGTTATATTTATCACAATTGCGCTTACTGTCATTAATTTTCATACTTTAAAATGTGTTTAAAGACTTCGTAAAATGTTTATATTTCCATAGCTGTGTAAATATGTATGTATGTATATGGAGTTGGATTATGTTTTAATCCTTTTAATTGGTTTTAATTTATGATTGCATGATACAACATAAGTATGAAGATAAAAAACATTAAATCAAATTTTTAACACGAGGTTTGTCCAAGAAATTAAGAGAGCTTTTATTTTTATTGTTTTAGTAATATCTGTAATAGTAAATGATTAAATTTAATTAAATAATATTGCTCACTTCTATTGCGTAGCTTCTTTATGAAAATATAACGAAATGTAGCATTTCCAATTTAAGTGGAAAAACTTATTGAATGACTGGTTCTGGTTAATTCCAGTCAATAACACTATGCAACAAAATAAAAGAATTACAAATTGAATAGAGCTCAAAAATATATTTTTTATATATATCTTGAACGCTTCAAACTTGTTTTATTTGACAAAAACTGTTTTTTTTTTAAATTTACTCTCAAATTTATTGATTACACAAACATTTCTGAACCAATGCCACAAATTTAAACTTTCCTAGAAAGGGGAGGGATGGGCCTTTAAAACGGTGTACATATACACTATACGACTAAATATTCTATGAGGTTTGATGAGGTAAACTTGGCAAATGCGATTTTTTTTTCAAGTTAGTCCATTCATAGTAGCAAATTTTAATTAAAAACTATAAAATAAGTGGTGTCATTCTTAAAGTGCATTGTTTTGTGAAGATATTGACACGTTGTTTGATAAAATCGAACAAAAATTACCGTAGTTTCTATTCAAAGAATATAACAGTTGTTATATTTTTCATATAAATTTTTTTTCAAATGAACTTTCTGTTAAAAAATTATCAGAATTTTTGTTGGATAGTGATAGCTTATTTGAAATTGTGTCAACTTCACGAATCGAAATAATAATATTTGCAAAAAACACAAATATTAGCCGACTTCTGGTAGCCGCGCAAACGTGAAATTGACACATTTGGGGTAAGCAATCAAGATCCATCAACAATTTTGAAAATTTCTGAACTGAAAGTTCATTAGATAGGGTAACATACATACAAAAAAAATATAACACGACTGTTATATATTATATATTTAAATAAATAATAATAATAAATAATAATAATAAATATTTATATATTTAAATAATAACTACGGTAATTTTTGTCCGATTTTTTCAAACGAACTGTCAATATCTTCACAAGAAAATGCACTTTCAGAATATCATCACTTCTTTTATACTTTCTGATTAAATTTTGCAATTAAGAATGGCTCAACTTGAAGAAATAAGAAAAAATAATTTTTTCAAATTTAACCGATCAAAACTCCTAACATAAAAGATTGAAATATATGTTTAGGTATAACGTTTTAAAGACTCATCTTTCTCCTTTTCAAAAAACTTTGGATTTTGGAAATACATAGGTTAAAAAATATTTGGGTAATCAATAATTTTGTGTGAAAATATTAAAAATATCGTTTTTGTAAAATAAAAGAAGTTTGGAGGTTTCAAGTAAAAAAATGTTTTTAAGTTCTACTCAACAAAACCCACAACCTACACTGTCATTATTGGGGTGTATTTTGACTGTCGCACCGTGTAATCAATAAATTCTTTAACCCTTCATCGTCGAAGTGATGGCGCGTGTATTTATTTTATGTTTTCTTTTCTCTGATGGAGCGTTGTTTAACTTTTTTATGCTTAAATTATATTTAGAAACTACACATATTCGTTTTATTCCATTGAAATACATCAGAAACAATTGAAATAACTAAGTCATGAAAATTTTCCTGCATCCTCTTGAACAAAGCCGTAGTCGATTCATCGAAGAATAACGTTTGTGATATAAGAATAAATATGATATTTCACGGTTAAGAAAAGAGTGAAATTTAGTACACAAATAAAGAATACAATACATGAATTTTGAACTTATACATACAGAGGTTGGTCATGAAAGCATTGACGCTCCAAAATGTAAAAACAAAAATGTAATAATAAAATACAGTGAAAAAAGGCAACTTTGTTCTTTTTCAGATTTATAGCTACCTTCCTTCCCATATGCCCACCAAAGCGTTTTTCGATGCGCCTTCTTGAAGATAACATGGTAGTTAGATAACTTGGATTTAATATAACCCTAAAGCTCATATCTTTACATTAATAGCAGTATAATTGGGTTCATTGACTTGTTGGAAGTGATTACCGTCACGAACTGTTCTTTAGAATGTTTAAATACTCTCTCTTATTCATTACGTCCTCAATAAAACTGCACATATCTGGTGCATTGGTTAATTTTACGGGATAGTTTTAAGCTTCTTTCCGTTATACCATTATTAAAAGAGCAGATGAAACTAGTCGGCGTCACTGTACAGTGGTATGGTTATAGACAATAGCTGAGGAACTAGAAACTATCAAGAGTATTCACTACATTACACCACACAAAGAAGTTTATAGCACGTATTCCGGAAAAATTCGGTAAAATGGCTTTACCGAATTTGCTTACATCACTGTTTAGAATTTCACGGATTGTTCGATACTAAATGAAACTGTGAGTGCCAGATTTGTCTGAAGTCGGTAGGCATATTTACATCAAGAGCATAGTGGATCACTGCTACGTATTCCAGGAGGAAGTATGAGACACACAGGATGCAGTAACCATTAGTAAAGATAAAAATATACCTGAAAAGGATTTTAGCATACTTTCTGATACCATGGTTGCTGATGGAGCATGGGGTTCTGACGCAATTTACTCCAATACAGATTATCATTGTAGTAAAACTCTCTATGAGACTGCGACACAACATTTACACATAGCCACAGAATACATACGGATAACAAATTTCAGACATTTTTTAACCAATACGTTTTTTTTTTTTTGAAAATATTTATCATTGTCTGACATCTTTCTTCGATTTTAAGACGGTCTTTTGCATTGGTTCAGAAATTTGTGATATTTGTAAATCGGATGCATACTTTTGTGGGCCTGTGCAGGGCCACAATTCAGTCCAATTTCAGAAATTTTTTAACCAATGCAAAAGACCGTCTTAACATCAACGAAACTATAAAGATTTTTAACGAGAACGGATTAGTTAAAATATTTCTATAATTTTTTAACCGTAGTAACTGTGTGTATATGACATGTGCAGCGAAGCTGTAGAGCGGATAGGCTGAGCAGACTTGACACAACCATCGTACACTTCGGTTAATTCGCTACAATCCGAATCGCATCTGCGAGCTCATAATTGACACTGCAGTGTGGCTTTCCGTTAACGCTGGACAATGCTGGATAGACTGCTCACTAAAAGTCTACTTAAGCTCCAAATGCGCACGCTCAGTATAATATATATGTATATTGCTGAGCATCATATTATAGACGAAACTGTTCAATTTGATCACATGGTAAAAGGCTTCTCTGGAAGCAGTAGAGGCGACAAAGAGGGTACATATCCACTGTTGCATCGGAGAAGGCGAAAGCAACCTGGTGTCTACTACGGACGATCTAAATTATTTGTCTGTAATATATATTAGGTGTTATAGTTTATTCAGCAGTTGCCGTGAAGAGTCCCAGGACTATGAAATCTGTATGACTGCGGTATTACAATGAGTTTGTCAATCCAAACTTCTTGGGTCGGGCACTAAATATTTAAAATATTGACAACACGAAATATGAACAAATATTTATTTTTACGACTTCCTCTCGGGAATCTCAAATCTGTCGTTCGGACTCGACTTTGAACAGTAGGTTCCTACACTCATGTATAAAATTAACACAGACAAAATGGGGCGTGATGAGGGTGGTAGTAATTGTAAACATGAGTAAAAGGTCGAAATGATTAATAAGTAAGTAATTTGAATTAAAATTTTTTTTTGAAAGTTAAGACTATGTAACATAGTCTATGTTATCCAAAACTTTACAAATGCATGTGAAAATATTTATTTTATATTTTTTAATGTCAAATTATTAGAACGTGGACACAACAGATATGCTGGTATGCAAAAATATCAAAATATTCGTCGATCCGAACGAACTATTTATTACTTTTAAAATTACGCTTGCCTTGTACTTACGATGATATGGACATTCAAATTTAGATGACAGTATTACAGAGTGAAAGAATTTTTTAGGCTAACTCGCTCTGCGATAAGGAATGCTTTAATGTTTAAAAACATCCTTTTTGAAACACTTATTAACAGTCACGACTAAAAAAAGGCAGGAGATACTTTGAAAATTTATAAATCAAAAATTATACGTACCATACCACACCATGAAATAAATGTAAAACAAAATAAGTAAGAACGAGTGAAAATGAAACAATTTTTTGCATTAATTTAGCAAGCAATACGAATTGAAATTTACTTTGAGAATTTATATTTAATAAAAGATCGAGAAAGATAGAAAAATAAAATTAATTATACTAAAGAATTCGCTGCAGAGAATTCAGAAGTAAAAACGTTTAACCGTAAGCCAAAATTATACATAACAATAGGGTGTAGTATTTATATGAAAATAATATTTCAATATATTATTTTTCATAACTTTAAGCTACTTGTAGTAGCGCATAGAGTGTACAAAACCCGGTAGCCACTAAAATAATTTTAATCAATACATTCTCAAACAGACTCACTTATAAATAGTTAACACAATTAAATACAAATTTGTGTATAATATTCCAAATAATAGCATATAAAAACGTTTTATAAATATTATATGTATGTGTAAATATGTATATACATATATACATATATATGCATATACAGCAAATTAAATTTTAAAACTGAAGCAGCTAATTTCGCACATAAATTTAATTATACAAGTCACACAAGTATAAAAACGCATGAAACACATTCAATAACAACGAGAATAGTATATTTTAAGTGTTTCATAATATAATATAAGGCATATAATAAAAATATAACAAAAATATATTTATTTAAATGTTCATATACGTATTCAAATATGCTATTATAATTAAATTACAAATGTACCTTGGTATAAAAAACATTAAGTATATATATATGCATATATGCGCAGTCATACACACACAGTAAAATATAAATAAATAAATTAAAATTATTTAAAAACCAAAATTATTTCTATTGTAGTAAAACACATAAATTCAATGTATGTACATATCTGAGTTCAAAAATAAAACATTTAACAAAGAATTTATTGGAAATTAAAAGCTAACGTCCCTCATCTTCATTTAATATTTTTTTCCAAAAATGGAGAAATTGGCATCATCTTCAGGAAAAAATTGTTTAAGGTTTAAACAATCTATCCCAACGTTGTTTATTGACACATAAGTGCAGCAATAATATTACATCATCTATATCTATGGGCGGTGTAGATATTAGGGACTCAGAAGCTTTTGATGTCCTGAGAATGATAATTCAGTGTAATGCAGACTCATTTATCAGTGCCTTCTTAAGTCCTTATCACACGATCTTACTATTTATACCGTCTATAACTGACAGAGAATGGAATACAACTCTCATGTATGGGTTGGTGCCTCAACGTCTATTTTACGGTTTCTCGACCGTGTACAGGAGAGGCCATAGTAACTCGTTTATAACGGTAGTGTAGCCAACTCCATTGAATCATTGGAGCATCTTTGCAATGTGGTTTGTGTTTCATTGACCTGTCACTATTATAAAATGGTTTTGCTTGAACGAAATAAGGAGAATTTTTCCCGAAAATCTTTTTCGGCCAGCACATCCTTATGTGTGATCGATTGGCCAGTGGATTGCACACTGCAATACAGTAAATATATGGTTTTTTAGACTGTGTCGGTATGTGGAACTCAATTCCTGCAGACGTCTATCCTTTTTCTTATGGTATAAAAATATACAAGCCTAGTGTCCATAAACACTGTTCTCTGTGTTAGTTCCAAACTCAATGCCATCCATCCCCTGAGTGTTGGTCGTACGAAAAAAAAAAAATAACGGCGCTTGCATTTGTTCTTCCGATGGCAATATTAAAAGCTGTACTAGAATTTTTAAAATATTCTGCAACGACAAGTGATATTTTATTCTCAACTACGAGGTTATTTAGCAGTTGTAATTTTTTGGCTTTTAAGTGGTTAAAAAAGAATAAGATACAGAAAAATCATCGCAGGTACTCGAAAGTAACTTAAAAATTATAATACTTCACTCCTCGTTATTACTAACATAAATTACCAATAGTAACAATTGCAAAGTAAATACAAAGCTTAAAGTGGCTTTTAATGTACCAAAGTAAAGAATATGATGTCAATTTTTAATTATTAAAAATCGTCAAAATAAAGGCATAAATCCCCGACAGCCATATAAATAAAATAAAAATCCATTTCCAATCGGAGCAGTTGTAGTTCTCAGCAAAACAATAAATTTATCAAAATTTCAAACATTTTTTGTTTTAATACATTTTTAAATTTAAACTTTTAGATCGCCAACCCATTATATTTACTCACATTATGCATAAACATATGTGACGTATCAATTATATTTAATTACATTAGTTTCATACATGACAAAATCGATGTTTTTTATTGCATACTTTCCAGGGTAACTATTCCAGTACATGTAATATGATGCGTATGAGTAATATAGTTCAAATACAATTAAAAAGAAAGTATACCCCATAAATTTGGAATTAAGCTATGCATGATATTTCGATTCTATGCAATTCTAGGCTATATTCTATTAGATGATACATCATGACCTGTATCTTCATAGTCTGTATCTTGAACATCTTCACAACAAAAAAATAAATTTGACAAAATTTTAAACCGTTTTTGTTTTATTGCATTTTTGAATATAAACTTTTAAATGGCCCAGCGGGTGTAATGGTTTCATGTCAGAAGTGAATATGCTGCCGGTGACTATCAATCTTCCAATATAATGAATATTCATTCAAAAAGCTTTAACGTCTCATTTCCAAACGCTTCCTATTTAGTTTAAATAAAGGAAAGTGTATGTTGGATATCACTGATAATTTTTATTTATTTGAAGTAGCAATTATGTCTGGAATATAAAATCGTTTAAAAGTCCATGACAAAGTTTTGTCTGGGTGGATCGCATTCAAAACGTCTAATTATCCATGATATCAGGCCAAGTTTTATTGATGGCATGGGCTATGTTAGGTTTGAGAACAGCTGTAGTTTCCAGCTTATTCGCATACAGCTGCAACTCACAAAAACTCCTCAAGCTAGCTAAGGTCACCTCCACGTGAGACTAACATGCCTTCAAATCGCTTGTGCATGATATTTAACGTGGCATGAGCTATGTGACACGTAGCGTCGTTCTGTTGAAACCATTTGCCGCTGGTGGCCAGATCATCTAATTAAAGCCAAAAGAATTTTGGTAATCATTGGCTTATAGCGTTCACCGCTTTCTCATAAGAAATATGGACCGATGTTGCCGCCACCCGAAAATATAAACCAAACTGTAAGGTTTTCGAAATTTATTGGATATACTTACGGTCATAAATGTATTTTTCAATGAATTCGTGAAGTATTTTTGAATACTACAGAATTGTATACCTATGGCAATAATTTGTTTTTGCCAAGTATTTGCTTTTCATTACAATATATTTTGTTGCTATTTTTTAAATAGACTGATTTGATGTTTGTTTACATACGTGTATTACCACTAGTGTGCTGCCAGAACAACTTTATATGTGACAGTATTAAAGTCACTAGGAACTGAACAAATTTAAATACGTGTTATAGGTACTCAATAATTATCTCTGTTAAGTCACACTTTAAATCAATGAAATTATTATATTAAATCGTTGATAATATCATAATATTAAATTCAACTTCATCACCCCTATCGTGAATATTATGGGAATAAGTTATTTGGGAGTAAACTTTTTTCCCATAACAATAAAATCGGTATTACGAATATATTGCGAGTAAAACTTTTTATTGTGAATTAGTTATAAATGCTGTATAAACAAACATTTTTTATTGTGAATTACCTCTCAACAATTTTTCGAAGAAAAATACAAATATTAAAAAACGAGTGGCGTATATCTTGGATTTTTGGTGTTAGAAGAGGAAAGGTTGCAGCCAAGATTTATTTGGCATGAATCGAAACCACTATCACTCCCTGAGATAAAGTAAGAATTACATACTAAAATATTTATGTTTGACGTTAAATCATGTGTCCTTTACAGATTCCAGGAATATTACAGGGTAAACAAAGACGGATTCAAATATCTGTGTTGATGTAAAATTTGATTAGTAACAATTGCAAAGAAAATGCAAAGCCTAAAGTGACTTTTAATGTACTAAAGTAAAGAATATGACGTAAATTTTTAATTTCTAAAAAATCGTCAAAATAAGGGCATAAATCGTCAAATCGTCAATATGATATTTTTGGAGTCCAAAATCGTCAAAATGACAATAAATCCTCAAATCTGGCATCTATGCATACACACATAGTATTTATAAAAAATAGTACAGTTATACATACGTATATAGTATAATAAAATGCAGATGGCTATAGATAAAACCTGTACCACATTTATTCCACACTCAATAATAAAAAATGTTTTAAAATTTTAAGATTGTTTTAATGGCGGAAAATTTTCTCAATCTGGCAACTCATACCTAGCCCTGCTTTAGGGATTAATTTACTCTTTATATCCTTAACTGTGCACAAAAGAAACCGGGTACGTAACTACATGTGTTTTATATGTGAATTTTATCAATTATAATTACATTTTTTTTAAGTTTTTAATATCGCTGAAGTCGAAGTAGTCTAGTAGGTAGTGTGTTGGCTTATTAGACGTGAGGCCTCGGTTCAAATCCCAGGTCAAACATCTAGGGGAAAACTTGGCAAATGGCAACGCTGGTCGTGACTGATGGGTATGTATGAATTGTTGTTTAATCGGAATCCATAAATTGCCAAAAAAGATGGGAAAGTGTCTTGACTTTCTACGGATAATAGTATGAATAGCATATTCTTTTTAAAAACTATCCCAATAAAGTAAAAAATACCGGTTTTAAGTTACTCGGCCAATATATGCCATTAATTTTTTATGCAGCGCTATTACATACTTACATAATTAGTCATTACAACCTACAGTTTAAAGTCGACTCCGAACGACAGATTTTTGGGAAACTTTTCATGCTATATATTTATGGAAAACTGAATCACAATCACATATTAAAAAAAAAAGGCATCGAAACAGGATCTTCTTTAAATTTAAAAATATATAAATTAGTTAAGAGTACTATATACATATATTTTATTTATTTAACTTAACTTAATCATACTGTTTAATGGCATGATCATGAAATTGAAAAACAAAAAATTATACGGCTTTAATACATAAACTTATAATGCCGCAGTCGTTCTTAAATGTATACCAAACAATATGGTGTATCATCATTATTGTTCTACTTAATGTTTCATTTCTGTTTGTTACAGAATGTTTGTGATTTTGTTTTAACTCTTAAAAGTGTGTTAAAATAATTTTCTTGGTTTTTGTAGTTTTAAAATGTATGATACAAAAGTTTCGTTTCCAAAAATATATTACTCGGTGATAAAAACATATATTGAAATAAAAATAGTCACAAGCCAAACAAGATGTAAAAAGTATTGTTCAACTATAGGAAAACGTGAAAAGTAGAACAGAGGGAAAAAGTTCTCATGTTTTATAATGTCGTTTACTTTTAACGAAGCACAAAAGTATTTATTGTCTTGATAATAGCATGCATACAAAAGAAATAAACAAACCAAATTGCACTGACATATTAATCATTAACGAGTCTATGTACGTGAAGCTACCTGATATTAACACATATGCGTCAGAAGTACTAAGTGTTATTGTTAAAATAAATTAAGTATGTGAGAAGAAAAAAAATTGTTTGTAGTTGCGATATTATAGCTTGATTAGTTTAAAAATAGCACAACTCATGTCGTAATTCAAATAAATTAAAAAATTATTGCTTTGAATTTTGGCTACCAATCTCGAGTCTACCATATATGTAAACCGTGTTGAAGCTCATTGAGATCAAACAATAACAATAATAAAGTAATACTGATATGAAAAACAAAATTTTATAACCTCATATTGTATATCTTATGATCTAAATATCTCAGAGTTAACTTGTTGGGTAAATAAACAATATTTGACGAGTAAGATTTTAGAACATAACAGCATTGGAGGTTGTTAGCTTCTTTTGGACAAAAATATATGAAATAATTTTTTTTCAAATCATTAATTCTCCCACTTATGTTGTGTGTGTTAATTATATACATAAGTGGCGGAACCTACAGTTTAAAGCCGACTCCGAACGACAGATTCTTAAGATAATGATATATATAGTTTATTATGTCTTGAATCGGATTGGGTTGAGAAGTAAGTTGTTTGTTCAATAATGAAACAAATATTGCAATTATTGACACATTTGCCATCCCAAAAAGAAGCATTTGAACTTTCATGATGCTATTACAATAGCATCAGCAGTTAGATTTTCTGCTTCGCTTATTTAGCGTATTCACCGCCAATTAAATTGGTTTTAAAACTTGTAGCATGCCTTCTTAAAAAGAAATATTTTCATTCTTAAGTCAAGGATGGCCTTTTATTAACTTATTTAACTTTTTTAACTTATTTCAATCATCATTTCAATCATCGGTTAAAATTTATCGAGTTTATATTATATTCTTGGTTTTTTTATTAACAGAATACTGCTACTATGCTTAAGTGTATGGCATGATTTAGGCAGAAAAGATTTCATTCCTCCATAGCATTGGGACCATCCGTAATTGCACTATGTTATTCAGAAATACCAAATCACACTCTGCCAAGCGAGTTTCAATTAGAAATCTTCACTTTTACCCGGTATATTTTTTATTATATGTAAAAATCGCGGGTTTTCCGCATAAAAATACCAGAAAAGCGGGAAATTAAATTAGTTAAATTTTCCGTGAATACTCACGATAGGAAAAACCCTAAGAAATTTGTTTTGAAGTTTTTAAGTTAAATATGCCTATTACAAAATATTGTATAATAAGAACTACAGATAATTACACATTTCCGAAAGCTAATGTAATCGCCAGAACCCTTAACACAGCGAGTTTTCTTAATAGATTTAGTAACTAAGATTTCAGATTTTGCAACTCTCTTAAAGTTCTTTTGCGGGAAGAGAGGACAACATGGGCGGACAAAGTGAATTTAATAGAACGAGTTTTAACATGTCGGAAATTTCACATATGATTTTTTGCGCTTGCCGGTGTTAAGTCAATCACAAACGATTTCATTTTAAAGCTATCAAACAGTATTTCAGTCAACTAATGACTTTTGTAGGAACTGTGGTTCTGAGGAGGAGGAAGAGACATACATATTTCACCTCATGTGTCAGTGCCCAGCTCCTGTCATGAAGAGACGGAAGTCTCTGATCTCTAACTTTCTAAAATCGCTGACCGAACTCTCTAATATAAAGATTGCTCCAATAGGTCGTAATCTTCCCCACTTATGTATGTATGTGTGTATCATTATCCTAAGATCCTGGGTACAGATATGTGCACCTTATGTTACCGTGTCCATATGTAATTAAATTAAACGTCAACTGCCAAAGACAAATTTGAGAAATGTTTTCATAGCATTATGTCGACTTCATGAGTAATGTGAAATACTAGACGAAACTAGAGACTTCCAATCCACTATTCCCATTTTAATTCTTTCAAAAATAAAAATTCCCCAAAAAATCTAATTTTATGATACAAAAGAGTGCGACGTAAAGAAATAGTAAAAATATTTGTGTATCTTTAGTTCATCTTTATTAAGGTAAGAAAAAATAATTTTTTATTATATTTAAATTATGTTATAAAATACTATTTTTATAAAATACCACATAAAATATAATACATTGTTGCTTTTAGAAAAGGCAAATTAAAGCATTGCTGCATTATAATAATGCTCTATTGCGGTTCACAACTTTAAAAACATTTTGTTTGTCGTTGCTTAATTCTCATTAGAATTCACAACAAATTTTGCGAGGGCAATTAAAATTAATTCTCAATGCAAAAAGAATTATTGGTCTTAATTGAGCTGAGATGTTATAATGATATTTCTTACATATTTTACTTACTTACAATGTTTTATGTTGTCTTTTTTATTTTCTTGTGCGGTTTTTATGTTTGAATTACAATTTCAAATGTAACAACTATCAGTCATCCCTGCAAGTGTGCATGGATTGCTACTTGCCGTGTAGCAGTAAACATCTTCTCCTCCCATACAGTTAACACCTGATATAAATAGACAATAGTATTATCGTTAATAATTATTTAAATTCTTCAGATACAAGGAAATGTTTATGAGACAATAGAGCTCAAAGGTAGCTCTTTAAGTTTAATAAGCGTGGCTCTATTCCTTTAAATTATTGTCATTACTTTCAATTGCTACATAAAACGCAACAAATTAATTCCTATAGAAAAACTGTTAATAAAATATGTTGTGTATCGAATGCCTAGACTTGTATAATTAAAAATTAATTTTCATAAGAGATAGCATAATTGGTTTATAATCAATTATACCAAGTAACGTGAATAGTAGAGCATGAAAGATGTAATTTTAACTGAAGCAAATTGAATATTTTAATTAAATTTTTTAAAACACGTTTTATTGTAACACTACGTTTACTGTATTATACTAAAACAACCATTAAAATAAACAACAAAATTTTTAATTGAAATGTGACTGGTTTTGAAGAAACAACATTAACGTGCACAAAATGTCTTACTCTATCCATTGAAAAGCCTAACATCGAACTGACGTTTGAATTGTTTTCAGTAGTTCCAATGATTTTGGTATTTATTTTTAACAAGTTTTATAATAGCGTTACAGAAAATGAAAGTTACTGAAATTTAGAAAGCTAGATAAAGAAAGCTTTTGGTTACTTTCTAACAGCGTGGTCCTTATTCTTGAGTAATGTTGTGAATTTTGTAAAGGAACACAGACATGGCAAATTTGATTTCCTATTACATTTACATTCTATTTATATACCATAAATACATATTTGTGCGTAAATTTATAGAAAATGTATTTCTTAAAAACCCAATTGTTTACAATTACATTCGCAACTGCATAAATTATTGCAATTTCTGTAAATTTTATTTCTTATGTTAAAATGATTTTATTCTAAAAAATTTACATAATTGATCATGCAAATCGCTTTACTTTGCACTTTACACTCGATTTACAACAAAATCAGCAGTTGTACAGTGAACTGACCCACCGTTCATGTGATTTAACGACACTGAATTACTCTCCTTACATCTCATAAGTCAACACACTACCTACTAGACCACGATGACTAAAAATTCTGAAAAATTCGTATGCTAGCATAGAAAACGTACATAGATTACAAGTCAACGCAAAAATTCATAAACTTGTTGGGAGATTACGTGGTACCCACTTTGAACAAAACTTTCGGCTCCTTAATTTCATTCAAAATATAATTTTAAAACGTCCAAAACGTTCCTTAAATAGCGAAATGCAAAAATGCAAAAAACGCAATATTAGACGACTTCTGGTACTTGTTCAAATCCTCAAGTAAACAATCAAGATCCATCAAAAATTTTAAACTTAAAGTTCATTTGATAAGACATCATATATAAAAAATATGACTCTGCTGTTATACTCTTTAAATAATAACTACGGTAAGTTTTGTCCAATTTTATCAAGCAAAGTGTCCCTTCACAAGAGAATGCCACCTCTTGTTTTATAGTTCTTAATTAAATTTTGAAATTAAGAATGGTCAAACTTGAAAAAATAAGAAAAAATAATATTTTCCATGTTTACCACATCAAAACTCATAACATATAAGTTTGGATAAAATGGTTATGTATACCGTTTTAAATGCTAATCTCTCCCCTTTCTAAAAAACTTTTGATTGTTAAAATAAGTTCAATCATACTTGTTAATCAATAATTTTGTGTGAAAAGATCTAAAAACCCGTTTTGGTCAAATAAAACAAGAACTCACAATTATTTGTGAGTTCTACTCAACCTAGTGGAAAACGTAGACTATGTAGTTACTCGGGTGTATTTTCACTGTCGCATCGTGTTATTTATATCTGGTCCTCCGTTTATTAATATGATGTTCTAAAAATTACAAAATTGGCTGAAATCGCCTGTTTCGTTTTTGTCAAATGCTTATCTTTTTTAGAGTGCAATATTATTAAGAGATTTAGTTTCTTCTGTATTAACGCTTAGATCAGCTGCTTCCACTATCAGCCTTAAACTAAGTAAATTCGATACGTAAGCTAGATAGTCGTAAACTTAAATGCGAATATCGTCTGCACCGTTATCAACCTTAGCTAATTTATCAAGCAGGGGGCGTAATATCTCACTAGTTAGCTAGTCTGTAGGTCTCCTTATATTAATTTCACTTTGGCTGCGTAATAATTCATTTGAATATCATGCATTAGGTTTAGGTTTAGGTCGGAATGGTAGCTGTGATATCACAAAGCTCACTTGAGCACGCATAGCGGTCCGTTGTGATGCCACGGGTGAACGGAGTCCCTGTACTGACCAAGTTCCACCAAAATCAGGGAAGAAGAAGAAGTTGGTCAGCGCAAGGGCTGCACAAAACAGAAATTAAAATTAAATTAATTAAATTACATAAAATTATATATATAAATTAAACTAAAATAATAAATTAATTTTATTAAATTCCTTTGAATATCATGCAATAATCCTAATTTTTAAATTAAAAGACTTTAAACAGAAAAGGACAAAACTAGCAACTTCTTGTGGCGGAATACACTGAGGACTGTTAAAGTTTTTTATGGTGCTTATCATAATTTCATTTCAATGCGAGCATTTAAATCTACCTACCAATAGCCCGGAATTGGTGTTTCTGCTCCACTTTATAGTGAAACTAAAGCTAATTGTAGGAATGGCTGTCGCAATGTCTGTTAACGAAACATGGTTTTTTCATAATTTTTTTGTTGGTGTCTTTTAGCAGTGAAATCGACTCATCTCGCCTCCGTACTTTAGGTTTCGTTCTGCCATTATTCTACTCAAATGAAGTCATAACAAAAAAAAAAAAGTAATACAATATCTACCCCCTTTTTCTCTAATTATGTTTCCAAGCTGACTCTTCTTAATGCCATCACTGTAATGAAACAATTTTTTTTGGCTATTTTTCATTTATTTGTTCCTATTTTTTCCTAAACACTGTGCCCCCTTACACCAACCTACGCTTTCCTTTTTGTTCTGTAATGAAATTCCAATGTTGATTAGGCGTAACAAAATTCATACTCAACGACACTGTTCATAATAAGCTTGGCGTTTGAGTGTATGGTAGTTCGCACTTATACTACAACTGCCACTGTCGCTATCACTCATGCAACTACTTCAGCATTTTAGCTGTAATAGAAGGTTGAGAACCTTCTTTACAATGAAAGCTTTTGACGTAAAGGGTTGAGTTTACTCCATCCATTTTATTGTTATTCTTCTTCTTTTATATACTTGTGCTATTTTGTTGTTGGAAAACTTCGTTGGTAATTTGTAACCGTTTTATGGTCGACTTTATTATACTGTTCTAAACTGTTGTTTTTGTTATTTGTATTATGTTTGTGTTTACTTAATGAGCTCGCAAACAAAAACTGCTCTCCACAAGCAAAAAATGTTTTATTCAAACATAATGAATGTATGTATGTGTGCTATTAAGTAGTTTGTTTTATTTTATTATTCTACGTCTCTGTATGTATGTGTGCCTGTATGAGTGCTTAAGAAAAATGTTCAACAGGAAGATAGCGTATGTATGCATGTATGTATTGAAGTACAATAGCCATTGTAGTGGTAAAAGTACAATAAAAAGTAAAAATAGAAAATCTAGTAATACAACAACAGCAAATTATTACAGTTGTATTGTTGTTGCAGCAATGTTCCAAGTATAAATGATACAGTTGCCATTTTATTGATGACATTGTTTTCATTCCAGTTAAATCCTTTCATTCTAGTTTTAACCATCATTCTCGTATCCATTTTTAATTGTTTTTTATTTATTTACTTATTAGAAATTATGTTTAATTATTTAAATAGACCAGGATCTCCGGTGGTAATAGAACCCACAACCCTCACGCTAATAGTCTAGCACACAACCCACTAGACTACAAGGGTGCCCATAATTGTTTATCTTATTATGTTAACGTTTAAAAATATATTTAACACAGATTTTGTTTATATTTCCGTGAGACACCGTTTATTCGTCAACATTACAATTACTTTTTTCTTGTTATTACTCTGATGTCGATGATGTTGACAATGAAGAAGCATAGCAAACAAAACATTAGAAATATTACATGTGTTGGAGGAGTAGAAATAGTTGCATTACCTGTATTTAATTAATAATTTATGTTTAGTATTGCTAATTACATTTAATTTTTTTTTTTATATATTGCTGTTGCATAGTAGGTAGTGTGTTAGGTTATTAGACGTTGGACCACGGCTAAAGCCTTAGGTTTCTTCGGCCTCCCAGTAGATTTCTTACAAGAACCCTGAGAGTAAATAAAATTGCCAAGAAAAGTTTCCCAAAAATCTGTCGTTCGGAGTCAACTTTAAACTGTATGTCCCGCCACTTGTGTAACAAAGTAACGCTAGGTGGTAATCTCAACTGAATGGTTGTAATGATGTATGTATGTAAATCATACCTGTTAAATTTCGATGATGATTAGTAATCAATTACATTACTTTTTAAAAAGAATCGTAATGATTATATAATTCTATGAACAATTTCTTAGAATTACTAATTGATTACGATTACCCAAGAATCAAAAAATAATCAGGATTACTGGCGATTAATTTAATAATCAAAAAGAATCAAAAGTAGTCTAAAAAATAATCTAAAAATTAATTCTTTTTGATTTTTTCAAATATTCAAAGGTAATCCAAAAGTAATCAAATTGTGTTCAATAATTCTTTTTGATTATTTTCAAATATTTAAAAAGAAGTCAAAGTAATTGTTGAAAAGAAATTGATTACTTTTGGATTATTTTTGATTCTTTTTGATTATTAAACTAATCGCCAGTAATCCTGATTATTTTTTGATTATTTTGTAATCGTAATCAATTATTAACTATTTTAACCAAAAATAATCGTAATTGTAATCATTATTTCACCATTAAAAAAAGTAATCAAATTACTAATCATTACGATTACTAATCATTACTTAACAGGTATGATGTAAATTGATATTTTGAGAAATTATATTTAATTAAAGTTTTTAATTTTGCTTATTAATCTAAATGATATTTAAATTATTGTAGCCAATCGAATATTAACTGAAGTACTTCAAAGAGAAGTTGCGTATCTTAACATAATAAATGAAAAATTCTTTTACATGAGCTTAGACAATTTCATCTTAATAAGAAGCATAACATCAACCGCATATCTATATGTACCATTGATTTTAAGAACGATTTTATTCGCATCAAACCAGAACCAACAGTTATGCTATTTGACATGTTTCCCATCTAGTTCGTTATTTTCTGGCTAACATGAAGATTTCATAGGGAATCTATCCTTAAGATCCAACTGAGCCTGGGCATATTAACCGATATCGATAGATGGAGAATACGCCATTTTACACTGTTGACTTACTTAAAATACGCTACTGCTCATAAGATTATGCTCCTGCTTTCAATTAAATAAACAAGATCATATACAACCATATAGAAAGGGTTGAAGTTAGTATCGGGAGTTTTTCAATGAACCGTTTAATATCAGAACAACGCGTCCAAATTGTATAAATTTGTTTAAAAAGTATCTGTTGGAAAATTCTGTAGCCTCGTGAGCAAACAATTTGTGCAATTAATGATCATTTTCGATCATTGCATTGCATTTGCTTTTGTGTTTGCATTTTTATTGATTTAAATCATTTGAAAAAGGCTGCATAGGAGCATTTTTTTCTAAGAGTTATATTTAGTTTTAAAGCAAGCAGAATTGCAAAATTATTAGTGCAGCACCACTACATTTATTAAAATGGCCGCTTGTTCCGATTTTTACTCTGCTTTATCATCGAACATGCCGCCCGATAGAATACTGACTGAATTTTTTGTTTCAAAAATTAATCAGCTAAACATTTTCAGCGCATTAAACAATCAATTTACTGAATTGTCAGAAGTGGTACTCTTCCAAAATAATAAAAAAATAAAAATAAATTACTACATACCTTCTATAAAATAAGAATTCATTTCAATAATATTTAATCTTGTATTATTATTTTCAGTTGTAAAGCTCTTAGAAAACGAACATAATGTTTTAAAATAACGGCTTTCCTCTCTACTACAACTACTTACTAGTGTTCGTGTGACACTTGATGGCGTACAATTTTTGTATGTAAATAACACTAAAAGTTGGTACTGAACGTTATATTGATTAAATTAAGAAAAAAATAATTTCATCTCTCACAGCCAATACAATCCGAAATGATTAAGTAAATGTATCAGTTTGTTCGGCGATCGGTAAAAGCCGCTGATTTATTAATATTAATTCAAAAAATAAATACTTTCCTCTAACATTTCGTTGCAGTAACACGACAGTAGACAGACCAAATTTCTTTATTAACCATTAAAATGCTAATGCTGACTTTAAAAAACTATTTTAGATCGCTCATATGCAATCTAAACAATTTTCATTTTGAATTAATAAGAAGATGCTGATGATAATTCAACAAAAATAGCCACACAAAGTTCTTAGTGAAAATATCTTATATGTATGTATGTATATTTGGCTGGTTCCTATATGGCACTTTTTTATTTTTTATTATTTTAATATGGGCCAACTGAAATATATATTAAGTACAGTGAAAAAATAACACATTATTTTTTAAAAATTTTTTTATGAAGATTTAGGGGTCGCTACCGGTCTTCAAACTTTGGCGTTTTTGAAAAAAAAACTTGCTGCGTTTATATATTCTTGCATTAAAAAATGAATTTTATGCACAGCATTATTGAATAAAGATTTTTTAAAAAAGAGGGAAACATTTTTTTCGGAATCATCGTCCTTCCGATTGTAATATTAAATTAAATAGCAAGGTAGAATTAAAAAATAATAAAGATATTGTGTTTAAATTTACTATAAATACTTTCAATTTATCATGGATTCGGGTGAAATTGGTTAGAATCTGCCCGTGTTGAGACCTAGTCTCTCACAATTTTCCCAAGTGCCCGCCCCTGAAGCTCTAAAATATAGATTACTTATTTATATATATTTTTAGAAATTTGTAAAATTGTTAGAGAATTATGTGTTTTCTTTACAAAAGTTTATTTTACATCAAGCACAAACGCGTCCTTTTAAGACTACATACAAATATAAACGTAACAGAAATTGAATTTTTGTGTTCAATTTTGATATAAAACAATTACCATTTAAAAAAATTCAAATTTTCTATTCAAAGTTTCTAGTTGACCAAGCAAGCGAACCAGGGATGGGAAATTGATCTTAGCAAATTGTACTAACTTTCACAAAAAATTGTACTTTTTTCAGCCCGATTGTACTAAATTAATTTTTTTTTCTTTTTTAATCTTTTTTATTAAAAATTAAATAAAAATATAAATGACAATTCATTTTACATATATTTTGTACATACAGTGAGGTGCACAAATGAGTACATGTTTGTATTTTGGACGCTTTTTAATGAATAAAATTAAATTAATAAAGAAAACTTCAAAAGTTAGAAATCATCAAGCCCTAAGAGAAAAAAAACGAACAAAGCAAAATCAACTCGCATGTATTCAATTACGCAAGTGGCCATTTTATAATATGTTTGCAAAAACGAAATCAAAAACTATCGTTCTTTTTTCATGTTTTTGCACTACTTTGACTTTTTTAAGAAAATATTAGTTTAATATTAATTACTTAATCTCGTTGAGCGAATATTTTTTGCAACTTATCGAACAAAAATCAATTTCTATTAAAAATTTCGATGAAATAAAAACTTTCGAAATCAACTGAAGATAGTACTGTAGCTATGACTGGAAGTGACCGTTCTACCAGAGAAATTTGTAAACAACTTGGAGTTAGTCAATCAGTAGTCATCAGAGTCCAAAAACAGTCTGTTGTTCCCTAGCTTCAAAACAGACGTCATAAAAAACTACTAACTAATGCAGATGATCGTTTCATGCTAACAAAAATGAAAAGGAACACATTTTTAACACCCAAAGGAGCTTTTTGGGAATCAGGAAAACCGTTAGTCGATGGACGGCGAGTAGAGCTCTTAAAGATATTGTCTATGCCTCGACACTTAAAAAGAAAAAACCTACACTTTCGGCTAAAAATGTAAAGGCACTGTTAAAGTTTGCCAGAGAACACAGAAATTGGACAAAGTCCCGACCTCAATCCAATTGAGAATTTCTGGTCATTCGCGAAGAGACGGGTGGGACAGTACTGATCAGGCCCAACCAATTTAGGTGAGCTTTGGCAACGGAGTCATCAGGAATGGACAAATATTCCGAAAGAAATTGTAGAGAATTTGGTAGAGAGCATGCTAAGTCGCGTAAATGAGGTTTTACATAACAAGGGTCTTTGGACTAAATATTAAAAATACTCGTATTCCGTGAAATTTTGGAATGGTGCAAAATTGAGTACATTCGAGTTATTTTCCTCTTGATTGTTTTTTCTTAGAATTTGATCATCTTAGTTCGGAAATTTATATTATTTTGTTAATTACTAAATACTAAATAAAAAACGAAAAAAATTTTTGAATTGCTTTAACAATTAAATTACTCAGAGTACAAACATATACTCATTTGTGCACCCCACTGTATATGCGTAAAAAAACAAAAAAATTAACAACAAAAAAAGTACATTGCAGTTTCTTTGTACTAAGTACTTGTATATATGTATAATAGGTAAACTTAACAACTTACTTTAATATTTAACTATAAAGGAATACAAAAGTTTATCAGATCCAAACTTTAAATCACTATTTATGATACATTTTTTGCTAGCAAACTATTTGTTATTTCAAAATTGTAGCAGCACGAATTTAATGACTTCAATAAATCCCTTGTTTGGATTAATTTGGAGACAGCCGAAGCAAACAGTATATTTCTCCCTTTGTAGGGAGGAATTAGGGAAAATTTTTAAATAGTGCTAAATAAGTCATTGAGATGCTATAGGGTTTTTAACTTCCAAATAGTGCTAAAAAAAGAACAATTGTACCAACTTTTCCATCCCTGAAGCGAACCATTTTCCGTTTATTTTTAAATGTTAAATAAGTAGGCTATGCGTCAACTTCCACACGCTGCAGGGCGGTCATCGTTATAAATAGTGATTATCGCCAAACATTTGTTGATACATGTTTAACATATCGTACGCAGTTACATTAAAATTTAAAATTGTTTAGTTGCAGTGTCACAAATATAAGTTACATATATTTACAATATAAAGTTCATATATTTAGAATTAACAATCTTACAATTGTTCTTATTTTGAAACAGGTGAGTTATAAAAGATTATTGAAGCAATATAAAAAAATAATTCAATAAAATATTTTTGTATTGTTTAAGTAGGTCAGCTGCATAATCATTTTTTATAATGGCTTCTGGTTCATCGAGATTGACTACACGCGAAAGAAGTAAAATATGGTTAATCGGGCAGGTATCATCGGAGCTATCCAGGACGAAACTTCCTACAAAAAAGGAGGTATTAAGTTTATTTTTTACTACAAAATCTACAGCAAGCTTAGATGTCTTAGCGATATGGGAAATGACCGCAATACCGACACAAACAAAGAATCGAGTAATAGAAAAAATTCTAATAATGTTTAATTCTTTTATAAAATTACCGTTATCATGAAAAATGTTGTTATTTTTTCTATTAATCTGAAAGTCTATAATGTAGAGTGTAAATAAAAGCAAAAAAAACATATATTTAATATTTTCTTTTTAAGTTTTAAGCACATACATATCAGACTAGTGCTTGTCCGATTATGCGATGGAGCCACTGTATGTAAGAATTAAAATTAAATACTAAAAACAAAACAATAAAAAATAACATTTCAGTCTAGTTTGATTTTGATTTATACTTTATACTAGTATGTACTTTGGTAAAAAAATTTGTAATAAGCTAATGATTTGACTAAGATAACATGAAAATTATTGCCCAAGTTATTGCAGTGTACTAAAAAATTTCTTTTTAGCTGGACAAATTAAATTTTAGCTTGAAACTGGACAAGCATCAAAAAAGCTGGACAATCCAGCCAAGTCCAGCCAGGCTGGCAACCCTAGGCCCAGAGGATACTATATAAATAGTGAGTCATACTGAAATTAGTCCACTTGCCATTAACAATTTTAATGTATAAAAAAAAATACAAAAACAATTTTTAACTATTAACTGACGTTACTAACAGATTAATTTTTAGAATTTAATATTCATTCCTGAGTTTTTTGTACATTTAGGGTGTTACTTGCAAGTGTGCTATTTTCACTGTGATCCACTCTATGCAAGAGTTGAATTTTAAACTTTTCTGCTTTAAAGTGAAGAAGATTTCATACTTGAATTTTTTATAATCCTCTACTTATCATTATTAAATTCCATAACGGTACTCACTTATTAGTGCGTTTTACCTAGTGCTTGAATAACTAAATATTCTACGAAGAAGATTGCATTTGGATTTCTCATTGCTGGACAACAGCTGTAAACTATTTATGAGGTTAAATAGTCATAATTTCCATTTATTAACTGCCACAATTTGTTTCACTTCATAAAAAGTTCCAACTATAAACGGTGTTTGTTTAATAAGGTACACAGTATAAATAAACATAATAAAGATAATCTGCTAATATTGCGATAATTAAATTTTATTGTATGAAATTCTGTAACTTGAAAAGCTCTGTTCAACAAGGAAACTAATGAAAATGAAATTGTAAACTCATTTGATGTGAAGGTTTTACCATCTAAAAAATTTTGGTAAGACCGGAAAAAATAATAATCCGATGGTGCCAGGTCTGGAGAATATGGTGGGTGTAGCATTGTGTCCCATTCAAGCTGTAAAAGCTTTTGGAGTGCGACCAAACTTGTATGAAGAGTTGTGTTGTCTTGGTGAAACGCTACACCTTTCCTGTTGATTAGTACTGGCCTTTTCTGTTGAAGTGCATCATTTAGTTTGTCCAGCTGATGACAGTAGTCGTTATGTTATCCGGTAAAAGCTCAAAAAAACGATTCCTTTAAAACCCCGCCAAACAGACACCATCACCTTTTTATGGTGAATATCGGCTTTGGAAATGTTTTGAGCCGGTTCATCTTTTTTGTCCCATGAGAAGCTAGGCCGTAATGCTGACAGAAAGATTGTAAGGGCCTATTATCTACGTATGTGTATATGTATGTACAGAATAATATTCCTATTTTTTAACCAAGCGAGGTGTAAATCAAATTCAGCTGTAATTAATACAAGGCTAAGTGAATTCTGACTCAGAGTCAAATGGAGTGCTTCTTTTATTACAATTACTGACTTTTGTAAACAGATTCTGATCTCCTAAACAGAAGAGTGGCGGTCATTTGTGATGTGTAAGGCACTAGTCACATAGAATCAATACTTTGACGTATATTAACCGTTTGACTGCTACGAGACGCAAACACGCTGCGTTCATTTGTTACGAAAATGCGCTGCGAGTTTCAGTGTAAAAATATGTCAGTGTCAAAATATCGAGCCATAACCGCAATAAAAGCTTAAGCGACAAATTTTTCATATGTCGTTTTTTGTAATAAATAAATTCATTACCCTCATTTGCATCATCTATAAAAATTTCTGAGTCACACTGTGCACCGTTATGAATTTATAACAAAAAAAATTTAACTTAAGTGCACTTTGAAAATTTGTTTGTTTTTTTGTGACAGCGACTTGTCGCTTAAGATAAAATTTTCTTCATAAAAAATTTGAAAAATATATTGTTTTTAAAAATTGTAATATAATAATACGTGTGAAGTATTATTTTAATATTCGTATGTAAATATCTAAAAAAATTATATAATATGACAGAGGTGAATAAGGAAGTGTTAAAGTTTTGTTAAAGTTTTGTGTTAAATAAAATTTTTTTCTAGAAGTTTAATAAGCGCTCCCTCGTTCCTTACAGCGATTCAGACACATCTTCTGATGAAGAAGAAAACTGTATTGCACAGAGAGGATTTAAAAGGCAACGAAAATTACCTTTACGGCTGAAAACTAAAAGTTCGCAACACAAGTGTTCTGTTCAATCCGTGTAAGAACAATGAAAATTTCGTTGAACAATTTACGTTCTGCTATATTTGAAAAAGATAACCCGAACATAGGTCTTAAATATGGTTATTTTGAAAATTCTGAAATAAAATATTTTGATATAAACTCGATTTTACGATTTAGACGACACTCTGAAATACTAGCCAAGGGACCTGCAGAATTATATAAAAGTCCATTGAAAATTTCCTCTACAAAGTACAGAGATTTAAAAACACTCTGTGACAACAAAATCATACCTGAAAGATTTCAACACGAATTTTTAAATTTACAACATGATCATACCATAGAAGACTTGCTGCCTGAAACCGATCAAGAAGACAATTCCCTTTAGATATAAAAAATAAATAATTGTTTTTTTGAAAATGTTAAGTTTTGCAATGACTTTTTTATTATTTTCTTGTAACCACGTGCAGTGTTCATAATGATAAATAAAACATTTTTATTTTTCGTTGTTAATAAAAAAAAGTTTGAATTAAACTATCTGCATGGTTTTATTTTATATATTGTAACCTTTAAAGGAAAAGTCCTAACTCTGTTTTTTTTTGTAAGCGCCAAAAAATCTCTACTACTCGAGTTAGGGCCTTTCTATATTAAGGCAACCACATGTATGTATGTATACGTAAGAAAGAAGAAATTCGAGTCCTTTAACACCTATTTCCCATATTACGTTAATAATTCTTACTGTTAGACATTCACTGCATTTATTACTAAAATATTTAATTTCTAATACAAATACACATAACATAATTGGTCATTAGAACCCTTCAGTCAGGATTACGACCTAGTTTCTCACACCACTTATGTTGTGTGTGTTAATTTTATACATGAGTGGCGGGACCTACAGTTTAAAGTCGACTCCGAACGACAGATTTTTGAGAAACTTTTCATGGCAATTTGATTTACTCTCAGAGTTTTTGCCAAAAATCTGCTGAGAGGAAGTCGCCGAAGAAATACTTTTTGTATTTTATTTTGATGTCTGGCCTGGGGCTGGAACCCTGGCTTTTCGTCTAATAAGCCAACACACTACCGACTAGACCACGGCGACTTCAATACAAATATAAAGCCTTTTATATATAAAAACATAGATTTATTATGTTATAATAATGACCTAAAAAGAATTATATTAAAAAAATATAGTTTAGTAAATGAAAAAAAAAATCCTCCGTCACAAGAATATTTTATCTTAACCGACAAAATTTTTTCCCAGTAGTTAATCAGAGTGACAGCAAAAATAGCTTAAGCGCCAAAAATTGCTGTTATTATACTTATATGCGAAAGCAATTGCATTAATTTTATGCATTGGAACAAAATGTGTCTTCATACACAATTTTGTTGCTCTAACTTGATTTGAACAAGAAATAAATAATAAAAACCTTCCCCTGTAAAATTTCGTTTTTGTCGCTTGAGCTTTTTTTGCGGTTATGGCTCGATATGTCCCGCAGTTTTCGAACCTTCTCACGAGAATCGCTTAGCAGTCAAACGGTTAAAATTGGTATTGTGCACCTTTACTTTTAAGTCATGGACACGGCTAAAAGAACGGAACACTTTTCAGAACTAATAAAAATGAAATGAAATTTCCTTGATTTATGAGAGGCAAGGTGGTTTGTTAGATGCATTAAATCAAGTTCATACAGATTCATCGTTTTGTATTCGTATAAAGTTAAGTGGACTCCTGAAATCCTGCAGTGTTGGTTTATAACTTTTTGAACAATTGCCGAAATCGGAACAAAAAAAGAAACCATAACCACACAGTTTTAAATTAATGCCAACTTGGAATATTGAGTAATCAAAAATTTTGGAAACAGGAGGGAATAAAAACCAATGTCTTATGAGAATCTCAGGAAATTCCACAAATTCAATAATTTTTGCTTTTTAATTACTCGCGAACTGAATTGTAGTCAGTTGCCTTAATACTGTGTTTCTTCGAATGTTTCTGAATTTTTCTACTGAAAGAACAAACAATTACTAAAAGGACAAACAATTTCTAGCCAACATTTAGACATAAACAAAGTGACTTTACGTAAGTAAGCTCTAGTCGTATAAATTGGTTTTAGGCTGTATTGCAGTAAACAATGGAGCCGCCGTAGTTTAGTAGGTAGTGTGTTAGCTTATTAAACGAAATACCAGGCATCAAAATAAAATACAAAAAATAGTTCTTCGGCGACTTCCTCTCAGCAGATTTCTGGGAAAAACATATGTCGGATAAAATAATAAGTATTATGAAAGATGGTAATACGCTTAATTTCAATGTAAATAAAATTATGAACAAAATGATTCTTAGCATATTTAAAGCTCCTCGCCATAAAAGAAGCACCGATATTCAATAGGACTAGGCATTTAATACTGTCACGAAGGACATTTATCGCAAGACAGTGACATATGTATATGAGATAACTTAGTCACCACCAAATTGGTGAAAATCCTACCTTTCTCAGATCCACAGATTACAAATCTCAAAGCCTCATCAGAATCTTTAGCCAGTACAATGCTTCGAAAGAAATATTAAAAAAAATTTAAATGAAACTGTAATTTAGTCCATACTTACTAGTTGTAGTATTGAATAAAAAATTGTATTATCATTCTGTTTATCTGCTTTTTTTTAATAAAAAGAAAGAGCGGAGGTTTTACAAAAGCATGACTTCAGTATTGTTATGGTATCGCATGTACAGTGGTGGCCACGAATTTAAGACACAACATTTTATTTATACATTTGTGATAATTTTTACATCTTATCAAAAATATTTTAGGTTCATGATATTTTTCTTAAGATTTTAGTAATATTAGGAAGAAAAAGTAATAATATTTTGCTACCTATACTTGGTTGAGAATTTTTATTTACATATTATATAGATCAAGACAAAATGCTAGTCAGGATTTGATATTTCTTGCCACAAGTGGTTTACGTTGTGCAATACACCCACGCAAATTTTTCCCATTTAGACATCTGCTTATTGCCCTAAACGAAATATCGATACCAAAATCCAATACAATTTTATTTTTTATTTTACTTGAGCTCGTGAAAGGATTATTAGCAGCTACTTTAGGGTGTGGTTTTTCGGGCTCTAGGTTGCTGTTTGACATTTTTGGTGGTACCATGTTGCTTGATGTATTCCAGCACGTTGTAAATCTTGCCTATAGAACATTTTAGCAGCTTGGATATCTCCATTATTTTTTTTTTCCATCAAATTTTAGTTGTTGTATCAGTTTTCGCTCGGCATCGGTATTCCAAGTACCTCTGATCATTTATAATTAAATATTTCTGTGTATTCCAACATCAAATAAAATAAATCATTCGTTGCTCAACGTTTAGCTTAAAAAAAACACCAAAAAATCACTTAAAAACCAGATATTTCTGAAATGTCTTAAATTCGTGGCCAATTTCAAATAAACGTTTTTACAATAATATGATCAAAAAGCAACAAAATGTAAAAAGAAACAAAATAAAATAATGGTACTTTTTCTTAGTATTACAGGGTACATAGTAGAATATTAAATTTGATATTACAGGATTGTAAATATTATCACAACTAAGTCAGTCATATGTCGTGTCTTAAATTCGTGACCACCACTGTATATATTTTGAGGACAAAAATGTAAAATTGTGTCACAATTTTTTTACGCTAAAGTAAGTAAAAATAGAAAGTATATCAACCAATACCACATAATGAAATATAAAAAAATTTTGATCTCTAAAGAAAGTTAAGTTATAAATGCACATAAAAAGTCTAGGTATCTTAAATTTTTTTTAGCAATTTCATGAATTTTAAGCAATAATATGTGCAAATAGTTGATACTTCTTATACTTATTATATTAATTAATTTCTCTTTTATTATAAAACAAAAAAAACTTTTAAGGTTTTTCACTAACCATAACAAAAATAAGGAAAACTTCCTGCTCACTCCGTATTTTTGCTCCGCAAAAGTGTAGTTACCACCGAGATGAACTCAAAGTAAATTTAAAATTCAAAAACTCAGTATATTAAAAATATTTAGTAGGATATCCCTTAAGTTCAAGCATTCCATTTAACCCATTTGGCACTGCATTTACCAGTTTTTTTAGCATTTACTGCTGATAATTGCCGCCATGCACTCATGAGTAAATTTTTTAGTTGACTTTTGTTTGAGGTTTAGCTGCTACATAATCGATGTTCTCATGATCTCCTAAATTCTCTTTTGGAGTCATATTAGAGATTTGCGCAAGCGTATTAAGCCTGTGGGCACTTTGGTGAGCAAATCACATACAATTAGAAACGATGTTTCTTCTTTCAATCTGATGGAAAAACGTATGTAAGACGTCCTCCAAACAAAGCCTTTGATCCCAGGTACACAGTGAAAACTGTAAAACAAATTAACAAACAGACATGTTGCTAAGTCGTTTCTAATTATAAGGCCACCACTGTATTCACATTAACAGCAGTATGGTTGGGCTGTTCAGATTGTTGAAAATAAGAACTATTATGAATTTTTAATTCTTCCGAACTTTTGGTGAATTAGTTCTTGAAAATGTTTGAATACTCTCTCTTATTCATTATCTCCCCTATAAATTTCTAATTGGTCACATCTGGTACCGACGCAAATTATTATTTAAAATTCATAAAATTGCTCACACATATTGGAGTATCTAGACTTTTGCTGTCCACTGTAAGGACTGTGCTGTTTCCTCACAGTTTCAAGTTCTTACTTAAACAGAAAAAAACAAAATAAAGGAAGTGTGTATTCAAAAACATATACCACAGCAACAGCAGCTTAAAATATAAAAAAGAAAAATGAAAATTTGTTACTAAATCATCAGTTCATCGATTCAAACTCTATTACACCTGCACACCAGGAACCGCAAACTTGTAAAGCATGTAAGTAAGTGTATGCACTTATGTATATTCAGGTAAGCACACAAAAATACTCATAACATGTAAATGAAATGAAAATGAAGAAAATGTCCAAAATAAGCCGTTACTTTTCCTCTGTTTTTTTACTTCACCCCACACAATTTTCCAACACAACGTTGTAAAGGGTGTTTTTTATAGAGGTATAGAACTTTAAGTTGGCATTACTTTTCAAGATGGCGACCGATTTAACAGCTGTCAAGTGATTTATTCTCAGTTTGGTTTGGCAATTCATCATGAATAGACTCACGCCTGAACAACGCTTGCAAATAGTGCAATTTTATTTCGAAAATAATGGTTCTGTGCGGAAAACGTATCGCGCACTACGTCCATTTTATCGTCTACAAAATCGTCCATCAGAGCAGTTAATTCGATTAACCATGGAACGTTTTCGCACCACGTTTACTCTTATTGATAAATCGCATCCCCAGAGACGCTGTACTGTGCGTACAGAAGAAGCTATTGCTTCTGTAGAGCGTAGCATTGAGGAAGATCTGTGTCCATCACATTGCCACAAGATTATCTTTCGGATAAATAAAATTCATGTCAATCGAATAATCCATAGTTGTTTTATTGCAACTTAAAGTTATATACCTCTGTAAAAAACACCCTTTATAAATGCATACTTGTGTGTTGTCCATATGCATACTTTGTTTGGCTGCTGTTTGTTTACTTTTTCCTTCCCAAAAAACCTAGATATAGGCGAAGAACATTGAGTAGAAATCTTAAACTAACTTTTTAAACACTTACTATATAACACGCACACTGTAATAGCTGTTCTGCAAGTAATGTAACTTCAAAACAGATACTGAATCCATGGAAATAGTGCAAATAATTAAAATTGTTTTATCAAAATATATAGTCTAGTAGGTAGTGTGTTGGTTTATTACACGTAAAGCCAAGGTTCAAACCCTAGGGGACTACTACCAGTTTGGTGTATAAATTCGGTTCAGTAGACGCTTGATCTACAACCGTATTTCAACGAAACGCCAGATCTATCAAAACCATTGGCGAATTTTGCGTAGATACGTCGTCCGGCGACGGTACAAACTTTAGCTAATAGACCGTAGACAATGAGGTGTTTTAGCTGAATAGCTCTGAAGCAGTTAGCAATAAATCTAATTTTCATCGAGAAATCATCTTCATTGATGTGGTCCATTTCTGAATGAATAAGTACGTAAAGAAGCAAAATTGTCAAATTTGATAAGATACTAATCCGCATGACATCCTAAAGCGTCCCTTACATTCCGAAAAAGTTCTTGTTTATTGTGGATTTTAGGCTGACGGCGTCATCATCTTTCTTTAAGAACAACGTTTTCCAGGTCAGGATGATTACCAACTTGTTTTGGCCTGAATTGGATAACCTCTTTCGACCTGAATACGAAGCCTTTGTTTTTGCATATTTTTTATATTATTTTAATATCAAAAAGTGTATTAATAACAAATTATTTCTGCAGGTATTTCCAGACGTGAAATATAATGAAGAATATAAAAAATTTCAATACTGATTCCCAAAAGTACGCTTTAAAATTATACACCAGGTTCGCGAGAGGATAATCTGGACATAAGCGACTTGTGATATCAACGGGACGACGCTACGTACCACCTATCTAATATTGCCATATTAAATATACTGCACAAGCGATTTGAGGATAAGGTCACTAAGATGGCTCAACAGGTATTTCAAACGAATAGCAAATTTCGATGATAAACATACTTTGTTTTATTTAAATTTAAGATTGAAGCTCTTATTTAAAGACCCTATAAATTAGGTAAATGATATAGTGATTCTCTTTCTGTGCTTCGTTACCCCCATTAAAGCTTGCTATTCGAATTTAGTTGCACTTAACGTTCTTCGGCTGTTTCGGATTCTATTGATCGTTGAGTCCTTTAGAAAGCAAAGGGTATCTACCATAAGTGAGGGTGCATTTTCTAAATGAAATATAATGTATTTTTAATCAAGTGGTAACTCTGATCAGAATGGGGCGCTGTACGATAGAACTACGCGCTATAATTGTGAAAAGTTTAGGAAGTTATATAGAGACCTCTCGCAAAACTTTGAACACATTTTCAAACGAGACAGTGCGTCTAATATGTCAACTAGTCAACCATTCGAAGTACAATGGGTCAATTCGACCTCCGGGTACTGTACTCGTCTTTATTGACAAGTACACGTCCTCTAACCTAACCATTCGAAGACTGAAGAAATATTGAGAGACTCTGTCGTTTATCGACACTAAGACTTCCGTGCGCCTATCCGTACCGACCAGTCTCTTGATAATATTATGATGTAAACTAAAGTTCGACATTTCTGAACAATTTCAAATCACTTCGCAACGAATTTTGATAGAAGACTTTGAATTTCATGCATACGAAATTAATCAGTCCAGCAGACCATGGAAAGACAATTCCTTCAATGGGGAATGAAGTTAAGTGTAGTCAATGCCGTTATCTGGACAAAGGCATCCCATCCGATGAAGCACATTACAATCTTAATGGCTGAGTGATAACACAAAATTGTAGAATATGCTGTTCCAAATGTCCATATGCAATCCATAATCGAGCAATATGTACGTCAACTAAAGAATATGCAGGGATTGTACGAGTGTATAAAACCCATATTTTTCAGACACAAGTTGTTAATATCGCATACAAGTCGTAATGTTCGCATTGAGTTTGCTTGGCAGAATTTAAAATTGACATATTATTATATTTTATAACGAATTGAAATTTAATTTTTTAATTCGGTTCTAATAAGAATAGTGCCATTAAGTTATTACTTTTCAGGTGATATCTTACGACCAATAAAATTGACTAGATTATGCACAAACAAATGTATAAAAGTATATGGGAGGAGAGGATGCTAAGTACAAAATATCTCAGTATTACATAATCCAACACGATTAAATATACGTCCATACAAATAACTTCCCACGAGCAGAAAATGTTGCTTATGCATCCATCTTTATGGAGAAATCAGCTCTGAGGAAAAGTTAAATGTAGACGGGCTAAATGCTTGCTATATATGTATGTGGGACCTTGGTATAAAAATATTCCACTAAATTTTAATAAATAAATTTCATAAATTCTTCGGAGACTTCCTCTCAGCAGTCTTCTGGCAAAAACTCAAAGAGTAAATAGAATTGTCATGAAAAGTTCGGAGTCGATTTTAAACTGTAGGTCCCGCCATTTATGTATAAAATAACAAACAGAACGTAAGTGGTGTGAGCAGCTTGAACGTAATCGTGACTGAAGGGTTGGAATGACCAATGTATGAATTTATATGTATATGTATGTATGTATATATGTATGCAACTTCTGGTTTTCCTTTTATGTAGAATCGTATCCTAAAAGGCTAGCGTAACATAAAAATCGTTGTTATTCGACTGTAGATTACTTCCTTTAGATATAGTGAGTATTAATGGGAGAAAGATTTTATGTTACTAATTTGGAAAAAAAGTAACACTGGAAATAGGCACTACGGTGTGTCGAATTAATAGACGAGTGCCCGAGAGCGCAAGAATTATAATAATAAGCAATTTATTTCTATAACCGTTTTTCTCGAAGACCTCTTGCAAAAGGTCTTAAAGTATGCTTATTATCATGCAACAGTTTCTCAAACCTATCTTTCAGGGTCGACGTTAAAAGGCTAGCCTTGCCCCACTTGTTGATTAAATTAACACAGATAGAATGATCACTATAAAAACTTTCAGCCATAAATTAAATTTTATGAGTAAATCATACAACCTCCTTTCAAAGTAAGGTATACTATTCGGATGAACTACATTGAGTGTGCATTGTAAGTGTACGACAATTGTGCCAGGTACCAACAAACCAATTTGCATTTTGATTGCACATGAAAACATAAAATGATATGACAGCTTGAGTACAATAACCAGAATGTTATGAACAATAATAAATAAAAACAATGATAATATATGCATAATTGTAGTTGGACTTGAGTCTGCCATGATATGTACTCGACCAAATTGTTAACGTGCTGTAGCAGCATCAATTCGAAGTTATTCTAACAATCTGTATGCGAAACTACTCTGAATGGGGTACGAATTGTATATAATTTTATCAAAGACACTCCTCTTAACATTTTAAGGTTTATCACACGAGAAGTGTGTAAGATTTAAAATGTATAAATAATTCTGTGGCTTTAGAAGGAAAAAAACAGATCCTAAATATAATTATTTTAAGGCCGAAAAAGTGATGAAATTAGTCGGTGTTTTAGAAAATTATCATTCTTTTTAAATGAAAGGAAACCTTCCCATAAACAAAACAATAGGATACCAACATATACTACCCAAACCAATAAAATCCAACAGTAGTACTGGAATAGAGTGGTATGACTACATGCCACATTAATGCATGTTTTCCGAATGTGCTCTTAAATATTTCATGTTAGTGTACAGCATGCAATGGCGCCAGTCCAACTTGTAAGTTTTGTAAATTTACAGCTGGTTGTTTGGTCGGTTGTATGGTTGGTTTGACGATAAAAGCGGTAACAAAAACGTGTTGCTTTTTAGCTCTGCAGCCTTCGCTTCGACTACAGTCAGCTATCGGTCTATTTGGCTTTATTTGTTAAGCTTTTATGTGGTCTGTGCAACCGTCCCTTTCTTAATTCTTGTATGGCTGTTATGTAAAAACTATTTTAAAGGCGGATATTAATGCCTGCTGCATTTTCCCAAGAGAGAAAATATAAAAAAATATATATATATAATTTATGTATATCAACTTCCGGCTTTGGAATTTTACTTTTAACTTCCTCTCCCTTATGGTACACACAATCTCCATCATTTTGATTTGGTCTTCGCCATTAGTATCCTTTTTCTTCTGATTTTATGCTTCAGGCTTTATTTTGTATGCAAGTATGTTTATACATTTTATTTTGTAATGCATTCCCTTTCGTTATAACTAACACATCTAAGACTGATTTTAGGGCGGCAGAATCTAGACACTGGAATTAAAAGTTAACTGTATACAGGAAATTAATAGCAGAGTTTACATATGCCAAATTGTCAAAGAGACACTTTAATGCAGTGTTCATGAGGCCATAAGCGAACATGTATTTTGAATTTCAAATTAATCCTTAAATATTATTTAATGCCTGCCAATGCTTTAATGTTGCCATGTGTAGATAATCCAAGGTGTAGCATTTGCGGTAGTTGGCTTGACGTGTTTTATGTTTGTAAGCTGAATATCAAAAATTACGTTGTAAAAACGGTAGAGTTACATACACACATACATAATTAGTCATTACAATCCTTCAGTCAGGATTACGACTCCACTTATGTTGTGTGTTAATTTTTTACATGAGTGGCGGGACCTACAGTTTAAAGTCGACTCCGAACGACAGATTTTTGAGAAACTTGTAATGGCAATTTTATTTACTCTCATTTTATTTTTGCCAGAAATCTGCTGAGCGGAAGTCGTTGTTTTTGATGTCTGATGGTAGAGTTAATTTTTTCAAAACACGCAACTCACGTTAATTACATCATTATGTCACCAACTCAGCCATCTGTTTTAACAGGAGGTGGGAGGGGAGTCATTTAAGTATAGCAAATAATAATAATGCAGAACGCACTGGTAATCGGAACAGCTGGCTGCCTTCTTACTCTATCTTTCAGTCCACAGTGCCATTGGCGTCTATGTACTGCGCACCAAATATGTCCCTGTATGTTGAAGAGACTTTCCGTATTCGATTTCGGTGCATTGATTGCCATAAAATCACCAGCCAGGTGTACATTCAGTATTTTATGGAGCAGTTGGGCCACTATGTTGTCGTTCGACTTGGAGGAGGCAACATTTAGCATTGTGGGGTTTGTTTCATTGCTGTATTTGCTTACTATACCTATACGAACATCAACACCTGTACCTGATCAAAACTCATAACATGTATGTTTGAGCCATATGTTTATGTATATCATTTTAAAGGCTCATCTATCCGCTTTTTAAAAAAATTTGGATTTTGAAAATAGGTAAAAAATATTGGGGTAATCAATAAATTTGTGAGTAAAGTCAAAAAAACAGTTTTTGTCAAATAAAACAAGTTTGGAGGGTTCAAGAAATATAAAAAAAAATATTTTTGAGTTCTACTCAACAAAACCTACAACTTACACTAGCTGGGTGTATTTAATTTTTTTTTATTTTGTCGCATATTGTTATTAATAATCTGCGAGGCGGATACTAGAATTTAATATCATCCCCGACCTACAGATTTAGATACTCTTTAAAGCAATGGTTAAAAAATTACAGTGACGAGGTTTACGAAAGAAATTTATTTTTATATTACTTAACCTAATTTTACCTTTCTGCGTTTCAGTGTTTGACAAATCTGGCCATGGAGAAGTATAAAGTTGAGCAGCGCGTTAAGATTTTTGGACGATCAAATCAAAATGCATTTCTCAAATTTACTCATGAGCTGAAAAATATTGACCATTTCAAGATTGGTTGAACAAACAGAAGTGAATGTTGACTTTAGAAAATTAATTTCAGCGACGAGACATACTTTCACCTCAATGGATATGTTTACAAGCAAAATTGCCTCATTTGGAAATATGAGAATGCACGAATGATTGTTGAAAAGCTGTCCATAAAGAGTGACTTTTTGACTGCTATGGTGGATGGTATTGGCTATCGCGAGTGATAACAGACTTGATTTGACACCTTTGGACTTTTTTTTTGAGATATTGTCGTATTAACCTTAATTATGTTTCAGAGTCATTTAAAATGTGGACCATCAGGTAAATATATGTCATTGCAGCCCGACTCGCCACGGGTTGCGTATTGTTTAACACATAATTCTAATAAGTCCTTTTATCATAATATAAAATATTATGATAATTCCCTTAAAAATTGTTGTTTTATTTACAATTAATATAGTGAGCTTTGATTGAACTGAGATTTTAACTAGCAGTAATCGTCAAGTAAACCAATTTATCAATTACGACAATCAAAAACTTTCAGTAAGAGGGTGGTTTTCATAAGGATAAATATTTTTTAATTTCAGGATATAATGCAGAAAAATATTGAATAAATCCCTATTCTGCGAAGTATTTGAGGTTGTGCCTAAAGTAATAAAAGCGTTGAGATTTGTTACTGCTTTATGTTTATCGTCATTATTAATAGAATATCTTTTACTTTCAATAATGGACTTTAGTAATGATTAACAACAAAAATGTTTAATTAGTTTGTAATAAAAGCCTTGTTCAATGAAAGTAGTTTTTTCGTTTGCTTTAAAGAACCGAAACACTTAATCTTTGCCTTTGTTACTGCTTTATGTTTATCGTCATTATTAATAGAATATCTTTTACCTTCAATAATGGACTTTAGTAATGATTAACAACAAAAATGTTTAATTAGTTTGTAATAAAAGCCTTGTTCAATGAAAGTAGTTTTTTTCGTTTGCTTTAAAGAACCGAAACACTTAATCTTTGCCTTATTCAACAATTTTTCCTGTCCTATAATAACATTATTTTAAAATTATGGAATCAAAAGAAAGTACGACAAAAAATAAAAAATGGAATTAACAATTTAAAACAAGCCACAGACTTTTCAACATTTTCCACAACATGGAATTTGTATCCTATGCTAGCCACAAAGTATTTCGCTTTCTTTACATACTATTTGCAAAAACGTTAAACCCTAGCAGTTTCATGAGATTTTATTTATTCTGCCTTACATTCGATGTTTTTTTTTTCCATAATAGCGAAGGATTCGGTTTGTATGGCAAATGTATTTTGCTAGGCCATATTGTGGTTGTACGATTATCATACATTCTGGCATAAATTGGTTTTTGCAATACAAAGTAATTTCATTTCAAATTTTTTACCAAATCCTTTTTATTCAATCACACAACAGTATATTTTTTAACTTTATTCTATTGCTTACTTTTTTATTTTAAATTGTAATGGTGATTTCGAGATAAAGTTAAATTTTTGGTAGAGTATAGAAGCAATCTTGAGCAAAGATCAAGCGGAGGCTGTTTTCAGACGAACATACAAAACTGACACTCCCTCACGGGAAGTATGGGTTGCTGAAGCTGACACCGGTAATGGTGATATAATGATCTGGATTTGGGTTCTAATAAATTGGCACTGAACGGGTAAAACAGATTAACTAACCAGGCGAGCTCCACCAGTATTACTGCGGAATCTGGCATGATGTGGAAGAGACGAAATTGGTACACCTTTTATATGAGTGCACTGCACTTCAAGACAGGCATCATCGGATTTGGGAATGGTGGTGAACTAGCCACTAAGGGCTTCATCCGCACCTCGGGGTAGCTTAAACCCTTTACTAATGGATCATAACAAGGGAGCTTACTTCACACTGAGTGACACAATGCACCATATGGCCCACCGAGTGATTTTGCCTGTGAACGGTTAGCTACTCGCTAATATAACCTGTGCCTCTTAACGAGAACAGAAATCGAATAGTTTATCTCGTCAAAATATTTCATTATCTAAGGAGTGCGAAAAAAATGTTGATCTGCTTCGAGGCCTACGTCTTTTATTGTGAGAAAAAGAAATTGCCACTATTTTAATATTTTGTATCTGTAAACACGTTTAAAGTTTTCAAATGTAGTTTTTTTTTGTTGATTCGCATAAGAAAATTATGGAAGTCGTCTAGTAGGTAGTGTGTTGGCTTACTAGACGTAAGACCACGGTTTAAACCCCAGGTCAGACATCTCCAACAAAACGAAATACGAAAGAATATTTCTTCGACGCCTTCTTCTTCATAACGTGTACTTTAAGAATGGGCGTCGTTTCCTTTATAGCATGTGATTAAAAAATTTACCATTAAGTTCATCTTCTTATATATAAAAATGAATATGTGTTTATTTGGTTGTGGGTTTGTTTGAAGTCTATAGACGGCTAAACGGCTGGACCGATTTTCTTGAAATTTTAACAGTACATTCCTGTATGTCTGGAAGGAACTATATATATATATGTATATATAAAAATGAATGTTTGTTTATAAGTACCTTATAGAATCGTAAACTATGCATTATATCATGTTATGATCTTTAGTAAAGTTGTTGGGCATGAGCAGCGGAAGGTTTCTAAGTTGGTATGACCAATATCCGATAGGTGGCGCCACTGAAAATTTCTCAAAATGAATTAAATCGTAAACTGTGCATTATTTAACAAAGCTGTTGGGCATGAGTCGACGGATGGATGGCGTCACTGAAAATTCTTCAAAATTAATGGCAAGCAATTGGTCGACCTACATCTCAAACATGGAAGAAAAGAGCATTATGAGCGTCAGGATCAGACGATCATTGAGACTGGAATATCTTCGAGTATATGCCACTGAGACCCGTTCGCTTGAACTACTTGAACAACGAGAAGTGATATTAGAAACTGATCGAATGCGTACTACTCAGGCCCGTTCATCTGAATCATCAGGACAACGGGAAACAAACTCAATAAAATGATGCAAAATTAATTGGACATTTGTGTAATATCTTGCCTTCAAATTTATTTTAGTTGGTGACGCAGCAACACGCGCAGGGTACAGCTAGTATTTTATATAGAAAAGTGTGTGACCAAATTGTTTCGTACGTACTACTCAATATGATACGCACTATAGAACTACATTTTAAAGTCTTAATTTTTCAGCTTCAAAGGTAGTGTATAAACTATAAAATAATGACTTTGCTTTTATCAATTATCACCAAACATTTGGCAACCAATGGATGAAAGCTTGATACACAATTAAAAAATTGATGGATTCAATTCACTTCTCTAAAAGAATGAAAATGAACCATATATATGAAAAAAGGTCAATAAGGTGAAGACAGTAAGATAGCTAGAAGTGTTTCTTTGAGCCTCTGGAGGTATTGAAAATGTATCGTTCGTTATAAGTTTCGATCACATTAACTATTGAATATAATCTGAACTATCAAATATTAAAGAAATTGAAGCAAACAATTGAATTTTAATGGCTAGAATCGATCAGTAGAACATATTTAGTGTTCTATTATGGTAACGACTGACCAAACACCAGAGATTTATGATGTAAATTATAGATACATCTGCCGTTAGATCTGAACTTACACTTTTATTTATTTCCATCGCTGTAGAACTGTCCTAATGGATTTAATTGAAATTCAGTAGAGACCTGAAAAATATGAGGGAATAAGTTGTCTGTTCAGAAAACAAAGAAGTTCTATACTACTTTATAATGGCTATGCCCCAAAAGTAACAAACATAATTTATTTCAAATAGAAAAAAAGTATTATCTATTTTGTCAATATGGTAACCGAAGTTTCTCTCTCTCATTCACAGATTCTTTCTTAATTCACAATCAATTTGGAAATTTCCGAAAATACATAGCAATTCGATCACAAAAGAATTGTTCAGTTAAAAATTAGTTTTAGGCATTAGTCATTTAAGATGTGCAATCATTCTTTAATAGAATCTATTGATTATAAATTTCAACTGCCTCCCTTATTTCTTTTCTCGTCCATTAGTATAGTAAACGTTCTATTGTAAATTATTAGTTTTTGTTGAGATACGATTTTCTACATTTTTAATTAAAATTTTTCATTGAGCATATAAAATACATGGAGAGATGAGAACTAGTCCTGAATATATAACATTCACACTTATATATTGCACATATAGCATTCTTTCATACATATGTATATTAAGTTTACAGTCATAAGAAAATTAATAAGGACTCCAATATGACATTTAGAGATATGATCAGGGAGTAATTAAAATGAGAATATTGCAAATAAGACTCCGCACTAATTCTCAGCTTATAGGTATATGTAAGTACTTACTTACACAATTGGCCATTACATACATACATACATAATTGGTCATTACAACCCTTCAGTCAGGATTACGACCTAGTTTCTCACACCACTTATGTTGTGTGTGTTAATTTTATACATGACAGATTTTTGGAGAAACTTTTCAGGACAATTTTTATTTACTCTCAGAGTTTTTGGCAGAAATCTGCTGAGAGGAAGTCGCCGAAGAAATACTTTTTGTATTTTGTTTTGACGTCTGGGCTGAGGCTCGAACCCTGGCTTTTCGTCTAATAAATAAATATATGGTAGATAGGATAAAATTAATTAATAATACAATTTAAATAAAACTTATTGATATTTTAAAAACATTCCATTATGTGTCTACTTTAGACCACTACAGTATGCAGGAAAACACACCAACATGAAATATTACGTTTCCAACGTGTATGTTCGTTCGTAAATTGGTTGAGTAGTTCTCGACTTATCAAATGGCGAATGTTATCACATGCTTGAGAGCCCGACTCGAGTTAGATGTTCTTGTTTCTTCAAAATTAACTTCTCCTGGAGCCTTTTGTCTGTTGAAGGTTGTCCAGGACAGATTTCATTTAAATTTAAAATCTTTCTGCTGATATTTCATATCATTTCCTCTAATAGAAATTCAAACTAAGCAATAAAGCAATCGTATAGCCTTTTTTGTTGTAGAAAGCAACATTTAAAAAAATAATAAATAAATTGAATCGAAAATATTAAGCGGCCATGTATTTTTCATAAGTATTTTCTGAATTGTTGTCAGTTCCTTATTTGAGGCTACAATTTATTGCCAGAAACTTATTTCTTGAACTGTACAATTTTTAACTTGTTTTTGTGTTATATTGTTCATTTTCTTTTGTTTCTATAAATTTTAAAATCCTGATCAGATTTAAACACATAAAACTTATCTTTTTAACTTTATGGTCAAAAGTCAATGGTTGAATCATTGCATATTTTATATCTATGTATTTAAGGACAATCTTATAACAGAAGGGCAGAAAGTGATTGTGTATTTTTGGTTAGTGTTCTAAAAAATTTGTGAAGAAATTTCACTCATTCAATGACACCACCCAGCTATCATGATATTTTCCAAACTTTTTTATTTAATTTTTGAAGCTGTAGGTTTTTGTTCTTTATTCAACTTAAAAATATAGACATTTTCGTTTTTAGTTTTCTTCGTTATTTTAAGAGACTAAAAATTCCAAAAAATTTAGCAATTTGATAAACTTGCTAATTGCCGACATGTTCAAACTCGTAAAGTTGTAAAAAAAAACTTTATGTTGGTGTATAAAAAATTATATGAAAAAATACACACAAACTCTGTGATGTGGTATAAAATATTCCACATGTACATACATACACTAAAAACTCTCATATCATACACTACCATTAAGCAGATAACCACCTTAAAGGGATGCTATCAAAAGAACACAGTAATTTTTTTATAAGAAAATATGTGGTTTACATCATCGATTAAAACTTGATACCTTTAAGTAAATAAATTTAATTTTTGGCGGAAAATTGAGAAACATCATTCTTTTAACAATTTAAAATTGTTTACATAAAGCGGAACTCAAAGAAAACTTGTACTGTAATATTTAATGTTTAAAAAACTATGTAATCGACAAAATAATGACAATTATATATATAGTTTAGGGATCGCCTAAGTGATGCCCAAACATGGTTATAAAATTCATGATAATTATCAAACATAATAAACAAGATTTCTTAAAATTTGCCTAGAGCCACGGTTCAAACCGCAGGTCAGACATTTCCAACGAAAATGAAATATGAAATAATATTTAATCGTGTGATAAAATTAACACACACAACATAAGCGGTGCGAAAAGATAGACCGTAATTCTGACTCATGGGTTGTAATCATAGTTGCCAGATTTGACGATCCAAAAATATCATGTTGACGATTTGACGATTTATGCCCTTATTTTGACGATTTTTAAAAATTAAAAATTTACATCATATTCTTTACTTTAGTACATTAAAAGCCACTTTAAGCTTTGTATTTACTTTGCAATTGTTACTATTGGAAATTTATGTTAGTAATAACAAGGAATAAAGTATTATATTTTTAAGTTACTTTCGAATACCTGTAATGATTTTTATGTATTTTATGCCTTTTTAATCCCTTAAAAGCCAAAAAAATTACAACTCCTAAATAACCTCGTAGTTGACAATAATACTTATATCATTTGCAGTTGTAGACAATTTTAAAAATTCGAGTATAGCTTCTAATATTACCATCGGAAGAACAAAGGCAAGCGCCGTTATTTTTGTTCGTACGACCAACACTAAGGGGATGGATGGCATTGTGTTTGAAACTATGAAACTATGTTATGGGAAGAAGGAAAGAGAGAACAGCATTTATGGACACTAGGCTTGTATATTTTTATACCATAAGTAACAGGAATGGCCTCTGTAGTCCGACTAAAAAAACGTACTTTTTCTGTAATGCAGTGTGCGATCCACTGGCCAATCTCCTGGCCGAGAAAGCGTTACGTAGGAATATATGATTTTCGGGAACAAGTCTCCTTATTTCGTTCGAGCAAGATCCTTTTGTAGTACTGATAAAACAGTGAGACACAAACCACATTGCAACGATGCACCAATGATTCAATGGAGTTGGATACACGACCGTCATTAACGAGCTACTACGGCCTCTCTTGTACACGGTCTAGAAACCAAAAAAAAAAGGCGTTGAGGCACCGACCTCATAAACAGTATAAATAAAATCTTAAGAAGGAACTGAAGGAACTGAAAAATGTGTCGGTTGCAGCCAACATTATACTGAATTGAATGTCAAGAGCTTCTGACTCCTTGATATTTACACCACCCATAGATTAAGATGATGCAATATTATTGCTGCCCTTATGTGTCAATAAACAACACAGATAAATTGTTTAAACCTTAAACAATTTTTTCCTGAATATGACACAACATTTCTCCATTTTTGGAAAAAAAAAATTAACAAATGAAGATGAGGACGCTAGCTTCAATTTCTAACAATTTTTTTTTATATGTTTTGTTTTTGAACTCAGATATCTACATACATGCCTTGACTTTATATGTTTTACTACAATAGAAATAATATTGGTTTTTAAAAACTTTTAATATATTTCTTTATTTTTTCTGACGATTTTTTGACGATTTCAATAAACGTTTTTGACGATTTTTTCTCAAATATTTGACGATTTTGTCCCTTATTTATCTGGCGGTTATGGTTGTAATGACCAATTATGTATGAATGTACAAGACAAATTTTTTGCAAATTTTTTTATACCAATTTCAGAATTAAGTCTATGGAAAAGGTATTAAATTACCAATGAAAGCATTTCAAAAACACTCTGACAAGTATTATGTCGAAACCACTGAAAAAATCTTCGCTTGATTGAGATTTATGTTTAAATCGATCCCCAACAGAAAAATAGACAAATTTAGACATCATATCAAATATTGCAAATGTTAGTTTCAATAAGATGATGTAAAGGATTAGTGTAATTTTTTTGTAGAAGTCGCAACGCTATTTTGCAGCTGTCACAAATACTCATTCCAATTATTAAAAATGGAACCTTATGATTGTGCAAACTTTTTAAAAATTTATATTTATGGATAACAAAACTCCTGGGTTCCCTGATAGTCAAGTGGGCAGTGTGGTAGACTATTAGCGTGAAGGTCGTTGGTTTAATTCCGATGTATTTCTTGAAAACATTGCTGCTATAAGCAATAGTCTCGCCGAATATCCGAAAAAATTAATTCCACATCGTACAAATTTTATGACACAAGGCCTCCTCATCTTCAAGCGCTGTATGCAGCAGGCCTTGACAATTCTTTCAATGAGTATTAGAGGGAAGTGAAGTCCGATGAAACTCATTTCCATTTGAATGAATTAGTGAATACACAAAATTGTCGAATTTTCAGTCTCAGACAATCCATAAGAAACAAACTAGCATCTGTCAGGTTCGGATTTTGGTCAGATGACGCAATGAGGCCTTACTGTTTTGAAGATGAGTTCATAATTATAGTGAATGTGAACAGCATTCTATATTGGAACATGACTTCTTGTTACAACTGAATGGTTTTAATCTTGAGGACGTGTAGGTACAGCAAGACGGCTGTAACTATCACACTGCGCATTTAACAATCGTTTAATTGCAGCAACGATCTCTAGAACAAATTTTCTCAAGGAATTCTAATGAAATTTCATACTGTTTCAAGAAGGGTCATGTCATTTAACGCTTTATGATTTTGTAAATTTCGGGTTTATGCGGATAAACCAGAGCCATTTATAAATTCAAATCCAAAATCCTTCATTGTTGAAAAGTTATTAAAAAATTTCATGAAAATTGGTATGGCCTGTCATGAGAGCTGTAGCGGCCATTGGAGATATGTTTTATTCCAAAAAATTAGAAAATTTCTTCTTTACATCCCATAGAGAAATCATAATTTCCTTAAAAAATACGTATCTCAATCTTTAAAGGTGCATTCTTACAGAAACTCCCTTTTTCAATTTCAATCAGTTTTTTTTTTATTGCAAGCATTCAAAGTAGAGATGAGCGATATTTTCAAAACTGTGATTAATAGTTCACTGGTAACTGCAGTGATTGAAATTGCCAAATAACAGTTACAAATAAAGTCGTTCTTTCAAAATTGTTATATACTCAAATTTATTTCACTTTATTTTGAGCGAGGCAGAATTACTATTAGATGATGCTGATTATTTACTTTTGTCTTTTATACATGAACTTTCTGTGAAACTGAATTGTCAAACTTCATATAAAAAATATGACATTAAAAATAATAACATTGATGACACCACTTTGATTTTGTTCAATAGTCTTTTCGTAGTATGTATCTAGTTGTCTTTCCTTACGACTTAATAAAATACGTTATTGTCATTATTGTATTTACACTTATTCCTCTTTAATGTGTTTTTTTTTGAAAATCCAAAACGATTTTTTAGAAAAAGTGCAGGTTAAATAAAGTAAAATAATTTGTTATTTGAAATAATGGCATCAGAGTTTAAGAAAAAGAAACAAGTGAAATATGGATCATTTTTGAGCCTATCGATGATTTTTAAGCAAAATGTAATATTTGCAAAGATAAACTTTCATATAAAACATCAACTTCTAACTTAAAAAAACATATGAGTAAAAAGCATCCTACTGTTGTTTTGCCCGAAAGTAATAAAAAAATGGTAATTCGTATTCTATACTCTTATTACTTACGTCAATAATATATATATAAATATAAATTATTTTATAGGCGCAAGTTATAAAGACGGTGAATTTATAAGACAATTTAGAAATGTCTATATTTAACAACAATAATTGAAAATACTAAAGATAAAGCTTCATCTAATAAAATTAGCCAAACGCCATCACATTCAAAACAGAATAAATCTGTTGGAATTACAATACAAAACGTAATCTGTTCTGGAAGCAGAGATCAAGCAGCAAAAAATGTCTCATCAAATTATTTAAGACAATCAAAAGTATCAAAAATATTTGGCAACTCAAAACTAACAAAAAAATCTTCTAGCCATATTGAAGCTTGTTAAACTTGTTTATATCCGATTTCCAACCTTTCAGTGTTGTCGATGATTCGGGATTTAAGGCGTTTGTTTCTGCATTGAATCCATCATATCAACTCCCAAGTAGACACTCAATTTCAAAAACAGCAATGGTACTGTTCCGTTAAAGTTGGTTAAAGATGTCGAAACTAGATGGAATTCAACTTTGTACATGCTACAACGATTTATATTACTTGAAGAGGCAATTAAATCCACTATGGCTCTAATTGATAATAAATTACCAACTATATCCCAAAGAGAATGGCTCATAATGAAAAATTTGTTAATTATATAGAAACCACTTGAAGATGCAACAAAAAAATATAAGTGGGGACGCATATTGCTCTGCGTCGTTAGTTATTCCAATTACAAATGGTTTAATTAATGTTTACTGCAAAATCAAAGCAAATGAACATCCTCATGAAATAATGTCAGCTGTTTCTAAAATTAATTTAGTTTTAGAAGATAGCCTCAGTAATGTAGAATATAACGATATATTAGGAATAACTACTTTTGTTGATCCAAGATTTAAAACGTTTGCCGTTTGCGATCCGGCTTGTGCAGAACGCATTAAGGAAATTGTTATATCTTCTGTCTATTTAATATATAATTCTGAATTAGAATATCAGATACATGAAGATAGAATTATAGAAGATGACACCCCGAAAGAATTTTCAATATCTAACTCTTTTGATTCGAATATTTCTCACTTTAAACCAAAAATAACAGCAGCATCGCGTGCTATTAATGAAGTACATAGTTATTTGGAAGATGATGTTATTCCACGAAATAAAAACCCATTAAACTGGTGGTGTACTAATAAATTAAAATATCCAAAACTTTATAAAATTGCTCAAGTGCCCTTGGTTCTTCTGTACCAAGTGAAAGGGTATTCTCAAAAGCTGGACAAGTATTAAATGAGCGACGAACGCGTTTAAGTGACAATAAAGCAAAAATTTTATTGTTTTTAAACTCAAATTATAAATATATTTAATAAGTACAATGTACATATTTAAGTAAATTTTCTTTGTATATATTATTTAGTAATGTACATAAAGTTTAAATTTTCTTAATTTGTATGTATATTTCTTGTTTATTTTACATTAATTTATATGAATTTATTGGATTTTTTGTTTTGTTATCAGTTTCTGCCCTTATAGTTTTTTTATTGTTGGAATAAAAATTAAATCTGATCTGATCTGATCTTTTGAAATACTGTGATCACAATCACTGTTTTAAAGAACAGTGATTAACAAATCACGTTCACTGAGAACAACGTTCTTCAAAAATCACTGGATCGGTCATCTCTAATTCAAAGTTTTGTTTTAAAGATTAACGAAAAATAGATGTGATTATGTGAGACACTGTAACCATTTTTAAAAGAAAAATAAAAAATCTCACTTTATGCAGCCAAATTTCTCTTTAATATTTCATATTGGAACAATTGTGATTTCACTGTATATTGTTACAAAAATGGAAAAATCGAGACACTGGGGTTTTGCTTTTACAGCGTTTAACATTAAAATTATAAACAAAAGCTACAAAAAACAAAAAATGAACTTGTTTACAAATTATCACACTGCTTAATATAGCAACAAACACCAACATAAAAAAGTGATAAACAAGTAAACAGAAATATACCAACAAACACCACAAGATTAAATGTAAACAAAACACACAAACAACAATAATGAAACAACCATGTTTACATTTATAGAGATCTCGAAAAGGCGAAGCCACGAACATTCGCCTTCAAGAACGTTCACCAGACTGTTACGTTGCCATGTAAAGGCAAGGCAAAGCAGGCAACGAGTCAGTAAAAGTTCAGTCAGTCTTGTGTCAAGACGCGGTGTGTTTGAAGAGAGTAATCGGGGTTTGAGATGTCCTTTGCAAAGATTTGCCGAACAATTGACTAGTAATTGTTATGCTGTCGTTACCCACACGTAACGTAACGTACCGTAGCGAACGTTCTATTTTTATCATATGCAGAACAATGTAAACGATTACCGAAACGTTCTCTCTCGTTAGCAAAATGGAACGATCTGTATAAAACAGAATTCTCTCACGTTTTTACGTGACATTTGAACATGAGAGATGATGAGCAGTGTAACCACGATAAAAAATATTGTAACCAACATTTGTGAAAAAATCACCAAATAAAGAAAAATATGACCAAAATTAAATTCGCAGTTCATTTATTTCATTTTTTTCAAATTTTAATTACAATTGAGAAAAAAAGAAACAAAAAATAACAAAATAAAATTATAGTCTTACTAATTAATTAATTTTCACAAACAAAACAAAAGCTGTTTTTATAATAAAAATAACCAAATCCGGAAAAATCTACACATTGAACAAAAACGGCAACACTGATGATGAGTCTGTATACCAATTTCTTTCCATTGTATTGTGTTCGTTTGTGTGTTGCTTTGTGTTCTGTTTCATTTTTATTTACATTCCTCGTTGACATATGTCCCGTTTTGAACGTTTCTATAACTACACAAACGTTTTTAAGACTACGTACGTTACGGTTTTACGTTTCTTACGCTTGGGTAGGCAAGGCATTATTGTTTATACAAAAGAGTGCAAAGAGGAATAACAAACAAAGTAATTATTGTTGTTAAAAATATTTTAAAATGAAAATAATAAACTGATTTGATATTCTGTGGTTCGGGGCATACTTTAACTGGAGGTCCGGCCACTCATGAAAAAAATTATCATACATAACAAACGTGGTATGAGAAGCTAGCTCGTTATCTTGACTGAAGGGTTGTAATGACCAATAATGTTATGTATTTAACCTTTACAATTCAAAGTGCTTCTCACTTTTCGAAAATATTTGAACCTTGTCAAGGACCGCTATAAATTTGACAATTGCAATCTTCCATTTACGATTGCCAGTACATAATATTAACAATTAAAAAAATAATGCTAATTGTTACCCAAGTCCATCCAACAAGCCTGCAGTTTCATACTCTAAGAAGAAACGTTAAAATTTTTTACGCAAACTCAAATATTACAATACAAAAACCATTACCAAATTGCAAAATGTTGATCAAAAAATAAAAGAGGGTTAAAGTTTGGGGGATAAAAACAACATGAAATCCGCAAAACTATTTTTTGTCACAATCATTCTGCTTCGCTTTAGTTATTTAAATTAGAATATATAATTTCCATCAAATGAAATTTAAAAACTCAATTCCTTTAAGTGAAAAAAATGAAAAATATATTAAATGAATACCGTTTTTTTAATTCTTTTCATTTTGTTAACCTCGGCAACGAAACACAGCTTTTATAGACTTAAAAACATAACAAATAAAAATCAGAAATGAGAATTAAGTTAAGTATATAAACACCAATAGTATAAAACTACAATACAGAAAGGACACAAATAAAAAAATTCTCAAAGCTAAAACTAAAATAAATCAAAGTCAATGGTAAATGATATAAAAAATTCAAAAGGCAGTCATGAAAAGACTCTCGAAAAAGTATTTGATTGGAAAGTTCATTGAAGTAAAAGGCAATGTTAGACAAGAATGAATTTATAAAATCGATTGCTGTTGAATCTAAAAACGTCCTTGCGTGTGAATGCGTAACACCAACAAAATTTAGAAAAGTGTTGACTTTTTCACTTTATCGACAAACTATTGGCGTTCAAGTTTTGTTTCTATTTTAAAACAATTTTATGACGTTTTACCTCTAACTCAATACGTTTTCGGTCACACTTTGTATTTGAAACGTCTGACATTGAATGTACAATATAAAGGAAAAAAAACATTTTTAAGGTAAAAATAATAAAAGATTAAAAAATAAAGATGAGGATTGTTTGGATGCCTCTAACCTTTAAACTTCCCCCCTTAAGCAGTACAAATAATAGTAATAAGTGATACTGTTCTTTGTGTGCTAGTCTGTTACACTTATTATGAATAAAATAATTTTTTATAAAACAGAAATGATACCGCCATATCACACACATCTTTAATGACCCTACATAAACCAAATGCTTGGCTGAGAAGTTCTGTTCCAGCCATCAAATATCAAGGACCTTACACTTTCAGTTCATCATTTCTTTCGATATTTGAAGAACTCTTTTAACTTAAATTTCGTAGAGACTGGAACCAAATAGCTGGATCATATGACGGAATAACGGCTCTATTATAAACCAAATGCTTGGCTTAGAAGTTCTGTTCCAGCCACAAAATACCGAGGACCTTACACTATCAGTTCATCATTTCTTTCGATATTTGAAGAACTCTTTTAATTTGAATTTCGTAGAGTCCTAAACAACATAACCGGATCAGTTTTTCTTTCAGAAAATCCATAAGATCTACACTGACCGCATAACGGCTCTATTCCCATAATAATATCAAAAACTATTTTTCTCAAAGCATGTTTAATATCTATCAGTGCACTTAAGAAAAATTGGAATGTATGGACTAAATGAAAGAGAGTAAGTGTACACGTGACTTCTCTCTGTATTGGACAGCCAGCCGAAACAGAATAATGTACAACTCGGTCCAACGTTTAATTAATATTCAACCCGGTGATCAAACATTCGCCATAGGAAACCAATACGACTTCAAAATATATGTATCTTGCTTTCCATCTTTATTTTGTAGAGTCCAGTCAAGGGTGGCAAAAATAAGATTTCAAGAACCTTGGCTTCTTAATAACACATCCTCCTCAGAGACAAAATTCCTTTAGGACAGAAAACTTATACTTCTTCTCCTATATATACAAGTCCAGCAGAGTCAAGCATTTGAAAGTACCTTCATTTTGGCCCGCATTTTAAACGAAGTGAGACTATAAATTTTAATGGAGATTGTGAGTTCGGTACCAGCTCTAGCCAGTTTTTCAAACATTTAATTTTCGACGACAGAGGAATATTCCCTGAAAAATCACAAGAAAACATTATATTGGTCAATGACTCTATATTAAGTTTTAATAACGTGTCTCAATCCATTGCCAACCATCGGTATAAGAAACGGTATAATCGACCCAAATGTATCAATGTCTTTCAAGACCTAAAGGATGTCTATTGACCAGAAGGGACCAGTACTTACTTGGATTGATCTTTACTGGCTCCATCTCAGCCTTCTGCTTCAATAGAAAACCTGAGGGGAGCCAATTGAAGATAAAAAATAATGTCCTATTTTGAATGCAAGAGAGTGAAGTGGTTATCAGGGCAGCTGACTCCTCGCGTAGTTCGTCAATCAGTTAGGGGTAGTGTTTGCACACCTACCACCGTCATCACGGCCTAATGTGATGAGTCTAATGGCGAGTGTAAGATTTGGGGACTTGTACTCGTCATCACATACTGAGTTTATTAAGCCAAGGTAAAATCAACTTTACTTAACGGTTCTTTTTAGAAATGTAAAGCATTATCGTCGCTCATAAAAGATTGGAGTCCAGAAAAACCTCCAGATACTTTATGCTCTGGGATAGGTACAGCGGAATGCTATTAATATTTTAATAAATAAAATACGATGGAAGTAGTGAGAAAATTATTGCTTTACAAAAAGAAACTGCAGACATTTAGTTTTTCTAATCAATCAATACAAAGCACGACTACTTGATTCACTCTCTAAATTAGTTATGAGTGGCAAATTGAGGAAAGCATTAAAAGACAAAGAATAATTAAATAACTGAAAAGGAGAACATTGCATTCAATACTCAACATTTAGTTATGAGTCTATTTACAATAACTAGGATATACAAAGGGACACAAAACCTATATATGTGCTTCTCCTCGCAACACTGTAACAGTTACATCAGAAAAGAAATTTAAATTCTTTCCGGGTAAGCAAATTTCATACAAACTCATAAAAGGAATATAAACATAGAATCTAATGAAACAGCACCCGACTACATATATATCTTTTTCTTTTGCACATTCAACTCAAGGGTGTTTTTTTTTTTTTGTCTTGAGCCGGAGGTGGGAATCTTCGAAAGACACTTTTGTTCCAACAAATGAGTGCACGATTCACCATCACTGGTGCCTACGTACTAAACCCACCCCCTATACACTTCAACCACTCTCCCTCCGCGGGACTGCCGTAAGGTATTACTTCGCGGAGAGCTGGTTAGCTTGAAAGCTTTATCACGTTAATTCAAATTTCGCCTCCGTTCCTCCAGTCTTCGGAGTACTATCAAAACTTCAGCCATTCTCTGGCTATATTGACTCCATAGAATCCTACGATTCAACAGCTCTTCCATTAGCCGGTTTGGTCCTAAACTCGTTTCCCCGGGCCATCTAAATCTGGGACAGCATATTAGAATATGCTCCGCATCTTCCTCCTCATCTACACAGTTTGGGCATATAGGGGAAGTGTCATGACCAAATCTGTGCAGGTACTTCCTGAAGCACCCATGACCAGTTAGGAACTGAGTCACGTAGTAGTTCAGCTCGCAATGTTTGTTATTCATCCAAAGGGTTACATCAGGGATAAGGCGAAATGTCCATCTTCCCTTTAAACTGCTTTCCCATCGTGACTGCCATTTGTGCATGGAAGTCCTTCGTTCCTCCGCTTTTATAGCTGCTATTCGTCCCGGGTGCTCGAGACGGCGAAGGTATATCCTCCTCATCTCATCCGCCAATATATCTATTGGTATTGTCTTTGCCAACACCAATACCGCTTCATCAGACACTGTCCTGAAGCCACTTATCCGTCTAATCGCGCTTAGACGATACACCGAGGACAGTATCCTCCTTGTCGTCCCCACGGAGAGTGCCTCCGACCATATTGGGCAAGCATACAGCATTATCGACGTTATTACTGCCGAAATTATCCTCCTTTTGAATGGACCTGGTCCTCCAATATTTGGCATCATCCTCGCCACAACTCAAGGGTGTGTGCATCCGCAAGTGTGCATGTATGTATGTTAAACAGGAAACACAACACAAAGACTCTAAACAAGACATTTGCATTCACTTAAGATTCATGTCGACTTTTTCTGATGGAATTTGATTTAACTTCACACATTTGGATTTAAAATTCAGTTCTCACTTTAACATGAAAATGAATATGAAGGATTTTAAGTAATTTTAAATGAAAATAGTTTTTCATGTGAACATATCTTTTTTTAGTTTTTCGAATATTCGATTTGATGGTGGTTATTGCTGCTTAATTTTTGTTGATTTTCCATATGATATTTAATAAAATCGAACTAGTCGATGCGAGCCTTTGGTCATTGGGTTATTTCTTTGCCTTAAGATTATTTGACGTATATAGATGTATACTGTTCAATGTTCAATATTAGCTTTTTTGCTATAACACATATGAAAAAGGAAGATAAACAATTTATATTTTTTTTTTAATTTTAATAAAAGGTTTAATGATTTAAAAGTAAAGCGGTATTTTAATAATCAAAATAATAACAAATAAAAATTATTTAACGGTTCCGTAATGTTCGAATAAATAAAAAATAAAAAATTTTGTTTGCGCCGGAGGTAATATTTTTCATTTTTAGTTAATCATTATTGCATAGAAACAGGAGATATTATTTTTCACTAAAGAATCGATTATATACGAATATATTCGATAACAGTCGACTGCTATTGGAAAATGAGTTCTACGTACTAGAGTATAATGACTTACATGGAGAGACGAAAATTAATAGCAAGGCTATCTATAGTAGCAGTTTTTGCCAGGGTTGTCAAATCAATAACTAAACGGTGGTCCAAGTAAAATACACGTTATTACTTGTAAATAAAACAAAAATTTTTCCGAGAATTATTTTAATATTTCTCATTATGATAGAAGGATCAACGACAATTACATGCTAAAACCTCCCTCGTCTTCGATGCCATACCTTATATTATCCAAATTTTTAATGACTATGACAAATGTACTCATCCTGTAGCTCTTGAATTGTTCTTAAATGTTTAAAGTACACTTTTTCTTTTAAATATTCCCAAAGAAAGTAGTCCAACGATGCCAAATCATATGATGTTTAAAATATCCACGGCGTGAGCGCATGAATTTCTCGTGCAAAGTTTGTGTGGCTTCTTTGGCTGTGTGGCAGACGGAACCATTCTGCTGTCCAGATTCATATCCTCAATTTCAGGAAATAAGAAATCCGTTATCATTTCGCTATAGCGAATACCAAACACGGTAACTGCTTGGCCGACCTTATTTTCCAAAAAGTTCGGCGCGATAACTCCGCCAGTCTGCAAACCACACCCAACTGTTACTCTTTGTGTGTATATCAGCTTTTCAACAATCACTCACGGATTCTCATTTACCCAAAAGCAGTAGTACTGCTTCTTAACGAATCCACTATATAAAATCGAAATTCTAAAATGATATGAATATGAATGATTGGAAAACAGAACATACAATTTTAACCCTCCGTGACACACACTTTTACTTTTTCACATTAGTACCGCACTCGGTCTGGCCAGACCCCATATAAATGTTAGTGTATTTGCATAAGTTAACATTACTTTTTTAAGTAGATAGTTATAAAAACGTTTTAAATTGCATCAAATTATAACTAAAAACTCTAGTAGTTTATTAAATTCATTTCTTATTTTAATCAGTGTACACTGGGTAAAAATTTGTCATGTTATGAATCTCAGCAACTAAAACATATATATTCTACTTTGGAATGTTGCTGAACATTTTGAACAAAAGAATCGAGTCTTTCTGCGAATTTTTGCACTTTCCGTTGCGCATTCTACACAAGATTTCTTTACCTCTAGGGTATCAACACCGCTTTTGGCAGTTATTATTATGTTTGTCTGAAATTAAAACAGAAATTCACAGAGTGGATGTAGTAGAACCAAAATGGAATAAATTTATTCCTTTTATTGTCATCGACTTCCTTACAAATACAATATGCTGCCAGTGCCATAATATCTAACATATTGCAGAAAAATGCAAAAGTCCACCTCTTCGTTGTTCTTTTTGTTGTAAAATTTTTTTTATTATAAAATAAAATTGCTTCTGATTTATTGACTTCACCTTCACATTTATCTGTGTAATGTAAGAAGATTAACGCATCTATTCTCTTTTGGAACATAACTGCAAAGTGATATTGTAGTGAAAGCCAAAAACAGACGAATTCACAGGTCGTTAAAGACTTTTTCTCATTTCTATAGAAATGCATTTCTTGTTAGATCGAATGTTGCCAACGAATGCTAGACCAAGATTAGCCAGACGTTTTGCTCGTTCTAAAGACGTACAAAAAATGTCAGCGACAATTGTGCGACCACTTTTAGCATACGGCTTTGCAAGTTGCAGTATAACGTTTTCGTCTTGATTTATTTCACGTTGTTCAACTTTCTTTCGGCCTGTGTATAACTTTCCTTGTAACGGATACTTTGTTTCCGAATCACAGGCACACCAAATTTTTATACCATATTTTGCAGGTCTTGTTGATATGTATTGAGTAAATTTAGTTTTTCCACGGTATGGAAACAATTGCTCGTCAATGGTTATACTCTCATGCGGACTATAATTCTTCGCAAGATTTTCGTTGAGAAAATTCCATATATCTCGAATAGGCTTTTTTTGAATAATCGAAATGACCGTGTTCCTCCGTCGTCAAACCGAACGTATCTGGTCAGGGACATAAAACGATGAAGAGACATTGCCGCCCTGAATATGAGTAAATTATCAGTACACCTCAAAACCCGTGCATTTTGCATGTTATTACGGGAAACTCCCATTGCTTCAAATGGAGTAGAGATTTGCTCTTTAGGCCCAGCTCGAAAGCGTATCACATTATGTTGACGAGTACGTACACCACTGGTCGGCTGGTTTTTTTCCATATGGTACCATCTTTTCCAATGAAGCAATTACTATTCTCTTCACCTGTTTCAGAACCACAGTCTCGCTCCTCTTCATCACTGTCGTCATCTTTCGATTACCAAATCATTTTCAACGTCCGATCATCGTATGGCAAATAATCTTCATCATTTTCATCCAAAAATGGATTATCTTCTTCATGCTGTCCGGCTTCCTCATTAGCTCTTTCACGCTACAAGTCATTTGTCAAAGCCTCGGCAATTCTGGTGTAAAAATCCGTATCGACGTTACTAGAAGAAGTGGGTCTGGCCAGACCCACTGTGGTACTAATATGACATAGGTTTCAAAACATCCTTCTAACTCCTTGTTTGTTTACTTTGTTTGTCCCGTTTTTTGAAAACCCGAAAGCCAAGAAAATTTCAGAAGGGTACCTGAAAATTCAAATCTCTAGCCATATTGCAAACACGTTTAAAACGCAAAATAAATTGGAAAAGGTCTGACCAGACCCATGGCTGTGACGGCGGGTTAATTACACAGCCCTGCATGGGTTTAGCAAATAAGATTGCTCCAGGTGTTTCCGAAAAAAAAATGGCGGATCCAATATGGCGGTCGAGGTTTATAAAAATTAATCAGATTTACTTGACCGCCATATTGGAGTCGCCATTTTGAATTTTTTAAATCTGAATGAAGATCTGTAATCAGCGACCCCAAAAACCCCTGAGTGACAATTTTCAAGTAAATCTGATTAATTTTTAAGTACCTCCGTAACGTGTTTCTTTTTCTTTTGCACCCCTTGACATAAACTCACCCCCTACTTTAAGGGTGTATGCAAACAATTTGGCTTTGGGCTCATTTTAAAGATCAAAGATCAGTTGTCAATTTCTAACAATAGCGATGGTTGTAGCACGTCAGTGTTGAACTCTACAATGTTTCAAAAACGGCCAAAAACGCTATTTTTAGGGTTTTCAACCCCCTTTTTCTCGAAAACCTGACGTGATGGAAAATTTTTGAAACCAGATTCGTGTTTAGCGCGCCAAATGCCTTCGAAAACACCTGAAGCCATCTTATTTGCACAAAAAAGTCCAAATTTGCAGGGCTGTGTTATCTGAACTTGCTGTTCAAATACGAGGAGTTAACCAACATATATTTACATTTTTACTTATCATTAAAATTTTAATAATTTATTCTTTCGTTTCTGGTTCTAATTGTTTTGTTTCTGAGTGAAAAATGTTTTTTGTTTACCATATTTTCATCCATGACTGTTGTCTGTTGGTCTTCTTTTTAATGTTGACTCTGAATGACAGATTCGAGAAACTTTTTTTGAATTTTAATTTTAATCTCAGAGGATGAAATATGGGCTATCGTCTAATAAGCCAACATACTACCTACGAACTATTACGAAGACATCAAAAAGTAATTTCAATTGCAACTGCTACCTTTCAATCCTCCTGGTTACTTATTCTATTGCATAGAATGAATAAATATGTGAATATGTTTGTTGTATAAAAACGGGAGTCAACAAAACAAAAATAAAAAAAAAATGAATTATTCTTCTGCAAACATGCAGACGATTTAGATAATTTCATTAAGCGTTTACCGCCGAAAACTAAATTTTCAAATTCGAGTGACTATGCTCATTTATGAGTTAAGCCTTCTTGATAATAAATAAAATTGAAAATAATTCCAATAAAGTCTACCGCTGTGATCAAACTAATGCGCTTAAATATTTACTTTTGTAAACAATAATTATCTGGAGAGTCACAATTACTTAACTGTTAGTCAGTTGGAATTCATGAAAGGTAGGAGTTGTACTACCGCTCTAATAAATGTAGTTGATGATCTTAGGTCGGAACTAGATGAAAATAGTGTAGCGATTTTAGTTCTGCTTGATCAGTCCAAGGTTCTATTGCTCGATCACTCGGTTCTATTGAAAAAGCTCCGGAAACTGTTTTTTTTTTTCTAATTCTGCCTCTAATCTAATTTATTCTTATTTAATAAACAGATTTTAAAAAGTTCATTTTAATTGCAATATTTCAAATCCACTTAATATTAGTAGAGGTGTTCCCCAGGAGTCAATACTTGGGCCTCTGTATTTTTTCTGTATTTAAATGATCTACCGGATGTTTTGGGCTAACTGTAATGTTCATATGTATGTTGATGATGTGCAGCTTTATACTAGTACTCCTAAGAAGAATGTTAGTTCTTGTTTAGATTACATTAATCGTGATTTAGTAAAGATTGACAGCTGGGCCTCAGGTAATGGACTATGCATCAATCCTTCGAAGTCTAAATATATTATACTTTCCAGAAGCAATATATCATTTGTCCAACCAATTGTATTGTCTTTATGACAAATTATCGTGGTCTAGCCATAAAGGTGTCGTTGTTAACAGAATTTATAGCACCTTTCGAAATTTGTGGGCTGTCATAGATTCAACACCTTTTGCCATTCGTATGCAACTTGCTAAAACATATTTAATTCCGCTACTTTTATATGGGTGTGAAATCTTAGCAAACTGCATATAACAACATTTCTTTTTTCCTTTCTTAAAGGGCGTCGTCCATATTTCTCATTTAGCTTACCAGGTACTTAGTGTAAAATTTGATAATCTTTTGAAAATTAAATGCCTTATTCTATTTCATAAAATAATTTACTCCAAACAGCCGAAATATTTATTTTGTCGAATTAAGTTTGTTAGATCCTACCGGGGTATGAGGATTATTCAGCAACGATTCAAGACTCTTCTATCTCAGCGACAGTTTTTTATACACATCACAAATCTTTGGAATTACCTACCAAATTTCATTCAAAATCTAGGCAATGCAAATGCATTCAAAAAGGAGTTATTTAAATGATTTCATAATTAAAATTTTTGACGACATTAGCCCCTTTAAGTTCATATTTATAAATTTTGAGGTTTTATTTTTAGGTTTATTTTAGTTATATTTTTTTCCTACATTTTTAGACTGGTTTTTCTAAATAGTACCATTTTTATATTTTTATAACTTATTATATTATTATTATATTCAACTCTTTTATTAATTTCTACAGTATTGTTAGTTTTTTCCTCTATATTAAATTTTTCTTTTTATTTAAACTTAATATTTATATTAATTTTGTATGTTTTACTTAACTGGTTATAGGTACTTAATTAATGTCAATTTTTTATATGTTTTATATCTTATTGCTTCTAAACCTAGCACTATCACTTATAAGATTTATATCTTGTTGTGTTATGTCAATTATAATAAATAAATAATTAAAAAATAAAAATAAATAAAACTAATTAATACCTTTTATTTATTGGACTAAAAAATGTTAAATTGTAATTTTAGGGGGCTCTTATAATTAAAAAAAACTTTCTTTTCGTAAGATAATGATTGCGATTTTGTTAGTGAAATAAATTTAAACTTAAGATTATTTAAAAACCATTTGATATCAATAACTGACCAACTGATATATAATGAAAGGGATTAAAAAGAAAATATGTTTTATTCATGACACATCATTCGGGAGATAATGATGTTATTTGAAATGTAACAGCTTGCTACTACTCATACTGCTATCACTAGTAAAGCAACTGCTGCTGCCACTGATGTATTTTCATAGATGTCAGTGATTATAGTCTTTTGAAAATATTCAACGCGTTGAGGGAAACTGCATACATCCATCTACTTATGTTTTCTTCTGTCTGTCATTTTCTCTTTAAGATATTCCATTTTCTTGCGGTTTACTCGTTCAGTTTTCTTTTTTTGGTTATTTTCTTTATTATAATTATTGCTGATTTTTTAATATTTTTTTGTAGATGTTTTATACATCTTTTTTGTACAAACTTTTAGCCGAATACATTTCATATATTTCTATTTTTGCCACTGTTTACTGTGTGATACCGTTCGCATGCTGTTTGTCGACAACAACAAAAACATTTATTCGTAAAATCTAATCTTAAAGTTTTGTTTTTAACATAGGTTCGATTATTATCTCTTTTTCAGTTTAATTACATTGTTAATTAATTATTTGCGATGTACGATTTGCTATTTTGAACTTTAGACATAACTTTAAAACATAATTTCTGATCGGAAATGTTTTTTCCAAACTTGAGCTTGTGTGTATTCTCCATATTCCTCCAATTCCTCTGCAGGCATAATTTCAAAATACTGTATCAAATAATTCTCCACTTTTAGATGGGATACCCAGACGATTTTTACTCAATCAAAACTGATTTTCAACCATATTTTACAGGGACACATACTCGTACATAGGATTATGACCTAGTTTCTCACACCGCTTATGTTGTGTGTGTTAATTTTATACATGAGTATCGGAGCCTACAGTTAAAAGTCGACTCCGAACGACAGATTTTTGAGAAACTTTTAATGACAAATTTTATTTACTTTCAGATTTTTTTTTCAGAAATCTGCTGAATTGGGGTATAAAGAGTTGCCTGATGTCTAATAAGCTAACACACTACCTACCAGACTACGGAGATTTATACTCACGGTTATTCCGCACATCTAGTGTGCTCTGTTATTTCTTATGATTGTAGGGTGTATTCGATTTTCAGTTGTCAGCGCATTGAGACCAAGGTTACTTTGCCTTTGCATTATATATTTTAGCCTAATTGTTGTTGCCATTCATCCGTCTGCTTTGTTGTTTAATTTTATTTTATGTTAGTGCTTTAAATTAGGTAGAATATGTGTCATCAAACCCGATACTGAATCAGGTCAGTGAAGAAAAACCACCGGACTAACTTTTTTTTGGATTATATTTTATTTCGATACTAATTTTCCCCTGTATTTCTATAGCTAGAACTTGGGAAATGTCTGATAAAAAATTAACAACAACCACATTAATACAAGACATGGAAAGTATTTATCATAACTATCATCCTTAACAATGTTGGACCCTTTTTGGTGTACACTTATGTATAGAGATTCTAACGGTAGCGTTACTACCATTTATGTGTAAAATTATTCCCAAAAGTGTACCATTTTCCTAATTTTCTGGCATTGAGTTCTGTATTCTTCCAACGGTTTAAATGGTTTGGGTATTTTCATCTGTCGCCGTGGTGTAGTAGGTAGTGTGTTGGCTTACTATTCGTAAAGCCCGGGTTCGTAACCCAGGTCAGACATCAAAAATGAAATATAAAAAAAAAAATATTTCTTCGGCGACTTCCTCTCAGCAGATTTCTGGCAAAAACTCTGAGAGTAAAATAAACTGCCATGAAAAAGTTTCTCAAAAATTCTGTCGTTCGGAGTCGACGTTAAACTGTAGGTCCCGCCACTCACGTATAAAATTAACGCACACAACATGAGTGGTGTGAGAAGCTAGGCCGTAATCCTGACTGAAGGGTTGTAATGGCCAATTATGTATGTATGTATGTATTTTCATCTGAATCAAAGAAAAGCAGACTGATTATGGAAAGAAAATGTCTGAAAATGTTATTTTAATAACATATTTAGCCCAATAGAATGAAAAAGGTCGTATTTTTGTTTCAATATATGGATAGACACAGGAAAAAAAGGAATATGTATATAAAGTATACATATGTATAAACAGATGTTAGTATATATGCTTTTGATTTCGATTTTTACTATACTGCGCAATACTTACTCTCTTATACAAAGGCACTGTTAAGCTTATGGAAAATGTGAGTAAACTTACGTTAAAAATACTATACTATATAGCTCAGTAACTCTTAAATAAAAAATTGTAAAAAGTTTTTTTTTAATTCAAATAATTAGTTATTATGTACGCGTATTGTATATCTATTAGTCTCCTAAAATAACACAAAGCGTTAATTAAAATAACCTGCTAATGAAAATACATATATTTCTTCAGCGAGTTCTTCTCAGTAGATTTCGGGCATAAACTCAGAGAGTGATTAAAATTGCCATGACATGTTTTTAAAAAATCTATCAGAGTGGAGTTTAGACTGTCGGCCCCGCCACTCAAGGGTACAGTTAACACACACAATATGAGTGGTGTGAGAAGGGAGGTTGTAATCCGGACTGAAGGGTCGTAATGTCCTATTATGTATGTATGTAAGTATGAACTTGTTTATTAGTGTATTCTTGAACTTTACTATTCCCTTTCTGCTTCATCAACGTCCTTTAGTATATTATAGTTAGCTGATGGTTCCTAATTTATGTAGGCGTATGCAGTGTTTTTAGGGATATTGTAAAGAAACCATTGTTTCACTATATCTGCGGTTTGTTTAAAGTTATCAGCTTGTTGTTGTTCTCGTTCATGAACGTCTACTTGTATGAGACTTTAAAGTAAATTGGTTTTCTAATAAATTAAATCTCTAATAAATTAATAAATTGAACCAAATCCAGTTTGCAAGCTAGAACACGCCACAAATCCATTACATTATTACCACAAATGCTTATTCTATAAGAAGCAGTATCAGTTTTTTCTACTGTATTTATCTTCCCCTGTGGTGACGAAATTATAACATTTACTGTCATCAGTTAAAAAATAGCCTTTACCAGAACTCTGGAAGCTTATTTACAAACGTTATACTCTTTTGTTTTTTTTTATAGAGCCATAAGTATGGATTTTTTATGCTACATAGCCATAATAACCATTTTGTTTTTGTATTTTTACAACATTGTAGCAAAATGTTCTTTTAAAGTTGATTTCAACATCCTTTGCTATGTTGGAAGTGAACACTTTAAGACCTTTTTGAAATGTTTAATAACGAAGGACGAATTTGACTTATTTTGATCTCTGTCTGTTCCTTTTTTTCACAAATTTATAATAATTTTTCGCTCTGCTGGATTTATTTTACAATTTAAAAATGGATGTAAAACCTCTCTTGGATAATATAAAATAACATAAAAACTTGAAATTAAACGAAATCCGCACAAAATTTAAATTTAACTGAAACCTTTAACATCAAAAAAATATATTTTTTGCTACTTTATATCGATATTTTAATGTTACCGACAGCTGCAAACATGTTACTTACTTACTAAAGAGAGACCTACCTAATTTATATAAAAAATATTTAAATTAATAAATTTTTGTAAATGTGTATACGTAGACTTTTTATGTCCAGTGGTTACATACATATGTAACTATTAAATAAATTTTAAAAATTTAAATACACATATTAAGTTTTAATATGCCTTTAAGAAAAAAGCAAAATAAAATGACAAAAACTAAAGAAACAAAAAAAGGGATCGAAATATTTATATTTTTGTGAATTTTCATCCTTATCATGGTAATAATTCTATATTTTTATGTTTATATTCTACTATTTTTTTTATTTTTTTATAATAAATAATAAATGAATAAGAAATAATATATTTTCGACTGTGTATGTAAAAAAGTAAGTACATAGACTTCGTCAATAAAGTCTGCATCCACCTAATGACTTTTTGGTAGCTATATTTTATTATTGTGATATTTATGATACTTTAGGTTAAAAATGAATTAATTTTTTGGTTTATGTTTTTAAGTAATTTTTAGAAAATGATGTAAATAAAAAATCTATGAAGAAGTTTTGTTTTCAATTTAATACTTAATGTGGGTTTTTATATATTTTCTGAAAATACATTAGGCGAATACAGATTTTATTGACGAAGTTTATGTACAGCAATTTTTCTATCACAAATTATTGTATCAATCATGAAGAGTCAAATGACCCATTTTAAGTTTTCTATTTGTGTTTCCTGAAAATAATATTATAGCATCTCCATTTGCATTTACAATTTTTATTAAAAAATAAATATTTATTTATTTTATTTATTTATTTATTTATTGATTAACTTCACTACAACAAGCATTTAATCTTATTTAATACTACTGTTTATACAATGTTATGATTAAGATACGAGTTATATATACATATGTATGTAAATTTCAAAAAAAAAAAAACAAAATTATATTAATTAAATTTAAGTTAGCCTTAAATTGGATTGAATTAAATTGTAAATCTTAAAGAGAAGAAAAGTGTGTTAAAATTGCAGTTTTAAATTGCATTACATTGCTTTTCAATTGAATTTCTGGCAGAATTTGGTTCCATGAACGAATTGCATTAACATAAAAGTGCCTTTCAGACACCTGTTTCTGGAACCTTATGGCGTTTATCCTATATCCCCTGTTAGTTCTGGAAAATTTTAGTCTAGTAAATTGATAATTCGGTTCCCCTTAATAAACAATCTTGTGTAGAAAAATTAGCATACGATATTTTAAGAGGTTTTCCAGTGTCATGTCGTAGATTTTGTAGGCAAAAACCGATATACTACTATATCTAGTGCGTCCAAAAATATATCTTGCAATGTTATTATACGTCACGTTAAGTTTATTCCTGCTGACAGAGTCCAAACCCGCAAAAAGCTCACATCCATATAAGAGGGTTGGAATCAGGTATATCTTCGCCAAGAGCATACGTATATTAACAGGCGTAAAGGACTGAGTCCTGCAAAGATTCCTGAGCATAGCATAAGTCTTCCCACAAATCATATTAACATGGTCAGTCCAGGAGAGTTGACTATTAAAAGTAATACCCAAGTTTTTGGCATATTGTACCAATTCTATGGGCGAGTCCCCAACGACTAATGGTGGCAGTAAGTTCGGCAAAACGCCAATTTTTCCAATTATGATAGCTTTAGACTTATTAGCGTTCAAGCAAAGACCATTCGCAGTGGCCCATTTAAATATACTGTCAAGGTCCTGGTTAATTCTCAATATACAATTGTCGATGTCAGTTCTAAAACAGCTAACGTAGAGTTGGACATCATCGGCATTCATTTGAATTCCACAGTGAGTTACACGAGAAGGTAGGTCATTAGAATACATTATATAAAGCAGTGGTCCGAGAATTGAACGCTGAGGTACTCCTCTCCGGACCAGGCTGCTAAATGATTTTGCATCACCAAAGTGCACTGTCTGACTTCTCTTATACAGGTATATACGTAAAAGTTTTACTGCTGATGTTGAAAATTTAAAGGTTTCCATCAACTTGTGACAAAGAATGTCATGATCAACAGTATCAAAAGCCTTTGAGTAATCTAGAAGTAGAATAGACACCATGTTCTGATCCATTTTTGACCTCAACTCCTCTACAACATCCACTAATGCCGTAACGCAGCTGTGTTTGGGTCTGAAACCAGACAGTCTGTTAGTCCGTAAAGAATTTTTGTACAAATGTTTGCTAATTTGCCCATGACCCAAACGTTTGAAAACCTTAGACAAGTAAGGTAGAATCGCAATTGGTCTGTACTTTCCATCAGGTTTGGGTAAGGGGATAATTTTCGCGTGCTTCCACATTGAAGGAAGTACTGATGTCGTCAGAATAGGATTAAATAAATGTGTTATATACACAATAATGTAGTCCAGTATAATTTTCAGGAACCTCGGGTGCATTTCATCGTAGCCAATTGAATTTGATTTGATGCCCCTAAACGCTATATACACGTCCCCAAGGTTGACGTTCGAAAATTGAAAGCCATTGCCATTCAGATCAAAAGAAACACTTGGATCCGTAAGGTTATAGTTATAGTAACTGATATTTGATTTAGGTATAGGGATATTCGAGAATTCAAAATTCAATTTGTCTATATCTATATCATGACTAGTATTATTATCCAAAACACCCATATTTTTAATTTCCCTCCTTTTACACCGGGACGACATAGCGGATTTAAATATTTGTCATACAAACTCTGCATATTGCCATGTAAAAAATTCACCTGATCGTCAACATTTGGCATATAGAAAACCCGGTTCCAGGGTATGCTCATTAATTCATTCTCTAATGATGGAACGTCAATATTTCTAAAATCCCGGAAAGTTATTTTCTTCTCCTTCGAAGATATTTTGAAGTCATAAGACAGGAAAATAAGATCATGTCTGGAGAAAGCCGGTGCAGAAAGTTGGTCATATAGTAACACACTAGAACAATTGTCAACAAAGAAAAGATCAAATAGCGTAGCAGAAGATGACGTAAAGTGGGTGGGCATAACCTCATTTACTAACCCCAAATCTATGGCACTTAGGTCAAACATAAATCTCCTGTCCACTAAAACATTTGCATTAAAGTCGCCGTTTATTATGATGTCAGTGTAACCGAGGCAAACATTAGTCAATTCGTCGATCAGTGGTCCAATGTCGATAGTCCTATTAGGTCTGTACACAGTACATAGTAAAATCTTTCTGCCACAGTTAATTATCTCCAAAAACAGGTATTCAATATTTGGAGTATGGGTATTATTCTCCGAACTTCTACCAACCAGTTTACATTGAATGTGGGATTTTACATAAATTGCCGCACCACCAACGTGGGAAAGTCGGTCAGAGCGGTAAAGGCAATATCCATTCAGTCCATGTATGCTGTCGGGCGAACTATAATTAAACCAAGTTTCCGAAATACAAAGAACGTCCATTTTCGAGTTCTCAAATGTGTAGCGGAATTCGTCGATTTGATTATTGAGGCTCTGCGCATTCAAATGGCATATATTAAGACCTGTTGTCTGTCGGCAAAGAATTCATAGAAGATGCAGAGATTATCATGGGAACCAACTTCCTCCCGATCAAGCTGAGAAGTCAAATTTAACGTCAAAAAATGAAAAAGCAATGTAAGCAATGTACTTGCAAGCAGTAAACAGATAAATACACACACTAACAAACAATTCAAGGCAAATTAAAAGAATACAATTAAATTTAACAATAATACAAATAAACGTTGAAATAAAAATGTCAATAATTAAGCTAACAACAAATAAAATTAATGTCAGGATAAAAACATAAATAATATAATTTAAAACATAAAGAAAACTTACAAAATTTAAAATTAAAGTATATTTACAATGGTATTTATTATATGCGTTCTTGTGCATTATATCCATCACGAAAAAGATTTAAGTCGTCTATGTCCTTCACATATATTGGCTCCGCATGTTCTTGGCGCCTAATGTAAACCAATCCACGGCTGGTAAAGGCTCCAAGTATTAGCTTTTTTTTCTTCAAGCTGTAGGCCCGTTGGAAAATATGATAATTTTCTGAGGTTAAATTCTCGTTGACGTAGAACGGTACCGAGCTATCAAAACCAAGCTTGTTTAATCGCAAAACATCCTTACGCATCTTTATATAGGATGAAATGGACCTAAGGACTACGTTTCGATCATACGGCGATTTGAATTTTATGATTATTGGTGGGTCAACCTTAGATTGTTTATTAGCAGAAATTCTGCCCGGACGTATGGCAATAGTCTCACATATTTTTGAATAAAGAGTAGTAAGATCTTCATTATGTTTTTCCGGAACACCAATAACACGTAGTTCATTAGCAACAACTGCATTGTCATGTTTCCTGTTTATGTATTAAGATTCACTCATCTCTTGTAAATTTTAATACCGAGCAATATACGTAATTTGCCCAAACAACAGCAAGGGTTCCTTTGAACACTGCAAAGATTCTTGATTTGAGTTTCTTGTGATTCAAAATTGCTTTATTGGACATTTTTGACATTTAACAATCCATATAAATCTTTTCTCAACAACAGGTTTTGTTTAGTTTTAAACACTGGCTAGCATCTGATGTCAGCACCAAATACACCACAAATGAAAGAGAAGCTTAAACTCCGCTTGGGGAATTTGTCGTTCTCTAATTACTGGAACCATTCACAGAATGCGGAAGAAGCGTAACTGTAGATTATTTCTTTACGAGCGCATCACTAACTTCAAAATTAATATACACATAATTCACTATTGACGGAAAGAACCGCTGGAACTGAAGATAACTTCCAAAATTCACCAAGTATACGAAAGATGGTATGCCGCCCTTTTCCACAAAACATAAAAACGAATCATTGTTCACTTATAATTTTGTACACTTACAAAAGTAAGCCAAAGAAAAAAGTTCTACTAAACTCAAAGCATAAACATATGTACAAGCATTGAGAGACAGGGCAATCGTACATCTGAATCGATTAGATTTTACAATAATACCACATAGGGATGTAGACATGACAGCTTTGATAGGAATAGGAATACATAAGGTATCGATAGGTTTAGAGTTAAAAATTCCTGTTTTTAAATAAACTGCTTCGTTGGCAAGTGGTAACTTCACGGTAACTGTTTGGTCAACCTCATTTTCGAAGAAGTAGATAGGGATAAATCCGCCAGCCCATAAACCGCACCAAATAGCCACTCATTGTGGATGTATCCGCTTTTCAATAATTTATCGGGCATTATTATTTGCCCAAATTCGGCAAGTCTGCTTGTAAACAAATCCGTACACAAAAGTGTACCTAGTCGCTAAAGATGATTTTCTTTGTAACGTCACCATTCACTTAAAATGATGATCTTTTTGCTGCTCTTACATGTACTACTATTATTGGGATACAATGTAAGGCACATATGCAGTACATATCGAATGAAAAGTGATATATTATTTACACTAACAATTGAAATTGAAATACCTAGTCACCTTGGGCAAAAACGGAAACTCCGTAAACACTGACAATTTATTTTCGTTTTTTGCATGCATAGCCATTGATTATATTTTAATCATACATTCAACCTAAAGTATGTTTACTCTAGATATGCATTTAAAAAATTTGTTGTTTTTGATGCTTTTTTGTTGTCCTCTACACGCCGTCTACCTGACCTACCATTACATATTCTGCGTTTTGTCTAAATATTTCTTATCGTGACCTACTTAATTTTGCCAATGGCTTAAAACAATAGCAATTAAAATAAATCAACATTCATGTTTTTGTTTTTATTTATATTTAAATTAATTTTTATTTTTTATTATGTTTATCTGTGTATAATTTTTATGTTTCATTACTTACTACAGGCTTTAATTTTCTTTTGCTACCAAGGGAATTATTTCTGTTTTTTGCTGCTGGTGCTTAAAACAACGCATTTGCCGTCAAATAAAACTCATTCCATTTCTTATATTTTCTATCAGTATTAATTTACTTGTACACGACACAATGATTAGAAAAATATTTTCAAACTCTTGTGATGTTATTATTATTGTAGAAACCCTTGTATAAAACATGGACACTGATTTTGCGGCTGCCTCGATCGTCGCAGTCGATGGCGCAATCCTAATGGAAAAGAGACGCGAAAATAAGAGAAACACATACGAATGTATTAGGAAACGTAATAATATTCAATCAACAACTATAAGCTCTGTTTATAACAGTGGTTACCATTTCATAGCACAATTATGCCGAGATAATTCACTCGTATTGTTATGCTCTTTTATTTAGTTTTCGATCAGACTGCGACAAGCACACATGTCAGTAAATAATTGAGATCATATGGAAAGAAAACAACTTTTTAAAATTACAAATTAAAATTAAAAAGGTTAGTTATTAGTAAGAGAGGAAATTTATGAACCAAAATTAGATCCAGGCAAAAATCTAAAAAACATTCCCCAATTAGTCAGAGATGTATAACTTTATGTATGTTTATGAAATGAAAATCAAAATAGGCTATATTACTAATTCTTTTCTATGACTGAAACTCACATACATAATTGGTCATTACAACCGTTCAGTCAGTATTATGGCCTAGTTTCTCACATCACTTATGTTGTGTGTGTTAATTTTATACATGAGTGGCGGGACCTAACGTTTAAAGTCGACTCCGAACGACAGATTTTTTGAGAAACTCTTCATGGCAATTTTATATATTCTCAGAGAGTTTTTGCCAGAAATCTGCTGAGAGGCAGTCGCCGAAGAAATATTTTTTTCATATTTTCGTTTTGATGTCTGACCTGGGATTTGAACCGTGGTCTTACGTCTAATAAGCCGACACGCTACCTAATAGAATACGGCGACTCTACAGAAGTTCGTTTCACTATTTTCCGCATTAATACGCTTCCATTTGCAGCGATCTCGTCCACAATAACGTTAGAGCGACCTGTACTAGTTTTGGCAGACATTATACTATCCAGATACGTAAAATGACCATCTTTTCTGATACCAGGTTTGTGTTTATTCTCAACGACGCGCATACAATAAAAGCCCATAAAAAATTTCTGAGTGGTGGGACATATAGTTTAAAGTCGACTCCGAACGACAGATTTTTGAGAAACTTTTCATGTCAGTTTTATTTAATCTCAGAGTTTTTGCCAGAAATCTGCTGAGAGAAAGTCGCCGAAGAAATACTTTCTGTATTTTGTTTTAATGTCTAGCCTGGGGCTCTAACCCTGGTTTTACGTATAATAAGCCAACACACTATCTACTAAACTATGTCGACTCCATGACTGAAACTCTTAACTTATTTTTTCTCTCTTACTCACTAATACACAGCCAAAAAATTTTTGGTAACCCCTGTTTTACTTTCATACAACGTTCCGTTGTTTTATTTTAATCCTTTATTATCGTTTTTCACCAAGTGTTTATCAAGAGGTAGGAATATGGCATAGTTCGACTATTCCATTCTTCCCTCTTTCATATAATGATGACCTGTGCATCTCCATTTTTTCTTAATTTGTCACTCTACACAGTTTCGAATTGAAGCAGAAAATTACTGTTATTAATAAACCTTTTCGTTCTCTTTTGAAAGCCGAAACTTGTATTCCATTGTGTGGTGAATGTTGAACTGCGACAAAAAGTTTGTCACTTAAGACTACATTAGACCGGCTCAAACGCTAACCTAGCCAGTTTTAACGCTTGAAAAGTATTATGGCTACACAATATTTTTCCTAAACCATGACATTGTTGTTAGCAATTTTAATATTTAATATTTTATTTAATATATAATATAATATATTAATATATAATATATTTAATATTTTATTTAATTACATTGGCTATTTAATACTAATACGTGGAATAATATTTTTTTAATATTTATCAGAATCACGTTATCATATTCTTAATAAATACATTTACATTTAAATTATTTTATTTAAAAAAAATTTAAATACGACGGCTGTACCAAAATTAGCCAATCCTTAACATATTCGACTGCTAACTCTTTTTCCTGTTTATAATTGAAACTGTCTGTGTTATATATACATACATATATACAATATTTGCATATATAAAATATTTAAAAAAAATCCATTCTTCTGGGATATGCTGAAATTAATAATTAATTAATAGTAACGGGTAAACGGTCATTGTTAAATATTATTTTAACACATCAAAACCATTTATTATCGAATCAGGCCCATATGGCCGAGATAACTATCAGTTGGATTTTATGTACTTCAATTAGTTAAATCATAACAGGAGCAGCGGAATATTTTTCGCGTGCATTTTTTGAATTGCTTGTAGTATTTTTCAATACAAAATATAATGCATTTGACCAAGCAATATGAAAAAATTTTGGCATTACAATATGGTCCTCTCATTACGATCGGACAATGGTGAGTTTTTAAAAAATATTTAAAAAAAATTTAAAAATAAAATATTTTTTGTTGTCTTTTTAAAAATTCTACAGAAGAGCTTAAAGATCTCTTTTATAGTGCCTTGCAACATATAAGCAAACCACGATCGGAAACAACGCTATCGATGAGGAATGAAGTATTACCGCCATTGAATGTAATACTAAACTTAACGTATGAATACTATGTCTACCAGGGAACTCTATTACAGTTTTTTAATTTATGTAAAGCCGATGTCATATGGATAAAATACCCTACAACCTTAACAATAGTACCCAACTAAGTATATTCGGAAAATGGTAATTACTTTAACGAGAATCTATTTGTAATCATTTTATTTTATTGCTTCAACAGTATGAGTATTTTGAACATTTTTTATCCTTGAATAACATTCCACTAATGGCTCAAGTTGTTGACTTTACAACGCCAAATGGTTCCATCCATCAAAATATCGATCGAGCCTCAATCTCGAAATAGACGGCCAATAACAGATTTCGAATATCTCAGTGCCACATTTGAGGATGGCGCAAATGGTGGCAGTGCAATTAGTAGCATGAGGAAATGTTAGGTTAGAGGACGTGTACGTGTCAATTAAAACAATTACAGTACCCGGAGGTCGAATTGACCCATTGTACAACGTCCTAGTTTCTCACACCACTTATGTTGTGTGTGTTAATTGTATACATGATTGATGGGACCTACAGTTTAAAGTCGATTCCGAACGACAGATTTTTGAGAAACTTTTTCATGGCAATTTTATTTACTCTCAGAGTTTTTGCAAGAAATCTGCTGAGAGGAAGTCGCCGAAGAAATCCTTTTTGTATTTTGTCTCGATGTCTGGCCTGGGGCTCACACCCTGGCTTTACGTCTAATAAGTCAATCTACTAGACTACGGCGACTTCATCAGGAAATGTTTGTTGTTATTAAAACTAATTTTGATTTCTTTCTGCCTATCAATGTAAAACGTTTACAAAATTAAAATGAATTTTTTTATTTATGACGTCTTTTTGTTTTAAAATTTATTTTTCAAGAGAAAAGCTTTCTATTATTTGAAGCCGCGGTAGTCAATAGGTAGTGTGTGGGTTCAAATCCTATCACATACTTTATCTCAGCAGTATTTTGACAAAAATTCAGAGGGTAAATAAAATTGTCGCTCTCTAAAATCTGTCGTTTGAAGTCGACTATAAACTGTAGGTTCAGTCACCCATGGATAAAATTTCCACATACGACATGGGTGGTATGAGAAGCTAGGTTGTAATCTTGACTGAAGGGTTTAATAACCAATTAATTTGGTATTTGATTATTTTTATTTTGAAAAGTAATCGACGAAGAATGGCTAAGGATTTAATTGAAAGCCACCATCTATTCCCGTTGACGGCGAATTATTTTGTTGGTGAACAATTCGTCTCAAAATAAGCCTGTGAACGACGAATGTTGGCATGAGAAGATAGCAAATTATCAAACGAAATGGTGCATATTTCATCTGAACGGAACAATTTCAGTTGGGCTGCATAAAGCCTTTAACTTCAAGCAAAAATTTATGTTGATAGCTTAAAAAAAAGGTCTGAACGCATTACACGTTAGAAAACGCTCTAACATTTATTTTGTGTGTCGTTTTCTTTTTGTTTTCTGATTAATTTAAATCTCCATTAAATCATACTCATACAAAATCCAAGCAATCATGAGAAAAATTATAGAATTGTAGTATCTTCCGTAGAGGCTCAATGAACCATTTTTCTTCACATTATCGTCATTATTGTCATTGTTATCGTTGTCGTCATCATTGTCGTCGTCGCCGCTGTCTTCAAATGTGGCCTCGAATTTCTCAAAACTTTGAGCGGAAAGGCCTTCTTCTTGGTATTTGTAATGATCGATATTTTGATAGATTGGCCCAGTCGGAGCATCGTACTTCTGAACAAAAGACTGCAATGGTGCTTTATTATACGACAATATTTGTTGTAATAGCTCTGCCTAGAAATAATAATTTATTTAATAATTTTAAATTTCTCCAAGCAACCAATACTTGCATGTTCTGGAACAATTTTATTAAAACCTGGAAACTCCAACCATATAACATCGGTATTACAGTCTCCTAATAATGGCGTGAGTTTACCCTGATAGACATAATATTCAAGTTCAGGATTAATCAAATTATTAAGTGAAGGCATGTACTCATAGGTTAAATTTATATCATATTTTGTATAAGGCTCTCGAACGTATTGCAAGCAATCGTACATCTTATTTGCAGAGTAATCTATATAGGCTTCATTCACCCGCTCAGGATCTACCTACATTCAAGAAAAACAATAGTTGTGTTAAAAATAAACACTTATTGTGTAAAATTATCTTCTACCAATTTATAGCGAAATGACCACACAGTTATGCCAAAATTTTTCTTCACAGCTTTTTCGTACAGGCCATAATTTTGTTTTGCAAAAACAACGTGCAATTCAAACGGTAACGTTCCGTTACTAGTGTAACGGTCATCCAACCTGTTAAAGTACATAAATTCCAACTGATATTTGTCCTTGCCATAGGGGCCTTCGCTAATTGTCGGTTTTTCTCCATTGTACCAGAATCTAAAGAAAACAGTTGCTCCATTATTATCCAAAGTAATCGATTTTGGATAAATTCCCGTCTTCCGTCTGAATACATTGCTTATATTTCTCTGTAAAATTTCGTAGTTATCTTCATTAATCGTATATAGATATTTTGAACCACATTGGAACTCGGTTGCATAAGCTGGAAATTGGAAATTAAAAATGCCATTAAAATTGAAATATATTTGCATGGGACCGCTTTTAAAAGATGACTCCTATTCAAGCATTTTGTTGTATTTCTAAAATAAAAATATTAGACGTGGTAGGATTCTTCTCAATTTTTCAAAGTGATTGTACGCAACAAATAACGCCATCTAGTGAACTACATAGTTGCTAAATGCATGACTAAACTGAAAAACCTTGTCAGAAGTCTACGTTCAGTAGAAATGTAAAATACATTCGTATATAGACTAGAAGTATAGACTGGTCTGTGTCAAAGTTCAATATAATCGTCATTAACCCGTGCCTACTTAATTTCATCGTATTCTTCTGGCGAGCTTTATGCAATCAAATCTGTTTCAATGGTACATAAGGGTAGCCCTAATGTAATACAGCCAGGGAGGCTGTGAATCGCCTTGAAGTTCATCCCCGTCCATCAATGTCGGGGACTTCTAAGACAAATGTAGGGCAATTCAAAGATAACTCTTATTTAGGATTCAGGATATCATTGAAAATTGCTTTGCTAATGAACTGGCCAGTGCTGGTAAGTATTTTGTTTGGAAATTCATTTTCGTTGGAAACATAAGGGTGGGTAGGTAGACAACTGATTGGCCATTCATTGTACTATTGCTACTCTCACAAGTCCAGTACCCTTTACGAAAGCATGCCGTAAAACTTGGCATTCCCTAGAATAGTTAATTTGCCGCCGCACACAATTATTAAGTTTGGATTAAAAGCCAGTGTTTACTGTATGTTTGGCTTAATTGGCTTAAAGAAAGCAACATTTAAAAATATTTCGAAAGTTTAATAGCTTTTAACGTATATTATATATATATATAAATATATATATATATATATTTAACGTATATATATTGTGTTCTGCTATTGTTTTCTAATTATTAAATAAATACTGAAAAATATCTTACCATGCCTTGTTATGACGAATAACAATAAAAATTTTAAATGTTTCAACATATGTACTCCAATCGACTTTAAACCTTTTGAAGTTCACTGTATTTTAATAATAAAATTATCTTTCATGGCAAAGTTTGAAACAAGCGAAATAAATATTTCAAATTAGAGTAATATACATACGTAGTATAGCGCTAAAGAGTAGTTGGATTTTAAATTACTTAACAACTCTAAAATTGTGAATATAATTGGAACAATTCAAATGTAATTAATATAACATCGGCAACATATAATATACTTAAAAATAATCTCTATTTCGCAATATCAATTGTAGTGACTGATAAAACGAGTCACTTACCTTTATCCTCAAGGGGAAAGTCTCCATTTTAAAAATTGTTTTTAACGATTTTATGTTAAATTGTAAAAAAGTCTTCATAGATATTTTAAAAGTATTAAAATTAAAAAATAAATGAATAGTTTTTTATATGCAATAAACGCTTGCATATGCCCTTGACAATAAATATATAATAGTCCATGGATATTAGATTTATTAAGTAAGCAAGACTTTTGCATAATGTTCGAAAATTAAATGGTGCGCTTGAATAAAAAATTTTTATAGCTATTTTATTAACTCTCAGCGTTTTTATCAGAAGACTGCTGAGTTGAGTTGCCGAATGAAATATTTTTTCATATTTCGTTACGTTCGCGATGTCTAAACCAAGGCTTGAACCACGGACTCCCGACTAATAAGCCAACCCACTACCTGCTAGACTATGACGAATTGAATTGATTTCATGTCATAAGAAACACTTCATATTCTCTTCTTGTACTTCTAATCCACGCAAAACGTGAGTGGTCAGGTTCACAGTTTTAACGTCTGTTTAGGAAATTCTTGTATGTGAATTTTTCTAGTAGAGTCTTATCCAATTCCATTTGAATTTTTTTATTCGTTTGTTATATTCGTAATCTAATAGATGCAGAATACCCAGTAGATAAATGTTGGATTGCGTTAACTTCTAATTGTTGCAAACGTAAAGAAACACGCTCGTGGCTTTATAGAGCTACTTTCATAAAATTTTCTGAAATATGTCCTAGTATGTATGCCCACCAAAGAAGAAATAAGACACGCTTATGGTCGATTCTCTTTATCGTGAATAGCTATACCTATTATTAATTGTCCTGTCAACTGAATGGTAAGAAAATTTTTAGTTCGTTGTATTATTAAATATATTTTCAAAATCTTCACATTTTTGTAATGTATTGTATAAAAGTTCGTTACGATTCATTACGATTTCCTTTGTCTTATTTCTAATAGCTCTTTATACCGTTTATCTGAGCCATCTTCATGTTTTGATGTATAATTATTATTCTGATTATCCTTTTTCGAATGATCCTATCGCGAACACGCTTAACCAAACGTGAAGCAGCCAAAACTTTGCTCACTTTAATTATTTGTTAACCGGTTTTGCCGTAAATATTCCTCATGTTGAAGAAATTGTATTTTTTGTGAAATTTAAAGGAAATCAAAAAAAACATTTCATTTATTTTGACATCATAAAATAGGCATTAACCCTGACATTGCTCCTGCTGATAACTGTTACCATAACTGCTAGTTTATGAGAATTTTGGCAATCAGCGTCACGTTGGCTTATTTTTTTACAGTTGTGTACCGAGAATAATTGTGTAATCAGGATAGTTTTGGTTATTTTGTTTATTCCAATTCAATTGCTCAAGTTCAAGAACTTGTATAAAAAAATGAAAATATTATTTTTTCATTATAAGAGAACTAAAGAAGTTACGAATATTTTCTAATATTGAAAGTAAAGTCTGGGATGATGGAGACAAAATCCCACAGTACTACCCGTTACAAGATGTAGTCAGCTGCTCAAGGTGAAATTAAAAAATTGCCTTGGCACTAATGTATAAAATAACACTCACAATAGTGCAATATTATTTACAGACAAATTGCAGTCAGAACTTCTGAGTTGCTGCAAAATAAATTGAATCCTCACCAAAATTCCAAAGTCTGTTCATATTGCAATTACCATAAGAAGAAATTATTGCTCGACAGTTTATTTAAGTAACAGAATTATACGAAACAGTAATGATGTAAAATATTTACTTGAAAGCAGCACATCAAAATGTAAGGTAAACAACTTAATATACAAACAAGAGAAATAATACTTAAACCGACATGGGAACACGGTAAAAAACTTTGGACAACTACAAGTAATAGTAACGTTGAGATAATACAGAAATACCAGACAAAACAATGCTAACAAATGTGCCATGGTTTATCCGTAAACTTACACAAAGACCTTCGAATTACAATGGTTAAAGGTGAGATTAATAACTTCAAATACAGTAAAAGACTAAGTAATAGTTGTTATAACTTGACAATAAGCCTATTAGATGACAAATTAAACATTTCTTCGGAAAGCAGTAAAATTTTAAATTTATTAATTTAGTTGCATTTAGTTCTCACAATTATATATGTAACCTACTTGTATTTACTTTTTGTTTTTGAGTTTAATAGGAACATTATTGAAAAATTATAACATTTTCATATGATTTTTATTAAAATAGGTTATATATAACTACATATTGTTACGAAAATGAAAATGGTGTTATTAAAATGATAAACAAGCTACAAAAACAAAACAATGGACTTGTTTACATGATCAACGAATAAACAAAAATATAGCAACAACATCAGTATAAAAAGGCGATAAACAAAGTAAACAAACAGGTAACAACAACACTGCAAGGACAAACGTAAACAAAATATATAAACAACAATAACGAAAACAACATGTTTAAATTTATAGAGATTTCCCGAAGGCAAAATCAATCTTTCAAGAGCATTCATCATCAGACTATTTACCCAGCGATATAAAAGGCAAGACAAAACAAGTAACGGGATCAGAAAGAATTCAGTCAGTCTCGTGTAGAGACGCGTTGCGCGTGAAGAGAATAATGGTGGTTTGAAGAACATCGTTGTAAAGATCTAACGAACAATTGTTAGTGTGTACGTGGAAGAGTATGAGAAAAATAACAAATAAAGCAAATTGTTGTTGTTTAAATCAAGTTGCCAAAGGTGGCACACGGAATTGAGCGAACAATAAACAATTGATTTAAAACTAAACACAAATTTATTTTTATTTCATTTGCAATCTACGAACTCATATTTTAAATGTTTTTAAAAGGGTAAAAACGTAACAATATGTATTTATGTAAAAAATATTATGCCTTTGTTTATATCTGGCAATACGTCTGAAAAAGAAAACAATCGGGGTGTTACAAATCTAAGTATTGCAACAAATTTGTTTGGTAAGCTTATCACCGATCATATGTGTCCACTGTCTCAAACAATTGTGCGTACACCAATCAGGTGAAAACTATTTTATTTAAAAAACTAATTAACAGATTTGAGTAAAGTAAAATTGTTCTAATTACGTTCAAAACTTATGTGGTTTCAGTTATTTCTATAATAATATTATTATATTAATAATATTATTTATTTTATTATTTATATTATATTAATAATATTATTTCTATAATTATATTAGAACTTAATTTGAATAAATGATGATTAAAAAGAACTGAAAAAGCGGACGAAATCTACAATTAAATTTGGTCCCCAATTTCGCTGAGTTAGGAATTCAGGTCAAAAAAATTAATTTAATTTATAATGCTAGACTTGCAAGAAACAATACACGTACATGGCACTCTTACATCAGATTCTGACTAAATATGTAGGCTGTATACACCGTGTGTACAATTGATTCGGTGCTATTCTTTAAACTCATTACAAACTGACGTTTTGCTTTGCTTAATATTTATGTTTTCATTTTATACTTAACTAGCTGTACCCTGCGTGTGTTGCTGCGCCACCAACTAAAATAAATTTTAAGGTAAGACATTACACAAATGTCCAATTAATTTTGAATCATTTTATTAATTTTGTTTCCCGTTGTCCTGATGATTCAGATGAATGGGCCGGAGTAGTACGCATTCTATCAGTTTCTAATCTCACTTCTTGTTGTTCAAGTGGTTCAAGCGAACGGGTCTCAGCAATATACTCGAAGATTTCTCTTTTCTTCCGTGCTTGAAGTGTAGGTCGACCAATTGCTTGTCATTCATTTTGAATAATTTTCAGTGATGCCGTCCATTGGAAATTAACCGCACCAACCTCCGTCGACTCATTCACAACAACTTTGTTAAAGAATGCACAGTTTACTATTTAATTCATTTAGAGTAATTTTCAGTGGCACCACCTGTCGGAAATTAGTCATACCAACTTAGAAACCTTCGTCGACTCATGAGCAACAACTTTGCTAAAGATCATGTCATGATCAAGTGCACAGTTTATGATTTAATTCATTTTAAGTAATTTTCATTGGCGCCTCATATCGGATATTGGCCATACCAACTTAGAAACCTTCTCCGGCTCATGCGCAACACCTTTGCTAAAGATCATAACATGATCAAATGCATAGTTTACGATTCCATAAGGTACATACAAACAAACTTTCATTTTTCTATATATAGCCTACGGGATGTGACACGCCCACTATAGCCAATCCGCCCATTTTGTTTATATATACGTCAAAGTCGTCCATGCAAAATTTGGGGACTCTAGCTGTTGCAGTTTATGAGATATGCGACATTAAATACTTATTGGGTATGTGGGCGTTATACCTCACCTACTTGAAATTTGAAAATTAAAAGTAGCCTATAGTTCCTTCGAGATATACAGGAATGTACTGTTAAAATTTCAAGACAATCGGTTCAGCCGTTTAGCCGTCTATAGACTTCAAACAAACCCACAAACAAATAAACACACATTCATTTTGTATATAAGATGGATGTATTTCAATTACTGTCGTGTATAAAATATTACATAGAGCTAGCTGACTGGTGACGTATACGTAATATTTTGTTAGACAATAACACTCATACTTTTTTATTTATTTTATTTTATTTGCCTATTTCAACATAACTCCCTCCAGACATACACGAAGATACTATAAAAACTTCAAGCAAATCGGTCCAGCCGTTTAGCCGTCTATAGACTTCAAACAAATAAACACGCATTAATTTCTTTATATATATATATAAGAAGATTTGCAAATCCTTTGCAAGAAATTTCATAGGCAAATGATTGAAAAACACAGTCGAATTTTTACACATAAAATTTTTATTATTTATATAGGCGCTTGTACACTGTTTTTAAAGTATTTCATTATTGTTTAAATCAAACGTTAGGTACACTACCAGCATTTTACTAATTACGGACTATTTTTATATCTCGTCGAAAATATCACAAAGTTGGTGTTAAGCCTCTCGACAAACAATTCTTAATAATACATTTTTTTAATAATACATATATTTGAGAAATATAAATACCTTCTTAAATAAACTCTTTGATGTGAAATAAATACAAAGTTATGTGATTAATACCTGGAAATTTGACAACTTCAAACCATCATATCACCTTCTCGTGATTTTAAATTCATTCATGCACATTCATAGTTGTGAGGGGTATCTTATGTGAAATTATGCATGAATACACCTGAAATTATCTGCTTTATTGCCAGCTATAAAGAAAATTTATGTTCCGTACTAAATTAGTGACATACATATAGAGTACAACATGCTTCTTTTAAGTGTAAAGCACACAGTAAATTGGTACCATTAGTGTCGTTTCCATTTCTTTCATATACAATGGACAGCAAAAGTCTTAGTATTCCAATATATTTTAACAAAAAAAATTCCCACAGGCTTAATACTCTTGCACAAAGTCCCGATATGACTTTAAGAGAGTATTTAGGAGATCATTTGAAAGAACGGTTACGTAATCACCAAACCACACACCACACACACTTCTTTATCGACAAATTGTGTTCAGCGACGAAGCTCATTTTTGACTCAATGGATACGTAAATAAGCAGAATTGTCAGAAGCATTGCAAAAGCTACCAATGCATCCAGAAAAAGTCACAGTTTGGTGCGGTTTATGGGCCGGTGGCATCATTGGACCGTACTTCTTCAAAGATACTGCGAATCGTAACGTAACTGTGAATGGTGAGCGGTACCGTGAGATGATATCCAACATTTTTTGCCCAAAATGCAAGAGCTTGACTTGCATGACTTGTGGTTTTAACCAGATGGTGCCACATGCCACACAGCACGCGTAACAATTGACTTATTGAGACCAGAGTTCGGTGAACATTTTATTTCACGTTCGGGACCGGTCAATTAGCCGCCCAGATCGTGCAATTTAACGCCTTTCGACTATTTTTTGTGGGGCTATGTTAGAGCTCATGTCTATACAGACAAGCCCGCTTCAATTGACGCATTGGAAGACAACATTGAAGCATATATTCGTGAGATACCGGCCGAAATGTTGGAAAGAGTATGCCAAAATTGGACTAAACGGATGGACCATTTGAGGCTCAATCGCGGTCAACATTTGCATGAAATAATCTTCAAACATTCAATTATATGAACCGTACTATCGATTCAAATAAAGATTTCATGCATTTTTCTGAATTTTATGTTTTTTTTTTAATTTTCCTATAGCTCTTAAAAAGTCACCCATTAGTATCAGTCAAAATCCAATGGAAACAATCTGTTTCTATATGATTATTTTAGAAGATATGCGTTACAGATTTATGATTAAAAATAATGTTTGTTTTAGTAATTCCAATCATGATTAAATAAAATGAACCCGAGGGTTAATAATTTAGCATTCTGAAATGAATACAACCATATGCTAAAGCAAATGACAAAACTTATTGGGAAATAAAACTAAATTTTTGGTCAAATGAAAAATATTGGTTATGGTGGAAAGAGAAAAAAATATTGCCCAAAGCTTTTGTACGCCAAGATCTACGATACATCGTAATTTAAACGAACGATTCAATCGTAAAATTGTATCTAATTAGTCGAAGATGCTGGTGTTACATTGTAATGACGAAAACATCAATTTGACCTGATCCTTAACATAAAATATAACGAAGCACCACTCCTATGTACAAAATTCAAATCGCATGTTCATCTGAATGGCTTAGAGGATATATAAAATTGGGGAATTCAGAAAATACTTATGCAATCCATGAGAATCAAATGCACCTATTTCGTGGTAGAATTAAAAGACCTAAGTTTTTTTGAAGATGACGCCGATATTGCAGGGAATGTAAACGACCTTCGTTACAGTAGCATGATTATGAAGTTATTGTGGCTTTGACTGGACGGCAAGGATCTGGAATAGAGATCGATACCACTTCCCACACCATGTGAACTGCAATGGAAGTACTGATCTTCTTCTAGAATTAATTATGCAAGAAATTATGGTATCAATTCATGAAATTTTTTCTCTGAGGTTTTGTGAAATCTCATTCGTATGCGGATAAGTAAGAAACAATTCCTGAGCTTAAATCCGAGAAACAACAAAAAGTCATGGGGATTTTCATGAAAAGAGTAACAACCTGTCATCAGAGGTGTAGTGTCCACTTGACTGCTATTTATTTTCATAACCGGAACATCTCTTCAAGCTAAAAAAAACAAAACAAACATATCTATTTGAAGTAACACGTGTTTTCATTTTAAAACGAAAAAGTCTATTTTTAGTGATGTACCCTGTATAGACAGAAGAAAAATTGTAGATATGTACCTCAACTAAGGATAATGCAAGGATTGCACGAGAATTCTAAAAATAGTTGTATGCCTCAGCCCATAGAATAGCAGATTCTCTTAACATGACAATGAGTACACGGACTTTTCAAAGAAGAGTAGTTAAAGATGAAAAAAATCTTTCTTATCGATATATCCTCTACAACAATCTAAAATTATAGAAATTTTCGTCAACTAAGGGAAATGCACCGATTGTATGAGAATTTAAAAAAGGCGATGCAAACCTTTCATAGAATAACAGAATTTCTAAAGTTGAATACATGGACTGTTCAAAGGAGAGTAATTCAAGTTTGGCTCAAAAATTATGGAGCAGCAAAGAATCCAAGGAAAATTTTAATGCACTTGCAGGCCTACAAGCTTAGTATAAATAGTGTCGAAACTTTTCGAAAGGATGCTAATGTCTAAAACATCACAAATACTGAAATCCAACTGGACCGGACCATTAAATTTAGATTAAAAAAACACAGCACTGTTTAATTAACTTACAGATCGGTCATAAAAGTTTATAAATAAACCATTTGAATAGAAGAAGTAATGCTTTTTATCGACTTTTTTCAACACCCAGATGCATAAGTTAAGATTTAATTTTCTAACAAATATTTCATAGCTCTTAGAATTTTATTTTTGCGGTTTATTTTACATATTGTCACACTAATTTAAAAGCGCTTCAAAAACTGAAAATATTTAAAGCTTTGTATTGATTATTAAAAAAAAATTGTTTTCGGAAATTTTGACAGGAACAATTTCTTACACTCCTCATGTTTATTATTGATCAAATTTTATTAAATTACATTTTTGTTTTTAAATTGCAAATCAATTATTGAGTCGTTATAGGTTCACCACAATATCGCGTTCCCAATTTTCCGTAAATTAAAATCTCAATCAAATTTCTGATTTCTAATTAACAAGAAAGAAATGAAAGAAAAATTTAATAATCTTGCTAATATGAAATTACCTCCGATACAAAGGCATTTATAACTATAACACACTGTCAAGTATAAGTGTAATTATAAGTTAATTAGCTTTGCTCGAAACCAATCCATCATTATAATAAAAGATAATTAAATAAAATGCTGAAGGTATGAGAATATACTGTGGTATGATTTATAATAAAATAAATAGGGGGTTGGTTAATATTTATCTACAATATGAAATGTGGAATGTGAAACACAACCTTTACCTTTTTTTACACTCCACTCAGTAATGTTTGGTGTACTTTAGTAATGTTTTCTTTAATTATAATAACATTTCATTTAAAAGAACAAACTTCAAATACCATGCAAGTTTATTTAAAAAAAACTAGTTGCGCTGTGTTTTTTATATAAAATGTAAACTATGAAAGAACATGTAATAAATTTTACAAAAATTATCTTTTAACATCTCATATATGTACATATGTACAGTAGCGAGAAAAAAATGTCATAATGTCATAAGAAATAAAATGTCATTTCTATTTTTTATTCGTTGATTTTTTAATTTTATTAAAAAGCATCAGTAAGCGTTGTTTAATTCTCTTTCTATTTAATTTTTTTAGATTTATAAAAAAGAGAACAAATCTAGCGAAAAAAATGCAACGCAATGTGGAAAATGTAAAAGTAGGCCAACTAGAGTAATTAAAATAACAGTTTATTGAAAAATTTGCAAATTGTGAGTTTTAAAATAGAAACAGCTGTTAGAAGACAGCCAATTTGCCATTTTAAGGGCTTTGGAAGAAGGCAAATCAATGACTGAAGTTGCTCATCAATTTAATATCAATGGTTTGTCGGATTTCATCGCGATATCGTCAAACAAATAACAGGGGAAGAAAGCCAGGAAGTGGTCGACCTCGTAAATCTACTGACCGCCAAGGCCGTCAAATGGCAAAAATTGTAAAAATTGACCCTCGTAAACATACTGCCCGCCAAGACCGTCAAATGACAAAAATAGTATAAATTGACCCTCGGAAAACGGCAGTAGAAATTGTAGCAGTATTGCTTATGTTCGGTTTTTTTAAGTGTAGTTATATTTTTAAGAGTGTAGCTAATGTCAATTAGTTTTAAGTTTATGTATATATACCTGTCACAGTCTTTAGGGTTGAGTTTCTGTGTGTAGATAGAATTTTCTGGATCAAAATAGAATTCTGCTATGCAATTCGATAATTTTCCATTATTTCCTCTTGATTTGTTGAAAAACTTAAGGATAATCTTGATAAGATTTCTCCTTATTTTTGGAGTAATTCAAGGATTTTAGGATCTGTTGCCATTGTCCTCGTCGCCACAATTTTATGTCACGGTTTTGGAAATAAACAATGTTTTTTTAATGTTTAATAAAAATGTATATTCGGTTTATAAATTCAAAACCAAAGTGAATGAAAAATTATTTTTACAATTTATCATAATATGTCTATGAATCATTGTTATATAGCACTTTAACTATAATAGACTTTGCTAGACGGTATTAACAACATTCTGTAAATAAGACAAGACACGGTGTTGAACATCGTTGCATTTTTTTCTCGCTACTGTATATAAATCAAATAAAGAAGAAAAAGAAAAATAAGAAAAAAACAAAACTAATTAATATTACTTAATTATACCAGCAATGACAGATTTGATAGTAGTGTGGGATATGTTTCTTTTACCTTCCTAATTATTGAAATGTTGATTGCGATTAAAAGATAAATGTTAAATGAATTAAAAAATAATAAAAAATAAAAAAATAAGAACCAAATGAACTAAAAGAAGTTTTAGTTTTAGGACAAAAGTCTAAATACTCCCATAATAGAGTTTCAATAACTTGTTCAAAGTTGAATGATACGTGCTTTATTCAAATTCATTTAAATCTCTAAAAACCAAAATAATAATTACAAAAAGAAAAAGGAAAGGAGAATGAAACAAATAACCGAAAAAATGCAGTGAGAAAAACGTACATACAACAATTATTAATAAAGGCAATGTATTAATTTTCGCATCACATAGCTAGATAATTGGTCAATGTAACCCTTTAGTCAGGATTACAGTCTCGCTTCACTCATTACTTATGTTGTATGTGTCAATTTTATACATGAGTATCGCGACTTACAGTTTAAAGTCGACTCCGAACGACAGATTTTTGAGAAGCTTTTCATGGCAGTTTTATTTACTCTCAAAGTTTTTGCCAGAATCGCTTTGTTGGAGGTGTCTGGTCTACTCTTTGAACCGTATCCTTCCGCCCAATATGAAAACAAACTACCTTCTAGTGGTATGGCGTACTATGTTCAGAAATGTATTTTTATTGAATTAATATTCGGTTTATTGATAACAATATTTTTTGGGTTCAGACACAAAATTTATTTGACAGCTGGTAAACAAAACAGCTGATTTCTTCAACAACAAAAAAAATTTAGAATAAATGGAAGACAATTTTACATTGGAAAAGGTCTTACTAATGATTAACCGAAACGCCGAGCTGTTGCGGTTAGTAAGGAATATTTCTGATTACAGAGTGGCTTCTCTCAGAAGGATGAGAAAGAAGAATTTGATAATACTGCATAGCTTTTTTTGTTTTTTGTTGTTGACATTTGAGTTGTAAAATATCAATAGAAAGTGTTCAGAAAATACTGGTATGCTCACTGAACGTACTTATGACAGTGCTGTATTTGAAGTTTTAATCAATATTATAACAATTTATGAATTTATTGAGCAATAATTAATTGACATTTTATATGAAATATTGATGTCATTAATGCCGTTTATTGCGATTTTCTCAATATACGTTCATGTCTGAACATAGTATTAAGGCGTTTATTTGTATGTCATCTACAAAGATTTATCAAACCAAGCAAATTTTATTATTATGGTTATGAAATAATGATTTTTTTTCCTCTTTAATGAAAAATATCACATTAAATTTCCCCAATAAATCCTAAATTTCTTGTAAAATTCATATCTTATATTTTAATTTTTTGTCTACCTTCGCTATACTCCCGGTTCGCATACAATCCTTTTTTAATATTATTTTAATGGAACATTTTAAATCCAATTTCACAGCAAAATATGAAAAATTTTCAAAATTAAATTGTTTGTTTGATGTGGTTTTGATTACAGACACAAAAGGCAATAAGAGCAATCAAGACATAGAAAAATATTTTTATGAAAGAAAAACATCAATGTACGAATGCATATGTTTTTTGTTATTATTTATGTACTAAACTACAAGCTTTTGTGTTTTCTGTCTACTTTGAAATTTTTGGACAACAAAATTATTAAAAAATATATTTAAAAGGGAAATAAATGATGTGGTCGAGACTAGGATTTTGCTTCCCTCTCGAAACTGTTTTCTATAAACAAATTATTATTATAATTATCGATGAAATCTATACCGAGGCACTTCTGAACAGATTGCAACGGCCATCTTGTTAAAGCTACATCTGTCAAATTAGTTGTCATTAACCGGTACAGGTACAATTAAAGCATTTGACTTGCGGCTGTTACTCCACCCGCCGTATTCACCAGACTTGACTCTTTCCTACTATTCACGGCACAGGTATTTGTTGAGCAGCTTTTCGATTTATAATAGGGCGTCGAAAATTGAGTTACTAATTTGCTGCAAAATACGAACAGTATCAGTCCACGTCACTGAAAAATTGCCTAAAAGATGGCAAAAGTGTGTAGCAGCAATGGAGAATACCTTGAATACCTTTCCCATTAAAAATTAGTGTGTTTTTGACAAAAAACGGCTCATTCCATACCGGTATAAAAATAAAATAATCTACACTGAAAGACTCATATGAGAACTAAAATTGTAAGCAATGAAGTAAAATTTTTCCAATGTTGCAAGTATTGAGTTCATAATGAAAAAAATTTCCGCGATGGGCAAGTAGCGAATATGTGACTTGTCATGAATGAATTTTTATGATCTTTTTAAGAATGTCATAATTAAACAGATAATAATGAAGGAAACACCTTCAGTTTCACTTGTAAAGAATGAATAATAGTATAATTCAGCTGGAATCTTGTTAATTGATAAAATTCATAACATTAATATTACTTAATACTTTTGTGACAATACTATGGTACTGTATACTAATTTCAAACAACAAAAGTTTTTCTAATGCTAAAGATGTTCTATGTATGTTTAATTAAACTTATAATAAAGTACCAAATTTCCATCATACTCAAAAGACTTTAAATAAAGTGTATGGCTTCTTTCCTTTAAGAGCAAGCCTTGTTTTGAAATGTGGTCATAGCAAAATTTTGTATGTAATAATTCATATGACTCAAAAGATTTGTCGTCTTCCATATTTGCCTGCAGATATAGAAGTGTAAAGTAGAAGCTAATAAATTTGATGAATGCCTGAAATAGACTTTACACGTAACAGCATTAAATAAAAATATTTGTGTTAATTTGTATTACAATTGGTACAAAACGAGATTTTAACTCAAATTTAAACCAAGGGATTCATAAAGATTTTTATATGCTAAATTTATAAATCTTAAATGTTTGTTTTCTTTTTTTAAAGAATATTTGAAATAAATATTTACGTATACTATAGCAAGCCAATATCTTTAGTTGCTAAGGCTTTAGTAATTAATTTGCTTACTTACTTAATTGATCATTATGACCCTTTAGTCAGGATTACAACCCAACTTCTTATACCATTCTTATTAGGTACGTGAAATTTAGCCAGTAGTGGCAGGACTTACAGTTTAGTGTCGACTCCAAGCGACAGATTTCAGAAATTTTTCATGGCAATTTTATTTTACTGTTACAATTTTTGACAGAAAACCGCTGAGAGGAAGTCGCCGTAAGAAATATGTTTTCTTATTTCGTTTGGTTAGAGATGACTGACCTGGGGCTTGAAGATATATTTTTTTCTTATTTCGTTTTATGGGAGATGTCTGACTTGCGGCCAGCGGCCAACACGCTACTTACTAGACTACGACGACTTTTAAACTAATAATGGAAAGGAATTTGAACAGGAATAGCTTCTCATTTGTAAGCGAGATAATCTTGAGTTAGAAAGATTAAGCTTTTAATTTGAAGATTTATGTTTTTGATAAATGCAATTTTTTAGTGCGAGATTAAAGGGATTAACCAACGTTGGTGGTTTAAAGTTAAGATTAACTATCAAAAGTAGTTGACAAATTTTATTCAAAAGAAGCTTTTGAGCGAAAGCCGAATCAGACAGTTATTTAAGTGATTATGAATTAATTCTTAATTCTTAATTTATTTATTATTTTAAAAAATTATTTTTTTATTTAAAGGTCAATAGTATTCAGCTGTTTTTGTTACAAAAGCAAATTGTTGTGAAACACAATGCAATTTTTGCTTATAAGTGTGGCAGCCCTACAAGGTTTAAATTCCCTCTCAAGATATGCAAATTCAATTAGCGTAAGATTAAATTTAACTGGAGATTAACTTAAACTTGAGTTTAATCTCGCACTCAAAAATTGCCCTAAGTGGTAATATCTCAAAAGTGCATAAAGATCTGATATGCATGTTGTCGAAAATGATTTTATGTAAACAACGTTTGCTTTGCTGTTCTCAGAATTTGGCAATAGGTCACTTACAATTACAGAGACGAAATTACCAGAGGTCAGGCATATTTTTTGTGGATTTTTTCAAAGGAAACATCATTTATTTGTAAATTATTCCTTTTTGTTTAAACTCTTTATTCGAATGCAATGTCAACAAAAAGTGTATTTACAGGATACTCATCGAACGTAGCAGATACCATCAAATTTTGAGAATTGAATGCTGATGTGGAACATTGGCTTAGTGGAACGTAAAAAGCCTCTGCTAATCAGTAAAACTAGTACACTTCCTTCTGACTATTAGAGGTAGACGTAATGGTTATTATCGCAATCAGCCGATAGGGATATTCTGTCGTATCAGCTAGCTTTCCAGTCTTCGACCAACAAGACTTTGTTGAACACTTGTCCACCGAACTATCAGCAGCATCAGTTGTGGGCAACAGGTTATCAGTACCGATAATCACGAATACTGTTCCATCTGAAACAGTCTGAAATACGAAGCATGAGTGCAAGGCAGTCTGGAGAAATTCTGTATCTCTTATATTCGGTGTAAATGGCTATCGCGGCTATTTGATGCTTTGGCACTCATAAATGTTTATTGACGTCAATATATACATGAATGCGTTGATGGCCGTATAAGATGTACCCACTTTGAATCTTATTGTTTCCCTCGCTTTACAACCACTTACATACACCGTCGCCGTCTTATGATCAGCCGGGACAAACCCATTAATCCGAGCCAAGTTAAAACGATATGTATAAGGGCGCGATCTGCCAATTCAAAATCCTCTGCAACACAGATTATCTTAACCCTTTCAGATAGGTTTCTTCTCAGTACTTCATAGTATTTATAATGCTCCACAATAGTGGAAAAAAACTGATCCGTAATGTAATTCACCCGTTAATTGCCATGTCAAAATCGTTCCTAATATTCAGGGTTACAATAACGCAATATTCCTTTCCAACTTTTAGCACAATGGAAAATATATTTAAGCATTTACGTATGTGAGTATGTATTGTTTTAATGTCAATAAATATGGTTTTCAGTTTGATTTCTGCAGAGATGTCCTGGTGACATTGACCGTGTGTGTCTACATGTGCTGCATTTTAAACGTTGCCTTTGTTATCTTTTGTTGTTATCTTTAACTTTTCTTGCTTTTGTTCTAAGGATTGTATATGGCTTTGGCATGTTGGCCAGCCATGATGCTTGATACTCCTGGTGTTGTTGAACAAATTGGTGTTATCATAAAAAGACTACATAAACTCGTTAAAATATAGTTTATATATAAAAGATATAAAGGATACTTTATTAATATTTTTTATATATATGCACTTTATGTGGATATCAAAAGACATTTTTACACCGTAACAGATTTTCAAATAATTGTATAACTTCTAACGAAAAAAGTTAACATAAACAACGTTAACTAATTCGAACAGGATGATTTATGATAAGGAAAGCAAGCCCGGAGATTTTATTAAAAGGAAACCAGTCTAAATAACTCCTGACTGAGTAGGAAAACATCCTTCCAGTATTAGAACTTAAATTACATTTTTTTTCTTTATAGTTATTTTAAAAATAAGAGGGGTTTCTTTATTTTTTTCGCAATGAGTGTTTCTATTTTAATTTTAATTTAAAAGAATTGTTGAAATAAAAACTATTTTTAAATAAAACTGTGAATAAAAATTGATCTTACTCGCTAAAGAAAACCAATCCCCAGATGACCCTTTTGTCCGTTCTGAATAATAAATTCAATTGGCGGCAATTCAATTGGAGGCATGTGTTACAGGAAACATTGTTCTAACTGAAATTAATTCAGTTTTAGAAAGCCATATTGAACTGAAGGTATTTATGTCATTCTTATACTGGATAATCTTGTGGTTCCGCAGAGAAGTTTTTAATAGCGTTTTGAGGTGTTAATGGGTTTTAAAATACCTGCGCATACAGTTATAAACGTTGAATTTATTCACCAGCCGTTGATAAAATAACGTCATATCCAGTTTAGGGCTAACTATGCGGATTACAAAACAGTAGTATTAATGAAGTATAAGAATCGAAATTCTGATTGAAACTCTAAGTTGTAATATTTTAAAATAATACCCTATAGGTTCACCCAAGTTAATAGTATAATAAAATATCGTTACACCGGTGTAAACTGCTATAACTTTCAACCAACGCAAACCAAGTATACTACATTGCTAGAATTTTATCCTCGTGTACAATTTCTTTTGACGCTCACTGCATAACTTCCGTAACATATTTCTGAATAGAGATATAATGAAAGTAATTGCTATGCATTTGTATGCCGAATTTTACTAATAGAGTAATCCTTTATTCAATTCAATCACGTGTGCGCCAATTTTCTAATGAGTGTGTGTGGTTTGTGTGTAATATAACACGTAAACCAAATATAACAAAGCCATACAAACATTTTGTTTTTGTGTCTGCAAGCATTACAACACATTTCTAGGCTGTTAAGATTGAGTTGCTTGGTTAACTTTTGTATTCTCTCCTACACATGATGTGTATGTATGTATATAGCAAAATTTATTCAGTTATATACATACACATTTGGGAACAAGCCTCTACAAGCATTTATATATCTCTGTTAGAGATGCGTAAGCGAACCAGACATATTCGGAATAACGTAAATTTTTTGTTTCGCCAAAAATGCATGAATATGCATTTTATTAACTTAATGGCACCAGAACCATATTCATTAATAAGCGGCAAGAAGAGGGAGGTAGAAGCCGTTGGCATAGAACTTATGTTGTAATTAGTGTTAGGGTCGCCACAAATCAAATATGCTTACATCTTTATGATTTCAGGAATATTCTCAAAAGTCCTTTATAGGACTTTAAAATAGAACGCAAAGTTATTTTTTATTTTTGTAAAATAAAGAGCAACAATTTTGAATTTGTGCAATTTATGCATATCATCTAATTGCAGTTACAGTTATGACACTTAAAAATATCGAATGAAATTAAATTTAAAACCAAATATTTCTATTAAAATTTAATATTAATAAAATATTAATATTATTAAAATAATTAAAAAATATTTTAAAATAAATCAATACATACATACATAATTGGTCATTACAACCCTTCAGTCAGGATTACTGCCTAGTTTCTCACACCACTTGTGTTGTGTATGTCAATTTTATACATGAGTGGTGGGACCTACAGTTTAAAGTCGAATCCGAACGACAGATTTTTGAGAAACTTCATAGCAATTTTATTTACTCTCAGCGTTTTTGCCAGAAATTTGCTGAGAGAAAGTCGCCGAAGAAATACTTTTGGTATTTTGTTTTGATGTCTGGCCTGGGGCCCGAACCCTGGCTTTACGTCTAATAAGCCAACACACTACCTACTAGACTACGGCGAAAATAAATCAATAATTTACCAAAATATTGCGTACAGAATCTGTATTTTTAATGTTTTCTTTTAATTGCTTTCTTATAGCTCTTTATTTGTTTTTACAAATTACTATCATATTGTTACGTTTTTACCTTTTCAAAAGCGAATATTGCCTGTGAATTCAACATTGAACACATTTTAAATTATAGCACTTTAAATTAAACACAATGTATCTGCGTGTTGATTTTCACTGCTATTTTTTTACTTTTTTTATACTTCCTTACTTCATGTTTGGAAACTTCTAGAATCTTTTTTTACTTTCCGTGATCTTTATATGTGATTTTGTCATTGTAATGTGATCTTCTTTAATCCTTATTCTTGAAATTTCTGTGTTATTTTCTTCATGTTTTCGCTTTTTTCTCTTACTTCTAGTATGAAAATTTGTGTTGTTTGCTGGCATCAGTATAATAATTTTGTCTGGCACAATGATAAGGCCTAACAGTAGCCTACTAAAAACAGATGGCTTATCAGTGTTAAATCCATATGATTATTTGTGAAATGGGCCATTTAGAGTGAAACAACTTTTGTTAGTTAAAAGGCGAAACATTTATTCTACAACTGAAGAGACAACAGAGTGTAGTCATCATATTATAGTTGGTAGTATGTTAGCGGCCATGGTTCAAACCCCACGCAAGACATCTCCAACAAAACGAAGTTTGAAAGAATATTTCTTCGATTTTCTCTCAACAGATTTCTGGAAAACTGGCATGAAAAGTTCCCTAAAATCTGTCTTCGGAGCCGTCTTTGAACTGTAGATCCCGGCACTCGAGTATAAAATTAACACACACAACATAAGTGATATGAGAAGCTAGGTCGTATTCCTAATTGTAAGACTGAAGGATTGTTGCGACAAATTATGTATGTAGGTAACTTTACACATTATGTATGTAGGTAACTTTGGTTAGTTTATTTATACATACATAATTGGCCATTACAACCCTTCAGTCAGGATTACGGCCTAGCTTCTCACACCACTCATGTTGTGTGCGTTAATTTTATACGTGAGTGGCGGGACCTACAGTTTAACGTCGACTCCGAACGACAGATTTTTGAGAAACTTTTCATGGCAATTTTATTTACTCTCAGAGTTTTTGCCAGAAATCTGCTGAGAGGAAGTCGCCGAAGAAATATTTTTTTTTCATATTTCATTTTTGATGTCTGACCTGGGATACGAACCCGGGCTTTACGAATAGTAAGCCAATACACTACCTACTACACCACGGCGACTACTAGTTTATTTATCCCAATTGTTATTTAATGGAAACGAAAAACTTTCGTGCAGCACAATTACAATAGTTTGTATCGCTTAATTAGCCCATGAATGCATATGTTGCTTCGATTTGTAATATAGAGTAGCTAATAACAATATCAGAATGATGATTTGTTTTGTGATGTTTATTAATATGTCTAGTTATAGTGAATCGAAGTTACTAATATTCCTACACATATACTTGTAAGAATAAAAAAAGTTCAATAGAGGCGCACTTGTATTGTGTCCGCATAAGTACGTGTTTGTATTATCTTCTATGTATGCTTGCTATGCAAATGTATATCAAACTCTTTTTAGTACAAATGTATGTATTTAATACAAATGTATTATGTCTTGTTGTTATTATTGTTGTGACAATCATTGTCAATTTTAAAGACAGTATTGTTCAAACAATATCGTGTTGGCTTAAAACTTAATTGTTTTTAGTGCAGATGATTTTGGGACTTTAATAAGCCCATCATTATAAAAATACACGTACATACATACAAACATAAATATTTATACTCTCACATAAGTTAGATTCATTGGATGGATAGTGGCCAACTCATTGACGTTAGAATATATTTTGATGGATTTTATAATATATATATACATATATAATACAATATGTACAATATAATACAATATGTACAATATATGTATATATACAGTGAGCGCCATAAGTGAGTCAACACCCACTATAATTTTAAATTTTCTATTATGTTCTTAAGTATAAAAAAGTCCCTTTATCATGAATTGTTGTTTTTGTTTTAACGTTTTATAAGTAATAGATAACGTTTTTATTATTGGAAATTTATTCAACTTTTCTCATTTACTTTTCTCGCTATCCTAAGAAAATGAATTATTTTAGTGGTGTTTACTCACTTTTGACGCTCACTGTATATAACAATATGTACGTATCATCGGAATTTTTAACAATAACTTAGACAAATTATCTCCAAGCTTGAATTTCATATGAATTTTCTTTTCAGTATCTATTGGTAGTGAGAGATTTCAGAAAATATCACAAGATAAATTATCAGTAACTCCAAGTGTTTGGTGTCTTAAAATATTTGATCAGAGGAAGATTCATGACTTAAAAGACATTTATGTACCTTCTTTGCAACGTGTGATAATAACTACTATTTGGTGTTTTAGTATACAATGAATGATTCGTGATAGGTTTCAATTCCAAAAATGATCAATAATATTTACGTATATATAATATATAATATTTATAAATATGCTAACAAATTAACAACAATTCCAAACCAGGGTGTTTTATTATCAACATATCTGTCTGTGTAAAAACAATATTATATCTAAGCATTAATTTTGGAGACGGAACTCATTTCTTTTGTAAAAAGTACAACAGAAAACAAAATGACCGAAGAAGTATGAGCAGTTAAAGACAATTCGAAAACTTTCAATGCATTCTGATCACAGTAGGGATTACGACTAAGCTAACTACAATAATTATTGTGTATGCCAATTTAATACATGACGTCGACGTAGACTAGTAGTAAGTGCATTGATTTATTAGATGTTCAAACCGCAGGTCAGTAATCCAGTAAAAAAAACTAAATACGAAAAGCTATTTTTTCGGCAACTTCCTCTCAGGAGATTTCTGATAACATCTGTGACAGTAATGAAAATTACAATGAAAAGTTTTCAAAAATTTGTCGTTCGGAATCGATTTTAAACTGTAGATCCCGCCACTCATATATAAAATTAACAAACACAGCACAAGTGGTATGAGAACCACTAGGTTGTAATCCTTACTGAAGAATTGTGATGATCAATTATGTATAAATGTATGTAATGTATGCGCATTAATATATTATTGAAAACTAGAAGACATACTAAACTAACGACGTACAATATGCTTGGTATGTTACTCTGATTGTGCCAAAATATCATATTCCTACAAAACATCCGATATCTTTTTTATAATAAAACAGTTTCATTTGAAGGCTACAGCGTTTAAATCAATAATTTTAATAATTAATGAAAAGGCGTAATGATAATTGCATTAAAATTATCTGTATTGCGTATTGCATAAATTTTTGAAGATTTCGTAATAGACTGTAATGCAAAGCAAAAATTTACAGTTATTTCTAATGACCTAGCATTGTATGCCTTCTTTAAAATAAGCAATTCCTTTAATTTAAATATATGCAAGGTAGTCAAAAGTTAACTGAATTTTTTTAAATAAACTTCAAATAAATACAGTTGTTTTCATTTGACCAAATTTTTTTATTATTACTGCAAACGTGAAATTGACACATTTTGCGATAAACAATCAAGATCCATCACAACTTTTGAAAATTTTTGAACTGAAAATTCATTTCATAAGATGACATATATAAAAAATATAACACGACTGTTATACTATTTAAATAATAACTACATTAATTTTTATCCGATTTGATCAAAGTGTTAATCTCTTCACAAGATAATGCACTTTAAGAGTGTCATCACTTATTCCATATTTTTAATTAAAGTTTGCTACGATGAACGAACAGACTTGCAAAAAATTAAAAAGATTTGCATTTGTCAAGTTTACTTCATCAAACCTCATAGCATATTAAGTCAAATAAGATATAGTATATGTATACCGTTTTAAAGGCCCAAACCTCTCTTTTCTAATAAGTTTTAAGTTTTGGACATCGGTTCAATCAATAAATTTGTGCGTAAAGTCAAAATAACAGCTTTTTCCTATAAAACAAGTTTGGAGGGTTCAATGAATAAAAAAATTATTTTTGAGTTCACTCAACAAAACACAACTTACACTGTCATTAGCTGGGTGTATTTCATTTTTTTATTTTGTAGCATAGTGCTATTTTAACAAATAATTTAATTGAAATAAAGGTATTATCATAACAATGGTAAATAATACAAAACTTTTAATGGCACTTAACTAACTTTTAAGTTAGGACACAGGCAATGTGCACTTAATTGGACCGGATTTCCAGCAACTCTAGCTCTAGCTAGCCACACTATAAAAAGTCATCCGTGAATTTCTCCACAAAAAATTTTATTTATTTCTGCATTTAATTTACGATTTCTTTAAAAGACATTTTGTTTTACCTCTCTTAAGCTATAACAGTTGGTATGGTTTTGACCTCTTTATAATGAAGGAGACTATTTTGTATGTACAGATTATTTGCAATTTGCTTGTTTCATGTCAATAAAAGAGGTCCGACCTAAATCTCTCTAAATCAGTTTAGTGTCACTTTTATTACAAATCTCAACAGAAAGAATTATATAAAAGGAGTACAAAGTACCAATTCCTAACAATTCTTATTTCAAGAATCGGTTTATAGCAAAAATTATTGATTGTTCAGCAAGTTGCCCAGATATATAAGCAATCTGATTTTTACAAGAAACAACCAATACGTTCACTAAAAATTTAATTTTTAGCAAAACGGGGAAAATTGATGAAAATATTACTAAAAAATAGCATGAAAACGAGCGTACTTAGTTTAAATTTAAATAAAAGTAAGCAAATTAATCGCCGTAGTCTAGTCGACAGTGTGTTGGCTTATCAAACGAAAGCCCTCAGTTCTAAATCCAGGTCCAAAACTCTCGAAAAAATAATTTTTCGACAACGTCCTCTGAGCAGATTTCTGGCAAAAGCTCAGAATGTAAATAAGAAACTCACTAAGCGTGAGAAACTATGTTGTAAGCCTGAATGAAGGTTTGTAATTATCAACTATATATGTATGTAAATTAACAGAAAAAATTATTAGAATATTGTTACGTTTTTACCTTTTAAAAATGTTTAAAAGACGAGTTAGTTGATTGCAAATTAAATAAAAATAAATTTGTTTTTAGTTTTAATTAAATTCTTTATTGTTTGCACAATTCTGTGTGCCACTGTACACAACTTGATGTCAACAACTACAATTGCTTTGTTTGTTATTCTTCTTCACACTCTCTTCTCAGTGTAGTTGTCGGTGTCATTACGGGGCATTGCATTATGGGTACGCATGCAAGGCGCATTGGACTTGGACATCTTGCTAACGACTTCTGCAGAAGCTGCAGAGATGAGGAAGAAGAGTAGACTGTCCCTCATCTGCTGGGTACATGCCCGGCTCTATGCCAAAGGAGAAGGAAGTACTTGGGTGCTTACTACATGGATGATGTGGAGGAACTGTCAGGGATTGACATTTGCAGCCTAAATCGCTTCATCCGAATGGTTTCGAGACTAGGGGATAACGGATGACTGTGGTAGCACAATCGGCCCATTGCGGCCCAAGTGTGGATTTCTTGGATGGGCAGCCACCTCTACCTACCTACCTACTTACCTTACACTCTCTTGCGTAAACAGTAACAATTGTTCGACAGATCTTTATAACGGAGATCTTCAAGCCACGATTATACTCTTCAAACACCGCGCGTTTTCACACAAGACAGACTTAATTTTTCCGGACTCTGTTGCCTGCTTTGTCTTGCCTTTTATATGGCAACATAAACAGTCTGATGAATGATCTTGAAGTCGAATGTTCGTGGATTCACCTTCTTGAGATCTCTATAAATGTAAGCATCGTTGTCTCATTGCTGTTGTTTGTGTATTTTTGTTTACATTTATTCTTGCAGTGTTTGTTGTTACATTTTTGTTTACTTGTTTATCACTTTTTTATACTGGTGTTTTGTTGGTATATTTTTGTTTACTTGTTTAACATGTAAACAATTTCATTGGTTTCGTTTTTGTAGCTTTTGTTTAAAATTTAAAGGATGTGAAAGCAAAACACCATTTTCATTTTCGGAACAATATTTATTTTCGCTTCTTTATAACGAAAATATAAGAGGTGACCTTATAATTAATGCATTATGTAACATAAATCACACAACAGAAATAAAAAGGTATACAAATATTGTATATCATGAATAGATAAGAAAGATAAATAAATCTTAAATCTAATCGTTTAGTATTATATTTTAACAGATATTTGGAAAATAGAAGTGACTTTATAAATGTAAGACGCAATATATAACAATCTATAATTTTTTTTTATTAAAATATACAAATTGAAATTATAAATAAAATTAAATTTACGTATTTTATGCATTATTTCATATATGAAGTTAAAATAAAACGTGTTCAAAAAAATATCTTAAAACTATAAAAATACTATCCACCACATACACACACTGTATACGAAGTACTTCAATATTAAACCAAATAAATGAAATCAAAAGATCGACACACACTGGAAAACGAAATTTGTGCCTTAAAATTTTTAAATTTTATTAAAGTTTTATAAATAAGTTTACCTCTTCATCTGCATGAAAGAAAAACAGAAAATCTCTGGGATACGTTGCGTATGAGTTTCACATGCTCATTCATAGTATATTTTATGAAATTCAACACTCATACGATTTGCATAATAAAATCTCAGTGAGTTTTATAAGTTCACACTGAATTTAATTTGTTAAATAACTTGAAGTAACTGAAGTTTAAAATATTTTTTATTCATTTTTGCGTTCCATTATTTTTATTTTATTTATTTATTTATTTATTTATTTATTCTGTAGCATATCACATACAACAAGAAATCAATCTATTAAATTACAGTATGTGATTATATAATATATTATTACAAAGAATGAAATATATATAAGACAAGTAATTAAAGTAGTAAAAGCAAATAGTATCGAAATAATAATATCTAAAAACAAGAACGAAAATATATGCATGTAAATATGTAATAATTTTACATTAGAATTTAGAAAATAAAATTTTTTTAAACTGCAAAGCGTTGCCATTGATTTTTAATGAGTTAGGTAACGAATTCCACAGCCGTATTGTATTTGTAAAGAACTGCCACTCAGATATCAAAGTTCGATATCTTAACTGAATGATTTGTTTTCCTCTATTTGATCTTGCAAATTGAATCCGATTAAATAGATAAGACGGTTCCTGCGTGTAGATAACTTTGTGTAGTAAGATTAATGCCTTGATTTTTAGTAAGTCCATTAACTCAACACCATATAACAATTTCGAATACCGAGAAGTACTATCATATCTTCGTATGCCGTAGACATATCTAATAATCGCGTTATACACTACTGTTAATCTAGCTTTACTAGCCGAATCGCAATAAGCAAAAATTTCGCAGCCATACAACAACTTGGGCACTAAGTAGGTTTTCGCAAGAAGCACACGAATATTAAGAGGTGTAATGTGCTGTATAGGATATAGCGTCCTAAGCATAGAAAAAATTGTCCCGGAGACAGAATTTATATGGGTATTCCATTGAAGGGATTTGTTAAAAATTATACCGAGGTTTTTCGCTGAGTCCACTATCGAGATGTTCCGAGTTCCCAATGTGATCGGTATATCAACGACAATATCCTGATTTCGTCGTGCTATGATCAGGCATTTTGACTTCGTAATTAATTATAAATTTAAATTTTGTTTAAATTTCGAAATAGCGATGAACACTACAAAAAAAAAAATTCAATGCATCGAAAAGATTCATCGATGTTATATCAATTCTTTACAAATTTCATCGATGTTTACTATGCATCGATGAATTTTTGCAATACAGAATTGAACTGAAATAAACTAAATTTTACATTGAGATACTGAAGTACTACTTCTTGGAGATTTGTCGCACTGTCCTCAATCTATATTGCGTATTCTATAACATCTTCAACTAACCTGACAAATGTCAGGATGCTGTTAAAAGTCATTAAGACTCTTGACATGTACCCAGGTGTTTTGTTTTGAAACGTATTATCGCCGCATACGTTTCACGTGTTCTGGTCTTTCCCCTTATCGCAACATTTATACATTAGGATTAAACTGATTTCTATTATTTACGATGTTCTATGAGTCTCTAAAGCGCGATATTATTTTTAGACTTTTTCTGAGTTTAACTTAAGACACAAATATGTTCCGAATATAATTTCCAAGCGAAAGTTTAATTTTCTCAAATTAGTCAGACTTGAGAAGAGTCTCTTATCTTTCGCAGAGTAGAGCTTATCGTAGTCTACAAAGAGGATTTGGCCCCAAAGCACGCATTAATGTGTTAATAATAAAATTAACTACGATCAAGTAGAAAGTAACGCTGCCCAGATTCTGCCATTCTTATATCGAGTCAACCTCAAGGAGTTGAGTGCACAGATTATCGATTTCATTAAGTACGTCTTCCAGTGGCTTAAATTCTTAGTTGGAAAATATCCCTTCCTTGTGTCACGATACGTCCTAAATCTATATGTATACCACAGAACGGTAACATCCTTGAATCTGTATGTAGCAACCAAATTTCTCCATTCAGTTTCATTACTTAGTCCAAGGAACAGTTAAGGAGAGAGCTGATTTGTGAGCTCACGATGCTTTTGCCTATAATTATCCTAATCTGCGATTTAAAACTCAGTTCAGACATCAAGAAACGAGACATAAGAAATATTTCCTCGGTGTCTTCCTCACAGCAGACTTCTAACAAAAACTTTGAACGAAAATAATATTGAAAGAATTTCCCCCTTGGAAAATACTACCTCATTGTCTCAGTATATGTCCTTAATCTATCCGTATACCAGAAAACGTTAATATTTTTACAACAGTATGTAGCAACCAAATTGCTTCATTCGGTTTTATTACTAAGTCCAGCGAACAATTAAAGATTGTTTATTATTATACTAACCACAATCTCAAAGACCATATGCAGCTGGCTTAAGTCCATCAGAGGACCGGTTCCCACTATCCCGGTTATACAAGTCCTACTGAACTTTTTCTAAAATTTACATACTTCTTTAAAAAACAAAATACGGTCAAGTAAACGTATAGAAAATTTAATTACGTTCAAATATAAACTCTCCATTGGAACCTACAGTTTGACCGTGGCCTCAAGTCTAATAAGCCAACACACTGCCTTCTAGACTTGTACTACTTCGCACCCCTATGCCTTCAAATATTGGATTCTCTATAACTTTATTATCTTATAAAAAAATATTATTATAGTTTAACCCACAATTCTGCCCCATTTTAGTGCTTCACAATAGATAATAATGAATTAAAAGAAAAACTTTTACATAAAATTTTTGGAAACCCATACGCAATGCTGAGTATAAACATTACGTAAGGAAGTATATGGCAAATTGTTATTGCAACATTGTAGTTATTTTTATTCAACAATATCAATAATTCCTAAAAAATATTTTTACTTACTCAACTACACTCATTTTATGCCAAAGAAATTATTAAAAATTAGTTACACCCTGAGAGTATATTTTAAAATACCATGCTTGTGTATTTGCATTCAATTGCAATTTTTTGAACTACCGGTACATAAAATATACATATTCGTTGGTAAAAAGTCGCATTTGTTTTACAAAATTTTATATAATATTTTCATATTTGCACACACATTCAAACATCTCCACACCAAAAATTTGTATAAAATTTCGAAAACCTCAAACATGACGGTATTCAAATTTATTGGTTTAAAATATAAAAAACTAACACAAAATTTATAAAGGAACATGCAAAGAGATGTTATGTTGCCAAATTTACCTTAGAAATTAGTGCAATTTGAACCCAAACTTTAAGAGCGCGGTGTGTAAATTAATTCATTCCTCAATTGTACAATCGCGAATGCATACTCAAGCCACTTACCAAGAATCGTCCGGCAAGCAAATCAGTCCATCAAACATATAACCAGTTTGACAGCCACAGAATTAACCAGTATAAATGAACTGTTACTACTAATAAGCTAAAACTTTGTTCGTGTTCAACTGCGCTCTCATATCCTCTGACAGACATTTGAATACCTATAGTCGTGTTGCAGTTGTTTTTCCACACAACATTGCTATTTATTTCGCTTTTGACTGTTAGGATATGGTGTTTATATGTGGGTTTTCAGTGTATTTGGTAAAGCTAGCTGAAAGTTTTGCTGTATGTTCCTATTTACGTGGATGGTGTGTGGGTCGAAATCAAAAACCAGAACAAAAAACAATAAAAATCTACCCAATGATGAACCATAGTAGAAAGTTCTATTAATTTTTCGTTATTTTGGTAGGCTTTATGTTTTTAGTCTACACAGAATCTTTTCGAATTAAACTCGATGTAAGAACATTTTTAAAAACGCAATAATTTTGTCCCAGAATTTTTCAAATCGTACTTTAAAAATAAAAATTATACCCTTCCTGTCAACACCAGAAATAAATAAATTTAATTTTCTTATTAGTGAAGATCCCAACTTCCTTTTTTAGGCAAATGGTAATAACCATGGAGTTCAATATGTTACAAGCCAAGAAATTTGGGAGGAAATATTACCTGCATATTTATATTGCACAAGGTTTTTGAGTAACTTGACATAATGCTCCATTGGTATGGAATTTTTAAGTCAAGCATCTCAAAAGGTGAATGCCGAGATATTCCTTGTGGTATATTTAAGGCATTTTTTGTTTTTCAATCAAATGTAAGAGCTTTGTTGCATTCGTAACTTGGTCATAGTTTAGTAGTTAGTGTATCAGCTTTTGCTAATGGCCGTGGTTCCTGACTCCGACATGTTGAGTATAACGAAATATGAAAAAATATACTTTTCTTTCGGCGACCTGCTCTCAGCAGTCTTCTACCTAACATTCTGAAAGAAAATAAAATTGCCATTAAAAGTATTTCAAAAATATCTCGTTCGGAGTCGACTTTAAACTGCAAGTTCCACACAACATGAATGGTGTTAGAAGCCAGGTTGTAATCCTGATTAAAATGTAGCAATAGTCAATTAAGTAACTTAAATCTTCGATGATCAACTTTTTGTGCATTTCCTTTTATTCTTCGTAGATTTAACACTTCTCAAGTAGGAAATTTGTTCTGGTAATGGCATTGCGATGTCTGTATTAAGCATAAAATTCATCCCAATATACAAAACCGTGACACACAGACTGCAGTAGTCTTAACCTTTATGTCAACAGATACATACCCGGGTATGTTTTGTGTTTTTAAATCGCCGTACCTCAGGAAGTAATAATTGTATTAACCTGAAATTTCCTGATATCCTCACTAGTAGTGTTTTGTACCGTATTCCTAGACTTCAGTAAAAATGGCGAATGGGGGTCAAAGATGTGGCCATTTTTTGATTCCTATCCCTTACGTCAACAGTTGCATACCTGGGTATGTATACTGGAATATATGAAAATATTTTGATATTTGATTTTTATTGAATTTAATTTACAAGTTCTTAATAATAAGATTAAAATTCAATCAAATATAGGAAGACATAAAAAAATATTAAATGCTAATTTTTCTTGAATGCATTTATTACAATGCGGCATATTATTTGAATGAGCGGCACTCACGGGCTTGTTGCATAACGTGCAGGTTGGTCGTCCACGTTTTTAATTGCAGCAACATGTTTATTTTTATGCTTCTTTTCTCTTTCCTGCTTCACCAGTTGTCCGCTGAGGCTTGTGGAAGCTTTCAACATTAGGTTATTCTCAACGTAAATTATGGGCAATGAGGTCTAGTATATTGTAGAATAAAGCCAAGGGCCATCTATTTGTTCGTCGCCTTGTTCAATATTCTATGTAGTTAACTCTACTTCCCGTCCTTTAGATAAAGTGAAATATAGTGGTACAAACACTCGTCTTCTGTTCACTGTACCTAACATTGATTGTGAAGAAATTAACATAAACAATATTCCGTCCACTTCCACGAAAATGATTGAAGTCCTCCACTACCCTCTCACCTACGTTTTTTCCCCGGATGCCGCCAATACAGTATAAATTTCTCCCTTTATTGGATACGATGAGACGGAGTCACATACCCACCATGCTTTAATTCGTAATTGGCGGGTTTCGATGGTATGTATTGGGTAAACATGTAACCATGCTTGGACCTGCTACGTAATTGCTGCGTGGATTATCATATCATCATCATTCATTTGTAGATATAGGTTATTTGGCTCTCCATTTCTTGTCAGCTTAAAGGAGCTATCTATCATCTATTGATATCAAGGATATATCTTCGTTCATCAAATTTCCTGGCTGGTTTTCCAGTGTAGGGTAATCGTGTTTTGAATGTGCAGCCCTTTCGCTGACCAACTTCTTCATTTTCCCTGATTTTGGTGGAACTTGGTCAGTATAGGGACTGCGTTCACCCGTGGCATCACAACGGGCCGCTATGCGTGCTCAAGTGAGCTTTGTGATATCAGAGCTACCACTCCGACCTAACCTAACCTATCATTCAGTATTAAAAATAAGTCCGTTATGGCTGCAGCTTTGTCAGTTTTTACGCTGTTGACGTGTGTTTCCGTTGTCGAAAAGTATAAAGCGGCTTATATCTCATGGGAGCACGATATAAGGGATGTGAGGTCGTTTTCCATAAGCTTTTAGTATGTACGTAACCAGAGTGCGTTACACCACCCAACAAGTAAGTAAAACGAAATCAACACCAAAATAAGCTTAGCAACAAAAGAAATTTCATATAAAATGTATGAACATACCCGGCTATGCTTCTGTTGACGTAAGTATAGTTTTTTATCTGTTGACATAAAGGTTAAAACCGCTCAAAAATTTACATTAAAAAATGTTGGTATGAGAAATGTTTTGTGATGGCTGTTTGGCTCAGTCTTCATATTATATCTGCCAGTTTAAGTCACCAATTTACCAAGTACACACTTAAATTTAATATTGAATATCGAAATGAGCCTTAAGATTTAAAAGCTATAAATTATTAGCATCGTGTTACTGATTCTGGCGATAAAGGGAAGATTCTTAGGCAATTATAGTCTGTAATTCTCGAAATACAAAACCCAAAACAAGTTCAATCAAAACGACAGTAGTAGTCAAATTGGTCAAACAAGTGTTTTTTTATTTTTGAGAAAAACTCACACGAAACGTCCCCAATTTATGCTATGCATTCAATTGAAATAAAAAATGTGATATGTTATATATACTCATATATCACATGTTATTTTTAAATCACAATAATTCACACTTTCTTCACGTAATATGTATATCATATAATTGTCCGACAAATCAATTAACAATTCACTCAAGGCCTCGGCAATCATAAATCTACGAAATCACTTCACCAAATTTCACTTATATGTTGCCACTGTGCTAATTTGGATACACCATTTAGATTTGTTCCAAATTTTTTTTGTTGTCCTGTGTTTCTGTGCTTCTAAAGAATTTTCCTTGCCGTTTCGGTTTTAAAAGTTAACATCGGACTTGTCAAATGAATGAAATCTCAAACCAAAAATATAATACTGTTAGGTTTTTACCATTTAAAAATGTTTAAAATATGAGCTTGTAGATTGCAAATAAAATAAAAATAAAACGCTGTTTAGTTTTAGTTAAAATTCTTTATTATTCGCACTATTCTGTGTGCCACTGTTCACAACTTTATATAGACAACATCAATTACCTTGTTTGTTATTCCTCTGTTTACACCCAATTACTATACAATTGTTCGACAGATCTCTATAACGGAGATATTCAAACCATGATTATACTCTTCAAATACCGCACGTCTTCACACAAGACTGACTGAATTTTTCCTGACTCTGTTGCCTGCTTTGTCTTGCCTTTTATATGTCAACGTTAACAGTCTGATAAATGATCTTGAAGTCGAATATTCGTGGATTCGCCTTTTTGAAATCTCTATAAATGTAAACATCGTTGTCTCATTGTTGTTGTTTGTGTATTTTTGTTTACGTTTATTCTTGCAGTGTTTGTTGTTGCATTTTAATTTACTTGTTTATCACTTTTTATACTGGTGTTTTGTTGGTATATTTTTGTTTACTTGTTTAACATGTAAACATGTTCAATGGTTTTGTAGCTTTTGTTCACAATTCAAGAGATGTGAAAGCACAGCACCATTTTCATTTTCGAAACAATATATTATGTGACCTTACAATTAATGCATTATGTAACATAAATCACACAACAGCAATAAAAAGGTATAAAAATATTGTATATCCTGAAAAGATAAGCCTGAAAATATAAATAAATCTTCAAAAGGAATCTAATCGATTAATATTATATTTTAACAGATATTTGGAAAATTGATGTGACCTTATAAATGTAAGACGCACTATATAACAATCTATAATTTTTTTTATTAAAATATACAAATTGAAATTATAAATAAAATTAAATTTATTTATTTTATGTATTATTTCATATATGAAGTTAAAATAGAACGTGTTCAAAAAAATATCTTAAAACTATAAAAATACTATCCACCACATACACACACTGTATACGAAGTACTTCAATATTAAACCAAATAAATGAAATCAAAAGATCGACACACACTGGAAAACGAAATTTGTGCCTTAAAATTTTTAAATTTTATTAAAGTTTTATAAATAAGTTTACCTCTTCATCTGCATGAAAGAAAAACAGAAAATCTCTGGGATACGTTGCGTATGAGTTTCACATGCTCATTCATAGTATATTTTATGAAATTCAACACTCATACGATTTGCATAATAAAATCTCAGTGAGTTTTATAAGTTCACACTGAATTTAATCTGTTAAATAACTTGAAGTTACTGAAGTTTAAAATATTTTTTATTCATTTTTGCGTTCCATTATAAATTTAAATTTTGTTTAAATTTCGAAATAGCGATGAACACTACAAAAAAAAAATCCAATGCATCGAAAAGATTCATCGATGTTATATCAATTCTTTACAAATTTCATCATTTTTGCAATACAGAATTGAACTGAAATAAACTTAATTTTACATTGAGATACTGAAGTACTACTTCTTGGAGATTTGTTGCACTGTCCTCAATCTATATTGCGTATTCTATAACATCTTCAACTAACCTGACAAATGTCAGGATGCTGTTAAAAGTCATTAAGACTCTTGACATGTACCCAGGTGTTTTGTTTTGAAACGTATTATCGCCGCATACGTTTCACGTGTTCTGGTCTTTCCCCTTATCGCAACATTTATACATTAGGATTAAACTGATTTCTATTATTTACGATGTTCTATGAGTCTCTAAAGCGCGATATTATTTTTAGACTTTTTCTGAGTTTAACTTAAGACACAAATATGTTCCGAATATAATTTCCAAGCGAAAGTTTAATTTTCTCAAATTAGTCAGACTTGAGAAGAGTAGAGTAGAGCTTATCGTAGTCTACAAAGAGGATTTGGCCCCAAAGCACGCATTAATGTGTTAATAATAAAATTAACTACGATCAAGTAGAAAGTAACGCTGCCCAGATTCTGCCATTCTTATATCGAGTCAACCTCAAGGAGTTGAGTGCACAGATTATCGATTTCATTAAGTACGTCTTCCAGTGGCTTAAATTCTTAGTTGGAAAATATCCCTTCCTTGTGTCACGATACGTCCTAAATCTATATGTATACCACAGAACGGTAACATCCTTGAATCTGTATGTAGCAACCAAATTTCTCCATTCAGTTTCATTACTTAGTCCAAGGAACAGTTAAGGAGAGAGCTGATTTGTGAGCTCACGATGCTTTTGCCTATAATTATCCTAATCTGCGATTTAAAACTCAGTTCAGACATCAAGAAACGAGACATAAGAAATATTTCCTCGGTGTCTTCCTCACAGCAGACTTCTAACAAAAACTTTGAACGAAAATAATATTGAAAGAATTTCCCCCTTGGAAAATACTACCTCATTGTCTCAGTATATGTCCTTAATCTATCCGTTAATATTTTTACAACAGTATGTAGCAACCAAATTGCTTCATTCGGTTTTATTACTAAGTCCAGCGAACAATTAAAGATTGTTTATTATTATACTAACCACAATCTCAAAGACCATATGCAGCTGGCTTAAGTCCATCAGAGGACCGGTTCCCACTATCCCGGTTATACAAGTCCTACTGAACTTTTTCTAAAATTTACATACTTCTTTAAAAAACAAAATACGGTCAAGTAAACGTATAGAAAATTTAATTACGTTCAAATATAAACTCTCCATTGGAACCTACAGTTTGACCGTTGCCTCAAGTCTAATAAGCCAACACACTGCCTTCTAGACTTGTACTACTTCGCACCCATATGCTTTCAAATATTAGATTCTCTATAACTTTATTATCTTTTTAAAAAATATTATTATACTTTTATCCACAATTCTGCACCATTTTGATGCTACACAATAGATAATAATGAATTAAAAGTAAATATATTACATAAAATTTTTGGAAACCCATACGCAATGCTGAGTATAAAGGTTACGTAAGAAAGTATATGGCAAATTGTTATTGCAACATTGTAGTTATTTTTATTCAACAGTAGCAATAATTCCTAAAAATTTTTTTACTTACACAACTACACTCATTTTATGCCAAAGAAATTATTAAAAATTAGTTACACCCTTGAGAGTATATTTTAAAATAGCATACGTGTGTATATGCATTCAATTGCAATTTTTTAAACTACCGATACATAAAATATACATATTCATTGGCAAAAGATTCTATAATAGTTCGCATTTAATTACAAAATTTTATATAATTTTTTCATATTTCATATATTCATATTTGCACATAAATTTTTTTATAAAATTTTGAAAACCTCAAATGTGACGGCATTCAAATTTATTGGTTTAAAATATTAAAAACTAACACAAAATTTATAAAGGAACATGCAAAGAGACGTTATGTTACCAAATGTACCTTGGAAACTAGTTCAATTTGAACCCAACCTTTAAGAGCCGTAAACTAATTCATTCCTCAATTGTACAATCGCGAATGCGACTTACAAACAATCGTCCGACAAGCAAATCAGTCCATCAAACATATAACCAGTTTGACAGCCACAGAATTAACCAGTATAAACCAACCGTTACTACTAACAAGCTAAAACTTTGTTCGTGTTCACATACACTCTCATATCCTCTGACAGACACTGGAATACCCATAGTCAGTCGCAGTTGTTTTTTCACACCACATTGCTATTTATTTCGCCTTTGACTGTTAGGATATGGTGTTTTCATGTGGGTTTTCAGTGTATTTGGTAAAGATATGCTGCTGTATGTTCCTATTTTCGTGGATGGTATGTGGGTAGAAATCAATAACAAAGACAAAAAACAAAAATAATCTACCCAATGATGAGGCAGAGTTTAGAGTTCTTTTCATTTTTCGTTATTTTGGTAGACTTTGAGTAACTATGTTTCTTTTTAGACTACACAGAATCTTTTCAGATTAAACTCGATGTAAAAACATTCTTCATAACACAATAATATTCGTCCCATATTGAACAGAATTTTTCAAATCCTACTCTTAAATAAAAATTACACCCTTCCTATCAACACCATTAAAAAATTCAGTTTTCGTACTAGTGAAGACCCCAGTTTCCTTTTTTAGGGAAATGGTCATGAACGTGGTAGTTCAGTATGTTGCAAGCCAAGAAATTTGTGTGTTCAAATTTATATTGCACAAGGTTACATTTGAGTAAGTTGATATAATGTTACTTTGGCATGGAATTTTTAAGTCAAGCATCTCATAAAGTGAATGCCGAGATATTCCTTGTGGACAGTTTTTGTTTTATAGTCAAATGCTTTGTTGCCTTCGTAACTTAGTCGTAGTTTAGTAGGTAGTGTGCCGGCTCTTGCTAATGCCCGTGGTTCAACTCCTGACTCAGACATCTTGAATATAACGAAATATGAAAAAATATATATTTCTTTCGACTGCTCTCAGCAGTATTCTACCAAACATTCTGAGAGAAAATAAAATTGCCTTTAAAAGTATTTCAAAAATACCTCGTTCGGAGACGACTTTAAACTGTAGGTTACGCCACTCTTGGATAAAATTAATGCAGAACATGAATGGTGTTAGAAGCTAGGTTGTAATCCTGATTAAAACGTTGCAATAGTCAATTAAGTAACTTAAATCTCCGATGATTAAATTTTTGTGCATTTCCTTTTATTCTTCGTATTCCTTTTAACACTTCTCTAGCAGGAAATTTGTTCTGGTAATGACATTGTGATGTCTGTATTAAGCATAAAATTCATCCCAATGTACAAAGTCGTGACATACAGACTGCAATAGTCTTAAAACCGCTCAAAAATTTACCTTAAAAAATTTTGGTATGAAAAATCTTTTGTGTTGGCCGTTTGACTCAGTTTTCATATTATATCTGCCAGTTTAAGTCATCAATTTACCAAGTACAATTACACACACTTAAATTTAATATTGAATATCGAAATGAGCCTTAAGAATTAAAAGCCATAAATTATTAGCATCGTGTTACTGATGCTGGCGATAAAGGGTACATTCTTTGAGTTGAATTAGGCAATTATAGTCTGCAATTGTCGAAACACAAAACCCAAAACAAATTTAAAACGACAGTAGTGTGAAATTGATCAAACAAGCTACAACCACAAGTGATTTTTTTTTATTTTTGAGATCAAGTCACACGAGACCACCCCTATTTATGCTATGCATTGAATTGAAATGAAACAAAGGTAGCTTCTAGAAAAATAAAAAATGTGACATGTTATATATACTTATATATCACATATTATTTTTAAATCACAATAATTCACACTTTTTTCACATAATATGTAACATGATATCATATAATTGTCAGACAAATCAATTAACAATTCACCCAAGGCCTCGATAATCGTAGTTTAACACACTATATTCTGGTCTATCAAAGCACTTACGAGTTGTAATTTGGATACAATATTTACATTTGTTCTAAACAATTTTTTTTGCTTGCTTTCCTGTGTTTTTGTGCTTCTAAAGAATTTCCCTTGCCGTTTTGGATTGACTTTAAATGGGTTAAATATACAAACAATAAAGTTAACATCCAACTTGTCAAATGAATGAAATCTCAACCAAATATATAATACTGTTACATTTTTACCATTTAAAAACGTTTAAAATATGAGCTCGTATATTTTAAATAAAATAAAAATAAATCGGTGTTTAGTTTTAGTAAAATTCTTTATTATTCGCACAATTCTGTGTGCCACTGTTCACAACTTTATGTAAACAACATCAATTACTTTGGTTGTTATTCCCCTGTTTACACTAGGTATGCCAAACGGGATTGATTTTTAAAAATCCCGGAATTCGGGATTTCGAAATCCCGATTTATTAAAAATTACATTAATTTTTGCTCTTTATCACAATACACATGTTATAAAATAAAAAAAACAGAACAAAAATTAACAAAGATAAAAATAATTCATCTCCGTCTCCATACATACATATATGTATAAACACATTAGTGAAGAAACAAATACCTACCTCCTAAGAACACTATTTAGTGTCCAAAATATAATAATAAAATATAAATATAATTGTTTTAGTAATTTTTCAAAAAGATCAAAGACGCTAATATTTCATCGAATATTATAATTTTGATGCAAACAAAAACATCTTTCGCTGAAAAACATTTTTCGCAATCTACACTTATGGAGAAAATGGTTTCAAGATAGCTATATGCAAGATAGCTATTCACCTTTAATAGCTCGTTATTCAATCAAATCTATTTCTTTAAAGAGTTTATTGTCTAAACCATCAGCTGTATTAACAGATTTTATTGGACTTCGAGGGCAACGTTTAACTTTTTAACAATGGAAGTTGGGTTCTTATTAAGTTCGATGTCCAGTGATGTAGAATATTCACTTAATTGTTGCATGATATACTTGAAATACTACATGAGCGTTATTTAATGTAATATTAAATAAAAAAACAATGGCGCAGGATCAATTTTTTTCTTACTTTATAAAGTGTATATGTATGAATTTACAATCCCGAAAATTCCTGGGACAAGTTTGATTTCCCGCTTGACATCCCTAGTTTACACCCTTTGCATAAACAATAATAATTACTAGACAATTGTTCGTCTGATCTTTGTAACGGAGATTTCAAACCAGGATTACTCTCTTCAAACACACCGCGGCTTTACACAAGACTAACTGAACTTTTACTAACTCAGTTGCCTGCTTTGCCTTGCCTTTTATATGGCAACGTAAACAGTCTGATAAATGTTCTTGAAGGCGAATGTTCGTGGCTTCGCCTTCTCGAGATCTCTATAAATGTAAACATGGTTGTTTCATTATTGTTGTTTGTGTATTTTGTTTACATTTATTCTTCTGTGTGTTTGTTGTTGTATGTTTGTTTACTTGTTTAACATTTTTTATGCTGGTATTTGTTGGTATATTTTGTTTAGTTGTTTATAATTTTTTGCTGGTGTTTGCTGTTATATTTCGCAGTTCGACAATTTGTAAACAAGTTTATTATTTGTTTTTGTAGTTTTTGTTTATAATTTTAATGTTAAATGATGTAAAAGCAAAACACCACGATTTTTTGATTTTTATAACAAAACCATACCTAATGGAAAAAAACACTTATTTTTCAGTGAATGAATTGTGATTGTTACTCCCAATCACATGTACCTATGCTGGGTTAATAGACAACGTCAAGGAATAATAAAAAATAAAACAATTTGGCTAAATATTTATTGTGTTACAAAGGGCAATAAGAAGAGAAAATCGTGTGAAATGTAGACAATAATTATAATAGCTCAGCTGTTTATTTTCTCGCTGCCGTCCTTAAAACAAGTGGTCTGCGGCCTGTGGCCTATAGCCTTGAATGATTTTATATCATTACGCTGCCAATTCTTTTCATTATTTTCAATACCTTAATAGAATATTATTCGACCTATGAATTATACTACCATGCCAATGTGATACAGTACAGCAGTTATTAAATACGATTGCGCTTCCTACAATTTACAATTTTCTTGTAGAACAACGTACGCGTAAAAAAATTTAAAACTTGATCGATATTAAAAAAATCACAGTCACTTTGCGTTTTTAGTGAATCCACAAAAGTTAGAAAACTAAAAATAAAACAATTCTGCCAATAATCTGCTCTTACATTGCGATATACTGTTCAATAAACTGTTAGCATTGCACAACAGTGCACATTATAACGCACAAGTGTTGCAAATAGGCAATAGCGTTTATAATTGCAAGAATAATGTTGATACAAAATCGTACAAAACACTTCATTGAACATTGTTACGAGTACTAATGAACTGTAATAAGGAAAATTTCTCAGAAACAATTATAGTAACAACAACCGTAATGACTACGACTACAGCTATAGAGATGGGAAAAAGGAAACAAATGGTCACAATCATTTTCAATAATTTGTGTTATTGTAATAATCAATGTTGTTATTATTTTAATAGTTAATTTATATTGTTGTTATTATACGTCAGATATATAAAACAATTTGATCATTTATGTTTAACTTATCATATATATAGATTACCATATATCTGCGGCATTTGTCAAATTACCATTCTTTGTGTTCGTAAAAATGTCTTTGATCTGTGACTGTAATGTAAATAAGCTGAGCTTTAGGTACCTCGCTGACATGCCAATTCCATCTCTAGGCATCTGTTCTTCTCTAGCATATATGGCAGCCAGAGACTGTGTGTAGATTGCTGAATTTCCACGAAAAGATCCTTATATTATTGTTGGTATTTCGTATGTGGGGGTATTTGCAATGTTAAGCTTTTTTTCTACAGGCAAGTTAATGTCGATAAATGGATTTTAGTTGTTGCTAAATTTAATTTTCTTCAACATACCATGTTTTTATTAATTGATTATTGACAATTAACTAGAAGTCTAGTGAAACATGTTCCAAAATACGATTCATTATTCGGAATCTAACATATAGAACTTGCCATATATTTATAGATTAGAATCGGCGCAAAAGCTTTCGCAATTAAAAATATGATATGTGATATGGCGTTTAAATTGAAAGGATAAACAACAATACAAGACTCTTCTGCCACAGCGACAGTTTTTAAACACACCACAAGTCTGGAATTCCAAAGATTAATTACGTTAAAAATGTAGGCAATGCAAATGTTCTCAAAAAGGATGTATTAAAACTATTTTTTTAATAAAAATTTTACATGAGAGTTGTTTTTGTAACAATAACTAAATTGTATAGATTTCTTTTTATTTCATTTCTATAAATTTCTAATTTTATTTTAGGTTTATTATAAATATTTTTGTTAATTTTATTTAATGTTGCTTAAGGTACGGTCACATATGTCAAATGTTTGCCCCAATTTTGTTTTCTCTTGTTTGCCCGAAATATGACTGAAGTTATATTTTGCGAAAAAAAAAAAAGTAAAACGACTATGGGTTCGAAAATGGGTTCAACGCAACGCTGTTATTATAAAAAAACAAAACAGAAAATATTTTATTTGTGCATTAATTTTGAAAAATATTGGGAAGGAATAAATAAGTATTTAATTGCCTATATAAAATAAGAAATCAAGTCTGAAATTTAAAAACGAAAACATGTCTTAGCCAATTTGCATGTCCCTACTCTATCTGTCCACATTATTAAAAAAGTTAGAAACTAAAAACAAAAGCTAATGAACACTATGTATGTCAATGATTTATAATTTGTATATAAAGGGTGTTTTTTACAGAGGTATAGAACTTTAAGTTGCAATAAATAAACGATGGATTATTCGATTGACATGAATTTTATTTATCTGAAAGATAATCTTGTGGCATTACATTTTAAATATGATTTCTGGCATATGACCGCCACGGCTGGCGCGGATGTAGTCCAATCTGGACGTCCAAATGGTCAAGCGTTTGTGGCTTTACCGCATAGACCAATGACTTTACATAGCCCCACAGAAAGTAGTCTAGCGGTGTTAAATCACAAGATCTTGGAGGCCAATTCACAGGTCCAAAACGTGAAATTAGGCGGTCACCAAACGTGTCTTTCAAAATCTATTGTGGCACGAGCTGTGTGACATGTTGCGCCGTCTTGTTGAAACCACATCTCCTGGACATCATGGCTATTCAATTCAGGAATGAAAAAGTTAGTAATCATGGCTCTATACCGATCACCATTGACTGTAACGTTCTGGCCACCATCGTTTTTGAAAAAGTACGGACCAATGATTCCACCAGCCCATAAAGCGCACCAAACAGTCAGTTTTTCTGGATGTAACAGTGTTTCCACATACACTTGAGGATTACCTTCACTCCAAATGCGGCAGTTTTGTTTGTTGACGTAGCCATTCAACCAGAAGTGCGCTTCATCGCTAAACAAAATTCGCTTATGAAAATCGGGAACAACGGTAATCCCGTTTTGGGCCCATTCGACGAATCTACGCCTTACTTGATGATCGTTTGGCTTCAAATCTTGCACGAGTTGGATTTTGTAAGCACGCAAACCAAGATCCTTCCGAAAAATCTTCCATAAAGTGGATGGACACAGATCAAATTCCTGTGCTCGATGGCGGATGGACTCATTTGGGTCTACCTCAATGCTACGCTCTACAGCAGCAATAGCTTCTTCTGTACGCACCGTACAGCGTCTCTGGGGATGCGAGTTATCAATAAGAGTAAACATGGTGCGAAAACGTTCCATGGTTAATCGAATTAACTGCTCTGATGGACGATTTTGTCGACGAAAAAATGGACGTAGTGTTCCGCACAGAACCAATATTATCGAAATAAAATTGCACTATTTTCAAGCGTTGTTCAGGCGTGAGTCTATTCATGATGAGTTGCCAAACCAAACTGAGAATAAATCACTTGACAGCTGTTAAATCGGTCGCCATCTTGAAAAGTAATGCCGACTTAAAGTTCTATACCTCTATAAAAAAACACCCTTTACATACAATGGATATGTTTATATTGATAAATAAATTTTGTTAATAATTTATAAATAGTAATTGCATACAAATCCACCTGGGATACATGTATATTTATTGAAAGAAGCTCTAATAAGTATTATACAGTACATATAAGTATAAAATAAATTGTTGAATGAAAACATAAGACTCTGGGAACATTTTAATAATGAAAATGTTTCTAAATATAATGTTTATTACTAAGATAAAGTATTTGACATTCAATTAATTTGAATTAAAAGTACTTATTTTACTCATACATCCACTTATTCATACACATAACTCTTTCTATAATCCAAATATTTTATAAATCTTTAAAAATATATAACCTAATTAAAATTATTTTATGCAATCTAGATTAATTTTTCTTTAACTAAATTTTAAAAAAATTGATTGAAGAAGAACTAATTAAGTAAAATACCATATACGCATATTTATTTTATTTATTTATTGTTCATAACAATACAACAAGAATAAATCTTATATTATAGTATTGCTTAGCAGTTGTTATTAACATTAATTTTGAATCATTTATTATAACTAATTTAACAAATTTAACAAAAAAAATTATTAAAAAACTAAACTTAAAATTTAAGAAAATGACAGGACAATTAAGCAAGGAAAGGAAATAAAGAAACATTATTATCACAGTAATATTAATCATATTATATTTATAATAAAACTAAGGGGAAAAAACATTTACAAAATTAGAGAAGATTAACTAAACAAAGTGCTTGAAAGGGGCTGTTTCGAAACGGTTTGCATTGTTGATCATTGGTATTTGAGGGGGAATTTGGCTCTAGAGACGAATGGAGTGAATGAAAAAGTGTTGTTGAGAGAAGGACTTGTTATATTTTATATTCGATCTAGAAAATATTAATCTCTCATATAGATAATTTGGCTGTCGATTATATATTAATTTGTGTAGAAAATGTAGAGTCCGGCAATTCATTAAATTGCCAAATGTGATATTATTTCTCCTAATGCCAAAAATATATCGTTAAGTCTTCGTGTATTAACTGCATCGCAGCTAGCAAACAGCTCATATCCGTACATAAGAATGGGTAATAAATATCTCTTCGCTAATATCATTCGACTTCCAGAGATTATGAAGCATCGCGAAAGATTTTCCACAGTTCATTTTGACGTGACTCGACAAATTTAGTTTCCTGTTCAGAGTTACGCCAAGATTTCTAGCTGTTCTAACAAAGCCTATATTTGTTCCATTAATTTGAATTGGTGCTAATTTTCAGGTGCTCCTATTAGTAACGCCATTGATTTGTTGGAGACATTTGCAGATGCCTATATAAATAAATTTGATCCAAATCATCCAATTTAAGCTTTGTACTTGCTTTGCTATTGCTACTATAGGAAATTTATGTTAGTTATAACAAGGAATAAAATATTATATTTTTAAGTTATTTTCGAATATCTGTGATATCTGATTTTTCAGTATTTTATGCCTTTTCAACCCCTACAAAGCCAAAAAATTACAACTCCTAAATAACCTCGTAGTGTTCGATTATAGCTTCTAGTATTACCATCGGAAGAACGAAGACAAAGAACAGTGAAACACAACCACGTTGCAATGATGTTCCAATGAATCAATAGAGTTCGATACCCTACCGTCATTAATGAGCAACTTCACCCTCTCCTGTATGCGGTCAAAATGTGTCAAAATAGACCCTATCACCGATCCATGCATGAGAGTTTTATTATATTATCGGTCGGATATATAAAGTGAAGTATTTCTTGCGCCGTCTTAAGAAGCCAAGGTACTGATAAATGTATCGGTTACAGCTAACATAACACTGAATTTTCATGCTCAGAACATCAAAAGCTCCTGACTCTCTAATATCTACAACGCCCATAGATATTATGTTATTGCTGTGCCTATGTGTCAATAAACAACGCTGGGATAGATTGTTTAAACTTTAAACAATTTTTTCCTGAAAATGATATAAAATTTCTCTATTTTTTGGAAAAAAATTAATAAATGAAAATGAGGGACGCTAGCTTTTAATTTCCAATAGAAATAACTTTGGTTTTTAAATAATTTTAATTTATTTATTTATTTTTTCTGACAATTTTTTTACGATTTCAATAAACGGCTTTGACGATTTTGACGATTTTTTCTCAAATATTTGACCATTTGATGCTTCATTTATCTGGCAGCTATGGTTTCAAGAATAGAGTGATGGGCAGTATCAAATACCTCAGAAGAATCTAGTAGCACAAGAAATTATATAGCGTGACGTTTATCAGTTTGGCATCTAATTTACTCGGTTACATCAACCAACGAACTAAGTCAGCTGTTTTGTGGTCTAAATCCTGGTTGCCTTTTCGTCAATAACGAGTTGGTATATAGATAACTAATAATTTGCAAATAAACTAATTTTTCAAAGACCTTCGATAAGTAAAGTAGCAATAGCCCGAAAACTTTTATCTTGTTTTAAATTGGTGCGATTTTAGCATATGTATTTCCATACAGATGGGTAAGTAGAGGTGGTGACAATTGGATTGAAGAAATGATTAAAATAAATAAAAGTATAATAAATTTTGAATACATTCTATCATAGCCAATAGCATTAGATTTAATGTCAATAAAATACCACAGTAGTTCTTCTGGCCTAAAATGAATGAAATTGAATTCATGCGTTTGTCGTTGATTTAATCTATTGGTATTATAAAAATTTATGTTTATAGTACCCTATACAATTATTTGTATCTTGAGATACAGTTGGCCTTTACAAATATGGTTACATTTCAAGGATTTAAATTTAGTTTTCACATTAATTAGTGACCAATATAAAAAAGTGAAGTCGGTCCCGAATATTAGTAATTAAGTTAATTTGCGTCATTCTACAATACAATACATCGTAAGCTTAAAAACCATGGTTCTATTGAGAACTCACCAACGACGAGGCGGCTAAAAGGTTTTGGATGGGAGGTAAGTGTTCAATGAAAACGGCAAAAAATCCAAGAGTAACTCGTTTGGAATTAACTAAACAAGTTGTCAGTACTACAGGAACTAGTGTTCTTGATTAAAGTTTACTGAAGTCAATAAATAAAAAATTTTTTATGCAATTAAAACGTGTCAATTAATCTGAATAGAGAGCTTAGTTTAGAAACAAAATAGTAATTAAATTACTTTTATCGGGTCTTTTAAAAGGGGCTTCCGAACTTTGATAGTTGATACGACCATCTTGTTGAAGTTACATCTGTCAAATTATTTTTTTATTAACGTATATATAAATATATGGTATGTTTGTAAATATGTATAGTTTTTTTAGATTTTCAATTTGAAAATGATTTGAGACAGTTTACTATGCTTTGAATTTAAAACCAAATTTATTTACTTCCACTTGACATCAATACTGCAGCTGAATTAATGACTGTTTTGTTACATGTCCATTACCTTAAACATTCGAAGTTGTTCTTCTTCGGATATAAACAGAAATCAAATAGAATACCGAATTATGTGCGGACAATTGGCGCGTTTACTGGTTGAGCGAATGAGTTGCTCAATCTATTAAATTTCTTTTAGGGAAATATCCGCAATGTCATGTTTTAACTTTTCATTTTTAGTTTCATTCATACTCATTCATGCGTCCCATGAGAACAATTGAAATTTCATTTGCATACTTTATTTGATTGCTTTGTATGTAAGCGTAGGAATACTATTTATTAATAAACTTATTCAAATTCAATGAATTTTGAATTTTCATAAGAAGTTTAGCAGCAAAATGCTGTCAGTTTTTAAGCGTTTAGATGTCATAACGTATTTAAAGATTTCGGAATTTTGGAATATTTTAAAAATCATTAAGGAATTTAAATACAAAAACTAAAGCATTGAAATTGCCATGAAAAGTTTCTCAAAAAATCTGTCGTTCGTAGTAGACTTTAAACTGTAGGTCCCGCCACTCATGTATAAAACTAACGAACACAACATAAGTGGTGTTGAGGAGCTAGGTCGTAATCCTGATTGAAGGGTTGTAATGACCAATTATGTATGTGTTGAGGTGAGTCTCGGATAGGTTCGCTTTGTTAACATATAACTCATAATTTTTATTTCTTTTTTGCCAAAATCGCAAACGCAAACCCAAACGCAAGAATTCAATAACTATAGTTCGTATAAGCGTATACGATTAAAGCACGTAATCACTTTGGTTTCTAACACAAGAGTGAATTCAACATTTATTGAAATATAAATTTACAGAGTAGCAAATAAACACAAAATGTTGCAATAATTTGTATAAATTCATAAAATCTTTAGTAAAATTAATTAATAAACTATATTATATGGGGTTTCACTTTCAATATTTGTTTTCCAATCATTGACACACTCACAGTTTTTTGCCAACACGCTCTAAAATTCAGGAATTAAAACGGAATTGATAATTTTACTTTCAGTATAGTTACTAGACTCTAGAATGTCAATATTACAACTTTGTCAGTTGATAAGGATCATCTGCGAAATTAGTTGTCATTTATTCAATGTGTTTTGCTAAACTGCCATCGTAGGCAACGAAGTGTGTTCGTTTAATAAGCTTTGGGACAGAAGGAATTTACCCTAATTTTTATCGAAAAATTGTCAAAGCTGGAACGATACTAATCCACTTGAGATCCATGATCGTCCAATGCATTTCGAAAAAATCACTGTTTTGTGTGGACTTTGGGCTATCGGCAGCATTGGTCCATATTTTTTTTATTGACACAACAATAAAAAAAATGTGTGGTTTCAATGGAAATTCAGTACGGGCGATTCGAGGCATAGTCATCTCACGTGGAGGTGATGTGAACTTGACAACGAGATCGTTCGATTTGACCACGTTAGACTTTTTCTTGTGTGGTTTTCTTAACTTTCAGTATAAACCCCAAATCACAGTGTTCCGTAAAGTCAACATAACACCGGCGCCAGAGAAGCCACGCCGGACATTTGAACGATGTTATATTCCACGATGATATGTATTACACACACTTTGTTTTTTTAAAATTTGATATTCGAAGCGGTTGATGAATAAACATGCATCTCACCCTGACCCACGTATCGTTCCAGGGTCTAAAAGATACATAGTTTGTTCGCTCTTCATAATAACCATCTCACATCGCACTTTATGTTTGATGTTATCGTTTTAACTTCACTACTTTCTAGGCAGCACTGTGCTTGAATACTTTGCAGTTCCGTGACGTTGTGTTACCCATCCAACAATGTTAACTATGCTATTGAAACGTATATTGTTATGGATCTAATTACACCAGTGAATCATCGGACAATGGTAGAACGTATGGTCTTCCCTAAAATATAAATAGGTCGACATCAACTCATCTTCAGAGTGCTATACTCCAAGACCTGTATGCTGACGATATGCAGCAATATATTAGTTACAACAGTCGATCGTTGCGTAAGAATTTTAAATAATTACATCGTATTTTCGAATTGGCTACCGCTAATGGTCTGGGGATTAATTACTCTAAGCCTAAACGTTTATTATGAAAAACTCATTGCAACTTGATTGTTACCCTGTTTTGTTTTTGAACAGGCTTGATCTGGTAATTTACTTCAACAGTACCCTGACATGGCTTAACCATAATAACTTTGCCTCTGGCCGTATGTCCTCTATGTACAGAAATTTTTGGCAAAGTCATTATTTCACACCTTCTTCTTGCTAAACCATTCTTAGTGCCTACTTTAACGTGCGAGTGTGAACTTTTTGCCAGTTGTCATAATTTTTTTTACCGAAAATTAGTAGTTTAGCTTGAGAAGTGGTTAAATCTGTATAGAATAAATGCGAATGCAAAAATTATGTGCACATAACATACATGCTACGAATGGATACATATTTTCCGAATAAAACTTTGAGTTTCAAAAATTCTTCTGTCGAATCGGAACACATAACAAATCCTTAAATTGTCTCGCTCCAAAATATCTTGACATTCACCTTGATTGAGAAATTCTAAAAAGAAATATAATTATAATTACCATGTTATTCGGTTAATTGAGTACAATATTTTAAGTGTTCAGGAATAATATACGCAGTTCAGCTGCTTATTCAACATTCATTTGTCAGCTGGTAAACAAAACAGCTGGTTGTTTCAAGAAAATTTTTTTGTCATTGTTGACATTTAAGTCGTCAAATATCAACAAAAAGTGTTCGGTTAATTGCAATATGCTCACTAAACACACTTATGGCCGTGATGCATTTTAAGTTTTAATCAGTATTATAACATTTTGCGTATTTATTGCGCAACTATTAATTGAAACTATAAGAAAAATTGAGCTCTATAATGACGTTTATTGCGATTTACGCAATAAAATTGCACATCTGAACACCGTATAAATTGAAGTTCGTGGAAATATATTTCTTAATCGGTAGAAACTCATGTCTGGATTGAAAATTTACTGTGCAATTCGATGTTATTCAATATAATTATGGGGAACTGCATTTGGTACCAACTAAAATGTTAAATCACCTTAAAACAAAATATTGCGTATTATTAGAGGATCACCGTAGTACATTAAAAACTCGAATATTCTTAAGGTGTCTAACTTGACAACGGCCAAAGCAGAGACTAAAAAATATTGTTAGAAATACCATTCGCCTAAAAAAGAAAAACAATGCAACCTCATCTGCATACACGGCTAGTAATTGTCTCAAAATAAAAACAACTACATTCTATCGTCTTTATTTCATCATGTAGATTCTGAACCTCTGAGTCATTAATGCTTCCCAGAAAGAAATATTTGGGTATATATATACATACATATATAATTGGCCATTACAACCCTTCAGTCAGGATTACGACCTAGTTTTTCACACCACTTGTGTTGTGTGTGTTAATTTTATACATGAGTGGTGGGACCTATAGAAACTTTTCATGGCAATTTGATTTACTGTCAGAGTTTCATAGAGAAGAGTTTTACATAAAAAGAAACAAATAGACAGAGAAGCTAAAGAAAATAAACAAACGAATGTAAAAGTTTGTATCATATGACAGCTATTCGTCTGTTGTTGTTGATTTTATCTCTAAGTCATTGAACTCATACTACGTTGCAATATTTCAACTCTTCTGCAAACTGAAATAAATGGGCAAACGGAATTAAAAGAATTTATTGTGCAATATGTCCTCTTAAAGGTAACAACTACCGGTAAAAGGCAGCGACCATAATATAAAGTTCCAAAACATTTTAAAGAAATTGAAGTTAATGAGGTTAGTCCATCTCAGATACGATGTAGACTTAACGTTAATAAAATAGTTGGAAATTTTCGGACTTTCAGTTAAAAAATAAAAACTAATTAGAAACTATTCAATTTTTTTATTCGTCAACGCTTTCATTATTTATCATAATACTAATCAGTGAAGGCATTGGTGTGAAAGGAAAAAAACAGTGAAGCCTTTAGAAAAAGAAGTGAAGTCGTTGGAAATCTGCTCGAGAAATACTTACAAAATGGATGGTGTAAGAAACTAGGCGGTATCCTAACTAAAGAATTGTATGATCAATAATGTATGCATATACTTTGTATAAAAAGATGTTGTCAACACCTGTAATGCACGCTTAATAGGGGCGTACTCCTAAAATTTATCAAAAGATAAGAGTTGTTTTCATATCTAAATTCGGCAAAGAAAATTATACAACTGCAATGGGTTTCCTCCCGATTTGTTTAAGTTCCTTTTTGCTAAGACCACAGAGCCGATAGTTGATATCATGCTGAAAAGAATGAGACATCAGATGAGAGGCTAAAGTTTAGACAACACGCCAACGTTGAACGAAGATCAACGGAAATGTGCGATGTAATTTGGTTAATACGTACAAGCATATACAGACTGTATACGTTCCGAACATGTAAGGATATATGCATGCATCACGATGAGATATATCGGCTCATACTTTAATCGCTTCTAATCTTTCACTTTTCCCTAAGTGGAGCGGATCCGAAATGTCCAATTTTCCATGTTTCTGGTTGAGTTTAAAGACCGTTCAGGTTTGTGACTCATTCGCATATCTACCTAAAATATGTGCTATAAAATATGAATCTTTAAATGTGGATATAGCTACCGAAAATTTGTAGTGTACGAACTCATAGTGTGGATAGTATAACTTGAACATAAATACCACTGGCATCTATTTTAACGCTTTAAATCCGCATTAAAACCTGTTCATGACGTCAAAAGTGGAGAATAGAAATGCATCACTAGTCTTATTTTTCGCTGCAAGTTCTGCAGTGGCAACTGAAGAGAAATTGTGGTTTAGTTTTCAACCCTTTGCACTAACATTGCTTTAACAGCCACACCAAGGAATAATTATCATCTTGTTGCAAAGATTTGCACTGATTTTGATACTTTCAAACGAAAAGTATATTTTAAATTGGTCTTCATTGGACTGTTGCTAAAAGAGTTAAAGATTTCTTATAACAGCAACTCAAAGTCGTGACAAAATAGTTTTTATTAATAAACGAAATAAAAACAACAAAATTAGATTATCGTACGACGATATTGTTTGAATTGACGACAGCAATGCGAATATTGTGATAACTCACAGATCTGATCACATAAGTAATATTCTTACTTTCCTGAGGGAAAAAAATATTTTTAGCGACGGAAAAATTATTATAAAAAAGTTTAAGAATGTTTACTTCGCCAGGAAGTAACATCTCATTCTTCTATACTTACACAATAACTTACACAACTAGAAAAGAGGTTCGGTATTTAAATTGTTTAAAAAGATTTTAAAGTGCCCACTTTCAACATAGCAAAGGATTTAGAAATCAATTTTAAAAATACAGTTTGCTTTGACATTGTTTGAAAAATATTATAAAAATTTGTTACAGCGACCGCGTAGCACAAGGAAATCCATACATTACAATATTTAAAAGCCAAAATAGACTAACGTTAGTCAACGAGCATATAAACATGCTTCCTGAGTTCTGGCACAATATAATTTTTTGGATGATAGCAAATATTTTTGGCACGAAAGGTATGTAAGAAAGGGTACTACTCTATAAATAGCATTTTTCTTTCACTGTGAAAAAAGGTAGTGATGGATGACAGGTGAGGTGGTGGATGGTGGGGGAGGTGTCGTTAAATTGAGTCTTCACGGCCAATTTATCCTTTAGCAAGATAATGACCCTGACATCTGACTTCTATGAAATTGCCCTAAACTATTGATCTGACATATGTTGCTTGCCAAATTTTTCCTGGCTTTTTCCAACAAAACTTATTGTCATCCGATTATAGATGGTTGATTTTAGTTCCATTTGATTAAAAACCCTTTTAACAGTCCATAAAACATATTTTAGTGCAAATTCTAAATGAAAAAATTCTGCAAGCAAAATATGTCGCTTAGATTACTGTAGAATGAAGTTACCAATAACAAAAGAGTTAAAAACAGAGCCAAAGACGAATGATGAATGAGTAGTAAAAGCATAAAACTGAAAACCAAAAATTTCCTAAGAGATTCATGTCATCTAAATACTGTTACGTTTTTATCCTTTAAAAACGTTTAAAATATGAGCTCGTAGATTGCAAATAAAATAGAAATAAATCTGTTTATTTTTTATTTTATTTTTATTTTTATTTTTTTGTTTTTGTAGCTTTTGCTTATAATTTTATTGTTAAACGATGTAAAACCAAAACACTAGTATATAGTTTTTTATTTATTTTCGTAACAAAACATTCGTGCATTTATTACAAAGGCCGCAATATTAACACCGACGTAGGTATACTTGGAATAGATGTTAAAACATAGACAAGAGGTAGAATTCAACCCATTTTGTAAATGAAACATAAAATGTATTTAATAAATATATTGTAAGTAATGGCTGCAACATGGAATAACTTGAAAACAAAATGTGGTCGTTTTAAATTTAGTAAGTTGGTCTTCACTAAGCCATTAAGATGTATATGATGGAAATTACTTTGTTGGTGAAAATTAATTTTTTAAAAATTTGGCATTGAATTTAATTTGCTCCACTTGCCGTTGGAATTGCTGTCTTATAGTTTGAGGTTCTGAGAATGGCGTATTTCGTACGCATAAAGCAAAAGGTTGTTTGTTAAAATTTGCCACTTTGTGGACTTTGAAGTTGTAGAGAATCAGGCTTCCTTCTTTATACAATAGCAATGTTTTCAGTTCGACACTTAAATTTTTTATGTACGGAAGTTGACCGTTCCTATTTTTTTTTTAATTTTTTTTACGAGTCCTCGAATATTTAATATATTAGGTGCACTTTCTCTACAGCTGAATCATAAGTTTTCAACACTGAAACATAAGTTCGGCGAAATGCCATCCGCTAAAGATATAGTGTTACTGTGTCCTTAGACATATTAGAAAAATATTCCTTCGCCGTCTTCCTCTCAGCACATGTCTAGCAAAAATTCTGAGAGTAAATAAGATTGCCATGAAAAAGTTGCAAAGTGAAATTCAGCCCTCTAAAAATTGGCAACTAGGGTCTTAAATTCGTTTGCATTAAAAACATAAAAGAAAGTAATACATTTAATTTTTTATTACTAATCTTGAAGCACTATTACGTCTTCATAATGTCTTTACAAATTTTTTACATTGTTTCCAAAAATATTTTGCAGAACTAATCTTACATGTACATACATATGTATATCTTTTTCGCTCACGTATAAATTTATTACGTTTTCGAACTATTCCAATGTACTACAAACAATGTGTGATATATTTATGTGTTCCTTTTGTATGTATTCAGTAAAGTATAACTAAGGAAGCAAAGTGCAAGCGACTGTATATATGTATTAATAATACAAATTTAATGCACTTGTTTGCTTTAAAGTAGCAAGTTTGGTGTTTTGTTATTTATGTTATAAACTGCCTCATATTAGAACAGCAAACTGCAACAAAGTATTGGAACAGTGATTTGATTACTTAGAGCACTATTGTTAAAGTTCAGCAACATAAAAATAAAACTTACGAACAATGAATAAAAACTATTATGAATGTCTCTGGTTTTTCCACTTTCATGTCACATACGAAAACGTTAAATTTTAATATATTAAGTATTGCACTTAATCAATACAAACTGAAATTAAATGATAAGTTATGAAAAATTAAAGTTTCACACAAAAACAATGAGGGAAACGACGTAGTATGAAAAGTTTCAAGATGAGTGATTGTTAACAAAAAGGATAAAACTCCAAACGAATAAAAAAGTTTTCGAGATACCCTCATTCATAATTATCGATGAATCAGTCGCACTTGCTGACACAATCGGTAAAACAAAATATGAAGAAATTAAGACTATAGTGGCGAAAGTAGCAAAAACGACATGACAATCATTACGACAAAAAACATACATACATACATACATAATTGGCCATTACAACCCTTCAGTCAGGATTACGGCCTAGCTTCTCACACCACTCATGTTGTGTGCGTTAATTTTATACGTGAGTGGCGGGACCTACAATTTAACGTCGACTCCGAACGACAGAATTTTTGAGAAACTTTTCATGGCAGGTTTATTTTACTCTCAGAGTTTTTGCCAGAAATCTGCTGAGAGGAAGTCGCCGAAGAAATATTTTTTTTTTTATATTTAATTTTTGATGTCTGACCTGGGATACGAACCCGGGCTTTACGAATAGTAAGCCAACACACTACCTACTACACCACGACGACTTCCAACGACAAAAAACAGCATTTACAATACCAACAGTACATATGCTTAAAAAACTGTGTATGATAAATTGATGTTGCACCAAAGGAAATAAGTGAATAATTTTTAAAAAGTATTTGCTTAACATTGTTCACTTTTCCTGGCCTGGCTGCTTGCAAAAAATATCACGCTCCATTTCACTTGCAGTGGAGTGAAGAAACAAACACCATACCTACTATTTCTTAACAATAATTCGCTTAGGGCCATTTTTTGAGTGCGAGATTAAGACCAAGTTTAAGTTAATATCCAGTTAAATTTAATCTTACCTTAATTGAATTAAAATTTTTTTAATGGGAGCTTAAACCTTGTAGAGCTGCTACACTTATAAGATAAAATTGCAACGTGTTTCACAACAATTTGCTTTTGTATAGAACAAAAACAGCTGATCTTTAAATAAAAAAATAATTTTTGAAAAATAATAAATAAATTAAGACTGGTAATTTGTGTTATATATAAGTAAACTCAAAAACTGAATACGAAGATTAAAGTTAACTTAATCGTTATCCCGCACTCAAAAAATGGCCCTTACTCGATCCAAATACATACTCGAGCAATAAAATAAGTATATTCAAACAACTTTGAGAATGACACAAATGTGTTTTTAATTTGACAGCCTTTAACATTAAAACCTTTGTTCCCCGTATAGCAATTGTAATTGCTAATTGAAAAGATCCTATTAATCCTGAATATTTAATGTAAAAGAGTTTCTTTCTTTAATTTTGTGAAGTTTGTGAAGTGTTCTATAGAGTTAATAAACAGGACTTTTTATTCTAAGAGGAAACCGCTTAAAGAAATATATTTTCAATATTTCTTTTTGCAAGATGTCAAAGGTAGGGTTTGGAATCACGAGCTTTTGTCTAGTAAGCCAGCACACTACTACTACTACGGCGACGACGATTATACGACATTACTGTGTATATTTAAAGTTAGAACACAGACGTAGAACTTCATTGGACCGGATATCCAAGTACTCGTCTACACAAAATGTTACACATGCCATTCCTTACTTTCTACACAACAAATTTTCTATATCTCTGTAGGAAATATTTGATTTCACTGAAAGAATTTTGAATGTCCGTTCAAGAAATTTTGATCTTGGCTCTCACATGGAATGGACAGGTGAATAGTTTGTGCACAGATTGCTTTTAATTTAGTTTCATGTTAAATGAAAAGCTCCGGGCAAACCTTAATGTTGGAAATTAGTTTAATGGCTTTTTTATCACAAATCTCCACCGAAAAAATTATACTTCAGGAGAACAACGTAGCAATTCCAAAGAATTCTTACTCAAAGAAATTGTTTTATGTCAAATGTTATTGATTTAATGGATTTGCAAGCATCTTCTCCAGATTTTAATCTACTGACAGATACATGAGGAATGGTATTTAAGTCGGTTTTCACCAATTTGATGACTAGCATTCACTAAAAACTAAAATTTCAGAAGTATGGTGGAAAACATAATGTAATCAGTAGCATGTAAAGTAGTACATTTAGTTTAATATTAACTAAACGTAACCAAATTAACAGAAGAGTTCGTGGGAGAGCAAGTGAAGGTTCAAATATTGGAATTAAATCGACACTTAAACATTATTTGTTGGACGACATGTGTGAGGGTAAATTACAGACATCTATATTCAAAACTTTCGTCAGAATTTTCTAATTCTAAATTTCTTTTTCTTCAGCAGTTTACTACAATTGCAAACAGAAGATAATTGATCATTACAACCTAAGAGCATGCCTTCATAATACATTTAATGAATTATGGCATCACTTTATCCCCTTTATCGTTAAGCCATTTAAGAGTAATTTTGGTGGTGTGATTAGCGTGATTGTCAAGCTAGAACACAATTTCTTAAGATTACACATTTAGTTTTTTGCAAGCGGCAGGGAGGTTCGTTGACAGAATGTCAAGGTAACTGTTGGCAGTTCTCCGATTAATTTTGGTTTCGTCCGAAAATGTGATCATTTTATAATCATCCATGGTCCAATTTTAGTACGCCTGAGCGAAATCCAGGAGAAATTTTTGATGGCTTTTTGTGAGCGGTGAAGTTTATAGGCGGTAGTGTTATTGCGTGGGATTGTATAATGGCGGTTGAACCGAATATTTGGTCAGTGGACTTGCCTGTCACTTGTCAAAAACTACCGAAATGTTAGAGTACATGCTACAAATTTTATTTAAAATTTTTGGGTAAATTGAACAAATAAAATTAAATTGATTGACCTAAGAAATTTTAAAAATGCTAGTAAATTTGCAATAAAATATGCATTCTTTGAAAACAATCTTATTAATTATTATCTTATTAATTATTATGGATTATTACAAGTTTGAAGACAATAAGTATTTATTAATATTATTAATGGAAAGGAACTTAATTTACTTTTCACCCCAATTAACAAATGATGCGTTCAACAGCTGAAACATAATTCAATTTAATGCATTAAAAACGACAGAAGACGATGAAATGAAAAAATAATGACGGAAATGCAGTAAAGAATGAAACGAATAACATTTTTATATTTCTGTTTGTTTCAGTACACCATACTTTAAACTTTATAAATGACTTTAACGGATGTATTGCTGCAGGAAGTAAAATGAAGGAGGAAACAAAACTTAACTAATTGCAGAGTATAATCTAAAGCCATAGCATGATTAAAACTATAATTATAAGAGATAATATTTTGAGAAATCTAAACTAAAGCAATTTGATAAAGTGGAAGAAGTTTTTTTGAAATAAAGCAGATAAATAAATAAAGAAATATCCAAAACAAAAACCTTACGGAAACATTTCGAGTATTAATTTTATTTGAATTCAACACTTTTGTGTAAAATAAGTTAAACAAACATATGGCGCAGATCGCAATTGTATCTTTGCTTAAAATTTTCCTAATTAAAACAAAAAAAAAGAATAGTTGTTTCAAAGAACTTTCAATTCAGAATATTATTAAAACTAGATGGAAGTTACCGTAGTCTACAAAAAAATTTCTTCGGCAATTTCCTCTGCAGATTTCTGAAAAATACTCTGCGATTAAATGATTTTGCCATGAAAAGTTCCTCAAAAATCTGTTGTTCGAAGTTGACTTTAAACTGTATGTATGTATGCTGTATTTTTACACAAAAATCTGAGTTATGTTGAGGTTTTCAAAGTATTTATTTGGGTGTTTTCATCGTTGAAGTCAAATCTCTTTCCAACTCATAACTGTTAAGTAATGATTAATAATCGTAATGATTAGTAATTTCTTTTAGTTTTTTTTTAATGGTCAAATAATGATTACAATTACGATTATTTTTGGTTTTAATAGTTTTTTTGTTTATAATTACATAATTACAAAATAATCAAAATATAATCAGGACTACTGACGATTAGTCTAATAATCAAAAAGAATCAAAAGTAATACAAAAATAATCAAATTATTTTCAATAATTACTTTCAATTCTTTTTGAATTAACAAGTGTCCTCTAAATTTGGCCATATGTTTATCAGTAGATCCGGTTTGAAATTGACAACTTGAATATAAGTAAACAATAAATAATCTAAATCTTAAAGTTGTCTCAAAATTAGTAGTAGTTGCATCATTTGGCTGCAAAGATATAATTTAACTCTTCAAAGACACATGACAGTACACTCACATCTTGTTCAGAATTTATTTCAATTAATTAATTAACTTCTAATTAATACAATACACTAATAGTACCGATGCCGTTCAGTAGACCAGTAGCTTTTCAAGGTTGTTAGTGAAACGAAAATTACAGTTGAATCAGAACCTTAATATATTTTTGTCCGACTGAACTTTTTTCATATTTATAAGGAAAAACTTAAGAAGACCACACAGGCTGCAATATTGTTCAGCTTTACCTTGTGGATGGTATCACAATTTTGTTATCTTGGATTAACAATTTAATAATTAATTTAATAAAATATAGCAAGAATTTCTACATTGTGTTCCCTATGACTCTTATAAACCGACTGCTAATCCATATTAGGTTAGGTTAGGTTAGAGGACGTGTACTTGTCAGTTAAGATAAGTCGGAGGTCGAATTGACCCATTGTCCAACGTCCTAGTTTTTCACACCACTTATGTTGTGTGTGTTAATTTTATACATGAGTGGTGGGACCAACAGTTTAAAGTCGACTTCGAACTACAGATTTTTGAGAAACTTTTCATGGCAATTTTATTTACTCTCAGAGTTTTTGTCGAAAATCTGTTGAAAGGAAGTCGCCAAATAAATACTTTCTGTATTTTGTCTTGATGTCTGGCCTGGGGCTCGAACCCTGGCTTTACGTCTAATAAGTCAACACACTACCTACTCACTATGGCCACTTCAATCCATAATAAAAATGCAGGAAAAATGGAGATGAAGATAAGGTCTTTAAATACATTTGTTCTTTTCTTGAGTTGACTTCCTTTATATGCAAGCAGAAAGGAAATAAACAAACGATGACATTCAATATTAGTAAGAATACGAACAAATACAGGTTGACTTCCTATAACGCTGTAGACCAGATATGTCGTATGCTATAAGCATTCAGACTTATGAAATCTTTAAGAAGGCATATGTGTATGTATATAAATTTATATTATTAAATACCATAACATTGTTTTATAAAACAAATTTTTAAAATACGGAGTTGATGGCGCCATTGAAAATACTGTGATGATGTAGAAAAATTCTTTGGACTGCTTAACATTAAATTAGTAAAACCACCCCAGAGGTGTTTGCAAAACGAAGGAAATGTATCAGCAACAATATATTGGTTGGTGATTTTAATATTGATATTAATAAAAATAATTTATACTCAAATAAATTAAATGAAATTTTGTCTAATGCTGCAATGAAACAATGTGTAATGTTTGATACGCGAATAACAGTACATAGTTCTACTCGAATTGACCTTGTGTATTCTAATGACAAAAACCTAAACTGTGATAAACTTGATGAATATAAGATAAGTAACCATGAAACAATTACCTTTAATGTACCTGTTAATGACGCGTTGAATATGGGAATGTTTAAAAACTTAACTATTTGGAATAACTATAACTGTGATAGTTTAGTGCATTATTTACGTCAATTTAGTTTTAGTTTTTTAAATAACTGTGATAGAGAAAATAAGATAAAGTATTTAGATGATGTAATAATGGAGATAATGTCTCGTATAGCAACTAGCCAAAGAGTGGCAATAATGATAGGGAACTTATAAATATGAATAAAATAAGGTATGATTTGTATAGAATGTCGATGCAAAGTGGTCACTGGGATGAATACAATATTATTAAGAAACAATATAAAAAATTAATAAATATTAATAAATATTTATATATAATAATTACAAATTAATAAAGAAAATAAGGTACATGGAAAATAAAATAAACATTAATGCAAATAATCGTAAAGAAATGTGGAAATATTTAAAAGAATTGACTAACTTGAAAGAACAGAAGGGAGAAATAAAAACAGTTAGAATACGCGGTATTATTTATGATAATGACCAGGAGATCGCAGAGAACCTGAATAAATTTTTTGTAAACAGTATAAGGGAAATAAATGACTCAATTGAACAATATGATTATGGAGGCTTGTCCCCGGACATTAATAGTGGAATGGAACAGTTCAGATTTAGAATGGTTACATCAAATGATGTATATGACATCTCGAGGAAATTAAAGTATAAGATTGGCGGTGAAAACCTTTTTTCGGAAGGCGTACTGAAAGACTCTCTAAATTATACAGCATATTTCTACGCTGGTATGATAAATGAAAGTTTGTCAACGGGTGTAGTGGAAATGGAAAGTGACAACTATTGCTCCAATACAAAAAGTTGCAAATACTATAAACTCAGGCCTATTAATACCATCACATGCGATGCTAAACTTGTTGAACTGATTGTGAAAGAGGACAATATAGAGGACAATAATATATTAATAGAGGAACAGTCTGGTTTCAGAAGAAACCATTCCTGCGAAACAGCGTTAAATTTGGTACTGTCGGAGTGGAAGAATAATCTTAAAGACAAGATGAATATAGTTGCAACCTTCCTTGATCTGAAAAGAGCATTTGAGACAGTAGATAGAAATATATTAATTGCAAAATTGCGGGAGTACGATCGTGACTGTCATGCAAGACTGACGCATAGCGGAGATCTGCATTCTTTGGTTATAATAACAAGTGTATTTTACATAAATTTGTTTGCTGTATTCTCAAAATAAACTTCTAAAGAGAAAGAGACTCTTATAAAAACTCAAAAAAAGAAAAAAAGAAAAAAAACAAAAACATAAAAAAAGAGAATGAGTGAGCTTAATGCTCCTCACTCTACTTCTTACAGTAACAAAAATAATGTAAAACAGCTTACAGCTGAAAATAAACCAAAAAACGATAAATACTAGAAAAAGAATTAATAGTATAGGAGGTGGCACGATGGCAAAACACCTTGAAAACAATTACTTCGCAATTCTCGACAACGATATAAACTGCAATAATGAATGTTTGTCACAATTTGAAAAACACGTGCATGAGCAAAAAACACCAACAACTTCGACTAAACCAGTGGAACACAGCTCTGCAGCAAAAAATAATACCTCAGTCAACTATACAAGAAATGTACCAACAAACGACGAGAATGATATAAATAGGAAAAATGAAACAAATAATAATCAAAACAAAAACAAGAAAATACCGCCAATTAATATTTTTAATGTGGATCCCCAGGAATTAATAAATTTTTTGAAAAATGGAATTAAAATAAAGGAATTTAAAATTAAAGAGCTAGCTAATAAAAAAATCATACTATTTTTGAGACCAATGACGGATTATACTAGAGTAATAGCTTATCTAGAAAAAACTAAGGTGAAATTCTTCACATTTACTCCAAAGGAGTTAACCAAAACATACTTATTAAAAGGTCTCAGTCCAGATACTGACTCTGCCACGGTATTTGAAGAACTATGTAAATTTGAAAATCTAAATCTAAAATTTATTAAAGTGAGTCAATTTGCAACTAAAAAATCTATTAAAGAAAATTATAAACTCCCCATATTTTTGGTACAAATAAGCTCCGACAGTAAAGTTAATGAACTTAGAAATATCAAGGCTCTCCTCTATCATTGTATAAAATGGGAGGCTTTAAGAAAACCCGAGATCCCGCAGTGTAGTAGATGCCAAAGCTTCTTCCATAGCGCGGCAAATTGTCGCCTACCACATAGATGTGTGAAATGTAAAGAATCACACGATATAGGTGATTGCGCCTTGAATAATATACCTAAAAATGAAAAGGACAAACTCTTTTGTGTGCTATGTAATAAGTACGGTCACCCAGCCTTCTATAGAGGTTGTGAAAAATATAAAGAGATAAAGGAAAAGCTTAAGATAAAAAAACAAAACCTATTCAGAGAAAGATCAAACAATCCGCCATTACTTGTTAACCCCAACATAAGTTTTGCTGATATGGTAAACAATAAACCTATGCATTTTGTAAATAACCCTAACCCTATTCAGGAAGCTTTAAAGGAACTGAACAACTCAATGTTAAACTTATCGAATCAGATTATTCATTTACACAGGCAACTACAGATTCAATCTGCTAGAATAGATAAAAAATTTTTCACATTAGAAATATAAACTTATGACTGAGACTTTAGCCAAGACCCTTAATATTATAGAAATTAATGTAAATTCCCTAATTAGATTAAATAGACGATATGACCTTTGTAATTTTATCAATAAATACGTTCCTGATATCGTATTATTAAATGAAACAAAACTTAACGTTAAACACAAAATTCAATTTAAAGACTATTTTATAATTCGCAAGGCTAGAATCAACGCTACTATGGGGGGTGGTACAGCCATACTCATCAGAAATTTTATAAAATATCAGGAATACTCTAATAATATTATCGCCTCCTTTAAATACCTAGAAACATGCATTTTAACTATCCCATTGATGGGTAATAAAACGTTATATATAGCAATAATCATAGTTATTTTAAATCAGAATTGGATAAACTCTTCCAATCTCTGAATTTAGATAACCCTAACAACTTTTACTTAAAAGCTGGGGATCTTTATTGTAAGCATTCGGATTGGGGCAATACTCAAAATAATCCAAAGGAAATCATTCTTAATGAATGGCTTTTACAGCATGATATGATTTATAGGTGTAAACTCTACGCATCCAATTCACCATCATACACCCGGTGCAACTCATACCTAGATATATGTCTAGCAGAGTCCCGACTATGTATTTATAGAGGAAATTATACAATTAATTGTTTGAATACCATTGACTATGACAGTGATCATAATGCGATACAGATTCTCATAATGGCAATTGAGAAAGATGATCCCCTTACTTTTTTTGAAAGTCTTCCTAGTCTGCAATACAACTATAAGGCAACTAATTGGAGAAAGTTTAGTAACAATATTTCGAATGAACTTACTTACTCTGGTACTATTCCGAATGACAGAAACCTGTCGAATGAGGAAATAGATTCATATTTAGGGAAACTTAAGGAATTTATAAAAACGTCGATAGAGCGAACAGTTCCTAACTAGATTAATTACCCCAACCACAAGAAAATTACAGATAGAAAAATCAAAAATTGTCACAATTATAAAAAGACATAATCGTTAAGAATACTTCATGACTCCTACACAACTTCTCATGCTTAGGACTAAGTTAAAGCTAATAATATAACTTATCAATGATAATTTTACGATAGCTGTAAACGAGCAGTTACGTAAAAAATTTGCAAATATTCATGGCAGTAATGTTTCTGATATATTTAAGGAAACTAAGAAACAATTTAGATTGACGAATAATTGAAATATAGATTTGATTCACATCCCCACGGATGAACAAATTTTATTGAGAAAAGCTGGAATAAACCCAGTTGTATTAAAAAAAGTTGATAATACTAACAACCTCGTAGTAGACGATTCGGAACAAATTTTAAATATAATTGGCTCCTATTGATTGATCACGAAAATCATTTGCATATAGAAGTTGAGAGATATTTCTACAGATTTTAAGAAATAAAAACTGGGTATGAAGGTAATCAAGTAAACAACTCAATATTTGATGCAAATAAAAAGCAAATGAAATAAATGATACTGATGACGACAACATGTTGTTTACAAAGGAAAGGCTTCTATACATATGTATATAGAAATTTAAGAGGGAAATTGTCGTCGGGTTTGGACAATATCCCTAATTTAATTCTTAAACAACTTCCTGAGGTTATAATATCTGAATTTTGTACCCTCTTTAATAACATGATAAATAATGCGTATTTCCCTCATGCATGGAAAATAGCTAAAGTGGTTGTTTTTCCTAAGAAGGGCAAAGATAGTCGTAATCTATGGAACTTCCGTGAGATAAGCTTACTTCCAAACATTAGTAAAATTTTTGAAGTAAGAGTCAACAATAATATATTAAAATTTTCTGAGAGAGCAGAATTAGTAAATAACAGACAATTTGGTTTTAAGTACAAGTATTCAACAGTTCATGACATTCAAGTTCTTACCTCTGATATCTATTGGACCCTAAACAAATCATTATGTACAGGAGCCTGCTTAGTAGATTTTGAAAAGGCATTTGATAATATATGGGTTCCTGGATTAATAAACTAATAAAATATAAATTTCCCATGCATCTGGTGATACTCATATTTAACATGTTAAACAACAGGTCCTTTCATGTGAGCAACAACAATTTGATATCTACTAGAAGATTCGCAATCATAAATGGACTGCAGCAGGGAACGGTGATTTCACCCATACTATTCAATATATATATTCACGATCTATTAAATAAAATAGATAATATAATAGGATTTGTCGATGACATTATAATTTACTATTCTGACAACAATATGTATATAGGCTAAACGTAAATCTTCAAACACATTTCAATACTTTAGAAAAGTAATCATATGATTGGAAAATGAAAATTAACACTAGCAAATGTGAAACAATACTTTTCAGACCTCCTGTGAGAAAATGCAATTACAATATAAGAAAATACTGGAAGGAATTCTGTATAAAATCAAATGATAATATTGTAATTTCGAACAAGCAAACTGTTAAATATCTTGGTGTTAATCTCGATAAATTATTATATTTTAATATACACATTGATTCCCAAATTCAAAAGGCTAAAAAAGCATTTTTTATGTACAAAAAATTATTTTTTTCAAAATACATCTACGCAAAAGTGAAAATTATTCTATACCAGTCTTTAATACGGCCTATACTGACATATGGCTGTCAGATATGGTATAATATTTCCCCGTCATATATAGAAAATTCGAGTATTTGAAAGGAAATGTCTCCGAGCTTGCACATCATTCTATAGATCCCCTAAAAGTAATTATAAATATTATAATTCGAATAAGAAGCTATACAACAGAGTAAAAATATGTAGAATTGATAATTTCATTATTAGTCATATTAGAAATCACATAATGCGAAGCATAACTTGCACGGAAAATAATCTAATATTAGCCCCATATTACACTAATGAACAGTACATACAAAACTCATTACGTAGGGGATACGTCCCACCAGAAGCTTTTTTATACCTCGATAAATACGGGTATATACAAAATGAGAATGGTGTTCCTATCTTCTACCACATATATAGAAGAGCAAGTGACAAGACTATCCTCTGCAAAGAGCTTACCCCGGAAAATCGCCGGTTTGACACAAACATTTACATGAAAGACACAGACATGTCAACTAGAATTAGAAATAAGTATTGGTGGCTTACCAAATAAATTTCTCTTCACATTTTACCCCATTGACTGTAGCTTTTATCTTATCCTTGCAATACAGAAGTAACGTTTTTTAAGCATTTTTTCCGTTACAAATAGATTAAGTATACACTGTATATCATGTGTAAATGTATAGTATTATAATATATTTGAAAGATATTCTAAACTGTAAATTAGTGAATAGTTAATGTACAGGAGATCCCCACCGGGGGACAGTGTTAACAGACATATATTAAAATATCAACTATTTGTTTATTAGTAGTCTAAGTTTCTTAATTTTTATTATATAAACACACAAAAAAATGGCAAAATTGCGGAAGATGGGGATTAATGATACTGAGGACATATAGATGACCAACTATCTGAGAGATAGACAGCAACAAGTGGTTGTATCTGATACGGTATCGGCGAGAATTGATGTGAATATAGGACTGCAGCAAGGAACGGTGTTAGCACCGTTGCTTTTTATCCTGTATATAAATGATATAAAAACATGTTTAAATTTTACAAAGTTTAGATTATTTGCTGATGACGCATTATTGATGATTGCAGATAGGACTATTGAGAATGCTATGAAAAAGATGCAGGAAGATATAAAAGCGAAATAAATTAAAATTGAGTATTAGTAAAACTAAATTTATGGTACTGTATAGTAGTGAGTGTATATTGAAAATAAAGCATGACGCTATTGATAGAGTAAATGTAATTAAATATTTAGGCATAATGATAGATGCAAATTTAAGTTTCGATGATCATTTAAAATATATTGTAAACAAAATAGCGAAAAAGATTGGGATACTAGCTAGATCAACTAGATTAGTAAATAAGGAGTATAAGATTAAAGTATATAATAGCATCATGTTACCACATTTTGTTTATTGCCCTTCAATACTATTTCTTTTAAATAGAACTCAGATGGACAAACTTCAAAAGTTGCAAAATAGGGCTATTTGTATTATTTTAAACAAAAACTATGACACAAATATAGAAGGTATGCTGAAAGAACTAAATTGGTTAAATGTTAAACAAATTGTTACTTTTCACACCTTGAAATTTATTCATAATATAAAATTTGGAAAATGTCCTGAATATTTAAATGAAAAATTACAGTGTAATCATGAAATTCATAATTATAATACTAGAAGATTATATAGATTACCACTGATGAGAACTACAAGGGATATGAATTGTTTAGAATATAAGGGGATTAAAAAGTATAATGAACTACCAAATAATATAAAAGACTGTGAAAATATAATTTTATTTAAGAAACTGCTGATTGAATATTGTAAAAATAATTAATGTATTAATGTAAATGTATGAAAATGTAAATGTAATTAATGTAAAATGTATTTATGTAAAATGTATTTATGTAAAAAAAATTAATGTATTGTGTATATACCTAGGTTTATAAAACCGTAAGAAATAAATAAATAAAAAATAAAAAAGATTAAATTAATTAATTAAAATCCAGAATTATATTTTAAATTGCGGCTCGAGTAATATTTAAATGCAGTCATACAGATGCCCAGAGCTGTACTCAATTATAATTTAATAATCCCTTCCTCGATCGTCCTACAGTGTATTGATTTTCAATAAAAGTTTTCAGTATATTTCAGACCGTAGATGTCGTTGTTTCTTCCTCTCTCTTATTAACGTGCAGGCCTTGTAGCCCGTTTCTGGAAAAAATCACTTTTAAAGGCAAGAAGGCGAAGAAGAAAATATACCTCTATTAATGTACTGCAGATGTGTTAATGAAGTAGAAATACGCTATTAATGCCATACAAAAGGTAAGATGGAAGGGCATGGTGTCAGCAGAAGTCCTAAGCTGAAATATACAGTTGTCATGGCACGAGACGAGTTAGATATAGTCTTGTTTTTAACAGGAGAATTAGAGAACTTATCTCCAGGTTTACCAAGGGAATGACCTTATAGTGTCAATTTTAGCCTTATAAGTGATCATAAACAGTCGAGTACAAAGGCGAACAGACATATTGCACAAGTAATGCTCTCTTCTAAAAGATAAAAATGTTGTAAAATGAACTGTTTTCCTAAAATTTTGTTAAACATTTCAAATAAAATTAATTTATTTTCATCATACTTTGGTTTAGCGTCTACTTTAAATTTAATATAATATTTACACAGTTTTATTACAACGAACTTGTAGTAGATATTTAAATTTAACTACATGGGTCAACATTTAATTCTTATTTTCTATATACTCATTGGCAGACAATCGTTTGCTGCTATAATAAACTTTAGGGCAGACCGGTAATAATACTAAACGGAAACAGAACTGTTTGCTCAATGAAGGTTTCATCAGGTATCTATAAAAAATTTTAAATTTTCTTCACAATTGGAAAATGTTTGCACACATTTTAACGAAATTTTCTACTTATAATTGTTTGTTCGTTACCAGTGCCTTTATCGTTACCTTATAATGTCAATTTTCACCTGTAGTTAAATGCTGCTACCCACTTACTTTGCTTGATTTTTTTGTCATAGATGACCAATAAATACTCTGTCTTTATTTAACATCTTTTCAGTTATTGCTTTTTCTTCATTTTCGAAAAGTTTTAATAGTACTAGAATGGTTGTGAAATACGTTCTTATGAACATTTTTATTTAATTCCTTCAAGAGCAAGCAGTGAGCACACATAAAACGTTTTTGAATTGTCATGGAGTTTCATTGCCACCGCCTATTACCATCGTTTCCTTTTTTGGCCTTCAAGTCATTTCAATAACAGCTCTTAGCAAATATTATAATGTTGACTTTGGTCTGTTTCATTTGATAAAATAATAGAAGAAAATAAAATAATAGAAGAAATAAAAAATTAATAATATTAAAGTGTTAGCCTCTAAGAACAATTTTATAGAATTATTCAAACTGACAGAATATTGTTACGAAAATGAAAACATCGTTTAGCGTTGACGTGATTGTGAGTGGTTGCACTGACAGGTACAACGAACATGTTATATGTATACGCAAATGCAACAACAGGCAACGGTGAGGTCGCTATGGGGTTCTCTAGAAGGCGAAACCCCGATCTTTCTGCTTCAAGAACAGCGTTGCCATTTCCCAAGTTTTCCATTTTTTTCCAAATTTTTTGAGATTGGAAAAAGTTTTCATTAAAGTTGTTTTCTAACAAAACAAGTTTTTTCGAAAAACTCAAAATTACAATAAATTCAATAATAACAGGAAATATTTACTTTTTTAAATAAAATATTGTCCCGGGCAAAAGTAGCAAAGTAACACCAATAAAGGTCACCGGTCTTCGGTGTTTCCTTTAAAAATGTTGATACATTTGTAGAAAACAAGTTTTTTTGGTAAAAAAAAAGTTTGGCAACGCTCTTCAAGAACCTTCATCAGACTGATTGCGTAGGAATATAAGGCAAGACAAAGCAGGCAACGAGCAGTAAGAATTCAGTCAGTCTTGTGGGAAGACGCGTTGTGTGTGAAGAAAACAGTCGTGGTTTTAAGATCGCCGCTGAAGAGATCTGCGAACGGGTTTCGGGTTTCCTCCTTCCTGGTGTCGACAATGCTAAAAGACTGGTTGTCAACGTCAGGTTCTATTTTGCTAGTCATATTTACGACTCAGATAATCTATTATTCTAATTTCCATACAAAAGTTTTATTTGCATCCAAACAGATTTGCGAACCGTCCGCCCATATCCACTGAAGAGTTCTAACTCCATCTACATCGTGGGTCTTCCTCTCCTCGCAAGCTCGCCTGCTTGCCCAATGCAGAGAATTCTCACATATTCTAGAACCCAGCATTGGGTAACCTATGCGCCTAATACAACTTCCCCAGATAGTTTCATACTATCTTCGATTTAGCCAAGTACTCGAATATTTCTATTGACCTACAGTGACAGACAAAAATATTTTAATGTAGACTATACTCAAATAGTTTTTGACAGTTAATGAGTAAAAATGTGATACTATTAGCTGAGAAAGGTTAATAACAAACTGGTAATGAATAAGGAAAAATAATAAGTTTTTATTTAATTGATCTTTTGCAGCAGTAGTAACATTTTTAACAATTCACTCCAGTGCTTCCAGATTTTCTTAGAACCCAAGTTGGTCTGTTAATAATTATTAGAGCAACTTTACAAAAAAAAAAAAAATTAAGTGAGATGGTTATTAGCGCAACTCTTTCACCGCATTGGCGGTGACAAATAATTTCGACAATTTACATTTAAAAGTAGATAATGTCTTCAATTTTATCTTTCCTAAAACCTGGAATAAATTTAACGAATAAAGTCACAGTGGTTTGATGATTAAATTTGAGTTTTGTAAACTTTTTCAATCTTACAATTTTATGTTTTAAAGCTTTGCGCAAGGTGACAAGATGTTAAATCACACCAAACCATTTCCGGAAATAAAGTTGTATAGAAATTAATTTTGATAGGGAAAGGGATAAAGGCGTAGGACTCGCTTTCATTCTGGAGCGCAACGTCAAATACAAAATAACGAACACATCCGCCGCCTTTATCCAGATGATTTTCTAGAAGTGATGTTTATATCGGGAATTATGAACGTATATATTCCGCCCGTCAACAGGATTGGAACCAATTATCATCCCAACATCTCACATCTCCTCCAAGATGATAGTCGGATTATACTTGGTGATTTCAACGCAAACCACGAAATATAGCACTCCCTACTCCCAAGTGATCAACGAGGCATTGCGATAGCTGACCAAATCGATATGCCAGATTTTGCTACGATAAACCATTGTTTATCGACCATTGTCAGTTGTTCACTCTTAGAACAAACCCACACAGCCTTAAGCTCAGACAACATTCCGATTGTGGTCAGCATCGAAAAGAACAATGACTTTATAGGACCAGAGCGACATACATACGTCACCTACAAAAAGGCTAACAATGTAGGCTTCGGCGACTTTATCGAAAATAACATCAGCCAACCTGCCTCAGAAGTGGTGATAAGGCATTCAGGACAATTGTCCAGACAGCGACAAAGCGCTTTATCCCAGCTGGAAGGTTATGTATTATGAGGTCGAATTACCCTTCCGAAGCGGCACGCTCATCACAACAGCGGGATAATATTAGAGCCGAAGCCCAGCAGACAAACAGTTAAAACCTTGACATCCCAGATAAATAAATTAGTGAATGAACATCGACGTAATAAATGGTTAGAACACTCAAATAAATGTTCTCTAGCCGCGATAAACCTATCGAAGACTTATAGACATCTCTCTGGTCCAAGAGTAGCAATTTGACAGTGCTACAGAGTTCTGCTGACATTTCATTGAACACCCTACATCGCAGGACAAAGAGAAGAGAGCAATATTAAGAATTATTATTAACTTACGGAGAGACCATCAAGGACACTCTTTCAATCAGACCGAAGTTAAGATCACCATCGCTAACTCCAAACCATCCAAAGCCTTGGAACCTGATGGTATATCAATTCCCTTGCTAAAGAAGTTGGGAGCTAATGCATTGAGTTTCATTTATAAACTGATCAATTTGTCGATCCACAGTCTGGTGACACCGGACATCTGGAAAGTCGCGAGGATCGTCCCGATCCTAAAACCAAACAAACCAGCAACCAAAGGAGACTCTCATCGCCCAATCTCCTTATTATCACCATTGTTAAAGAACCTAGAAAACATTCTGCTCCCAGCCTTTAAGCAACACTTCCCTTTAACCAATCACCGACATTGCTTTAGGGAAGCTCACAGCACAACCATAGCCTTAACCTAGATTACTGCAAGGATAGCAAACGGACTCAATCAACAACGACCGTGTCAACGCACTATTGTGGTGGCATTTGACCCCTCATAGGCCTTTGACACGGTCGATCGCCCCATTTTTCTGAGAGTAGTTATAAATTCCACCCTGCCCAATGACAAAGAGCTGGACTGTCAATTATCTGTGAAGTCGGCAGGTATTTGTTTAGTTTAGGGGACAAAATCATCTCATAGAAAGATCTAGATAGGCTTTCGACATGGTGGTATTCTGTCACTTATCCTCTTCAATATCTATCTAACTTCACTTGCGGACCCATCCACAAACGTCTCAATAGTGTCATATGCAGACGTCTGCAAAGTCTTGCATTAGGAGTGATCGTAGACAACATAAGCGCTAGAATTACAAACTATCTGACGACCATTGTGGACTACTTCCGGAACAGAAACTTAAGGGTATCTGCTCCTAAGTCCTCAGTTTCTCCCTTCACGACGTGGACAAAAGACCGTCCCCTCACATCGTGTCGTAGGCAACATCATACCAATGATACGCTATCCTATGATCCTAGCAGTTACTTTCGACAGTCTCCTTCACTTCTCCTTTCACGCTACTAACATCAATAGCAATGTAAGGACGAGAAATAGGGTCCTAAAGGTGCTAGCAGAAACAACATGTGGCATGGATAAAGAGACAATTATTACCATTTACAAGGCAATAGGCCGCTCCCTCTTTAACTATGCCAATATGGACCTCATTCCTAAGCGAAACCCAAAGGCGAGCGTTAAAAACAACGCAGAACAACGCACTACGTATCGCTACGGGATGCATGAGGATGTCATATCTTGTGGCCTCCCATCTCAATCAGCACATAGTCACTGACGATCCCACATTTCTCCACATAAGACAGGACTTTCGACGATTTAACACGGACAATTTGAATGTAATACTAACAATAGTGGACTTGCAATCAGTAAGTGAAGCGCAGCGTTGGTTACATCAATCATCAGCTACAGACCAGAACCACATGACACGGCACACGTCTTTGGAAGTTGTGTCAAACCGGCAACCCTTCGACAACCCTTCGCCAGTATACTTGTGGCTCATTTTCTAGATCCATAATCCATAATATCTGTACCAATATCCCATAAGCTTACAATAGAACATATAACATTAACATTTTCTTAATATCCAACAGGGAAACACTTCGGAAACAGCAGGAGAGCTGTTACAACAAGAACAACAGAAAGTGTACTTTTTTATACTTTCATTTTTGTACAATGGGGTCAATTCAACCTCCGGGTACTGTACTTGTCTTAATTGACAAGTACACGTCCATTTAAGTGAAATTTATGCGAGGAATTTGTAAGCTAAGTTAACTTGACATGTTCTATAAATTTACAAGTACTGAAGATCAAGAATTTTCGACTTGTGCACAATACACAAAATCAAACGCCTTTCAAATATCATTTGAAGTAGGTTACGCAATAATATCCGTATTTAAAAAAAAAGGATTTGAGAAGCTGAAAATAATTTACAAAGGGTGCCATTCAACGTATGCTATAATGATAAACACACGGTTGATGTAAGTTTGTATATCATTTCTACAAATTGATTCGATCGATTCAGATTGTAATCTTGTAATTCATACATACAGTGAACAGCAAAAGTCTTAGTTCGGCAATATATTTTAGCAATTTCATAATTTTAGCCAAAAGTTTGTATAAAAATTTATAGTTTATATATTTCTGCATCCGTCGGTGTACAACAACTTTCTTTTATTCAGGTGTCTAAAAATAACGATACTTATAGCAAAAATATGTGATAATATTTGATTCCTTACCTAGTAACTGTTTAGGTGTTCCCACCGGAAGAAAATATGTAATTTCTGTAGGTTTGGTTACTCAGACCTGTCTATCATAGATGCATTGGGGTGGTTTTACAGTTTGTCTCCAATTCTATTGTTTTTGTTTTGTGTTCTATGTTTTTTATAAATCTCTATTTTATTTGTGCAGTATTCCTTTTTACTTATAGAACGTAAATATAAAAAACCGTCCCTGTAGTAGAATATAACAAGCTTACAACTTCTGTTGTGTGTTTCACATTTACGTGTATTTATATCATACCTGTTAAGTAATGATTAGTAATCGTAATGATTAGTAATTTGATTACTTTTTTTTGAATGGTGAAATAATGATTACAATTACGATTATGTTTGGTTAAAATAGTTAATAATTGATTACGATTACAAAATAATCAAAAAATAATCAGGATTACTGGCGATTCGTCTAATAATCAAAAGGAATCAAAAGTAATCCAAAAGTAATCAATTTATTTTCAATAATTACTTTGAACTCTTTTTGAATGCTTGAAAATAATGAAAAAGAATTATTGAAAAAAATTTGTTTACTTTTGGATTACTTTTGTATATTTGAAAATAATCAAAAAGAATTATTTAAAACAATTTGATTCTTTTTTAAACTTCTTTTGATTCTTTTTGATTATTAGCCTAATCGTCAGTAATTCTGATTAGTTTTTGATTCGTTGGTAATCGTAATCAATCAGTAATTGGAAAAAATTGTTCATAGAATTATATAATCATTACGATTCTTTTTAAAAAGTAATGTAATTGATTACTAATCGTAATCGAAATTTAACAGGTATGATTTATATCAAATGTTTAAAATTCATTCCATTGCTATTGTATTTGTTTTACGAACACAACAATATATCTCTAAAATAATTAGAAATTTTGAAATTTGCGATTATGTTTCCAAGTGATATTTAGAAAGTAGACTGAGTTATTTAAATAGAATAAATACATAATTTCGCATCTGAATAAATCCTCAAAAGACGCTGTAATGTTTACAGCGTCCTTAGTCAAACACCACTTTTAACACAGTCAAACACCACATTTTTCAAATTTACAAAAAAAATTATATTCACTATTCATGAATTTAGACGATTAATAGTTAGAACTTACATTCAGTCTGCATGGTTCAATAACATAAACTAAAGATAAATTTAGCAATTAATATTATGGAGTTATTGAAAAGCTACATAACCGGCCGACAGTGTGTTATTAATTTAAGCAGTTTTGTAAGTGCTATCCTGTCGATAATAGCTGGTGTATTACTGGTAATACCTTGGGACCAGTTTTTTTATTTGACAGGCGTTTAACTTGAAAATTCTATGTTGAGGCAAAGTTCGCACAATTTAAGTCGAAACTTTTTGAAATATATTGGCTTAGTGGTAGAAACTGTTTCCGCAAAATGCCTTTCTAAAGCTAATATGGTGTTGTGGTGACTACAGCAGCACCTTGATATATAAAAACTTGAACATACATAAAGATTTCGATATGCGAACAATCAGAAATGACGTTTGCAAAATTTTCGGTGAGGTATTTAAGAAAAATAAGAAGTCGCCGTGGTGTAGTAGGTAGTGTGTTGGCTTACTATTCGTAAAGCCCGGGTTCGTATCCCAGGTCAGACATCAAAAATGAAATATGAAAAAAAAAATATTTCTTCGGCGACTTCCTCTCAGCAGATTTCTGGCAAAAAAAAACTCTGAGAGTAAATAAAATTGCCATGAAAAGTTTCTCAAAAATCTGTCGTTCGGAGTCGACGTTAAATTGTAGGTCCCGCCACTCACGTATAAAATTAACGCACACAACATGAGTGGTGTGAGAAGCTAGGCCGTAATCCTGACTGAAGGGTTGTAATGGCCATTTATGTATGTATGTGTATTTAAGAAATTTTAATTTATTCCTGATCGGGTCTAAATTATATGTTTTTAGTTTTAAAACTAAAACAATTATTGTAATTGTCAGATATAGGTTCAACAAGATGGCCGCTATCAGTTGTCAAAGTTTGGCAGTCCCTGCTGAAATCCATATTTCATATAAACCAATATTTGTAAGCGTAGAAATCATTTACAATTCTCTAATTATTATGTCGATAAATTGTATGTCGATAAATAAAAGTATTTTTTTCGATTTTCTTACTGTTAGACAAGAAAAATAAATGTATGGTTAACCTAATCATTTCGAGATCTAAATCCAAAGTTTGAACACACCACTTTAACTTCGAGGACGAAAAATTGCCGTAGTGTTCAGAATCCGATATAATTATTTCATGTATATTAAAACAGACAATTGTTAAAAATAGTATCATTACCACACGTTTTATTTTTATTTAAATTTTAATTTCTCTAAAATCCATAATGCCTGCTTACATAGAATTTCAATTTAATTGGTTTTTATTTAATGGTTCTTACATCCCGCCTTAAAACATTGCGAAAATATTCGAAAATAAGGGCCATTATTACAACTTGCCGTTAAACTTGGGTTGAGTTAAATGTACCTTTAGCTAAAGGAAACTGTAAAGTTAACTTTAACTTACATCTTACAGATAAAATAACGTTAACTTTTTCAAAAATAAGGCAGTGGCGGAGAAATGTCGATATCATTGCTAAAATAAAACGAGTTTTATTTAAACGCAGGGGCAACGACGGGCTTCTTTTTTGCAATATTTGCTCACTTTGTTTATATTTGAAGTTGACGTATTGAAAATAATACATAGTATGGTAAGTTTAAACATAAACTAACTAAAGTTACCAGTAGGATGATCTTCCCTTTAGTTTAACGCTCACTTCTACCTTATCGTCCACTTATAATAATGAAAAACAATTTATCTGCTCGTTAAAATCTTCCCTTTAGGTAACGCCAAGTTGTAATAATGGTCCTCATTTACATTAAATAAATTTCCTTGATTAATGCATTATCTTAACAACCCATGTTGTTAAACTTGCCTTTAACTAGAGGTAGGCTTTTAACGGACAGATAATTTGTTTTTACTATTATTGTATATGGAGTCAGCGTTAAGCTAAAGAGAAATATAAACAAAATGACCAAACACAAGGAAAAAAGAAGCTCGTCAGTGCCACTGCGTTTTAAATAAACTTGTTTAATTTGGCAAAAGTTATCGATATTGCTCCGACACTGTTGTATTTTTGAAAAAGAGAACTTTATCGTATCAGTCATATCGAAAAAGTTAAAGGTGACTTTAAGTTGTAATAATGGCCCAAAGACTGTTAGATTATAAAGTTCGAAGACATCAATTATAAATCCCTTAAAATTACTGTGGATTTTGATTTTTTTTGTTGTTGTCTTATAAAACACAAAGTAAAATCAGCAACTGTTTAACTTCATTTAAACTCAACTGTTTCCTAAAGTTTTCTAACAACAAAAACCACAACAAATTTTTTGTTCTTCCTTTCAATTACATTTCCTCCAGGTATGTGTGTGTGTTTTTCCTTTTATTTCGTACTAAAAGCTCTGCAGAAATTTTGAAAAGTTTATTGTTTATTTCTATTACTGTTGTTTTGTCGGTTATTGTTGTTCTCTTCCTATTTCTACACGAAAACAAAGGCTAAAAAAGCATAAAACATCAACAAATGTTATGAAGTGACTGCAAACTGTTGGATATGGTTGTTTTTGTCGTGTTTTAAACAATCAACGAGTTCCTCTTTGAATAGTCCTGGCAAAAACTCTGAGAGTAAATAAAATTATCATGAGAAGTTTCTAAGAAGTATGCGGTATTTCTAAGAATAAATTAAAGCCACGTAGTTGTTTATAAATATTTATATGGAAATAAGAGCTGTAATGTACTTTTCTCGAAGTATAGGTTTGCGATAATCTAGAATATTAGGTTAGGCATCCACCTTAAATCGCATAGCTTATTTGAGTCCTAGGAGCTCGCGTTGTAATTCTTATATGTCGATTCCAATAGGCGTGATTTATATTCAAATCACTTTTAGCTAGACGCGTTCTATCAACAAACTCTACATGCAAGAGAATTATTCCTTTCCGTTTCCCAAAAGCTGAACAATGACAAAGAAGGTGTTATAGTCTCTTCACCCTCGTTGTTACTTCAGGAGAAGTCGTTGTACGTGTACATACAGAGACCAGTGCCTCAGTACAACGTTCCTAAGATGGACTCCGGTCAAGTTAAACACAATTTTATTTCATCATACATATCTATTTGGAAATAAATAAAGTTTATGTGAGAACGTTTGGTTGCCCTATTGCAAAGGAACGGCAATCTTAGTTTTAGGCGAGTCAGATTAGCTGCTATCCGCAATGTCTCCATGTTCAATGACCCTTATGCGGGCAACTTAGGTATACTCGCAATCTTTCCCTCTGGATTGTCCGGCATTGTTGGATATTTCTGGATGTGTTGTGCACACTTGCACACGAGTGACTTACCATAAACTATACCATTATGATAAATATTCTGTTGGAGTAAAATATGTACATACATACATAATTGGTCATTAGAAGGATAACGACCTAGCCTCTCACAGCACTTATATTGTGTGTGTTAATTTTATAAATGAGTGGGGGAATCTACAGTTTCAAATCGAGTCCGAACGACAGATTTTTGAAAAACTTTTAATGGCGATTTTATTTACTATTCACTTATTATACACTTAAAAAGAAATAAAATTAGTTGAGTTCATAACATTAGATTTGTTTACGGCACGATTTCATCGTTGGAATCAAAACGCTTTCATCGATGTTATTTCAGGGCGGATGAGAAAGCATCCTACTTCATATGTGTTGACAATTTTGAACAAAATTCACTTCTTTCCATTATGTACGCAATTCACGCAGTATTTAGCTGTCAATGGATCAGAAACCTGCTGATACATGTTGATAATAATAATAATGTCCTTCTTCCATTTAAGAGGAGTGAAATTCAGAAAGTTTTAAACTCCTGTATTTGATTATCATTTTTTGTTACTATTTCTATTTACGAATTACATTGCAAATCATTGCCAATCATCATGGACAGAAAGAAATCTTTCCAATGTACTCAAATTTGTGTAATTAGTAACAATTAATAATAAAAGCAAGTAAACAGAAACTGATAAAAATAAAAGATATAAAATGGCAAAGGAAAATAACAAAAATGGAACAAATTCGCGGAACCTACAGCTTAAAGTCGACTCCGAACGACAGATTTTTGAGAAACTATTCGTGGAAAATTTATTTATTTTCAGAGCTTTTGCCAGCAAACTGCTGAGAGGAAGTGGTTGATGAAATGTTTTTTCATATTTAGTTTTGTTGGATATGTCTCATTTGCACCGTGGGCTTCTACCCTGTCCTCACGTCTATTAAGCTAACACACTATCTACTAAACTACGGCGACTTCTAAACTGATATACATACATACAAAATTGGTCATTACAACCTAGAGATGAGCGATATTTTCAAAACTGTGATTTAATTACGGTGATTGATAATTCGCTGGTAACTACAGTGATTGAAATTGCCAAATAAGAGTTACTAATAATGTCGTTCTTTCAAAATTGTTACATACTCAAATTTATTTCATTTTATTTTGAGCGAGGCAGAATTACTATTAGATGTTGCTGATTATTTACTTTGTCTTTTATACATGAACTTTCTGTGAAACTTAATTGTCAAACTTCATATAAAAAAAATTACATTAAAAATAATATCATTGATGACACCACTTTGATTTTGTTTAGCAGTCTTTTCGTAGTATGTATCTAGTTGTCTTTTCTTACGACTTAATAAAATACGTTATTGTCATTATTGTTTTCTTTTGGAATACTGTGATCACAATCACTGTTTTAAAGAACAGTGATTAACAAATCACGTTTACTGAGAAGAACGTTCTTCAAAAATCACTGGATCGCTCATCTCTATTACAACCCTTCAGTCAGGATTACGACCTAGTTTCTCACACCACTTAAGTTGCGTGTGTTAATTTTATACATGAGTGATGGGACCTACAGTTTAAAGTCGACTCCGAACGACAGATTTTTGAGAAACTTTTCATGGCAATTTTATTTACTCACAGATTTTTTGCCAGAAATCTGCTGAGAGGAAGTCGCCGAAGAAATATTTTTTCATATTTCGTTTTGATGTCTGACCTGGGGTTTGAACCGTATTCTTACGTCTAATAAGCCAACACACTACCTACTAGACTACAACAACTACTGGTTTTGTTAATTACATTTTCTATTTTTCCATATAACTTTGAGTCGTATTTTTATACCAAATGCATTATTTGCTCATAGTTCAGTACAGGATGTATCTCATGTATGTATTATTGGAAAAATGTGTTCTTTCTTCGTGTTTAATCGCAATAATCTCATTTCAATATTATTTGAATTCACAAAAATCTCATTTATTTCTTCCGATTACAGAAAATAAAACATCATTATTTTGGACAACAAAAAATTAAAGAAGGAATATCAAAATAGGGTTTTACTAAAATGTCGGTCGTAAATATGTACATACGGTTTGCTAGTCTCGTTGAATTGCAATTGTGAGAATCACATCGCTTGTGTGTCCATAATCGTAATCATAATTTTTATTACTATCCATGCCATCAAATCATAATACTCCTTACCAAGGCGGATTCATATAAGGTGGTGTTGTCAGCCTAGGTGATAGCTTTTTTAAGTACGACTGATTGTCGAATGTTTTGTTAACGTACAGTGAGCAAAAGTAACTTGTACACTTATTACCTCGAAATACATTTTTGAGCAAAACTTATCTCTAAGAGGAAATTTGTTGTCGTTAAGACTAAATAAAAGCTTAAAAAGTATATGTTGATTATAAAAATTTCTCTCTTGGTTACGCATAAAGAAAATAAAGTTCGAAACTAGGAAATTCCAACAGTTTTAGACAAAAAAAATCGGCGACCGGATTCTCTAGAAAGCCATCTTGAAGAAAATCCTGTGGAATAATATTTGTTAGTTCTCACTATATATACATACATACATTCTTTTGTTTATTTATTTTTAAATTTCCTTTTATATTTGTATTTTAGACATTTGTATAAATTATTTAAATATTCGTAATGTACTGGCACAACTTTTATCGTAAAATCTGCTTTTATGGTTCCCAGTATCCTCCTGAAGTGTGACTACCTTAGTGGTAGAACAAATCAGTTCGTATTTCAAAAATAAATTTAAAAAACTAATTTTTTTTAAAGACAATTAAAAAGAAACAAAAGAGATATAATGACGCAAAATAACAACTTTATGTCATTATATGGATTCGCCTTGTCATTTCTGTCATAGGGCGAATTTAATTTGACAATCTAACTCCCCGAAAAAAAGCAACAAATACATTTTGGTTTTATTAAAAAACAATGCGAATTGAGTTGTTGTAATTTTGTTATCACCTCTCTTCACAGAAATTTTTAAAAGTTTGATTTTAATTTCAACGATTCATATTATTACGTTTAGGTAACAGTAATTGCGACAACATACTAACGAAACAATGTTCTCTACCTTTGGAAATGATTAACAAATCGATTTAGACAGCCCATGTTTTATGGAACAGTAAAAAAAATACTAACTAAAGTGACAATATTTGAAATGTACGATATTAGGCATTCAGAATTCTAAAACGATAAAGCATAACATGGCAGACAAGAGATACGATAATTTTTAACACCAACAACAAAACTACACATGCTTAAGTTTAAGGAACTGAAATCTAGGGACGCCATTTCATCTGTACTCTTTATTTTTTTATTACATATCTGTGCAACAACGAAAATACTGTTATTATACCCGAATATCTTCTTTATGATTCTGAGGCACTTGTTGATGGATATTTGAAGTTTTTGCAATCATGCGTGAAACTAACCGTTGAATATCAGTTGTTCTTGTTTTCCTCCCAATACAGCATTGGCGACACTTTGGCGAATAGACACTTCTCACCAACAGCATTGATTGAGCTGAAGGGCGCTTTCAACAATATCCATACGGGGCGGTTCTCATGGCTGTCGGTTTGCGCAATATAGGGAAGTTTTTAGGAGTAGTAAATAGAGGAGGTAGAAGTTCTCTCGCCGCTTTTCGAATATTATGGCGGAGAAACAGCTTCAAGAACTACAACTTTAATTTGACAATTAAGACTATTGCGGATTTATGTTTTACCCGGCACACCCATTCCTGGAAGTTCAAGCAGACCATAAAACCATTAACAACATTACGTTTATGGAAGTTTAAACACAAATGGAACTTATGGTGGAATATCCAAGGGTTGACTGATTTGATAATTTGACGATACTCCATAATTGAGAATATCCTAATCCAGGGGAATAAAATACGTGGAGATTATTTTGGACTACAAACACTTATAAAGGGTGTTTTTTATAGAGGCATAGAACTTTAAGTTGGCATTACTTTTCAAGATGGCGACCGATTTAACAGCTGTCAAGTGATTTACTCTCAGTTTGGTTAGATGGGAGATCAAAGAAAGCGACCCCTCAGAGTGCCAAGGTCAAGCATTGGCAACATACACCTCTCATCACATACTTGTTGTATTAGACAGCGAAGAAACCTAATATAGTTTGCGGTGTTTACGTTTGGTAGACAGTTTGTACAATTCCAACTAACAATCTTTAATTTGTAACCAATTTGTATCTTTAATTTGTAACACTGGGAAACTATAGACAACATCGAACCTCTGCTCTCTTTATATCTTTAAGGATTATCTGCATTTTGATTGCCAAATTTGATTTTGATTGGCAAAATTTCGTTGTAGAATTATAAGAACAATTCGAAGATTTTTGTATTTAAGAACAATGTCTATATATATTTCAATATTTCAACGAGCAATAGAATATTGTTCAACCTATGTAATTAATATGTAAACATTGTTTTCAACTAATACTTTTATTTTGGAGATATATTTTTTATATATGTATACATATATACATACGTAAATAAACATTTTGGTATATTTTATATTAAATTTGTTTAGAATACATAAAAAAGGACATTCAAAAAAATTAAAATAAAAAGTTTTATTCAAAATTTAATTACAATGTCCCAATATAGAGCATTTCGTATCACTATAAAAACATTGTATATAAATAATAACCATTATTTAAACACTACAAATGTAGAATACACATGCACATGTATGTTCGTATATGGTGGACTCATGTAAATAGAATCTGCCAATCTATATCAAATATCATGTTGGTTATGAATTTAATTAATTTTTTTTTGCTCTTTATCTAATTGCCATTTTAAAAATTGAAATGCTGAAAAATATTAGGAAATGAAAAATTTCATAAAAACAAAAAAAAATTAAGAAATATAAATTTTTTAGATCAAAAATTATAGCATTGTCTAATTATACTCGTACTGTGCATTGTGTTGGAACTTGACAAATAGGATAGGAGAGGAATGAAAGAGGGAGTAGAGTTTGTGAATATTAGTTTTGTTTAAAAACAGAATTCTGTCTGTACTGCATTGTGAGTTTCACTGACCAATTACAATAACTGTTTCTACGTGTTGACGTTTTATCGTCATTTTGACGATTTTGATCTTCAAAAATATCATATTGACGATTTGACGATTTATGCCCCTTATTTTGACGATTTTTAGAAATTAAAAATTTACATCATATTCCTAACTTTAGTACATTAAAAGCCACTTTAAACCACTTTAATTATTATATTTTTATGTTACTTTCGAATATCTGTGATTATTTTTCTGTATTTTATTCCTTTTTAATCCCTTAAAAGTCAAAAAATTACAGCTCCTAAATAACCTCGTAGTTGAGAATAATTTATCATTTGTCGTTGGAGACAATTTTAAAAATTCGAGTATAGCTTCTAATATTATCATCGGAAGAACAAAGGCAAGCGCCGTTATTTTTGTTCGTACGACCAACACTCAGGGGATGGATGGCATTGTGTTTGGAACTATGAATATATGTTATGGGAAGAAGAAAGAGAGAACAGCGTTTATGGACACTAGGCCTGTATATTTTTATATCATAAGTAACAGGAAAGTCCTCTCTAGGTTCGACATACGAAAGCCCGACTAAAAATAGTACTTTTTCTGTAACGCAGTGTGCGGTCCACTGGCCAATCGACCACATACGGATGGCCTGGCCGAGAAAGACGAGCGTTACGTAGGAATATATGATTTTCGGGAACAAGACCCCTTATTTCTTTCGAGCAAAATCCTTTTGTAGTAGTGATAGAACAGTGAAAAACAAACCACATTGCAACGATGCACCAATGATTCAATGGAGTTGGATATACTACGTGATTAACGAGCTACTACGGCCTCTGCGTTGAGGCACCGATCTCATAAATAGTATAAATAAAATCTTAAGAAGGAACTGAAAAATGTGTCGGTTGCAACCAACATTACACTGAATTTTCATGCTTAGAATTTCAAGAGCTTCTGACTCCTTAATATTTACACCACCCATGGATTAAGATGATGCAATATTACTGCTCTCCTTATGTGTCAATAAACAACACTGGGATAAATTGTTTAAACCTTAAACAATTTTTTCCTGAAAATGATATAACATTTCTCCATTTTTGGAATAAAAAAAATTAAAAAATGAAGATGAGGGACGCTAGCTTCAATTTCTAAAAAATTTTTTTTAAATGTCTTCTTTTTGAACTCAGATATGTACATACATTGACTTTATATGTTTTACTACAATAGAAATGATTTTGGGTTTTAAAACTTTTAGTTTATTTATTTTTTCTGGCGATTTTTTGACGATTTCAATGAACTTCTATGACGATTTTAACGATTTTTTCTCAAATATTTGACGATCATTTATCTGGCAGCTATGTCTAAGTGCCAGACGTATGTTACGTAAAAATGCGATTATCGACAACGAATGGTGTTGGCTTCCATGAGCACATTTGAAGTATTGTTAGAACAGCAAAAGACAAACCACATGCGACGGTGTTTTAATTAATCACCAGAATTTGATACTCTACTGCAAATAATACACATCTTTGCCCTTTCCTTTTCGCGGTCGGTCAGTCTCAACTAGATTTTGAGGCACCGTCTCATACATGAGAGTTGTATACCATTTTCGGTCAGACATATGTAATGTAAATAGTTAGGATATCAGATGGAGTATTACTTGGGATATCTTAAGAAACCGAGGCACTTCAATGCTTTTTTCAACAATCGGGGATTGACTGTGGGTCGGATATACAACTTACACTATTTAATTAGTTTCGTTTGTTATTTCTAAATTTTATTTTAGTTTCAGAATGCATTATTAGGCTCAAGAAAAGCTTTATTCTTCTTAAGGTCTCAAATTTTTATAACGATAGTTTATCGATGACTCTATATTCTTCACTGCACTAACTAATAACATTTGTCGTAAAACAGAAACCACCGTATCTCATTATAACTTCAACAACATTATTTTTGATTACAAAAGTTTTGCAGTCGCCGTAGTGTAGAAGATTGTGTATTGGCATATTAGACGTGAGGTCACGGTTCAAACCCCAGGTCAAACATCTCGAACAAAACGAAATATGAAAAAATATTTCTTCGACGACTGCTTCTCAGCCTCTAAAGGTAAATAAAAAATTCGAAGTCGACTGTAAACTGTAGGTCCCGCCACTCATGTATAAACACAACACTTACAACATAAGTGCTGTGAGAAGCTTGACTGAAGGGTTGTAATGACCAGTTGTGTATGTATGGTGTTGTTTGCATAGAACAGAATTTCGTTATAAAAGCCATATACTTTTAAAAATATTCTAAATGAGGACCTTAACATATCTGGCCGGCGCACTATGTGGCATTTCACCTGAAAAGCTGGCCAAAAAGGCAAAAATGAATTTAAAGCAATTTAAGAAACTGAGTACGCAGTTCGATATACAACAAAATTCTGCAGTATATAGTGATTTTTAATGACTTTAAGTTGAGATTTGTAGATTTGAGACGATATCAAAGTCAGGAAAGTGAAGAAAATTAAATGCGTTTTTGGTGTTTTTTTGAAATTTTAATAGGTTTATATGATATTTTTTTGTGGCTAAACGAATAGAGGTTTTATATCGATTTTTTTTATTTGAAAGGTATGAGCAACTGCTACTTTCATTTTTATATATATATATCTCATATATTAATGTTAAAATTATTCGTTCAAAATTTAAAAATAATAAAAATTTCCCAAAAAAAAAGATAAGGATTTTAAAGGTGAAAGTAGTTTTTAGTAATTTAATGTTATATACCACAAGAAAAAATGAACTCTCTACATGCATTAACAAAAAAGTTTGCGCAAATTTGCGCAATTATTTTTGGCGATTTTTTGAAAATTTTACTTTTTTTAAAAATAAAAAAAATTAGACGCAGTGTAATAAAGCCATAGGCAATAAAGCCATATGGCGTACGAATTATAAGAGGATATTCAGTAGAAGCGATACCAATCGAGATGTCCTGAATAGGTTACTTTTAAACAGTGAGCCTTTTATAAGCTGCAGTACACAAAAATCGAAAAGGAATAAAAAAGCATTTTCATCAGATACTATGAAGTTACTCTCTCCTGACATTGATGATGAAAATGATAACGATTTTAACGATTGTAGTTAGTTTCACTTTTTAAGTTTTTTTAAGTTAAGTGTTCACACGAGTGAACAAATACACAACCCTAACCCTGACTTCCAATAGGACAACACAAACATCTTTAACAAACAATAACAATAACATCACCAACACACATCGACATCATCATACATACTTTCATCAACATCTCCTGCATGATTTTTTTGATCCTAGTTAGTTAGTTGATTATCGATCGTCAAACAAAGACAAACAACAACCCAAATAGCCTTACGCGTGTGCGAATATAAGTGATTTGATTATAATATTAAATTAATTTACATTAAATGTAGTCAGCAAATTACAGATATTGTGAACATTAATAAATTGAAACCCAGTTGTGAACGAAAGTGAACAAAATAAACATTGTAAAGAAAAATAAATATTGTTACAAAACACAAATAAAATACGTTTTATAACGTTTTTAAAATACATATATAAAACAACACTAACATTTATTATTAACATACAGACACATATATATATACATACCAAAAGGTTTGTTGCCTTAATTTATATATTCTCTCTTACCTCTTACCCTCATAATAACCCTACCCCATAACCCGTTCGTTCATGGTCCTTCAAGGAAAAAGAAGAGACAGCGACACGTATGTATACAGTCCACAAAACACCCCCTAACTTGTGAAAAATCTACCCCACCCTAAAAAATATAACACCACAAAACCCTAATTTAAAAATTTGTGCTAAAATAAAAAGAAATTTAAAACAATAACAACAATAGTGCTGTGCAGAAAACAAATAAGTGCAAAGTGAAACAGATATACAAATTAAAATAAACACACATACACTAACAAAAACAGTGTTAAACATAAATCACCCTATACAAAAAACGTTACAAAATATCCTACAAACAGAAACGAATAACTCGATTGTCAACAAAATACTTAAATATATAAATCAGAAAATACAAATTCACAATTAACACAAACAATAATCACAGAAGTTCGCATTAAAGAAAAAGTGCATTAGCAAAAACGACATACATATAAAACAGTAAAAAATTAGACATTGCAAAATCAAAAATAATAATACATAATATTTAAAATTATCATACATATTAAAATTACAAAAATAAAGTGAAATTACATAGAACAGTAAAATAAAAGTTAAAAATAAATTTAAAATCAAAAGGCAAGCACAAAAGTTTACTAAAGTTCACAAAAAATACAAACAAAACACATATTACATTAAAGGAACAAAAATTATACATTTTCAAAACAATATATAAATATAATATATATATAAATTAAAAAGGAAACATAAAAGTTCACAAAGGTTCAAAAAAAAAAAATATAAACAAAATACACATTATAAGGAGAAGCACATCTTGCACAGTTTTCAAAATAAAACATAAACAAAATCAAAAGTGAGAAAAGCAAAATAAAAAATTGAACAAAATTCAAAACAAGTAGCAACAAAGAACATAGTAACAAAATTAAAAAATTTAAAAATATAAAGTGCACTAACAATTACATTTCAATACAGTTCACTAACAAAAAATAAATCAAAAACAATTACAAATAAAAGCAACTACTAACAAATTAACATTATTAACATTGCACACAAACACAACACAACAAACATCACACAAAGAGGAATTGGAAAAATAAAATTGGTTTGTACCTTACCCTCAGCAGACAAGGTAAGTTGAAATTTTTCAATTTACATTTTTTTATATATATCGCATAATTTGTCGCGAATTTTTTGAAATTTATAAAAAAAAAACTCACAATAAGAAATATTATCTTATAAAACCCACCCAATATTTACCTTTTTTTTCGATAATATTTTCAAAATATTGTGAGTAACACATATTGCCGTTCTCTTTGTGTAGTGCAACAAAAACACAAAGGATACCCAATAGGCAATTTTGTCTGCTGATTAGTTTTATTTCAAATTTGAAATAAACATTTTTTAACCAAATTTACCCGCAATAATTCGAATTACTATCGCAATTTAATAACTTTTTCCAATCCTCTGCGTATTATATTTAGAAAAAATAAATATGTCGGAAATAAAATCTTTAGCCGCCGATATTCTACGTTATATCCAACAGGATTTAAGTGCCTTTGAGGAAGATTTTAAGGCCAGTACAGAGAAGTCTCAATCACTACCCGCATTGAGATTCATGAAGAATGAATTGGAAGAGTTGTGGTCGAATATTGACGGAAAATTCAGACAGATCCGAGAGTCGCCACAACTCAATGAACCCGAAGTAGCCAATTCGATAAATTTTAATGGCCTCTCCAGGAATGTGAGATCGGCTAAAAAATTCTATAGGTCATCTATGATTTCCATAGATGAATCTATAGAAAATTTAACTCAACCCAAAAATTCAAACACCACCCCACCCGAACCCTCACAACCCACACAACCCACCCAATCAGTTGGATTTAACGTACCCCCTTGCGATATGCAAACATTCAGTGGGGATTTCAAGTCTTGGGCCTCGTTCAGAGACCTATTCAAGGCCATTTATGGCAATAATACCCGCCTAAGTGGTGTAGAAAAACTTTTCTACCTTAAAAATAAGACCAGCGGCGAAGCTAAAGAAATAGTCGACAACGTACCCTTAACTAATGATGGTTTTCTTATTGCTTGGACCCAACTGGTAAATCAATATGAAAATAAAAGGATGCAAATTAACGCTCAGATTAAGACCCTTTTAAATTTACCAGCGGTAAACACTATGTGCAGTGTTTCAATAAGAAAATTACAGAGAAAGATTAATTGCTGTATTGCAAATTTGAATACATTAGAGATAGATACGGACAATTGGGATCCTATCATTGTATATCTCTGTTTGACAAAATTACCCAAGGAAACCCGGAGGGAATTTGAGAAAACCCTAACGGATTGTGCTGAAATGCCTTCCTGGACAGATGTGGATGTATTTCTAACAAATACTTTCAAGGAACTCACTTCTGTCAATGATGTTCCGGAAAGTAACCCTAACCCTAACCCAAACACCCACCCAAAACACAAATTCCTCCAGGACATCAACCACCGAATTGACGGAAGAGTAAAAACGTTCCATAATGTGACACACAATAATAGGAAGGATACCCGATCCACAAACGTATTCCAGAGCAAACCCTTGAATTCAACCCAAACCCACCCAAATACCCATAATTACCCAAAAACCCAGGAAAAACCCGATGGTTCATTGTGCAAACTGTGCAAAAGTAACCATACTTTGAGGGAATGCTCATCATTTACTTCCCTGGGAGTAAATGAAAGAATTGAATTCGTAAGAAAGAATTCAATTTGTTACAATTGTCTGGCCATTAGTCACATGGTATCAGAATGCCGCAGTACATTCACATGCAGATACTGTGGCAGCAGACATAACACCCTTTTACACAAACCCAACCCAAACACTAACCCACAGAATGACAATAAACCCTCTACGTCAAGTGCAATACAGTCTTTCTCTACCCAAACCCAATCAAGCAAAACCCAATTAGACGACAGAGCTAAATTATTAGGCACAGCTGCCTTGAATATTCAAATACACGGTGAAGAATTCCCTGCTAGAGCGCTTATTGACCCAGCATCAGACTTTTCATTCATTTCTGATAAGCTAAGGCGCAAATTACACTTACCCACCCTACCCATAGTTGCTGAAATCTCAGGTCTAAATGAGGTTGTTTCAGCACGTTCGAACAAGATGTGTAATATACATCTTGGTTCTAACACTAATAAGGAATTTTCATTGAATATTCAGGCAATTGTTGTCAAAACCCTCACCCGCAATTTACCCACCCGAAACTTAAACCCTACTTTCATAAAAGAGTTGGACAGAATCCCATTGGCTGATCCTAAATTTTATGAAAGCCGCCCAATTGATATTATAATTGGTAGCGATTTTTACCCACAAATTATCAGAGCTGGTGTCAAGAAAGATATTCTTGGCACATTAATAGCTCAAGAAACTGAGTTTGGTTGGATTTTAACCGGACCAATACAAGATTCTCACCCTACCCGAAGAATCGTCTCTTACTATAGTTCTGTCAAGCTTGATCAATTTTTGACCAAATTTTGGGAAATTGAAGAAATTCCACAAGAACCCATTCAATCCGAAGACGATTGTACTTGTGAGAAAAATTACACGACAACTACCCTTCGTTTACCAAATGGCCGTTATCAAGTAAATCTTCCATTTCGTAACCCTCAAATTGAGTTAGGAAACTCGCGCCATATAGCGATGGCTCAATACTTAAGAAATGAGAAGAATTTACTAAAGAAACCCGATCTGAAACTTGAATATGATAACGCGCTAAAAGAATATATTGACTTAGGTCATATGAAACCAATTATTTATAACCCTAACACTTCTTCAAACACCCATTATTATTTACCCCATCATGCTGTTGTTAAACCCGATCGTGTTACGACAAAAGTTCGAGTTGTTTTTAATGCATCGAGCAAAACTTCGAACGGCAACAGCTTGAATGATACCCTACACATTGGTCCTACCCTACAACAAGATTTGGTTGTTTCAATCTTGAGATGGCGCTTTTATAAGATTGTTTTTAATGCCGACATCACCAAGATGTATAGGCAAATTCAATTGAACCCTACCCACAAACCCTATCAAAGAATTTTATTCCGTAAAAGCGTCAACGAACCCATTCAAGATTACGAACTGCAAACAGTCACATTTGTCGTTAACTGTGCTCCTTATTTGGCTATTAGAACCCTTCACAAATTAGCCGAAGACATTCAAGATACCCACCCAATTGCATCTCAAATTTTGAGAGAGAATATTTACGTCGATGATGTACTAGCCGGTGCTCATACTGCTCAAGAGGCTGAAATCGCTCAAAAACAGTTAATAAATGCACTTGAATCTGCTGGTTTTCCTCTACGAAAGTGGACATCAAATACCCAAAAGCTCCCAAATAATTTACCCAAGGACCACCAACTCAATGCCGCCTTACTCACCCTTCCGGAATCGGAAAGCCCTAAAACTCTAGGCATTCGGTGGAATCCAAAAGAGGACAATTTTTTCTTTGAGGCCCCAAAAATAGAGAGAAAACCAGCCTACACTAAGCGAGCAGTTTTATCTGACATCGCTAAACTTTTTGACCCAGCTGGTTGGTTAGCGCCAATTATAATATCCGCCAAAATCGTTATGCAGCAAAACTGGCAGGATAATACAGCTTGGGATGAATGTCTTAACCCACTCACACTTATTAAATGGCACAAGTTTTTGCAGTTTTATGATAACATTGACAATATTCGAATTCCTAGATGGATAAATTTTTCACCCTCAGCAAAATTTGAGTTTCATGGCTTTTCAGATGCTTCTGAAAAAGCATACTCTGCGGTTTTATACGCACGAGTTATACCCATAAGCGGACCTATGTCCGTAACCCTACTCGTCGCTAAGACGAGAGTTGCACCTATCAAGGTCATTTCTTTACCGAAATTAGAACTTTGTGGTGCAGTGTTGGCAAAAATGGCACAAAACATAATTACCCAGCTGCAACTAACCCAATACCCAATGTATTTCTGGACGGACTCCGCAATAGTTTTGGCATGGCTCAACAAACCTCCGACTACATGGAACACCTTTGTGGCTAACCGTGTGTCTGCAATAGCCGAAGCGGTAGGAGCTAAGAACTGGAGTCATGTGGCCTCTTATGACAACCCAGCCGATGTTGCCAGTCGTGGATGCAATGCAGATGAACTGAAGGACGACAAGCTATGGTGGAATGGACCAACTTGGTTGAAGGAAGATCCAACAAAATGGCCAACAATACATTTACCCTACGGAACTCAAGCTGAAGCTAAAATTTGTCAGTCGTTCTCTACGACTTTGAACCCAAAAACATCTATGGACTCTACCCACCCTACCCAGGACATTTTGGAAAGATTTTCTAAATGGTCCAAAGCACTTAGAATATTGTCATATGTCTATCGATTTTGTGATCGCGCACCAGTTACTCGAAGAAATGGAATTCGACATGACAGCGTAGTTCTGTGTCGAAAAATTCCACAATCTATTGACGAAAGCCTCAATAGATTATTAACCCACCCGAGTATTGAACTTGATGCGCATGAGATCAAAGCTACCCGTGATAGACTGATAATTCTTTGTCAGACACAATATTTCAGTGAACAATATTCTTGTCTGAAGAAATCGAACCCTTTACCCAAGAAAAGCAATTTACTCACCCTTACGCCCTTTTTGGACGCAAAGAATATCATGCGCACAAATGGCAGATTGGCAAACTCCAACAACTTAACATATGATGAACGACACCCTATTTTATTACCCTACCCTAGCGCCTTTGCTAAATTATTAACCCAACACGTTCATCTTATAACCCTACATGGCGGAAATCGTCTAATGTTGAGAGTAATTCGCACGAATTTTTGGATTCCGAGACTGCAGAATCTTATCAGTTCTGTAGTCAATAGGTGCGTACCCTGCACGAAATATAGGAATCGCCAAACTACCCAATTTATGGCTGCATTACCCCCCGAACGTACCCAAATTAGCAGACCATTTAATACTGTTGGAGTTGATTTTGCCGGACCATTTGACATAAAATCCTACATTGGTAGAACATGTAGGATAACCAAAGGTTATGTTTGCGTATTTGTTTGCTTTTCTACCAAAGCTATCCACTTAGAGCCCACATCTGACCTGTCTACCCAAGCATTTATGGCAGCATTTGCCCGATTCTTTTCGAGGCGGGGATGTCCTGTCGCTGTGTATTCCGATAATGGAACCAACTTCGTTGGAGCTAGCCAACTAATTAAAAAGCAGCGACAGGAATTCCTCAAACAGTTGAAGGGATTGGTTACATCAACCAATAGCTTTCAAAACTTGTGGTGGCACTTTATCCCACCCGGAGCTCCACATATGGGGGGCTTATGGGAAGCCGGCGTAAAGAGCTTCAAGTCCCATATTAAGAAGCTCGCAAATTTTAAATACACTTTTGAGGAACTAGCTACCCTATTGGCTAGAATAGAAGGATGCCTCAACTCAAGACCCTTAAGCCCGTCAAGTGAAAACCCTCAGGATCTTAACCAATTAACCCCAGGTCATTTCTTAATTGGCTCACCCTTATTATCACCCGCTGAACCCGATTTTAGTAACGAAAATATTACCCTAGCAAACAGATGGGAAAGGTTGAAAATTCAACACCATCAGTTTAGCAAAAGATGGAAGGATGATTATTTGAAGGAGCTCCATAAACGTTATAAATGGAAAAACCCTAAACGTCCTGTGGAAGTGGATGACATTGTCGTCATTAAACAGGACAACCTACCCTCAAATGAGTGGTTACTCGGACGAGTAACCAAAACTCACCCAGGTTTCGATGGACTATCTAGAGTAGTTGAACTTCGAACATCAACCGGAACCTTGACTCGGCCCATAACCAAGGTCGTAGTACTACCCACACATTAATTAAACTCCTTCAAATCTTCCATTTTCGCCCTCGTTGCACACCCATTACTCACCCGAACACCATCCTTACCTATCCAAATTTTTACCGAAAACACCCACAATTATTAATACCCACCCAAAGTCTAATTTCAGGTTCCACCCCACAAGAAGTTATGGTTGATCTCCAGGTCGGAATTGAAAATCTGTACCCATGGGAAAACCCTGAAACCACAAGTGAAAAAAGAAAAAAAATTAATACCCTCACCCACCTTTTGGACAATTACAAATAATTTGTTTTTATTCGCAGGTTGCCGGCCCGGGAGGATGTTCACACGAGTGAACAAATATACAACCCTAACCCTGACTTCCAATAGGACAACACAAACATCTTTAACAAACAATAACAATAACATCACCAACACACAGCAACATCATCATACATACTTTCATCAACATCTCCTGCATGATTGTTTTGATCCTAGTTAGTTAGTTGATTATCGATCGTCAAACAAAGACAAACAACAACCCAAATAGCCTTACGCGTGTGCGAATATAAGTGATTTGATTATAATATTAAATTAATTTACATTAAATGTAGTCAGCAAATTACAGATATTGTGAACATTAATAAATTGAAACCCAGTTGTGAACGAAAGTGAACAAAATAAACATTGTAAAGAAAAATAAATATTGTTACAAAACACAAATAAAATACGTTTTATAACGTTTTTAAAATACATATATAAAACAACACTAACATTTATTATTAACATACAGACACATATATATATACATACCAAAAGGTTTGTTGCCTTAATTTATATATTCTCTCTTACCTCTTACCCTCATAATAACCCTACCCCATAACCCGTTCGTTCATTAAGTTTTAAATAATGTAAAATAAATCATATCATAGAAGCTTAAAAACTTTATTTCATATGTGTATCCACTATATAAAAATATGAGATGTATGTCAGATTTTCTTAATGGACCGTATGTGGTACCTAGGGGCACTTATGATCCGATCATAATAAAATGTGTATCATACACATTCATATTAAACATGTTCATGTCGAATTTCATCGAGGTAATAAAATTTTTAAGCCAATTATAATTGCTAAGCATATTTTCTAAGGGGCCCTATATTGGACCAAGGGGCAATAATGGACCGACCATAACAAAATTTGGTAATATGATTTAGATTTACAAAATACACGTTCATACCGAATTTCATCACGATACCGATGTTTTTAATCCATTTATAAGCGCAAACGTGAATTTCTAAAGGGGACTTTATATGGGGACCAGGGTTAAATGTGATCCTATTTTCATCAAATTTTACACCATGATTTCTTAGTACACAGGACTGATCCATGCTAAATTCTATCATGATTGTTGCATAATTACCATAATTATGTGTAAGAAAGTGCAATTTCGAGGGGAATTTGTATGGGGGCTAGGCGAAATCAGGGACCGATTGGAACCAAAATCAGTTGGGTTCATCCTTGGGCCTAATTATCACTAACACTGTCAAAAAATTCCAGCCATTAACTCATAAAACACTTCTATTAATTTTGGTCAAGTATTCAGGCAAAATGCCACATAGTGCGGCGTTAGATGTTGATTAGACACCATTTCTGTTTTTGTAAGTTACCCTATTGTAATGAGCTGTTGACCAGAATAATTGAACTACACATGTATACAAATATGTGTTTATATATACTGTCAAGAACAAAACTTTACATCCTCATACATGCGGTTCATCGTTGTCTTCCTCGCAAATGATAAATTTTCACGGAAGCTGAAAAAAAAATGTTAATAATTTTTTAAAGTGCTGATTTGTTAAGACCATATTTATCACAAACTGTTTTTATCTTACATGCAGCATTAATAGTGTTTATTGCTCTAATTTTTAAATCTTGACCAATCTTCACTTTAGCATTTTTTAGCAATGTAAAGCAACAAAAAAATTCTTTTTCTAAAAAATACAAAAGAAAATTAAAACAATTAGGGTTGGTGGTAATTGCTTTTAAATATTCTTTAAAGTGAATGATCTTAGGAGATGTGGATTATAATTATTCATAAGTATTTACTATCGTTGGGTGATTTGGAAAAGAAAGAAAGAAATTGGGTTATTTCGATTTCATGAAGTATGTGATTTTATGAGAAAAATTCTTACTTTTTTCCAGAGATGGAATGTAGGCTCTAGGAGTCAATTAAACATCTAGGCTCTAGCAAAAATGACTTGACGAGATTGGGATTCCTCTTGAACATATATATCCCCCAAGAAATTAAGAAGTCTGAGGAGGATTGGTTTAACTTAAGCTTTATTGCCTTCTTGGCTGCTACTTATCAACTAACTTTAGAAATTAATAAAAGTTTTTAAGGAATGTTGAATTCATAAAATACATAACTAAACCAAGTACAAGAACCAAGAAATAAAAAATATAAAGAAACTACACATGACATACATAAAATATACATTTAGACTGAATTATAATTTGTTTTTGGTTTTTTCCTCTTCGTATTATTATACTAAGCCATGGAAATTCTGTGAAATTGTGAAATTCTTCTGTTCAGCAAAATGCAAAATTTTCGGTACACCGAATTTCCCGTTATAATTTTTATATTCGATTGTTGTTTGGGAACAATAGGAATAGGAATAGGACATGTCTTAATAATTATTTCCATATTTATTTGCATCCAAACGCAAGGTGTCAAAAGACACCTTTTGGTCGAAGTAGGTATACACAAAATCGCGGTAGAAATTGTGTTAACTGTGCAATATGGACACATTCCCTTTGTTCATGGAAGTTATGTAAACAAATGGAAATAATTATTATACACTTATGTAATTTAACAAAAAAATTATTAGATAACGATAAATTTTGTTTATTAAATAATTTTAGTGTTCAAAACCTATTTTGAACAAAAATAATATTGTAAGCTTATTATTGTTGATATGAATAAATATAGAAAGATTTGTGATATGTACTTTAATTTAAAGAAGTTATTTTGTCAAATATAGTATGTGCAGAAACCTAAAAATGGCATTTTTATATCAAAAACTCCCTTTTTTGCAAAAGCGGTAAAGAATACACTTGCATTTAATCTATACCATTATTATATAAAGCTTTATGATAAAAAGAATCAACCGAAGTAATACTTACATATATAAATAAAATAAAAAAGATATAAAACCACTTGCCAGAGTGCAATCAGAAATAGTGGCAATGTCATAGAGTGGAAAAACTGACACCAAATATTTTAAGTCAGTTTCAATATCAGTTCTATGTCAATGGCAGCTACCCACATACAATGTACATCAGTTCTTACAATGTACTTACAATTATTGCTGTATAATCACTGGTATACAATAGGTTGTGTGTTACAGCTATTGGTCGAGTCAGGGTGAAGGAATGAAGTCAACCAACAATTGACAACATAATCTAGTTTACGTTTGCATCGCTTTACGACAATCATTCATTTAAACATTTGAAAACAATCTCAATGTTAAAAGTACAATTTAACAAAGCATAGAAAACTGACCTCCATTCATACAGTGTATTGTGTTCGAGTTAGGAAAGTAGGTTGTAGGAAAAGAAAAAATCAAAGTGTAAAATGGATTGATTAAATAATTTTTTTAATGACCAATACATGCATAATTTTTGATTTATGTCATCTATCAATTTTCTTAATTGCAAAATACCAGGGGTGTTTAGTGTGAATCTAATATCATCTCATAGTTGCAAACTGTTGCCGCCAAATAAGCGCAGTAGGACGGGTAGAACGTATTAGGCATATCAGCATTTATTCCAACAGCTGCCAGCCGTATGTGATAGTATCCCGTTGTTCTTAAATTTACCACTAAATATAGGAGCAGATTAATTTTAAGAATCGTTGGAAAGGAAATAACAAGAACTGTTGCAATATTTTGTCACTAGATGATGCTGTTTACTATGCACTTTGGATATGGATTTTGACTATTTGGTAATTCAGGGAACGGGAAGTCAACTATGCGATAACGGGTAACTAATACGAATCCAATATTAATTATAATGATCACTATATTACAAAAACGAGATTTAAAGCTGAGAAAGAAACTTTGACATACAACGAGTTAAAAAAAAGGTAGTGATTGAATACTATTATTATTATATTATTATATACTATTCGATGACTGAAAAAATAAAATATTAAAATTTTTAGAATATAAAATTATTGGTTTATTAAAATTTAAGCTGATATTTGAAACCTAAAATTTTTAATTCGGCGCGACAGAAATGTTATAGTCTTACAGACCGAGACATTAATACTATAGTCTTCCGGAAATAATAATTGCATTTCTAAAGAAACATAGCGTACAATTCCATATCCTAAGACTTCAAAATACCTCAAAAAGCGTATAAGTGGTACTATAACATGAACTAAAAACATTTGATAGAAAAATTTTAATTACGTACATTTATGCTGCAATGAAACAATAAAAAATCAATTTAGATATCGTACTTGCTTACTTAATCGGCCATTAACAACTCGGTTTACGGATTTCGGACACATCCTTCCAGTCGCCTCTGCTTCTTGCGCGTTGGTCACAGCAATCGATGATAGTTTCCTCGATTTGGTCCTTCCAACGCAAACAACGCATCAAATACCCGTCTCGCCGGAGCATCCAGCTCAGCCGCTGGACGTTAATACGCTGCATAATCTATGTTGTTGAGGAGCTCATACAGCTCACTGTTGGATCGGATGCGGAAATCATTGCCAACTCGCACTGGACCGAAGATCCATCGTAGGACTTTTCTCTCGAATACTCTCAAGGCTGCCTCAATGCTTATAGGGTCCATGCCTCAGCGCCATAAAGAAGTAAGAGTAGGATAACGTCTTGTAGAATATTAGTCTGTCGTACGAGAGAGGTCTCTCCTACTCAATTGCCTATTGAGATCAAAGTAGCACCTGTTGGTAAGAGTGATCCTGCGCTTGATCTTCAGACTGACTTCATTTTTGGTAGTAACGGTGGAGCCAAGATAAATATATTCCTAGACTATATCGAAAGTATAGTTATCGGCCGTAATCTGAGATCCAATACGCCGCACGTCTCTACTTGTCGATAAAATATACTTCGTTTTGCCCTAATTTACTGTCAGATTCCCGGTCAATAGCACTAAAAGCAGCAGTAAGATCTCACTTGGTACGCCCTATGATGTCAATGTCGTCAGACTACGCAAGCATTGCCATTGCGATGCACTCCCGTCTTCCGCAGAACACTCTACATGATGAAGTTGAAGAGGTCGCATGATAAGTGATCGCCTTGTCTGAAACCTCGCACGGTATTAAAAGGTTCGGAGAGGTCCATTCCTACCTTGATGGAGGTGCTGTAATTGCTCAACGTCATTCTGCATAGTCTTATTAGCTTCGCAGGTATACAGAGCTCAGACAGATACGACCCTTATACGGCTATCGAAGGCTTAGAGACGACAAAAAATGGTCTGTGTCGACTTGTTTTTCGTGATTCTTTCCAGGATTTGACGCAGTGTGAGTCAATGGTGGACTTGCCAGATCTGAAGCCGCGCTATATCGTAAGTTCTGCCGTTTTCAGGACAGGGCAGAGGACACTGAGGTTCCAACCGTTGGACATACTTTTCTCTAGCCATACTTTGTAAATAAGCTGGTGTATGCACCATACCAACTCATTACTCCTGGTCTTAAACAATTCAGCGGGAGGCCATCAGGACCTACAGCTTTATTGTTTTTAAGACACATATTCGCGACTTTGACTTCTTCATGGCTAGACGGCAGAATCTCCACTCCGTCATCATCGATCGGGTTCGGTACATCATCTCTAAAGGCGGTATTGTTGTCGTCAATCACCTTGTAGCAGAGTAGAGGAGTGATTCCTACACAACCTAAGCACCCCCTGCGGACCTGTTACCAAGTTTACATTCTCATCTTTGCAGGAAGACGCTCCGGACTTAAAACCTTCGGTTAGACGCTTAACCTTTTGATAGAATTTTCGATGGAATTTGGATTTTGTTTGAGTTTTTTTTTAAGAGTAAAACTGGAGTAATACTGTTCCACACTAACAAAAGAAATAGCAATACCACCACACAAAAGGAAATTTAGAAAACCTTTATGGAGAATTTAAACAAAAGAAAAAGGGGAAAAAGAATTTGTGTTTAGGAATCCACATATTTTTTTCTATTGTTTTTCTTAAATTTGTCCATTATTTACAATAAAAGTATAAGAGATAAATAACAACTAAAATGAAAAAGAACTGAATATTTTGTTGCAAGTTATTCTTCCTCTTTCTGTAACGTCAAAAATATGACACACATACTTATAAAAATCAACATGCTCGTAATAAATAATTCACATTCTTATTTTCTATTTTAATTTATATTCTGAGTTTTCTATGACTACCATAAACAACTATTGTTGAGTTTTGTTGTTGTGGCGTCTGTTATTATTTCGACTCTTATTACTTCTTCTTTTAATTGTTGTGTTATTGAGAACTTGTTGTTACTACAATTTTACTTGTATTATACTTTTGAATAAGTTGTTGACATCCGACAAATAATTATCTGCCAAAACTTTGCTGATAAAACCGTGCGACAGTGGAAATACACCCGAGTAACTACATAGTCTAAGCTATTCACTAGGTTGAGTAGAACTCAAAACTACTTTTTTACAATCAAAAATTTTACAGCATAAAACAATTAATAAAACCCCAATAAATTTGTATATAAGCTGAGAATAAGTGCAGTTTCTTATCAGTAATTTTCTTATTGCACTTACTCTCTCATCAAATCTCTATGTGTCACATTGGTGTCAGTATTATTTTTAACGGTACTTTGGGTGTTGTGTCCGTTTTTGTGTAGAGATCCATGGTAATTATTCTTTCTAAACGGTTTCGACCTAAGCTATGAGAAGAGAAAAATTGCTCAATTTTTGAGCAATTGTAGCGTAGTAGATCTTCTGTCAATGTGACAAGCAGCCGTTTTCTTTAATTTTCTATGGGATTCTATAACTGTTACAGTTTACACCTCCTATCCGACATTCTCACAGATCATTTTTTGGTGAAAATTAGTTTTCATTTATCAATCACAATATTTAATAACAATCTAAAAACTTTTTCCAGTTTTATAACCACGATTAGATATCGAAACAAATAGGTTTTACCTAAATATTTTACAACGTACAAGAATAAAATAATTGTAAAATAGAAATATTTTAAATAACATTATAACGATAATAGCCGTTATGAAGTTATAAACATTTGATATTACAACAAAACTTTGAAAAAAAATTTTCTAAGAAATTCAAAAGGCTAATCAGTACAATTCAGTTGAACAGTACAAATTTGAACAAATTCGTTAAAACAATGGCATGATAGTTAAACCTAGCGTATGAGTAATATTAAATATGAATCATACCGCACGGTATACAGTTCGTAAAGATTACACGAATGCAATACGGAATACTTTTGGCCCAAGGATCTATCTACGGCAGCAGGCAAAAGAGCGAAAAATGTCAAATTCTAGTAAATGATTTTGCATTTTTATACAGACCTTGTGGAACATATGATTAGTCAATAACCATTTTTAACTTGTTAGAAATTTTATTGTTCTTTAATTATAGGAATACTATTTTTATTTTGTTGTGGTTTTTTCAATGATTTTTGGGTTTACAATGAAAAAATGTAATAAATTAAACGACAGCAGTAAACATTACAGTATACGTATTGGCATCACTCAATATATTTATATAAATGGCGGAAAAGATATACAAAAGAAATAATTAAAGCATAAAAAATATTAGCACCAGAAAAAATTAATTAATTAAACCCATTATATTACAAATTTATTATGATCAGCTAAACTCACATAGCATAAAATTACTTGTTTGTTTCTTTTTACAATATATTCCAAAAAGTAAAATATTCAACTTTTTATATATAGTCGAAATTTTTTAAATAATATCCTCGAATTTTCTGAGCCAAATTTTGCAACTTTTGTTCTTCCAACTTAGTTTTTTATATCATAAATATTATCAATAGAACGATATAGTTGTTTATATAGTTTAGTGAAGTGATGAATCCAACATCTAATTTCTGAATACAGAAATTCTTTGTGAGAACGTCAACAAGAGCGACTCATCTGAATGAATTTTTTCAGTGGTTTTGATAGTTTCTCTGTCACTGCACACTGCTTTACTCTAGCAAATTCAGTAAGAAATGTTTAACACTCTCCTAAAAGTTTATCCATACATATTATACATATGTTGCGTAAATACTAGCTGTGACAGTTTATATTCGATCGGATAATCGGATTATGTGCGAGTAAAACATAATGGCTCTGTATGTTCCCAATATTTTTCATTTAAAAATTGACTGAAGAAAATAATGCAATACAGGCGAGTTTAAAATGTGCCATTTTGTATGCACTGCTTTAGAAGCAATAGCATAGAATATGTGATTTTTGTAAAGTATTTTGTTCTGTATACTCCCTTGTGAATCTCCATAAATATTTTACATCAATTTATATTCCAATATATCTTGAAGTATATATATACTCATCCTCAAGCTCAAATCACTAAAGTGGAGAAGTGCATTTACATTTGTTTCTGGTGCTATAAAAAGTTGTACATATTTGAACAAATGAGGAATCACAAATATTAAATCATGTGAATAACTTCAAAATACAGTTTAAAGGACATATTTAAAAGGATATATTTAATGTGGGAGGTCTTGTTGTAATAAATATTTCAATGAAATTCGCAGCACTATTCTTAGTCCTATTAATGTCTACATTTTTAACATTTGTAATAAATGTCTATAATTTCATGTGGAATATAAATATAAAAATATAAATAACATAAAAGATACCCTTTTCCGTACATGAAAAAATAACGATATTCTGCTTCTATTCTTGTTTTCGTTTAAATTTAACTGCTGACATTGTTTTATATTATCAATGAGAAGTTCTATTACAAGAGTAGTAGAACCAAGTGTTAAATGTATGAATGAATGTGAATGAAGAAAAATACTAAGTAATAGACTTTGTGTTGTAGTACTCGTACATATACGTACATTTAGGTTTCAGAAAACGTAAGTTTGTTTTGAATAGAAAATACGAATAAAATCAAATGCAAGCATCACATAACATTTGGGCTTTAACCACAGACATTTAATACAAACATTATGTCTGCACCACATGTTACAATCACATCTTCACACCAAACAACAACAAAAATATATATTTAAAATAAAACTAAAGTTATTGTATTGTTAACCTGTTATTTAAAAAATTCAAGCGTTTTACAGGTAAATAAAGGTACGCAAACCATTAACTGGTATACATACACATACACATACATAATTGGTCATCACAACCCTTCAGTCAGGATTACGACCTAGTTTCTCACACCACTTATGTTGTGTGTGTTAATTTTATACATGAGTGGCGGGAGTGGAAGTCTAAAGTCGACTCCGAACGACAGATTTTTGAGAAACTTTTCATGGCAATTTTGTTTACTCTCAAAGTTTTTGCCAGAAATCTGCTGAGAGGAAGTCGCCGAAGAAATATTTTTTGTATTTTATCTGATGTCTGTCCTGGGGCTCGAACCCTTGCTTTTCGTCTAATAAGCCAGCACACTACCTACTAGACCACGGCGACTTGAGCCATGTATTTACGCATAATGTTGTTAAGGCTCATCTGTCCCTTTTCAAAAAACTTTGGGGTTTGAAAATAGGTTAAAATATTTAGGTAATCAATAATTTTGTGTGAAAAAACAAAAATTTCATAGAAAGACCTTGAATTTACCACACATAAAATAAAGTATTATAAGTAAAGCGAAGTAGGATGCATTGGTAAGACACGATTCTGTGATTCGTAATCTAGAGTTGCATTAAAAATTGCACAGAGGTATTGAGCAACGAAAGTTTAATCTATGTTAATCAGTATCGTGAATAAAATTAAAAGCGTATTGTTATCAGTTGAAGTATGTTGGTTTTTGAATAAAATTTTGCTTAAATAAAGGAACAAATAACGAACAGAAATAATTTCTCCTATTTTAATTGCAATTATCTAATCCATGATAAATTAGCCAAGCGAAATTAATAATTTAACATTATCCATCGAAGAATATCAGTATCCAGAATATAAGAATCGCTATAAGCTAAATTAAGTGTGGAAAGCGTCACGGACACGCAATAGAAAACTGTTAAGCTAAGTGGGTAAATATAAAAACTGTATACATCATCTCAAAAAAAAAAAAAATTATGATAAAGTGGTCAAGGGGCACATTCACCACTTTAGAGCGCTATGCATTATAGCCGCAAAAAGTACGGACTTAGATATAGAAGTAATATCATGCTGTTAAAGTTATCATATCCACCATCAATACACCTTCTTTGAAGCCAACCCTAAACCAAACACTTCTTTATTGTTTTTTCAATTTTATTTTTATTTATTTTTTTTTTCTTACTAAATGAAGGCCGATCGCCGTAGTCTAGTAGGTAGTGTGTTGGGTTCGAGCCCCAGGCCAGACATCCAAACAAAATACAAAAAGTATTTCTTCGGCGACTTCCTCTCAGTAAATAAAATTGCCATGAAAAGCTTTTCAAAAATCTGTCGTTCGGAGTCGACTTTAAACTGTAGCTCCCACCACTCATGTATAAAATTAACACACACAACATAAGTGGTGTGAGAAACTAGGTCGTAATTCTGACTGAAGGGTTGTAATGACCAATTATGTATGTATGTATGTAAATGAAGGCAATATAAATAAATAAGACATAATTTTCTTTCCGTTTTAATACCAGGAAAATAAATTTGATTTATTACAATAGCAGATTCACAGTATTACTATAAGTCAGAGAAATTGTGTAACAGGGTTGTAGCAATTATTGTTTATATACCATTTTGCGCGAAATTGTGATAATTGTTCATTTCAATCATTGTGCGTTAATACGTCGTAATAAAAATTGTATCAGATTGGTGTATTTGAGGCAATCGTGCGATCCCAATTTAAGGAACAAATATATCTGATATGACATTTGCTACAAGTATTTTAAAAATTTAACATTTTTTCAACATTTTTCTATTGGTGTTGCTGCTATTTTATTACTAAATCAACAATTTTTAGCTGTATTTAAAGACCATTACCATTTATACTTCATGTTATTTATGGTACACGTTCCTTTTGTTATACATTTTTTAGTTTGCTTATATGCTTTCTATTCGCCATTTTGACATTTCCTTTGCGAAAAGGTTTTACTAGGTTATTTATTGATTGAAATACAATATTACACCAATTTTGTTAAAAACATTGATCAAATGTATATGGTTTACAGCTAGTCATTGAAGTGTGATAGTCAATTCAATAAAGATGCTATTAATAACATTATAGCATCGATTTTATGTCATTCATGGTGTCTGATACCATCAATAAAGTATTCAAGTGTCCTATTACTCTTAAAAAAGTCAGAAAATATTATTGAAGTCAAATTGCTAGCAAGTAGAATTAAATTTTATAGCACAATTGCAAGGATTTTAAGTTTTCAATAAATCTATTAAATCAATAGAATAAATTTGAAACTTAAACTTATTCACTCAAATAAAATCTAATAGTATGCATAAAAGTATGAATAATAAATTAAAATGAACAGTTTTACCACGAATGCAAAATTTTAACTTTACATGGTTTCATGAATGATGGATTGCAAGGAACGTCTAGTAAAATTAAAATGTTTAACAAAAATCAGTGTTCAAAACCAACACAAATATTCATGCAAAAGAAAGATACAATGCAAGGAAAAGTTGACGTTATAAAATATTTAAACTTTATTAAGTTCTTACTCTTGCCTCTTGTTATGCACTATTCTTCTTAATTTTGCATGTACTTATTCAGAAGAATAGTATACAATAAATAGGTCTCAATAGGTAATTGAATAGCATGATCCACATACCACAAAATTAATACTCTACAAGATGCTCATCCTCCTCGTGGTTTTTTATGGCGCAGAGGTATGCATACTAATAAGCACTGATGCTGCAGCCTTAAGAGTATTCGAGAGAAAAGTCCTACAATCTTTGATTCCGCATTCGATCCAACAATGAGCTGTATGAGCTCCTCAACAACATGGACGTTGTGCACTATATTTACATCCAGCGCTCACGCTTGCTCGGCCATATCGTTCGAATGGAGGAGGATGCTCCGGCGAAAAGGGTATTCGAAGTGGGGATTTGCGGAAGTAGGCGAAGAGGACGAACTTGTCTATGTTGGATGAGTCAAATCGAGGAAGTCCTGTCATCGATTGGTGTGAGCAATTGGCGAAGGCGTACAAGAAGCAGACACGCCTGAAAGGATGTGTTAAGGCAGCCGAAATTCGTTGTTAATGGCCAGTTAAGTAAGTAATACTATGTTCAGGCATGAATTTTAACTGAGCCAATATTCGTTTACTTGGCAAAATTATTTTAAGTGTTCAGGCATACGCAAATCAGCTTATTCAATAATCATTTGACAGCTGGAAAACAACAACATTTTTTAATTTGTTTTTTATAACAATTCATAAATTTGACGGGAAAAATTTTTCATTTAAGTTTTTTTATCAGAACTTCTTGAATATAACATTATAACACCGCTATTTGCCTTTAGGACTTCTATTAAAAAATACATCGAATATATTTTTGAAGATTTACTCCTATCTTGTATTTTTCTTTACTGAGGAATGCATGTAATCTGCCCTAACTATGTCGGGAATTTATTTGCCCTGAGCACAGGTTCAGTATCTTGAATTGCATATTTTGTGATATAAAACCACAGTTTTGGACATTTTTGGCATTGCCTGGTATCGTTCGGTATATTGTTTGGTTTCTGGCAGATGGCACTCTACTCCAAGCGAGTATTATAGTTAAAATTTCTAGTGCTATTTTGTTAATAAAAATTGTTATATCATTGTTTTGTTATCCCCAAAATTTCGAAACATTCAAAACATTTTATGTCATTACAAATTTTAAATAATATATAGCAGAAAGAGAATGGAATAGGAATAGAAATACAAGAAGTATCGGTAGATTTAATGTTAATATAAATGAACTGACCTTTCACCTCACCCGCCATTTTTATTTGACGTTGTATTTTCAAATATCAACAAAATTTGTTCGCATAAGTGGTAACGCTTTCACTGAACATACCTATATTTAACAATTTGCGTATTTATTGCGCAATTATTAATTGAAACTTTATATGAAATATTGAGCTCAAAAATGGTGTTTATTGCGATTTACGCACATATGAACACCGTATAAGTCATTAGCATTAATAACTCTACTAAATTGTTAAGACCATAAATACGGATAATCTTGGAAAATTAATTTACTTTTAAAACAAATTGTCAAATTACTTCAAAAATGCAATCCAGTTGAAAAGAGACATGGAGATATGTATTTAAAAGCAATGTAGCAATTTTTCAAATTTCGGATTTATAGAAAAGGATGGTATGCCAACATTTTTGCATTCGTACAAATTTGTAACTCACCATATTAATTTTTATTAAAAAAATATGAATTCTATTATATATTATTTATTCTATTATATATTATTATTATTACATTTAAAATTACAAATTTTAAAATTTTTTGATTGAATAAATGCAACTAAAATTTGAGATTACGATGGCAGCTGATATTGCGTATAGCGAATATAAAATGTAAAATTTACTGTGTAGTAAAATTGACGACGATTATCGTTAAAACATGTTAGGGAATCACGTTACAGGGTTTCCAAAAATTAAATTTTTTTCTTTAATAGTGATAACGTTATGTGGTGTGCCCCATTTTATAAAGCGTTTTTACTTCTTTTTCTGAAAATATTAGTATTAAAACCTTATTCCAAACAGAAGACTCAAATACATTTTTACCTAAAATTTAAAAAGAAGCAAAAATAGAATATTAAATAATTAAACCATAAACAAATAATAGCTGTTGCATTATTTGCATTTATTGCAGTTCGAAAGTTTTTGTGATGGTGACATGTTCGATGATAATGATCATATAGTAATGGTTCATTAAAATTTTTTTAAACCAAAAAACAAATAAACTCTAAAAGTAAGTTATTCAGGCAATTAATTTTTTGTTTTTTAATCATCTAACAGTAAGTTTTAACTGCCATACCGAATTTTTTCTATAAATAAAGTCATATACGCACATATGTTTGCATTTGTATGTTTGTATACATCAAGCACAGCGTTAAAAAATAAAAACAATTGCTGTTTTGCAGCAATTTTGTAGGGTGGTTGCCCGATAAGTGGCCATTAACGAAGGTTGTAATTTATACTCATTTGACCTGGAGTAACGTGTTGTATGGACCGTGACTGTAAACCATCTGTCTCGAGGTACATCAAAAATATCAAAAAAATGGATATCTAACTTCTCTTATCAGCAATAAATGGTACCAAAAAAGGATAAAAACATTACAAAAAATGTAGACATACATACATAATTGATCATTACAACCCTTCAGTCAGGATTATGGACCTAGTTCTCACATCAGTTATGTTGTGTGTGTTAATTTTATACATGAGTGGCGGGAACTACTGTTTAAAGTCGACTCCGAACGACAGATTTTTTGAGAAACTTTTCTTTTCGATTTTATTTGCTTTCAGAGTTTTCGCCAGAAATCTGCTGACTGGAAGTCACCGACAAAATATTTGTTTCATATTTTCATTTTGATGTCTGACCAGGGTTTGAACCGTGGCCTTTCGTCTTATAAATCAACACACTCCATACTAGACTGCGGCGAATTCAAAAAATGTAGAAAACACATGCAAATAACTTTTCAAATACTACAGCGTCCATGCTTCCGCGTCTTTGAGAAACACGGGGAAGATGACCGATTTGAAGGGCATCAATTTTGTTGCATGAGAGAGGTCTCTCGTACTGAATTATCTATTTAGGTAATCATTTTTTCTGGTATTCCTGAAAGAGCATAACTTTACTTTAAAAACATAGTGGTAATTTATTCTAAATGAATAATAATGAACAAAGCTATAACAAAAACAAATTAAAAACAAAAAAAAAACTACTGCCATTGCTGATTACATGTCGGACATGAGTGATGTCATGAGTCAAAGTGTCTGTCAATTTATTTTTATAACAAAGTAAAAACAAATTTGTGTTCAGTTTCAATTAAACTCTTTATTGTTCACAATACTTTTGTGTGCCACCGTATACAACAATATGTATGTAACAATACGACTAATATAGAGACTGCATTGTTGTTTGCGTATTTTGTTTATCGTTAATGTTACACGATGTTTTCATTTTCTTAACAATATGTATATCTAGTCGAGCAAATCTAAAAAACACCATCATTGAAGAATTTCTAAAAATTCCCAATCCACTATATCAGCATTTGATGGACGTAATGCATTCAAGGCTTCATAAGATTGCATTACAAATACTAAATTCAATTTCATATATTTTTTTGTCTTTAAAAAAATTGAGCTTACAAATAGCTTAACTGTTACTTTTATAGCGCTATGTTAAGCTGTTAAGTTTATGCTGACAAATCAGCAACTTTTGAAGAATTGAAAGTCCTACGATCAGATTAGTTTGAAAGACTTGTAAAAAATTGGTCTCTGACATTTCAACAGACATTTGCTGGAAATCATATTTGCAAGTAAATGTCATATAATTACACAATGCGACAAGTAACAAGAAATTGAATATACTGGAGTAACTTTTCACGGTTCAAAAATATATGGGCCATTTATTTTGAAAGTGGTTTAACACCATTTTTAAGAAAAATTAGTTAATATAACAATAATCAGAGTCCTATATAATCTTTTGGTTTATAAACAATTTAAATCTAGTATCATTGTGGTATTTTATTTCAGATTATTTATTAGAATGAAAAAATTACTATGAATGAATGAATAATGAAATAGATTTAAAATAAAAAAGTTCTCAAATAAAAAATACAGTATAGGCGTATACATAATACGTGTCTTCTTCCGAACTAACTCTACTTGCTCTTCTCTCGCTACTTCATTCCCAAATCTCGGCAATCCTGCGAGTTCACTTCATCAGACTCTTCATAAATTCCGTCTGGCCATGGCTTCATGAATTCGACACAGGTTGTTGTACGTCTAAGACTCACCGAATTTTATCAAATCGTAGGTATCGTTGGACTTTACTCTAACAACTTGGTATGGGCCCAAGTACTTCGGCTTGAGTTTGAGGCCTGCTCCTAGTTGAGTCGTTTTAATGGCGACGATGTCGTCTATATTGTATTGTCTGGGCGGTTTACGTCGGAGATCATATCTTCTTTTGTTTTCGGCTTGAACTTCGAGAATTTGTTGTTTCGCTGCTTGTCTAAGTTCGTTCCACTGTTCATCATAGTTGGCTGCTAATTCTGGCTCTACTAGTTCTTTCAGTTGGATATCGTCTTTGGTCTTCATTTTAGTGCCAACAAGCATCTCAAATGGGGTAGTGCCAATGCTTCTATGGTATGTTGAATTAATAATTTGCTGCAGTCTTCCAACGAATTTGTACCATTTGGTGGGGTCATCAATACTAAGCTTCGACAAAACTGTAACTACTTGTTCATTTGCACGAGGAAGACCTGTTGTAATAAGGATGTGATTTATCTTTTCTTCAACGCAATAAGTCTTGAAATCTTCACTCGTAAAGACTGAGCCACGATCCGAGATGATTTGCAATGGGTTGCCAAAAATTGTACTCTGCGATTGTAGTCGAGATACGGCATCCTTGGCTGACGTTGTCTTCGTTGGGTATAACCAACAAAATTTGTTAAAAAAGTCAATTACAGCAAAAATGTGATTATACATCTTATTCGTTGATGTATGTGTGTAATGGCATCGCTTCTTTGTTTAATGGATGCAATTCACCTTCTTGTTTTCCTCGTTTTCTGTTTGATATGATGCATGGGATACAATTGGAGATGAGCTTATGTATATTCTCTTATAATTTCGGTATGTAATAGTCACCAATTTAAATTTCAAACCAATCAGATACACTCGAAATTTTTTCAATGCTTCAATGACTGCCAACACCTCCAACTCGTAACTTGTATATTTGCGTTCTGGTTCAGTAGTCTTCTTACTCATGTAGTATACAGGATGCAAAAGGTTGTCGCTCGGCGATTTTTGTAACAGTACTGCACCGTAACCATCAATGGATGCGTCAGTATGGACCTCAGTCTCATAATTTTGATTGAATAAGCTTAATACCGGATCATTACTTAAAATGTTCTTGAGAGTATTAAACGATTTCATTTGTTCATGTATTTGGACTTCTTAAGGTATTCTACTTCTTAAGGTCGGTAAGAGGTTTGGCAATAATCGAGAAATTAGGAATTTTCTAAAATATCCTGCGAGGCCAAGGAATATTTCCAACTGTTTGATATTTAAAGGTACTGGATAATTAACCATAGCTGTTGTCTTCTCAACTGATGGCGATACATGCTGGTTCTAAATAATATGACCGAGGAATTGAATTCTCTTCTTCAAGAAACTGCATTTCTTAATATTTATATTAAGGCCGTAGTCTCTACCGAGATTTAATACGAGCTTTAAATTCACAAGTGCCCCTTCTTCGTCCATTGCAGGAATGATAATGTCATCGATGTATGCTAAAGCTACTACCTCACGAATCAAATCACGAAATATGGCATTGACATGTCGCTGAAACACCCCGGGCGAGTTCGATAAACCAAATGGAACTCTCCGGAACTGGTATTGTCCATTATGCGTGACGAAAGATGTATATTTTCGGCTTTCCTCGTTCACCGGAACATCAAAGAATCCGTTTCGTAGATCAATTGTACTGAAAATTAATGCGTTCTGCAATCGATCGAGTTGATCTTCGATAAGAGGTAGAGGGTAACGGTCCTTTACGATAACCTTGTTTATTCTTCTAAAATCAATACACAATCTTGGAGTTGAATCCTTCCTCTTGACCAAAACAACTAGACTGCAAAACTCTGACTCCGAAGGTTCTATAATTTCCTCTTCTAACCATTTTTCGATCTGATTGTCAACAATACATTTTTCTTTTATTGGTAGTATTCTGGGATTACAAAATTTCTTGTCCTTCAGGATTATACGCATTTCGACATTAGTTATTTTGCATTTATTTGGCACATAACTGCGTATCATTTCAATTACCTCGCACTTAGCATTATCACTACATGTTTCCTCAATATCAATTGTACTTACATTATTATCAGCACAGACATCCATCACCATGATGTTATGTACTTCCTCAGCAATTTCGTCCTTAATTGTTCTTACCTTCAAGCCATCAGGTTTAATTTTTATTTCAGCAAATAAACAAAATTCGTTTCCTAGTATCACTTCAACATCAATACAGGCGAATGGGACTACATGAAAGGTTAAATTATATTCCTCACCATCGACTTCAACTTTAGCTTTAAGATTTCCAATCGGCTTAATTTTCCCACTGCTGGAAGTATTACCGAAACCAATCAGGTAAAAATCTGATTTAGAAAGCTTTGGTCTATTCAACGAATTGTATACCTTTTCAGTCACGACATTAAATTTGCTGCCTATATCAAATAAAGCCATCCAGCTCTGTTCGGAGAATTTAACATTCACTTTCATAATATTTTCGGCTACCAATTGCCTGACATTCGTTTTCTCAACTTTGTTTGGGCATTCCTTTGAAATGTGGCCAAATTTATTACAGCCAAAGCATTTTATACCCCTTTCCTTATTCCTGCAATTCCTAGATGTATGGCCTTTATCACTGCAGTTATAGCAAATTATAGACCTTTCACTTTTAGCCCCAGTCTTGTTGTCCTTTGTTGATTTAACATGGACTTTCTGTTTAGAAGAGCTTTCCTGCATTGCCTCATAACATTTAAGTTTCCCCTTACAGTCCTTCAAATTACATGCACCGTACAATATGGTCTTATTAATCGGCAAATCTCGTATGCCATCAATAACGTATTGCATCAAAGCACTTTCATCTATATTCCCTCGCGAAGCTATTTCCTTCATTTTCAAAAAATATTCGTGAACACTCTCATCTTTGTTGATCTTCCGTTCCTTTAGCATTTTATGTAATTGGGCACTGTTGGTTGTAGATTTATATTCATCGAATAATGCTTGCCTCAATTTAATCCATGTAGTTACACATCTTTCACTAGCAATAAATAATTTAGCCAAGCCCTTAAGGGATTTCTTAGCTAAAATAAATTTTTGAAAGTCATCCCAATAAATAACAGCCGATGTCTCCTCAAAATCATTAATCCAAACATCAACAGGTATAGAGCCACTTCCATCAAATGGTTTAATTGAATCCTCAATATCACGGAAATTAATTGAAAATCTTGGCATATTGAAAGATGATACGTTATACTGTTCTGCGGTATGTGTTCTGCCTTGATTGTTCTGTTCACCATTGCTTCTATTGACTTCTTCTTTCTTGCATGGTTTTGCATTATGAATTTTGTTGTTGTCTATTTGTCCTAAAACATTGCCGCCGCTATTACCATTTGTCTGTTTATATGCTACTTCTCCTTCACTTTTACTTTCATCGTCTAACTTGTTGCGGATGTTTATCATTGTATGTTCACCGTCGTCGTCAGCCTCCTCTTCGGAGTCACTCTCGTCTTTATCATCATCGTCATTTTTTAACTCGTTCGAACTTAGCAAATTCCCCTTACGCATGTTCTTGAATATGTGTAGAAACAAGTCGTCGTCGTCGTAATTCAAAGACAAAATGTTGCAAATTGACACAAAATCAGCGGTACTCAAATTCTGCTTAACATATTCCGCTTTTTCTTGAAACTTCCCGTCATCTTCATCGTAGTCAAAACCAAGGAATTCTCTCAATCTTTGTCTGTTTTTGCGATCACCATCATTGCCAAACACTAGTTTGTGTAAAACAACAACAACCGCACGTTTAGCCGTCGACAAGTTCTTTCGTACAATAGGGAAATCTCCTAGAGCATGCATGTTGCTGTTGTTCAGTTTGACCGCTACAGTATTCCCTTTTTATTTATTTTCTATTCGTTTGTGAAGTCTCGTTCTTTACGTTCCTTTTTTTCTAATTTTTCGCCTTTACATTTCCTTGACAATAAAAACTCACTACAAACAATCCCGGACGAGCCCCCAAATTTTGTGGTATTTTATTTCAGATTATTTATTAGAATGAAAAAATTATTATTAACGTATAGAAATTATTAATAACATAAAGTTCAATGAATAATAGATTTAAAATAAAAAAGTTCTCAAACAAAAAATACAGTATAGGCGTATACAGTATAGGTGTCTTCTTCCGAACTAACTTTACTTGCTCTTCTCTCGCTAGTTCATTCCCACATCATTACAATCGCTATGATTTGGGGCACTTGAAATTTAGCTACTTAACGAAATGCAAAAAGATTTATTTTAAAAGTGATTTAAGTCCATTGAAAGAAATAATTTGGATATGGAATGTGTTATGTTACAAAATTTCATAAAAAAGCATTATTGCACAGTACAGCAATAAAAATCACTACGAAGCAGTAAAATCTAAAACAGGAAGAAATTATAAATTCGCGTTTCTTCGGTAATATGAAAGTGTTTTTAGTAAATACATTTCTAGTATTCTTTAACAGTGCAATAAGAATAGTTGTGTTTATTAATTATAATTTAAATAGTTTCTTAAGTCCTAATTATAAACTTTAATATGTCTGACAAAGATTACATTGGAATTACCTCAGATAGTGACACAGGTAACAAAATAGAATTTACTTATAGGTTTATAATTAAAATAACTCGTGCGATTATGGTTTATTATTTTCAAAAATATCCTGCGCAAAGAAATAAAAATTTATGAACCCTATAAAATGTTTTATAAAGAATCTATGGAAGTGGATTTAATTTATTACCTTGTCGGGGAAGACCAAGGAACTTCAACAAAATAAAATTAATACCATTATACACAAATGTACGTCCCATTTCAACTCCTAAGTATAAGGATATGATGGAGTTACTAAGGTATATACCACCTATGCACCACGAATATTTTAACAACCTCACACATAATATAAATGAGAAATAATATGGCAAAATCTTTAATATTATCCTTAACAAATGAATTAATATTCAATTTTAAATACAAGTTTTTCTAATTACATAAATAAAAATCTGTATCTAAATGAAAAGCTTCCCTATTTATTTTAAAGCTATTACATTCATCTACATCAAAAATAAAATGTTTACAATTCCTATTATTTAATTTCTTTAAAATAATAATTTCAAGAACTTACCTTAAAAATCACTAGGTATACATTCTTTTGAAAAATTTAGGAGGATTTTGTTTGCTAATCAACCCCATGTAATCATTATATTGAAATTATATAAACATAGTGGAGTAACTTTAAGTGAAAAAATTAACTTATAATAATATTAAACAAAGAACACAAACAAAAAAGTAATTTTATTAATTTTGAAAGTGGTTTAAGTCCATTATTTTATTATTTATTTATTTATTATTTTTCTAGTAAAGTTTACAAAACGTATTACCTTATATTTTCTAACATGTTTAAGGTCACAACGCCATAAAAACAACTTAATATCAGTTAACAATATTTTTGAAACAATTCAAACGCATACCCTTAAATATCTCAATATAAGAAAAAATGAACTTAAACCACTTTCAAAATAAACGGCTCATATAAGTAAATTATAAATAAATTAATTAAATGTATAAGTAATTAACTATGTCGTCCTTCCCTGATCAATACAAAAAGTCGCAAACCATTCTTCCATTCCTGTCTAAAGTAATGGAGACCTCATAGCATAGTTGTGTGTGTTAATTTTATACATGAGTGGCGGGACCTACAATTTAACGTCGACTCCGAACGACAGATTTTTGAGAAACTGTTCGTGGCAATTTTATTTACTCTCAGAGTTTTTGCCAGAAATCTGCTGAGAGGAAGTCACTGAAGAAACATTTTTTCATATTGCATTATGATGTCTGACCTGGAGTTTGACCTTACGTCTAATAAGCCAATACACTACCTGCTAAACTACGGCGACTTTAAATTACATAGCGTTTTTAGTTCTTTTAGATCACCCGAAGGCTTTTTATACGGTTAACCCCAAAATATTATTGAAGAAGCTACAGACCCTCTTTCATTTTTCTAACTCAGCTTGTAGTCGTATACGTTCTTATCTTATGAACAGATAACAACGAGTTTATCTAAACAGCAAGACCTCGAAGTCGCTAAGCGTTGGAAGAGATATTCCTCAGGGATCAATATTAGGGCCTCTTTTGTTCTGTATATACATTAACGACCTACCTTCTGTTTTGGATAATTGCAGTGTACATATGTATGTAAATGTTTATTGCTCTCCAGAACTAAGAGAGCATTTGTTGTGCCAGATATTATTATCAGGGGGAATAAAATTGATTTTGCTGAGTCAGCATCCAATCTGGGTATTATCTTTAATGGTCGGCTAACGTGGTCTAACCATATTATATGCTAAGATAAGGCTGTTATAGATTCGATTTCCTTTGCCATACTTATGCAACTGTCTAAAACATATTTGATTCCTGTGCTTTTATACGGATCTGAAATTTTCACAAACTGTGATACTGATTATAAGCGAAAACTCAACTTGTCTTATAATAATATAACAAGATATGTATTTATTAAGGGACATCGAGATCATATATCCCAATTTTCTTACCAGATATTTGGAGTTAATTTTGATAATATATTAAATATTAAATGTCTTATTCTCCTCCATAAGATTATTCCTTTAAAACAGCCAATATACTTATTTAGTAAGATTACATTTGCTTACCGGGGAATGAAAATTATCCAACATATACATAGGACTCTTTTGTTTTTTATATACACCATCAGTCTTTGGAATACTTTGCCTTATAGTCAAAACATAGGCAATGCAATTAAGTTCAAAAAGGAGTTATACAATCTGTTTAAGTAGTTTTTAGCATATTTTTTTGTACACTTTTACTCTCTATTTCTATTAATGGTTATTAATTTTTTTCTTTAAATTTCATAGTATCTCAGTATATGTGTGTATATATTTTTCTTTGTATATTTCTTTATATTTGTATATTCTGTTCTTTGTTATTTTCCTAATTCATTTTGTCCCATACATACATATATTTAATTTGTATCCTTATTTATTGTATCGATTGCTATTTGCCGAGATTTTAAGATGTTCTGATTTTCTACATTTTTCTACATATACTTTTATTTCTACATTATTTCAAACATTTCGTTACTTATATAATCAATGATCTGTTATTATTTTCTTTCTTTGATGTATTCCCATAGCACTCATTTATTATCTTGTTGTGCTATGACTAATAATAAATAAATAAATAAATAGAAAAAAATTAATAAAATTAGTTTGTGTGAAAAGTTCAAATTAAACAAGTTTGGAGGGTTCGAGAAATAAAAGAATCTTTTTGAATTCTACTCACCCAAATATATTTCTTAGATTATGTATCTACTCGGATTTATTTTCACCGTCCTCTTATTATACGAAAAATAAATTCATTCCAACAATACTTCTGTGTTGTATTATCATTTTAAGAAAGCAAACTTTTAACCACGGTTTACCAAAAAATTTCTGGTTATGTATTAGTGAGTAAGAGAGAGAAAATAAGTTGAGAGAATTTATTTATTTACAGCCATAGAAAAGTGTTAGTAATATACGCTATTTTTATTTTAATTTCATCAACATAAGTATGGGGAATTTCGTGTCAAGTGACCCAATTTTTAAAATTGATGTCTTCCGATTTGGATGAAATTTACACCACGGTTAGTACTATTGAATAGTAGGCCAAACACAAATTTTCAACTCTATCAGTCAAGAACTGCCGGAGTTAGAGGGGGCCAAATTTGGACATTTTGGTCATACAGGTTTTTTTTTAAATGTGTGTAACTTTTCACCTGTCGGTCCTAGCAAAAATTAAAAAAAAAAATTAATTTAAAACAAATATAAAAAAATTTTTTTATAAATAAAAAAAATTATACGCCCAGCTAATGACAGAACATTTTTAACATAAAATATTTTTTGAGTGTTATTCTGAAATAAAATGATAAAGCATCCACCCACAGCACATGTGTTCTTGTCGCAGTCTGATTGTATTTTGTGGTCTGATCGACAACTAAATGAAAAAACACAAGAATGCATGTGAGTTCTCTCTGCACAACTGTGCTATGAAATGGTAATATTTAAACCAGTGATGTCCAAAGCTAAAACTGTAGTTGTATGTGTGAGAGAAAGAGAACTGCACTGAAAGAAAAATTGAGTATACTTAAAAAAAAAATTCACGGACAAAATGATAAATTAAAATTTATTTTATATATCATTAATGAAATTTAATGCTATTATGACAGTTTCGCAGCCAAATAATATCTTTTAAGTGTGCGGAATTTAATTTATTACGTTGTTTAGAACCAATGAATTTTAAGTCTGTAAAAATCTGTTCACATAGATAAGTTGAGTTAAAAATGATAAACACTTTTGATAATTCTTTTTTAATTCCGAATATAATAAATCATCCAAATTTTGCCAAAATTCGGTGATATTAATTTTATTAATGGTGAATTCACTACTCAGTATTATTAACTCCGCTTGGATTTCAAACTCATATTTGGTGACGTCACAATTAAAAGGATTATTGCGAATATCAAGCAGGAGTTGTACTTTGTTAAAATCTTGGAACCTCTCTTCAAAGTTGGAAAATAATGTTTTGAATATTATGTGGTATTCATGACTTTTAGATTGTTTTAAATTGCGTCTACGCATCTGACACAAATGATAAGTTGACACAAATCATTTATATCTGTGATTTCGTCTAAGCAAAATGATAAAATTACGCAGTTTCTTAATTTTTCAATAATAGCGGACTCTACAAAAATTCCTAGTTGATCTGTTCGTCCAACTACGCTTTTCCGAGATAACGGAAGAGACCCTATAAGCTTCAGATTGTACTTAAGTTTTTAAAACATTTATATAAAATATTGCCATATTTAATTCTTTCAGTGCTCTACGTGTGCATTCGTCTCTGGTTCAGTGACGACTAAACAAAAGAAAATAACAATATGTGTGTTTAGTCAGCACAATTGTGCTATGAAATGGACATCATTGTTTTAAACACAGAAACTACGTAAATGAGGATGGAAAAGGATTTACTAGCAATAATTGAATAATTTAAAACGTAGGTGTAAGCAATGGTGTTTTCTATGATTTTCATAAAAAAAACTATCTCAAGTTTTAAACAACAAAATCAAATACCAAGAATAATATTAACTCTGTTCATAACTTTTGTTAAACTTTTATAACATTTTTAGTTGTTGTTATTCATGATAGAACGCGAAGAGAAAACTACTATAACAAGCTGGCAAAAAATAGTTATAATAGATGTTAACAAAAATCTGTCTAAAGTTTCTATCAAACTTTTAAGTATAAGAGAAAGAAAAAGAAATTGTGCACCAGAAAGAAAAGTTATTGCAGAAAAAAATGAATTATTTTGGTTTTTGTTGTTACACAAAATTTTGTGTAACAGGTGTGTCTAAATAAAACTAAATCATGCTGTACGTGACTGCAGGAGGAAATATATCTGACAACGTGTGCTCCCCTTGTTTAGTAGTTTTTTGTTCTTTTGGCAGTTTTTTTAGATTTTTGCGTGATTTTGTTTTGCGTTTTAAAAGAAATTAATTGTTTATAAATATAGTTGAAACATTATAATCAACAGCAATATTAAAACAATTAACTTTTATAATTTATATGAGAAATGTGGAACAACAAAACAAAAGTAAAAAAATTGAGTTAAATTTTATCAGTTACATTATTATGAGATTAGACTGGTATTGTAATTCAAAAATAAGTAGGGGTAACAAGGTGTGTTACTACTAATTATTTCCTTGTTACTACAATGACATGCGCCAACCCTATTATTCTAAAACCTTCAACAATAGACCAGTTGATGGAAAAAAGTTTGTAAAGCAAAACAAAAAATTCAAAGTGCTGCTAGTTTTGCAAGTTATAGTATCGGTTTTTGTATACCAAAAACACTTTCAATACATGGATTACAAAACTCCAGTGAGTAAATACGATATGATAAGTGTAAGCATAAATTAGTATAAATTTTCACGTATTGTATGCAATGGTTTAACGAAATTTAATATAAATCAAGCACACTTAACATATTCTCTGATACTTTGAATCTATAGAATATCTTTTCATTCAGGAAAAGTATATAACAATAAAATTTTTATTATTTTGCCTATTGGAGTGTAGAGATAATAAATAATTCGTATAGGTAGCTGAATGCAGAAAAACGTATTTCGATTTTGTTCTATATATTTATTTATTTATATAAACATAAATTATACAATTTAAAGTGTGTCTCAGTAAGAAGGAACTTTTTCATTTTAAAATAAAAACACAGATTTTTTGGTTGGGTTAGATTAGTAGGTAGCTTGCCGTTAACAGGAAAGTTAACTCGGTGACCCATTTTGTTGCTCAGTATAAGGTAAGTACCCTTATTATGATCCATTTGTGGTGGGTTTGAACCACCCCGAGTTCAGATTGAAACCGGCCAGTGTCCTTAGTGGCACGTTCGCCACCATCCCCAGATCTATAAATGTTCTGTCACTCAAAGGTGTTGTACCGATTATCAACGAAACTGTCAGAATTCGTCTTAGAATGAAATCCTTATGAAGTTGTATCAGTGTTAAAACGGGACCTTATTGGGCCCAAGAAAGCTTGTTACCTTGTTCTGCTAATCATTGCATTATTACCCATTGAACGAATTACTGACGCTATCTATGGTCTGCTAGCCTGAGCTCCTGAGTATAATAAATTTTAAAACAAAGAAGGTTGAGGTTCGATTTCGGCCGCACTCATGTTTACAGCATTGTTTTCGAGAGACTGATCAGAGAGACTGTGCATAACCGACCCAGTTTTTTCTACATTTTTCACCAGTCTTCGAGTTGTTAACAGAGTAGGTGCACCTTTTCTATTGAAAATTCATCAGTGGTCTCATCATAACTTCCTTAATATTTGAATAAGTTTTCAGTAAATATATGCCGCAGCAATTGCCAGTAAAAATAAAAAAATACACAGCTTAAAAAATACACTCGTTCTGCGACACCTTTTATTAAAACGTGCTTTTTCTTCTTCAGTGCAAAATAGCAGATTCGAAATTCATGTTAATTTATTGCGAAGGTGGTTGGGAATTTGAATTTTCCACCTCTTAACCTCCTCCTAACAAGAGCCAGTTGTATCCAGTTCAAAAAAAGAGTCGTCCTTTGGAAAAAAAGAGAATTTCTTGCAATGATAAATAAGTTTATGAATGTCTTCTCGTCCAGAGTGAAAATTTTGTTTTGAAAAATTAAAAAATAGCTCGCCAAAAACCCATGCAAGACTAAATTGAAAAATAAGAAGACATTTTTATACAAAAACCTATGCTTCATTGAGGAAGTCACGAACTTAGTGATCAACTCTCGGACATGATGTTGTTGAATTTTCTGATAGAATGTATGGTTTTTCCCAAACTGACAGGCACACAATTACCTAAACATTGAAAATAACCATTGTTATATGTCGCCTTACGAAATGCTACCAGAAAATTTACTACGACTCATACAATAGAAACCAAAATAAAATATTTTAAGTCAACTTCAATATCTGATTTACATCGCTATTAGCCACCTCAATTCAATCCACATCACATCTGTTGTCATCGAAATAAAAGGAAAATATTCACTGCTGCTTCTGTCGCAACGGGTAACACTACCACAATAGGTTTCCAGCAAAGTTTATTGTTCTGCATGGTTAGTGATGAAGGAAACCATTTGTCATTCAAACACAGTTGAATGCACGTACATCGATAACATAACGTTTAAAGAACAATAAGGCGGCACATATGTACATATATGTACATATAAACGTTGTTTAAGGTTGGACTATGTTCTTAAATATTTTTTCTGTTTTTTTTTTTTTTTTTCATTTGAAAGTTAAGAACTTATAAAAATAATTAAAATTCCATTCCACTTATTCCTAGTGGATCTACTTAAATCTTTGGACGGTTTCGTATCAATAGACGAAAAATTTGAGACGAGACTTTTGGCCTCAACGGAATTGAAATGTACACGAAACAAATGATCTGAAAGTGCAAGGTATGATAGCTGAAGGTAAATGATTCAAAATTTCCCAGAACACTTTTCAGTTTCTGCTGTGTCATCAAACACGTGTGTGCTTGGCGTTCTAATGATGGGACACATCTTTAATATTGTTGATAAATTTTAAGCATTTTAAATAAATTCCTTGCTTTAATCTCGTTAATTGCTCAAAATTTCCAGAAATTATTTATTTTGTTCATCTGAGCAGAAATGCTTGATACATGGCTAGTCATATTTTGCGATAGAAGGCAACGAATGCAAGACACAAAGTACTATTTGTTAGTTTTCGGGAAAAGTTTTGTTGTGCTTAACCATAAGCGAACCAAGTATCAGAGAACCAGTCATTTATGTCACAAAGGCGTTCCTCTTTAAATGTCCAAGTTAACAATGAAATATGTTTAACAGAGCTTAGCAATTTTATTAGAAAATATTATTTTTTGGCGGGATTTGATATCATCATACTAAGTAAAATGCACCACAGCAAACCTGAAAAATAAAAAAGTGGAATTTAAACGTTTGGAAGGAAATGACCCTTTCCAGTTTTCTTTTATGTGTTGAAAATGTTTAGACTACTTAAAAAAATCGAATCGAAAGCAAATTGAATCTGGCCAAACTGATCCTCAAATGCGAAAAATAAAAACGTACTTAAACATCAAAAGACGTAGATCGTTCAGAGATCATTGTGGTAAAAATAAGCTGATTCTTTTTTTATAAATTTTAATTTTACAAGATAAAAGATAATTAAAATTAATTAAATAATTCATACTTTACTATATCCTTCTATTTATTTAATGAATGGTCAAATGGCAATATTTGACACCCTAATTTTTACATTACCTATAACCACAGATGAGTCAATATTCTTGCTGTGCGTCTGTGCCAATAAACAGCATAGGATTTTTCGCGCATTAAAATCAATCCCATACATACGAACCCATTGGGAAATTGACTGTAGATTGGTCTCCAAAGGGCTCGGCATACCATTAACAGAATGCGGATGGCAACTGTCACCTGCAAAAGAGCAGATTGGATTATAAGTTACAGAAAGAAGATCTGCTCTTGACAGGTTTCTGACCTCTCATATTCTGACATCTGCCCGACCGATAATATAATAATATAAAGGTTGTTGCACTGATAATCTAGTGGGTAGTGTGCTAGACTATTAGCGTGAGGCTCGTGGGTTCGATTCCCACCAGAAACTCTGATCTGTGACACTACACCGAGCATATGGTCAAAGTTACTCAGCCCGTATATAATTTAAATATTATTTATAATTGTATTGTAAAATAAATAAATAAACAAAGGTTGATGCAATAGTATCTCCTATGGACCCCTTCATTCAAGGGGTCTGCCACCTAACCTATATATTTTGTATTTGAATTAATATAACTATTTTGTATTAATGCTTCCTTTTAAATTCCGCTTAATTTCCTAGAGTATAAAAGGTAACGAAAAATTTGTTTAAGCAAACCTAAAGCTATAAAATTTTAATAGTTAAGCTGGTTTCACCCATGGTTTCGGAACAAAAATTTTGTTCCGGAACAATTTTTTTATATGTAGTTTGACGTTTCTCTTTTTGAGAGAGAGAGAGCGAAAGAGGGAAAGCTTGCTTCGAAACAATTTCAGCTCGAATTGGTTCAAATTTCATTTTTGTTCCGAAACAATCGATCTGTGCTGCCAGCTACTATAATTTTTTAAGTGAAGTTGAACTTAGCTGCCACATCATATTATATGTACATTTGTATGTATGTATGTATAATAAAATATAGAGCGGTTGTTTAATACTGTTTGTTTATTTATTTGTTTTAATTTACAATTTCTTTGTAACACAATAAAAAATATGATCACACTCAAGCAAAGAAAACAAACGAATTGCAATCATCTGCTACTGTGCTGCCTAATTGTAAAACTAACACGCATCTTTTACAAAAATATTTCATATGGTAGCCTTGTTTTTACAGAACAATTGTTCGAAGTGGGCCAATCGTTTTGGAACAAACTCTCAAAAAACTGAACTTGTTTCGGAAGAAGCATTTTGTTGGGTGAATTCGGCTTTAATGTTTTTAAATTACTTTAGTATTTAATTTATTTTTAATAATTATACTGTATCCTTGTTTTTGACTAAAAAACAAAAATTTATAAATGAATGCATAATTAATTTTAGTTTTTATAATATTCTTCTATTTCATAAGATTCCGAAATTTTTTTCGAACGTATTCCTACACACGTAAAACTTTAAAAGAGAGAGGATAAACAATTTTTGTCACAAGCGAATTTAGTTTCAGCAAAAACAAATATTTGGCTAAGTTTTGCATAATAATGGCATAAAATTTTCAGATTTTATACAAGTCAAGATCTTGGTATTGGTGAATTGAAACCTAAACTAAAGCAATGAAAATTGTTTGAATAATTCAGTGAATAAGTAAGAGACTGGAATGAGAAACGACAATCAACAATTATTTGATTCTGTTCATCTTATCATATTGATAAGTCTGTAATAATTTATGATGAATTTAAAAGTGTGAACGACTCAGTCTTTGCCACTTAAATTTTTTTTATATTTTCTTCTTTTTGTCATAGTAACGGCTACGCAGAGGTTTGATTATAATGCATAAAGAAAAATAAGATTGTAATTCTTTTGATTTATTTTAATTTAGAGATATTATTTTCTTTTTGAAATGAGCATTGAAATTTAAGTTTTTATTTTTATTTTACGTCTGCTTTTAGCATAATGATGTATAAGTATAGGGTGTTTTTTAAGATCTAGAGCACTTAAAATGATAATATTTTTACTTTTATTTTTTTTATAATCGGGCATGAAATTTTATATTATTTATTACATTAACATGATTTTCAGCATATGTCACTACGTGCTAAATAGTCCATTCCAACAGCCCAACTTTTAATTACTTATTCCAATAAATCGGTTGGTATCAATGTTGGCTTGAATATTGGTTTCCAATATTCTTTCAAGAGTAACAGATTTGTGGACATAAATCGAGAGTTTAACATATTCCCACAAAAAGCAATCCAAAGGCGATAAATTGCACGACTGAGGAGCCCGTGAACAGGATCATTTATGAAATAACAGTAAATTTTAATGGCTGTAGCGGTGATTCACTAACGGCTTGAGGATTGGCCCCGTCAATTTTGCTGATAGACGTAGTCATTTAACTTGGAATGTGCTCATCACTAAACACAGTCCTTTGATAAGAAATGCATTCCAGCTACTTTGAAATGAGACAGTTGAAAAGCGACGCAGACAATGGTCATTTGGCTTCAACGTGAGTTACGAAGTCGCCGTAGTCTAGTAGGTAGTGTATTGGCTTATTAGACGTAAAGCCAGGGTTCGAGCCCCAGGCCAGACTTGTAAACAAATTACAAAAAGTATTTTTTCGGTGACTTCCTCTCAGCAGATTTCTGGCAAAAACTGTGAGAGTAAATAAAATTGCCATGAAAAGTTTCTCAAATATCTGTCGTTCGGAGTCGACTTTAAACTGTAGGTCCCACCACTCATGCATAAAATTAACACACACAACATAAGTGGTGTGAAAAACTAGGTCGTAATCCTGACGGAAGGGTTGTAATGACCAATTATGTTATGTATGTATGTGAGTTACGTGATTGACAAAATTAGTCACGACAACCAGTGGTGTTGTGCTAATTTTTTTTACCGGAACGCGTTCCGGATTCCGGTTCACTGTTCGGAAAAACAAGCCGGTTTGTTCCGGTTTTTTTTCCGGTTCGGGTTCGGTTCAAACCCTTGTTTATAAAAAAACATAAAAATTCATCAAAAATTAGAAAAAAAATCAGCAATTCTTTTTAATTTTTTTTAAACGTCACCCAATTCTTCTTATCAGAAATCATCTTTAGTTCCGGAACGCGTTCCTGTCCAAAAAGGAAGTACCGGAACGACGTTCCGGAGCGTTCCGGCTCGACAACACCACTGACGACAACGAATCGACGCTTCCATTTTTCGCCAAAAGGTATATCTTTATGCAACTTGTTTATTATTTTATTACATAGTTTCTCAATTTGTTTTTTATAAATACAAAGCAGTAAGCAATTTTAGACCGCCTTGTTTTAATCACACGTTTTTTAAAAAAGAGTACATTTACTCCTTAAAAGAGCATTTCTGGTCTGCACCCCTAAAGAAGTGATCAAATGTTTAAAGACGCAGTGAAAACGTTCCATGAAATGTGTCATGCATAGGAAGAAAGGGAACGGCAAAATGCAACAGATCAGGTTTATTCCCTTAACAAAATCGTGTTTGCCGCTATTAAGCAGATAATTGATAAAAACCAGACAAGGGCTATTAATGAGATTACAGATGTGATTAATAAATTAAAATTGGATGAAGAATAAAATAAATTTTATTATTTATTGACAAATTTAAATTAATCTGAACTCCTGTTTGTTTATTTTATGTCATTGGATTTTTAAGTTCGGTTTTGCTATAAATTGTCGTATTTTATTTATTTTTAATTTATTTTCTGTTTGTTTTAATTACTCCGTGTAACAGTGACAGTCAAAATACACCCAGCTAATGACATAGTCTACGTTGTGAGTTTTGTTGAGTAGAACTCAAATTTATTTTTTTTTTATTTCTCCAACCTTCCAAACTTGTTTTATTTAACAAAAACAGTATTTTGGATCTTTTCACACAAAATGATTCATTATCCAAACATTTTGAACCTATTTTCAAAATCCAAAGTTTTTGAAAAGGGAACAAATGAGCCTTTAAAATTGTATACATAAACATAAAGTTCAAACTTAATGTTATGAGTTTTGATCGGGTAAACTTGGAAAATATGATTTTTATTCTCATTTTTTGAATTTTAGGTGTTCTTAATTGCAAAATTAAAAAAAGAACGGAAAGTTCATTTGATAAGATGACATATATAAAAAATATAACAGAACTGTTATACTATTTATATAAGAACTACGGTAATTGTTCTCCGATTTGATCAAACGAAGTGTCAATCTCTTCACAAGATAATGCACATGCAGAATGTCATGACTTATTTCATATTTTTTGATTAAAGTTTGCTACTAAGAACAGACAAACTTGAAAAAATATGAAAAAATTCGCATTTGCCAAGTTTACCTCATAGCATATTAAGTCAAATAAAATATATATGTATGTATATCGTTTTAAAAGCCCATCCCTTTCCTTTCTAATAAGGTTTAAATTTTGGACATTGGTTTAGAAATGTTTGTGTAATCAATAAATTGTGCGTAAAGTCCAAACAACAGTTCAAGAAATATAAAAAATATTTTTGAGTTCTACTCAACAAAACACACAACTTACACTATGCCATTAGCCCAGTTTAAATATAGTTTTAAGTCTGTTTTTATTATGAAGTATTTTAATATAATTGTAAGTTTTTTTTATAAATTGTTAACAAAAAAGGTTTTCAATATTTTAAATCTTTTAATTTTTGATATTAATTCTAAATTCACTTTCACGAGCTTCTTTAATTAATTAATTTTTATTAAGCCTAGTAAAGATCACAAGAAACCAGAATTATCTATAAGGATCGAAGTTGCCGTAGTAGATAGTGTATTGGCTTATTAGACGTGAGGCTACGGTTCAAACCCCAGGTAAGACATCTCGAACAATAAAAAATAATAATAAAACTAATATTTCTGACATTATAGCCGCAAAAAGTACGGACTTAGATATAGAAGTAATAGCATGCTGTTAAAGTTATCATATCCACCATCAATACACCTTCTTTGAAGCCAACCCTGAACCAAACACTTGTTTACTGTTTTTTCAAATTTATTTTTTATTTATTTTTTTTTTTTACTAAATGAAGGCCGATCGCCGTAGTTTAGTAGGTAGTGTGTTGGGTTCGAGCCCCAGGCCAGACATCCAAACAAAATACAAAAAGTATTTCTTCGGCGACTTCCTCTCAGTAAATAAAATTGCCATGAAAAGCTTTTCAAAAATCTGTAGTTCGGAATCGACTTTAAATTGTAGGTCCCACCGCTCTTGTACAAAATTAACACACAAAACTTAAGTGGTTTGAGAATCTAGGTCCTAATCCTAACTAAAGAGTTGTAATAATCAATTAAGTAAATAATACTTAGCAATGTAAATTTACGGAAGTGTAATCGGCAGCTTCTCCTTGAGTAATACAGTTCTGGATGATGAGCGTTAATACAAACTCATAAACTTCCTTCGTCATTCTCGTACGAAGAAATCTTGATCTAGCTTCTCCTTGACTAGTCGTTAAACTTAATGGTAACGACTCTTGTTAACACAACTAATTATTTTCAAATTTGGGGTCAATATTATGCTGTATAAAACAGGATACATTTTATATGCAGCTAATGGTGGTCTGATATTTTGGAAAATATTTTTCTCTGTATATATTTTGGCATATAATGCCATCGATAACGTCACATGTTGTAATGGCCACGCCAGTAACAGTATTTCGATGATATCGAAATAATATTTTCATAGTATATACAATTTTGTTGTCACACCTTCTCTTTGAATTGTACAAGAATTTTCTCAGACCTTATGATTGAAAAGAACCAGACGGAAATTACATTTTTACGTTTACTTGTTAAAAACGTTGAAAATATGAGCTCGTAGATTGCAATAAGAATAAAAATAAATTTGTGTCCAGTTTTAATTAATTTCTATGTTGTTCGCACAATTCTGTGTGCCACTATTCTCAACTTGATGTAAACAACAATAATTGCTTTGTTTCTTATTCTGCTTTACACTCGTTTGCGTAAATAATAACAATTGTTCGAGTGATTTTTATAGCGGAGATCTTCAAACCACGATTATTCTCTTCTTGCGGAACTCGTCTTCACACATGACCTACTGAATTTTTACTGATCCCTTTGCCTGCTTTGTCTTGTATTTTATATCGCAGGGTAAACAGTCTAATGAATGCTCTTGAAGGAGAATGACTTCGCACTTGTAAACATAGTTGTTTCATTGTTGTTTGTGTATTTTTTTACATTTATTCTGGTAATGTTTGTTGTTGCTTCTTGTTTATTTGTTTGTCCCCCTTTTTTTTTCCTATATTTTTGTTTATTCGTTGAGCATGTGAACAAGTCATTTGTTTTGTAGCTTTTGTTTATCATTTTAATGTTAAACAATGTAACACCATTTCCATTTTCGTAACAATATAATAGTTTTTTAAACTATTGAACTATACGAGCACCCTTGCTTGAAATGTACTTGAAATGTACTACTACACATTTCAGCATAACCTATCATGTGGCTTGCAAAAATACACCTCTTTTTCCTCTCGTTGAATATTTTACAATTAATCGATCTAGCAATATACAGCATAATAGACTATAAATATTCAATTTATTTGTACCTAAATATTGCAAATCATCACAGTTTAATTAAAGGTAATGAATGTTATAATTGACTGCTTTTGTTCTTAGAATTTGAGCAATAATTCCCCATGTTTTTAATGGTACAGATTCGGAGCAATGTAGAAAAATTAAAGCTTAAAATTCAAAAATTTGAGAATTTATTATTACAAACCTAAAATGTAATGCCAGTAACTTGTATAAATTTTTTTCCATAGTATATTTGAATCTGAAAGTCAAAAGAAAATTTTGTTAAGCACGCAAAATGAAAAGCTAAAAAGAAGTCTACCAAACTAAAGTACATTGGACTTAACAGGAATACCGTAAATAAAATTCTATAATGATGTCAGAGGCTTTTGTTCAATTCAAAACTTTTTCAATGTGACTGCTTGCAACCTGACCATACATGCAATATGACTTACTTGCACATTCAAAGCACAAGTGTCTAATAATGGAATACGCTAAGCCAATACAAAATATAAGGCACTTACTCTATAAAGTACAATCAAAGAAAATAAAGTATAAAGAATGTGCATTTTAACATATTTTGGAATATTTTTCAAAAATATTTCATGACGCGGGGGGAAAGATAGAAGGGAAGGTTACAGAAACCAAGAGCGTAACAATGCGTTGTTCTCATCATGCGTTGTTCTCATCGTACGTTTTTGTTGTTTGACCACTTTTTTATTTATTTTTCTGGTGTTAAAAACAGACGTCGGCACCAATGACCCTCAGGGTAAGAACATCTTCGGCTTTTTACACACATAGGACACGAACATCAAGAATGTTCGTTACAAAGAGCGTAAAAATCTTGTCAGTTTTTAAAGAAGAAGGTTCATGTCGCTTTTTTCAGACTTCAATGATACACCCAAAGAAATATCACAATAGTCTTCACTAATATCAATAAGAAATGATTTCGATTTTTGGAAGAATACTTGCCAAGTTAAATACGGTGTCTTTTGGGATTTAGTGCAGTACAATTTTTCTATGTTTACCGATCACATATACATATCATTGGGTTAATAAGTAGACTTGAAATTATTTCTAACAATTTTCATTTAGGCTAACACATATCCTATGGTTATGGATTAGTGAGTAAGAGAGAGAAAATAAGTTGAGAGAATTTATTTATTTACAGCCATATAAAAGTGTTAGTAATATACTCTATTTTTATTTTCATTTCATCAACATACATATGTAAAGCTGTCTATTTTGGGCTTTATAATTTTAGATAAATAAAGATAAAATAAAAAATCCATTTTATTATTAAAAGAACATAAAGCTTAAAAGCTTTGGCTTAAAAGTTAGGCCATGTGTTTTAGAAAAATAAAAAGAATAAAAAAACAATTTGTTACTAAAAGAAAAAAACGAGCATTCCAAAGCATTTAAAAAATTATACTATGAGACAAAATAAAATAATGAAATACGCCGAGCTAATGACATTTTTAACACAAAATATTCTTCGAGTGTTATTCTGAAATAAACTGATAGAGCATCCGCTAAACATGTGTTCTTGTCGCAGTCTGATCGAGAACTAAATCAAAAAATACAAGAATACATACACATGTACATACGTACGATGAGAGCAACACATTGTTACGCTCTTTGTTCGTGTTCGTTTTCCTTCTGTCTTCCTCTCCCCTCACCCTGAAATGATTTTTAAAAATATTTTGGTGAGAGCGGGTCGTAATGTTACGACCCGCCATAAGAAATTTAACTTCTACATGATGCGTATTCTTTATATCCATATTCTTTGATACAATCACACTTGCACTAGCTTTAGTACATCTGTTTATGTACAATTTTAGAAAGACACACTCAACGTTTCATCTGTCGAAAAAACAACAGTTACAAATGACAACTGAATGATATAAAAATTACAGGATATTCGTTTAGTGTTCTTCGTCTTCGTTTAGTCAAAAACTCTTCAAAGGAATGGCTCAAGTAACTAGAGAAAAAAGTGAATGTGTTTGCTACTGCACATGACAGTACCCTGACTTTTATAGGTCACTTCAATGAAGCCAAACTTCGTACACAAAAATTCGAAAGATAGTAGTTGCAAAAAGACAAGATAGTTAAATGTGCAATTCCACCAGAATGTCATTGCCAGTAGTTGAATTTTGATCAAGAATGTTGCCAGTTCTATGAAATTATCATAATTGTTTTGATTAAGAATGATATAAATTAAGAATGATATTTCTGAAATAAAGCATTACTTGTGCAGAGTTATAGAACAGCATTGAATATATATTCATAATGAATTTAACATATACTATACATACTGTACAGAGAAATCTGTGATAGGCGGACAACGAAATGCTAACACTTTAATAACAGAATTTTTTTTGATTCACTAGACTAAAAATAATTCAACACTAATAATAATTGCGACTATTTGACAGAGCTCAATTCTTATTTGTTCAAATGTATTCCTTTCATTATGTTCAATGCAAATATTAAATTCATAACTGGTTGTGTATACCAGAGATCAGCAATGAGTATTCAAAAAGATGAGTAGAATCGAATCATATTCATAATTTCTGTAATTTATACGCATTTTACCTATTTAATACCATCGAACCTCTACTCCATTCCCCTATTCAAAGTTTGAAGTACTCATCATATTCATACTTAAAAACACGTATGATGTTGGATGATTTCGACTCTCCGTTGCTCAACATATACACGAATCACAAAATAAGTATGAATCGCGCACGAACACGAAAATACTCACTAGAAGATTGTGTGTTTGCTCTGCGTGCTGCTCCGACTTTTTTGCTTATGTGCCTGTTCTCTTTATTGTAAATGCAACAACATCTAAGACTATAAATTTTTATGAATGATTCGAGATACTCGAATGCTCGAGTAAGTAATGGCCATCTACCGAGCCGCTCAGTGTATCCTCGTATACCGTGTTCCTTTCATCCGCATCTCGATCTTTTCTGATGCCATAAGATCTCTGTCCAACGTTGGGAATAATTATAGGATCGTCAGGGAACGTCGCCGCTGCCCCAACCTTCTTTCTGTGCGCTTCAGTCTCACACTTGCCTGGGTCCCAGACACTGTGACATTCCGGGAAACTGCAGAGCCGACGAGCTAGCCAGAGCTGATACACTACCATCGGAATCCTCTTCAATCAACTTTGGAATGCCACTTACCTCGTTCAAGCTGGCCATCACGCGGAAATTCTTCTGAGACGCCAACCTATCCTGGATTAATGAGGACCTGCTAGGCTTGGCCCTCAATGATCATCTCGATCACAGTGTTATGGGTAGACACGCGAGAAGAATGCGTCTCCCATTTAACGACTTCTGCCGTGGCTGCAGATTCTCTGAGGAAGAGGAGACTGTTCTCCACATTCTTTGCCAATGCCCATCTCTTGCGAGGTGTAGATATAGGAATATTTGGCTCTACAACCCTTGTCAGCTTGACGGAGCTATCGTCCATTGATGTTAAGGATATAGCCTCGTTTATCAAGGTTTCTGGCTGGTTCACCAACGTGGGGTAGTCGTGCTTTGAAATGTGTAGCCCTTGCGCTGACCAGCTTCTCCCTCCTTTGTTCGGAGTAACTTGGTCAGTACAGAGACTGCGTTCACCTGTGGGGTCACAACGGGCCGCTAAGCGTGCTCAATTGAGCGTTTGATATGAAAGCTACAACACTAACCTAATCTAACCTGACTCACTTATATTCAAAATTTCATGAGTAGCGAAAAAACGATTCATTGCTTATCTCTTGTGTATTATTCTGTCCTTACACCTATGTTATAGCGACAATGAGAACACTTTCAACACGACAAACTTATAGATATACTCATGTCCACCACTAAAAAATCAACAACCTATCTTCCATATTTAAACTTTGACATAATGTATCGTGAATGTCTTGAGTTATCATAAGTGCTGAGTCGTTTCACCTCGCACAGAAAAAATATCACAAGGGCTTTTTTGTGCCCAGATGCATAAATGGATGTAACAATATCCATTTTGTACATTCTATCCGTTATGTTTATAAGGTAAGCCATCTTATTCCTGATCTCATAATAAAACTTCAACAGAGTTATGTTTCCAATTCGGATGGAAAAATATTCCTTTTCGATTACGTTGTTAGTCGGAATACGTATAGTCCAGGTGGTCTAAAGTTTAAAACGGTATCAAAAGAGACCAACATCATGACTGCTGCTTCTTTTATTAATTTCTAATAATTGCAATCGCTTGATATAGTTTATGCAGAGCAACACGTATTAATCTCTTTATTGTTAATGATCACTCAAGCCGGTTTTGTGAAGTTATTTTATAAAAGTGCATGACCTGATAGCACATGTGTTGTTTAGCTGTTTAAGAAAAAAATAGCAGAAGTATTCGATTCTAAATGCTGCCACCCCTAACATGAGAAACTTCTCTCAGAAATCGAAATAGTGAACATGGAGAACAAAATTTCCGTGGCGTAAAATATCAAGGCCATATAGAGGCAAATCCAATGTCGTGTGGAATAGTTCCCCGGTGAGTATAAGAGGTGGGTTTTTAGCCAGCCTACTGTTAGTGAGAGTGCAAAATATCATTTCAATGGCCTTCAAAAAAGTATAAAGATTTCCCCTCTTTTACATGCATTTGCATTCTTTTCAAATTTTGTAAGTTTTGTAAAAATTTCAAACCCTTTTCTACTAATTACTGTGAGTAATTAGTGAATCTGAATAGATGTTCGTCTATATTTATATTCATGTTAAGTATCCTTATTGTACTTGAATATAACAGTGTTGAAGCATACTTACTCGTGTATAATTGTTTGCAAATGTTTATTTAAAAAAAAAAAACTTTAAACATAACTCACTCATGCATTATACCCTACTTACCTGTTATGAATGTTATACATTAGACACTCAAATAAAATTAACCTATTCTCCCATGGTCGTCTTAGAGATGAAAACACACCTTTTTTCTTCGGTACATTTAGTTACTAGGAAACAAAAATAATATAAATAAAGTAAGAATTTTTAATAAATAGATATAAATAAATACATATTATTTTACGAAATCTATTCAAAAATTTGTTAAAAAGTTAATTTTAATAATAAAACCAAAATATTTTACACTTTTTCCAAAAATTTTTTTTATAATTTCACTCACTAAAATAAGCCTAATTCCTTCGGCTATATTAATTTTATAATGCTATTTATATTTTATACAGTCTACTGCGAAAGTCGAGGTAGCCCAATTTATGAAAGCAATTTTATAAATTTTAATCAAAAAATTTAATTTAATTTATTCCTCTCAGCAGATTTCTGGCAAAAAAAACTGATAGAAAATAAATTTACCATGAAGTCGCTCAAAAAAAATCTGTCGTTCGGAGCCGATTTGGCATAGCATACTAAAAAATAACAACTAATTTGATAGGTGTAGCTTCAACAAGTTATAGAACTGTCCCTTATAGAATATACTATACTTGAAACATAAATGATAAAACGATAATAATATCTGGCAAAGATGATTTTCACTTGAAAGTGGATTTATACGGACCTTAGCAGATGAATAATTATTTCCAAATAAATTTATTGCAGGAGTTAAATGGCTATCAATATGGTGCCTTACATTCAAGATATTGTAACTTATTGTTAGTTTATTAAATCATATTTAATTAACAAATCAATTTATCGTAATTAAAAGGCCATTTATTTCAAAATTATAGAATTCTTTTTAATACAATATTTATGTTTTTTGAACTATCCACATGTCTCTTTCCTATTTGGCATTGAATAATTTCAAACAAAGAATTCTAAAGAATTAACAGATTCTATGATTTAATGTAAGCTATAGTTTTTTCATTAGGAATTTAAATAGAGTGTGTTAGAGAAGTAATTTTTCATTACATTGCAATTACATTACATTACATTACACTATAATTCACCGTAAAAAATAAAATATATAAATAAAAAAAATGTCGTTGAATTTGTTTAACCTAGATGATGAGGAAACCCAATGGTTTCCCCACCAAGTGATGGTCCCATCAACTAGATCACCATCACCACCACTACCGTCATTGAAATCAACACCATCGTCGTCACCAACATCATCAGCCACATCAGGAACACCACCACCACCGCCACCATCAATCACCCCGACGATTGCGGTGGAGGAAAGATTTCACGATTTGATGACTGAGCGTTTGGAAGACCTCGAGAAGATGCAAAGGAAATGGTCGTCCTATAATGCGAAGCAAAAGGCAATGGAGGAGAAATTAAAGAAACTAAAACAGAAAAAGAAGGAAATAGAAGCGAAAAAGTTGCAGTTTCTAAAAAACAAGAGGAGAATGAACGCATTACCGGATCGCCATTGGAGGTCCTGTACAAAAGCCGGTATGAGTGCGAAATTTGTTTTAATAGCTTGTATGGGGAGGATCTCATATTTTTGTAATGTACGCATTACTTGTGTCTGAATTGGGTAAAAAGTTGGAATTGATTGTCGTGCCCTCACTGCCGGCAAAATATTATCAGTGTAAATATGTTAAAAAAAGGTGGGTGAATGCTACACTATAGAGAGAGTTTCCCCGTCTAATATTTTAAGTTCTATTTTAATTGATCTCACTTCCCACAGTGTAATGGGAAGTGATGTTGATGATGATGACAATGATTTATTAAAATAAAGGAATAATAAAAATAAATACAAAAAAGATGTGTTTTTATTTTTTGAAAATTTTATTAGATATTACTTTTTTCAGGTTTTTACAGATTCGAATTTAAACATTCGTTTATACAGATTAAATAGCTTAAGTGTTAACAAATATTTTTCATAAAATGTTTGGCATCTGCAAATGTCAAAAGATACTGAGTACATTATTTCACAATAATACAAATGTATGACATTATTAATACATAAAAATTAATTACTTATTTTACTAATGTTACATAGCCTTAGTTCATTGATAAGACTTAAAAATAAATCAACTTGTTGTTTATTAATCTGATTACTATGTCTATATAATATATCCTCTAACCAAGCTGATGTCACCATTTTTTCCCCTTCTTCAAAAAGTCAATAGTAGGTTGCGTAACTGCGAGACAATGTACTTTGAATTATTTCATTTCAATTTATATTTATTGAATAAATGTATTATTATTATTTATTCATATAAATCCAATGGTTATATGCAGTTAAAGAGCACTAGGTGCTAAGGCCTTCAGATCATGAATAAATGTATTAAATTTTTGTTTTCGTTCATAATTATATTCAATGGGAAATTTTAAGTAGTCAAGCCGTCGTGGTGTAGTAGGTAGTGTGTTGGCTTATTAGACGAAAAGCCAGGGTTCGAGCCCCAGGCCAGACATCAAAATAAAATACAAAAAGTATTTCTTCGGTGACTTCCTCTCAGCAGATTTCTGGCAAAAACTCTGAGAGTAAATAAAATTGCCATGAAAAGTTTCTCAAAAATCTGTCGTTCGGAGTCGACCTTAAAGTGTAGGTCCCGCCACTCATGTATAAAATTAACATGGTGTGAGAAACTAGGTCGTAATCCTGACTGAAGGGTTGTAATGACCAATTATGTATGTATGTATTACAACTTGCCGTTAAACTTGGGTTTAGTTAGTTTAGCTAAAGGTTTTCGTTATTACAACTTACAGATATAATAAAGAGAACTTTTTCAAAAATATGGCAGTGTCGGAGCAATGTCGATAACACTGTTCAAATTAAACAAGTTTTATTTATACCCTCTGTTTATATTTAAAGCTGCCATATTGAAAATAATATATAATATGTCAAGTTCAAACATAAACTTAACTTTAAAAGTTACCAGTAGGTTGATCTTCCCTTTTGTTTAATGCTGACTTCTACCTTATGATAATAAAAAACAATTTATCTGCCCGTTAAAATTCTCCTTTGAGTTGTAATAATTGTTGTATAATTAAATCAAAAAAGAAAAAAACAAACTTGGAGCTGTTATTTAAGGCATTTATAAATGATGGCAGATGAAATAATTTGCAATGTTTTTGGAGTTGTTTTAAACAATTTGTATTAAAACATATTATACAAAAAGTATTCATTGCTTGGAAATATGTTTAAACACTTTGTATAGTTCGATATACTCACTCATATTTATCCAGAATGTCGTAAATGAAAATCGATTATAATGGGAATTTAACACTTTTCGATTTTAATGATTACTTGCTAAATGTGATTTCAACTTAATGTTTTGATCGTTCAGTAGCGACTGAATGCACGATACCGATATTACTACCTATTTATAGGACTAGAAATCGGGATTTGCCAACAATTTGGGAAAACACAAATGTACACTAATGACACATTAGTACCTGAATATTTATGGAAACATCTGAATACTTAATTGCGATTGTATTTCATTTCCCTACTAATAGAACCCTTCAATTTGGGGTAGATGTAGTTGGCAGTACAGGTAGTAAATACAGTTCTAAATAACTACCCATATAGATTATATGTTTCGTCGTAAAAAGAGTTATTTATGAATTTTGACAACTTTGTTGTTGTTGATGTTGTATCACATATTCAACAAATTTCTATTATTTCTTGCAAATTACAGGAAGTATGAAAATGCTATCAATATATATAATTGCTGCTCCTTAACTCAAGTCGCATGGGCATGACATAAGTAATTTTAAATACACGCTTTTAATTTGATTTTATATATTAATAATATATTTCGCAATTATTTTTTGTTGAATCTTCATTAATTATGAACTAACAATAATTATTCAAATCTTAAAACTATAAAGAAAATCTTAAAACTAAAAACAAAAATTTATATATTTATTTAGCCATTACCAAATAAAATAAAATATTCAAATTAATAATTCAAAAATTAAGTATTCATCTCCCTCATCTTCTGCCGAGCGCCAAAGTATCCTTCCTTTTTAATCGAATAGGGCCAGTGTGACGTAAAATACCATGGACTAATGGATTTATGTGGCCATTTAGGTTACCTAAGTACTTTTCAGCGCATCTTATAATTTCCATTTTAACCAGAGTAACGTCCAGATCTTTGAGAATATTCGAGTTTTTTATATACCAATGGGCGGCAGTGATCACTCGTATACTTTTATTTTGGCGCCTTTGAAATTTCTCTACGTTTGAAGCTGAGGCAGTACCCCATAACTGTACTCCATAACACCAAATGGGTTTTAATATTGATTTGTATATAAGGAGTTTACAATCTAATTTAAGTGATGAATTTCGACCAATCAACCAATTTATTTGAGCAGTTTTCATATTTATTTGTGCCAGTTTTGACTCAATATGCAATTGCCACGTTAAACGACGATCAAGGTGTATACCCGAGTAATTTACATGAGTGCTTTGTGGTATTGTCTGGTTATTAATGTATATAGCAGGGCAGGTCTCTCTTCGCAATGTAAAGGTTACGTGGGTGCTTTTTTGTTCGTTAACCTTTATTCTCCATTTTTTAACCATTCCTCCAGTAGAGATACTTGTTCCTGTAAGAACTGCGATACAATATGTAGGTTCATATGTACGTTTAAAAGTGCGGTGTCGTCAGCAAATGTGGAAGTATATATGTTTTCACTTATTAGTATGTCAGCTGTAAATATCAGGTATAAAACAGGACCTAGTATGCTACCCGGAGGAACACCGGAGTTAATTTTTTGAGGGGAACTTAAAAAATTACCTTGTTTAATTACAAACTTTCTATGACTTAAATAGGTCTTCAATATTTCATATATATTTTCAGGGAATATTTGTTTCAATTTGAGTATAAGACCTTCATGCCACACCTTGTCAAAAGCTTGAGAGACATCAATAAAGAATGCAGAACAGTATTTTTTTTCTTCGAATGCATTTCTTATTACATTAACAAGTCTATGGGTATGCTGAATGGTACTATGTTTTCTCCTAAACCCAAATTGGTGGTTTGGGATACAACCGCATTAATTCATCAAAGGTGCTAGCTTACATATCAGTACCTTCTCGAATAATTTGCAAGAGACTTATCGGCCTATATGCATCAACCTTGGTATGATCCTTACCCGGCTTCGGTATCATGGTAATGAGTGAAATTTTCCATTGTATAGGGTAATATCTGAGTCGACATAACAGCATTCATAATAAATAAAATAACTTTTACAGCTATGCTAGGTAAATTCAATGGCATCTTGTTGCTTATTTTGTCAATACCTGGGGCTTTTCTCGGGTTAAGATTTTTAATGGCATCTACAATATCATGAAGCTTAAACCTAATGGGTCTGGGAGTCTTCGCAACAACAATTTGTAAATTTATTAATTTTATAATATGAAAGCTTAATTTTTATCATGTTTTTGGAATTCCAGAAGACTATTTGGCCTTCAGTTGGATTACACTTTGTTGTAGGAGTTTTAGGGATTAACATTTTACAATATTCAAATGCAGTTGCCAAATTTGAAGAGAAAACCAGCCGGCAGCAATACAAGAGCTGCTAATGTATTCTGAAAAATGCCCAGTACGGTGCGATCTGTGGCCGCTGCGTTTGTTCCTCAAGAACAATTAAAATCGTAACGTTGTATTCAGGAACAAGGGTCCAGCACGCATTGCTATAAGCATGCTGGAAGCGGGTTTGATGCCAGTTACTGTTACATATAGGCGCTAGTGTTATAAAATGTTATTCAGTTGGACAATTTTTTTATGGGGGTATGTCAAGTGTGAACATGTTTAAATTAATCATAATGGTAACGACGGACTTATAGCTGCTATGAATCAATTTTTAAGAAATAAAAAGCAGTTTTTCAAATTTCCTGTGTTTCCCACTTTCAGAGGAGGATTAATATTATAGATCTTACGATACACATATAAACATACATAATTAGTAATTACAACCATTCAATCAGGATCACAACCTTGGTTCTCACACCACATATATTAAGAGTGGTGGGACCTACTTTAAAGTCGACTCCAAACGGCAGATTTTTAAGAAACACTTCATGACAATTTTATCAACTCTCAGAGTTTTTGCCAAAAATATGCTGGCCGCCAGAGAAATATTTGTTCATAATTCGTCCAATAAGCTACAAGTGTTAAGAATCAAACAACATCGGATTCATCATCTGGGAACTCTACGATTATTATCGATTTTAAAATTTCACTTTATATAACAAAAATTCAAAGATTTTCGGTGAAATAAATTTTTAAACTTTAAATTTTTGTGTCCAGTGTTAACTACTCTTTTGGAAATGTTTTCCTGTTTCTGTAAGCACTCGTAAAATTTTGCTATTTAAGGAAAAAATTTTAAAAGTTCAGAAAAAAAATTCACAATTTCATTCAATGATAACAACTATGGGAATAATAGGACACGTAACACTGCAGCCAGTCAAGTTGTCAGTACATTGTAACAACGTCAAATACATACTGCACTATTTATGTATATCTTTCTATTCGATTCTGAGTGAGAGTATTTGTAATGTTGTACTATCCATAGTAGATGGCAATTTACATTATTATTTTTTATTTTTATTTTTATTTTTTGCAACTAAAAACTAATGAAACGGAACCGGTAGGTCCACATGTTCATAAGCCTTGAACTTGTTTCCTTTACAGCAGCCTTAATTTATGGTAAACATGGTTGGTGAAACATAAGTTAACATCTGTTGGTATTCGTTATTCTGTTGCTAATACAATTCGTTTTTATTGCTTAGAACTTTTTTTATTAATTTTATTGTGTCACCAGGCAACATCGAAACTTTGTTTATTCTGTCGGCATGAAAAACGAATTTTTCATGCAATTTTACAAATGATACGGAACAAATAAAAACCATAAAATTTAAAGCATTTCGTTGTCAACAATAAAACTGCTTGAATTTGTTATTTTTATGTTATTGTGTATACATAATTGGCCATTACATTCCTTCAGACTACGTATGATTCTCACACAACTTATGTGGTGTATGTTAATTTTATAAGTGAGTGGAGTTCAGCGCCGAACGACAGATTTTTGAGAATCTTTTCATAATTTTATAATCCTTTGTAAATTTAATATTAACAGGTAGTTAGATGGGTAGAAAAGGCAGACAATAATAGGGTCATTGTAATACCAGAGACGTGCAATTCTCTCTAATTCATTCATAACGGAGAATATAAAAGCACTCAGTGTGCTCAACATGCAGTCATTCATCAATTTCTACTGATATCGCTACATTCATATTCATTTTGTTAATTACCCTTTGTATACTCTTTTTTAATTATAATGCAATGACATGTCAGGGCACGAATGATCTCACATACCAGAAAAGCTGTTCTTTTGTGTATAATTACTTCGGAATATAATTTTACGTTTCATTCAACAGACACGTTAACCATTCATACCATTTCAAATATTAAATAACCTTCTAAAATTTACAGAAATGCAATAAAGGTAAGGTTTTATAAAAAAACAATTGAGACTCTTTAAATCCATTTAAAATTACAAGAAAATTATTTTACTTAGAAAAATATGATTTTTGAATACCTGCAGCGTATGTAATTAAAATTCGGTTTAATTTATAAGAACTGTATCAGATTTAAGTCTATGGGTTAAGTTAAGAATTAATGTCTTTGCAATTAAAAAATCAGCCGTTTTTTTAAGTTATATAGGTATGGAAGGAGATACTGAAATTTTTTTTAATTTTTAAAAATTCATATTCTATAAATTGGTTAGTAAACAATAGAAAATAGTTTTTTCCGCATTCAACATAAATAGATCGATGAAAACGGTGACTTGTATGATGACCTCTGTTATGTCCCACCACAGTATTCCTTTAGCTTTCGTTGCGTAAATCAGTTTGAGGTTTTGGAATGTATTTCAGCGGTAAAATCGAATGCAGTTGGTTCTGATGATTTGCATCCTTTATTCTTGAACGCTCTGGCTCCTAAACTTTTGCCTTACTATACTTACTTGTTCAATACAGTTCTGACTAAGTCTTCTTTTCCTGAAAGTTATAAACTGGCTAAAATCCTTCCCATTCCCAAAACTAATTGTGAGTTCAGGCCAATTGCAATCCTTCCTTTTTTATCCAAGGTATTGGAGAACATCATGGCCAGACAAATCGCTGAATATCTGAGGGGCCGCAATTTCTTAACGGCCAATCAGTCGGGCTTCATGAAAGGTAGGAGTTGTACTACCGCTCTGGTAAATGTAGTTGAGGAACTTAGGTCGGAACTTGATGGGAATAGTGTGGCGTTCTTGGTTCTCCTTGATTACTCTAAGGCTTTTGATACAGTCGATCATGCGGTTCTATTGAAAAAGCTCCGAAAACTGTTTTATTTCTCCGAAACTGCCTGTAATCTAATTTATTCTTATTTGACGAACAGATTTCAGAAGGTTCATTTCATTGGCAATGTTTCGGATCCACTTACTATTAGTAGAGGTGTTCCCCAGTAACCGTAAAAAATAAAATATATAAATAAAAAAAATGTCGTTGAATTTGTTTAACCTAGATGATGAGGAAACCCAATGGTTTCCCCACCAAGTGATGGTCCCATCAACTAGATCACCATCACCACCACTACCGTCATTGAAATCAACACCATCGTCGTCACCAACATCATCAGCCACATCAGGAACACCACCACCACCGCCACCATCAATCACCCCGACGATTGCGGTGGAGGAAAGATTTCACGATTTGATGACTGAGCGTTTGGAAGACCTCGAGAAGATGCAAAGGAAATGGTCGTCCTATAATGCGAAGCAAAAGGCAATGGAGGAGAAATTAAAGAAACTAAAACAGAAAAAGAAGGAAATAGAAGCGAAAAAGTTGCAGTTTCTAAAAAACAAGAGGAGAATGAACGCATTACCGGATCGCCATTGGAGGTCCTGTACAAAAGCCGGTATGAGTGCGAAATTTGTTTTAATAGCTTGTATGGGGAGGATCTCATATTTTTGTAATGTACGCATTACTTGTGTCTGAATTGGGTAAAAAGTTGGAATTGATTGTCGTGCCCTCACTGCCGGCAAAATATTATCAGTGTAAATATGTTAAAAAAAGGTGGGTGAATGCTACACTATAGAGAGAGTTTCCCCGTCTAATATTTTAAGTTCTATTTTAATTGATCTCACTTCCCACAGTGTAATGGGAAGTGATGTTGATAATGATGACAATGATTTATTAAAATAAAGGAATAATAAAAATAAATACAAAAAAGATGTGTTTTTATTTTTTGAAAATTTTATTAGATATTACTTTTTTCAGGTTTTTACAGATTCGAATTTAAACATTCGTTTATACAGATTAAATAGCTTAAGTGTTAACAAATATTTTTCATAAAATGTTTGGCATCTGCAAATGTCAAAAGATACTGAGTACATTATTTCACAATAATACAAATGTATGACATTATTAATACATAAAAATTAATTACTTATTTTACTAATGTTACATAGCCTTAGTTCATTGATAAGACTTAAAAATAAATCAACTTGTTGTTTATTAATCTGATTACTATGTCTATATAATATATCCTCTAACCAAGCTGATGTCACCATTTTTTCCCCTTCTTCAAAAAGTCAATAGTAGGTTGCGTAACTGCGAGACAATGTACTTTGAATTATTTCATTTCAATTTATATTTATTGAATAAATGTATTATTATTATTTATTCATATAAATCCAATGGTTATATGCAGTTAAAGAGCACTAGGTGCTAAGGCCTTCAGATCATGAATAAATGTATTAAATTTTTGTTTTCGTTCATAATTATATTCAATGGGAAATTTTAAGTAGTCAAGCCGTCGTGGTGTAGTAGGTAGTGTGTTGGCTTATTAGACGAAAAGCCAGGGTTCGAGCCCCAGGCCAGACATCAAAATAAAATACAAAAAGTATTTCTTCGGTGACTTCCTCTCAGCAGATTTCTGGCAAAAACTCTGAGAGTAAATAAAATTGCCATGAAAAGTTTCTCAAAAATCTGTCGTTCGGAGTCGACCTTAAAGTGTAGGTCCCGCCACTCATGTATAAAATTAACATGGTGTGAGAAACTAGGTCGTAATCCTGACTGAAGGGTTGTAATGACCAATTATGTATGTATGTATTACAACTTGCCGTTAAACTTGGGTTTAGTTAGTTTAGCTAAAGGTTTTCGTTATTACAACTTACAGATATAATAAAGAGAACTTTTTCAAAAATATGGCAGTGTCGGAGCAATGTCGATAACACTGTTCAAATTAAACAAGTTTTATTTATACCCTCTGTTTATATTTAAAGCTGCCATATTGAAAATAATATATAATATGTCAAGTTCAAACATAAACTTAACTTTAAAAGTTACCAGTAGGTTGATCTTCCCTTTTGTTTAATGCTGACTTCTACCTTATGATAATAAAAAACAATTTATCTGCCCGTTAAAATTCTCCTTTGAGTTGTAATAATTGTTGTATAATTAAATCAAAAAAGAAAAAAACAAACTTGGAGCTGTTATTTAAGGCATTTATAAATGATGGCAGATGAAATAATTTGCAATGTTTTTGGAGTTGTTTTAAACAATTTGTATTAAAACATATTATACAAAAAGTATTCATTGCTTGGAAATATGTTTAAACACTTTGTATAGTTCGATATACTCACTCATATTTATCCAGAATTTCGTAAATGAAAATCGATTATAATGGGAATTTAACACTTTTCGATTTTAATGATTACTTGCTAAATGTGATTTCAACTTAATGTTTTGATCGTTCAGTAGCGACTGAATGCACGATACCGATATTACTACCTATTTATAGGACTAGAAATCGGGATTTGCCAACAATTTGGGAAAACACAAATGTACACTAATGACACATTAGTACCTGAATATTTATGGAAACATCTGAATACTTAATTGCGATTGTATTTCATTTCCCTACTAATAGAACCCTTCAATTTGGGGTAGATGTAGTTGGCAGTACAGGTAGTAAATACAGTTCTAAATAACTACCCATATAGATTATATGTTTCGTCGTAAAAAGAGTTATTTATGAATTTTGACAACTTTGTTGTTGTTGATGTTGTATCACATATTCAACAAATTTCTATTATTTCTTGCAAATTACAGGAAGTATGAAAATGCTATCAATATATATAATTGCTGCTCCTTAACTCAAGTCGCATGGGCATGACATAAGTAATTTTAAATACACGCTTTTAATTTGATTTTATATATTAATAATATATTTCGCAATTATTTTTTGTTGAATCTTCATTAATTATGAACTAACAATAATTATTCAAATCTTAAAACTATAAAGAAAATCTTAAAACTAAAAACAAAAATTTATATATTTATTTAGCCATTACCAAATAAAATAAAATATTCAAATTAATAATTCAAAAATTAAGTATTCATCTCCCTCATCTTCTGCCGAGCGCCAAAGTATCCTTCCTTTTTAATCGAATAGGGCCAGTGTGACGTAAAATACCATGGACTAATGGATTTATGTGGCCATTTAGGTTACCTAAGTACTTTTCAGCGCATCTTATAATTTCCATTTTAACCAGAGTAACGTCCAGATCTTTGAGAATATTCGAGTTTTTTATATACCAATGGGCGGCAGTGATCACTCGTATACTTTTATTTTGGCGCCTTTGAAATTTCTCTACGTTTGAAGCTGAGGCAGTACCCCATAACTGTACTCCATAACACCAAATGGGTTTTAATATTGATTTGTATATAAGGAGTTTACAATCTAATTTAAGTGATGAATTTCGACCAATCAACCAATTTATTTGAGCAGTTTTCATATTTATTTGTGCCAGTTTTGACTCAATATGCAATTGCCACGTTAAACGACGATCAAGGTGTATACCCGAGTACTTTACATGAGTGCTTTGTGGTATTGTCTGGTTATTAATGTATATAGCAGGGCAGGTCTCTCTTCGCAATGTAAAGGTTACGTGGGTGCTTTTTTGTTCGTTAACCTTTATTCTCCATTTTTTAACCATTCCTCCAGTAGAGATAATTGTTCCTGTAAGAACTGCGATACAATATGTAGGTTCATATGTACGTTTAAAAGTGCGGTGTCGTCAGCAAATGTGGAAGTATATATGTTTTCACTTATTAGTATGTCAGCTGTAAATATCAGGTATAAAACAGGACCTAGTATGCTACCCGGAGGAACACCGGAGTTAATTTTTTGAGGGGAACTTAAAAAATTACCTTGTTTAATTACAAACTTTCTATGACTTAAATAGGTCTTCAATATTTCATATATATTTTCAGGGAATATTTGTTTCAATTTGAGTATAAGACCTTCATGCCACACCTTGTCAAAAGCTTGAGAGACATCAATAAAGAATGCAGAACAGTATTTTTTTTCTTCGAATGCATTTCTTATTACATTAACAAGTCTATGGGTATGCTGAATGGTACTATGTTTTCTCCTAAACCCAAATTGGTGGTTTGGGATACAACCGCATTAATTCATCAAAGGTGCTAGCTTACATATCAGTACCTTCTCGAATAATTTGCAAGAGACTTATCGGCCTATATGCATCAACCTTGGTATGATCCTTACCCGGCTTCGGTATCATGGTAATGAGTGAAATTTTCCATTGTATAGGGTAATATCTGAGTCGACATAACAGCATTCATAATAAATAAAATAACTTTTACAGCTATGCTAGGTAAATTCAATGGCATCTTGTTGCTTATTTTGTCAATACCTGGGGCTTTTCTCGGGTTAAGATTTTTAATGGCATCTACAATATCATGAAGCTTAAACCTAATGGGTCTGGGAGTCTTTGCAACAACAATTTGTAAATTTATTAATTTTATAATATGAAAGCTTAATTTTTATCATGTTTTTGGAATTCCAGAAGACTATTTGGCCTTCAGTTGGATTACACTTTGTTGTAGGAGTTTTAGGGATTAACATTTTACAATATTCAAATGCAGTTGCCAAATTTGAAGAGAAAACCAGCCGGCAGCAATACAAGAGCTGCTAATGTATTCTGAAAAATGCCCAGTACGGTGCGATCTGTGGCCGCTGCGTTTGTTCCTCAAGAACAATTAAAATCGTAACGTTGTATTCAGGAACAAGGGTCCAGCACGCATTGCTATAAGCATGCTGGAAGCGGGTTTGATGCCAGTTACTGTTACATATAGGCGCTAGTGTTATAAAATGTTATTCAGTTGGACAATTTTTTTATGGGGGTATGTCAAGTGTGAACAGGTTTAAATTAATCATAATGGTAACGACGGACTTATAGCTGCTATGAATCAATTTTTAAGAAATAAAAAGCAGTTTTTCAAATTTCCTGTGTTTCCCACTTTCAGAGGAGGATTAATATTATAGATCTTACGATACACATATAAACATACATAATTAGTAATTACAACCATTCAATCAGGATCACAACCTTGGTTCTCACACCACATATATTAAGAGTGGTGGGACCTACTTTAAAGTCGACTCCAAACGGCAGATTTTTAAGAAACACTTCATGACAATTTTATCAACTCTCAGAGTTTTTGCCAAAAATATGCTGGCCGCCAGAGAAATATTTGTTCATAATTCGTCCAATAAGCTACAAGTGTTAAGAATCAAACAACATCGGATTCATCATCTGGGAACTCTACGATTATTATCGATTTTAAAATTTCACTTTATATAACAAAAATTCAAAGATTTTCGGTGAAATAAATTTTTAAACTTTAAATTTTTGTGTCCAGTGTTAACTACTCTTTTGGAAATGTTTTCCTGTTTCTGTAAGCACTCGTAAAATTTTGCTATTTAAGGAAAAAATTTTAAAAGTTCAGAAAAAAAATTCACAATTTCATTCAATGATAACAACTATGGGAATAATAGGACACGTAACACTGCAGCCAGTCAAGTTGTCAGTACATTGTAACAACGTCAAATACATACTGCACTATTTATGTATATCTTTCTATTCGATTCTGAGTGAGAGTATTTGTAATGTTGTACTATCCATAGTAGATGGCAATTTACATTATTATTTTTTATTTTTATTTTTATTTTTTTCAACTAAAAACTAATGAAACGGAACCGGTAGGTCCACATGTTCATAAGCCTTGAACTTGTTTCCTTTACAGCAGCCTTAATTTATGGTAAACATGGTTGGTGAAACATAAGTTAACATCTGTTGGTATTCGTTATTCTGTTGCTAATACAATTCGTTTTTATTGCTTAGAACTTTTTTTATTAATTTTATTGTGTCACCAGGCAACATCGAAACTTTGTTTATTCTGTCGGCATGAAAAACGAATTTTTCATGCAATTTTACAAATGATACGGAACAAATAAAAACCATAAAATTTAAAGCATTTCGTTGTCAACAATAAAACTGCTTGAATTTGTTATTTTTATGTTATTGTGTATACATAATTGGCCATTACATTCCTTCAGACTACGTATGATTCTCACACAACTTATGTGGTGTATGTTAATTTTATAAGTGAGTGGAGTTCAGCGCCGAACGACAGATTTTTGAGAATCTTTTCATAATTTTATAATCCTTTGTAAATTTAATATTAACAGGTAGTTAGATGGGTAGAAAAGGCAGACAATAATAGGGTCATTGTAATACCAGAGACGTGCAATTCTCTCTAATTCATTCATAACGGAGAATATAAAAGCACTCAGTGTGCTCAACATGCAGTCATTCATCAATTTCTACTGATATCGCTACATTCATATTCATTTTGTTAATTACCCTTTGTATACTCTTTTTTAATTATAATGCAATGACATGTCAGGGCACGAATGATCTCACATACCAGAAAAGCTGTTCTTTTGTGTATAATTACTTCGGAATATAATTTTACGTTTCATTCAACAGACACGTTAACCATTCATACCATTTCAAATATCAAATAACCTTCTAAAATTTACAGAAATGCAATAAAGGTAAGGTTTTATAAAAAAACAATTGAGACTCTTTAAATCCATTTAAAATTACAAGAAAATTATTTTACTTAGAAAAATATGATTTTTGAATACCTGCAGCGTATGTAATTAAAATTCGGTTTAATTTATAAGAACTGTATCAGATTTAAGTCTATGGGTTAAGTTAAGAATTAATGTCTTTGCAATTAAAAAATCAGCCGTTTTTTTAAGTTATATAGGTATGGAAGGAGATACTGAAATTTTTTTTAATTTTTAAAAATTCATATTCTATAAATTGGTTAGTAAACAATAGAAAATAGTTTTTTCCGCATTCAACATAAATAGATCGATGAAAACGGTGACTTGTATGATGACCTCTGTTATGTCCCACCACAGTATTCCTTTAGCTTTCGTTGCGTAAATCAGTTTGAGGTTTTGGAATGTATTTCAGCGGTAAAATCGAATGCAGTTGGTTCTGATGATTTGCATCCTTTATTCTTGAACGCTCTGGCTCCTAAACTTTTGCCTTACTATACTTACTTGTTCAATACAGTTCTGACTAAGTCTTCTTTTCCTGAAAGTTATAAACTGGCTAAAATCCTTCCCACTCCCAAAACTAATTGTGAGTTCAGGCCAATTGCAATCCTTCCTTTTTTATCCAAGGTATTGGAGAACATCATGGCCAGACAAATCGCTGAATATCTGAGGGGCCGCAATTTCTTAACGGCCAATCAGTCGGGCTTCATGAAAGGTAGGAGTTGTACTACCGCTCTGGTAAATGTAGTTGAGGAACTTAGGTCGGAACTTGATGGGAATAGTGTGGCGTTCTTGGTTCTCCTTGATTACTCTAAGGCTTTTGATACAGTCGATCATGCGGTTCTATTGAAAAAGCTCCGAAAACTGTTTTATTTCTCCGAAACTGCCTGTAATCTAATTTATTCTTATTTGACGAACAGATTTCAGAAGGTTCATTTCATTGGCAATGTTTCGGATCCACTTACTATTAGTAGAGGTGTTCCCCAGAGGTCTATACTTGGACCTTTGCTGTTTTGCATGTATATAAATGATCTACCTGATGTTTTGGTTAACTGTAATGTTCACATGTATGCTGACGATGTGTAGCTTTACACATGTACTCCAAGGGAGAATATTTATTCTTGTTTGGACTACATTAATCGTGACTTAGCAAGGATTGACGGATGGGCCTCGGCCAATGGACTATGTATCAATCCTTCTAAGTCTAAATGTATTACACTTTCGAGAACAAACGGATAATTTGTCAAACCTGAATTGAGTATCAGGGGAAATAAAATTGAATTTGTCAGGTCGGCTACTAATCTGGGTATTGTCTTTAATGACAAATTATCGTGGTCTATCCATATAAGTGTTATTGTTGGCAGAATTTATGGCATGCTTCGAAATTTGTGGGCTGTCATAGATTCCACTCCTTTTGTCATTCGCATGCAACTTGCTAAAACGTACTTGATTCCGGTACTTTTATATGGATGTGAGATATACGCAAATTGCAGTTATGATTATATTTGATTATGATTATGATTATGATACATACATAATTGGACATTACAACCCTTCAGTCAGGATTTAACGTCGACTCCGAACGACAGAATTTTGAGAAACTTTTTCATGGCAGTTTATTTTACTCTCAGAGTTTTTGCCAGAAATCTGCTGAGAGGAAGTCGCCAAAGAAATATTTTTTTTCATATTTCATTTTTGATGTCTGACCTGTACTTTGTTAGTACAAAATACAATAATACAGGAATGCAATCTGGAGTTAAATATCACACACACTCACGTCTTCGTGAATGAAGTTGCGTTGGCTTCGTGCTATCAAATTGTTTGAATGCCAAAAATTATGAAGAAGGAAAACAAGAAGACATTTGGAATACGAACTACACAATACAACATAGCGTTAAGAGTTTACAAACAACCAAGTGTATTCAATACAACATACACGATAGAAAGTAGTGTGAATTGGCCAATTGATTATGTTTCATTGGAAACAGAATTAGAATTGGCAAAAACTCTGAGAGTAAAATAAACTGCCATGAAAAAGTTTCTCAAAATTCTGTAGTTTGGATTCGACGTTAAACTGTAGGTCCCGCCACTCACGTATAAAATTAACGCACACAACATGAGTGGTGTGAGAAGCTAGGCCGTAATCCTGACTGAAGGGTTGTAATGGCCAAGTATGTATGTATGTACTAACAAAAATATTAAAAAAGAAAGGCGAAGTTCCACAAATGATGGCCGCTCAAGCTGAATCTTAATTGGACCATATGTATCGATTGGAATTTGATGCCCCTGTTTCCCAAATACGTTTGTCGGGCATTATCTGTACTATTGGCCCTGCTTCCGTAAGTGTTGAAATGCTTGAGAAAATGATGGCAGCTGGCATGAATATTGCACGCATGAACTTCTCCCATGGTTCTCATGAATATCATGCAGAGACTGTTAAAAATGTTCGCCAAGCTGCTAAGAACTATTCTGAAAAAGTCGGTTATGAATATCCTGTCGCCATTGCATTGGATACCAAGGGCCCTGAAATCCGTACCGGTTTGATTGCCGGCAGTGGTGCAGCTAAGATTGAACTGAAAAAGAACGAGACTATTAAATTGACAACCAATAAAGACTACGCCGACAAGGGCAGCAAAGACGTTATATATGTCGACTATGAGAACATTGTGAAGGTTGTCAAACCTGGTAACCGTGTTTTTGTTGATGACGGTTTAGTTTCGTTAGTTGTTAAAGAAATATCCGGTGACACTCTGACTTGTACAATTGAGAATGGTGGTGGTTCGTTGGGCTCCAGAAAGGGTGTTAACTTGCCAGGTGTACCTGTTGATTTGCCCGCTGTTTCTGGGAAGGATATGTCCGATTTGAAATTTGGTGTAGAACAAGAAGTTGATATGATTTTTGCGTCTTTCATTCGTAACGCTGCCGATATTACTGAAATTCGCGGTTTATTGGGTGAGAAGGGCAAGAATATCAAAATCATTTCAAAAATTGAAAACCAACAAGGCATGCACAACCTGGATGAAATTATTGCCATTGGCGATGGTATCATGGTTGCTCGTGGTGATTTGGGTATTGAAATTCCTCCCGAAAAAGTATTCTTGGCCCAAAAAGCCATGATTGCCCGTTGTAATAAAGCTGGTAAACCTGTAATCTGTGTCACTCAAATGTTAGAGTCAATGATTAAGAAACCACGTCCCACTCGTGCCGAAATTTCTGATGTTGCCAATGCTGTTTTAGATGGCGCTGATTGTGTCATGTTGTCTGCTGAAACTGCCAAGGGCCATGGCCAAAACTTGTAAAGAAGCCGAAGCTGCCATTTGGTACAGAAATCTTTTCGCTGATTTGGTAGCAGCCAGCAAATTGACAACTATCGATGCTGCACATGCTGTTGCAATTGCTGCCGTTGAAGCTGCTAACAAATCATTGGCCTCCGCCATTGTCGTAATTACTACAACTGGCAAATCTGCCTACCTCATTAGCAAGTATCACCCAAGATGCCCTATTATTGCTGTCACTCGTTATTCCCAAACAGCTAGGCAAGCTCATTTGTATCGCGGACTCGTTCCCTTAGTGTACAAAGAACCTTCACTATCTGACTGACTTAAGGATGTCGATGTACGTGTACAATTCGGTGTACAAGTTGGAAAGAAAAATGGTTTCATCAAATCCGGCGATCAAGTCGTTATTGTAACAGGATGGAAACAAGGTGCTGGTTTTACCAACACTAAGCGCATTGTCCCTGTCGAATAAGTTCAAAGACAGTTTACTTTTAGCTCTGGAAGCTTTTAACTCTTATAACTACAGCCGAACATCGCTGATTTGTACCTATCTCTTTCCAATGCAAAATAAATTATTTTCAAATATTGTATTTGATTGTAAGAAACATTGTTATTTTTTATTTAAAAAGTGAGTTAAAAAACGAGATTTAAAGAATTTTTTGTTTTATTTTTGTTTTGTTTTAATTTTTCTCTTAATGCATAATATTAGTATTAATCCCGTTTCAACTCCACATTTCTGGACAATAATCCGATGAGTGACCGCGAACTTTTCATATGAAGCACGAAGGACTATTTTGAGAAATGGAACCATTTAAACACTTCTGTCTTGTTCCCACACTGCAGAATAAAGAAGATAGGTTAGTTAAATAAGTGAAACAATTTTTCACATAAAAAACTTACTTTTAGGCAAATGGTATTAGGACACAGTGGCTCATTACATCCGATTTCCCCGCACACGTAACAAATCGTATATTTTGTCAGTCTTTCCCATGTAAAAGTACACTTAAACACTTCGTATATATCGAATCGAATATCGTATATGCATTATTAACTACTTTCGATTTAATATTTACTAGTTGGATTGTTAAATAACAACTGAGTTATTACATATTGAAATCGAGGTTTGCTAATAATTTGGGAAAACAAAAACCTAATTGTGAAGATATTAACGAATAATTTGTTTCCCTAATAAAAAACCCCTTCAGTTGAGAGTACAGATAGCAAATACAGTTGTAAATAACTATACCTATACATTCTATGCCTTGTCCACAATAATAATTTTGTTTTTTATGTTCAACACTTTTTGTTATTTCTTGCAAATTTTAGGAAATATGAAAATTCTATTAACATAAGTATATATTTGCTGCTTCTTGACTCAAATTGCAAGGATATGACACAAAAAATTCTTGTAAATAAAATCCAATTCTAAACAATTTTCTTGTAATTTTAAATACATGTATGGAAGTTTTGTAATATAATTCATTTTATGATATAAAAACTTAATAGTTATCATACTTTTGGAATTACAGAAGCCTATTTGCTTTCAGTTTGACCATAGTTAGTTAGTTAGGTTACAGTTATAACTTATAATAATCAAATAAAGCCGTAAAATTTGAAGGGAAAAACAACTAACTGCAGTACAAGACCTGTCAATGTATCCTGAAAATGTGCTGTTCAGTGCGATTTGTGGGCCGTTGGTAACACTGGATCATATTTCTTTGAAAATTTTACTCAATTCGACTATGTATTGTGGGAATATATAAAGTCACTGCATATGCAGTAGTCTTAGGCAGTGTGTTGCCATGAAAAGTTTCTAAAAAATATGTCTTTCGGAGTCGACTTTAAACTGCATCCCGCCACTCATGTATAAAATTAACACCCACAGCATAAGTGGCGTAAGCAGCTAGGTCGTAATTCTGACTGAAAGGTTGTAATGAGCAATTATGTATGTATGTATGTATATGTGAAGTGTCTCGTGAAGTCGTGTGACAGTAAGTCACAATACTAACCATTATTGACTAACCATAACTTACAGCTGCCATAAGTCAATCTTCAAGCATTCATTTATTGATCCAAATAAGTTTTCTGTTCTTTAAAATTTTGAAACCCAGACTCACTTAAAGATTCCCCTAAAAATGTATATTTTTCAAAAACTTCGGATTCATCGTCTGGGAATTCTAAATTCCACTTTATATCACAAAAATCGAAAGATTTTCGGTGAAACAAATTTTTAAACTTTAAATTTTTGTGCACTGTTTTTTCTCCTTTTGAAATGTTTTCGTGTTTTCATACGTACTCGTAATATTTTGTTAGTTGAGGAAAAATGTTAAAAATGCAGAAAAATGCATGTTCATAAGCCTTTAACTTGTATTCTTTGCAACAGCTTTAATTTATGGTACACATGGCTGGTAAACCATAAGTTAATATTGAAGTTACATTTATTGGTACATATTCGTTATTCTGTTGCTAATACAATTTGTTTTTGTTGCTTCAAACTTTGATTGTTCTGCCGACACGATAAACGATTGAATTTTTCATGCAATTGATGTCAATTTCAACCAATTCTGCATTTGTTAAATTTATTTCATTTTAAAAGAATATACAAATGAGACAGAAAAAATAAAACCAAAAAATTTAAATTCAGAATGTAGTTATATTTTATTATTAAAACTAGGCTTAAAATAAATGAAAGAATTGCGTTGTTCTTTTAATTTTCGTTTTTTCCATTCATTACTGAATCTAAATAAATTGCAGCATATTTTATAATTTATATTATTTTTGTTAAAACGATTATAAATTATGTAAGGATTTTTTTATTCTACTTTATTTGAAAGAAAATCGATTTGGTTTTAAAAGATCAAAACCTGTTCATTTGCAATTGAACTTTTACTAATTGATACAGCTTTAGTACAGCACACAGCTGTTTGTAACTGTTAGGGAGTCAGTGAATGAATTTTGGCAAATCTGGCAAAAACTCTGAGACTAAATAAAATTACCATTAAAAGTTTCTCCAAAATCGGTCATTTGGAGCAGACTTTAAACGGAAGATTCCGTCACTCATGTGTCTTTGTTATTTGAAATGTTTTATTTAAACCAAGGAGTGCAAAGTGTAAAATAAAGTACTGTCCCAATCACCCATGTTATTTCTGCCAACTATTGCCACCAGTACCGATTTATAATTGTATTGTATATTGTATATCGAAATAACCGCAATACGGTGTATAACGATATGAGTGCTATAGCGAATGCCATTGTTAAATATTAGTTTCTATTATAGTTGTAATAAATGCAGTATTCCGAAAGTGTTTAAACATTATTTATTAACATTATTTATTTAATTTATTAGAATAAAACAATTGAATTTAAAAAATATTCGATCTCTATGAAAAGAGAGGCTTATCGAGACAACAGAAACCCACTTTATGCAATTTTCTGTGATTTGTTAAAAAGAAGAAGAACATTTGTAAGTAAAAAGGAAATATTTAACGATTTCCCTAATAATATTTAAATTTCACTATAATTTTATAATAAGTATGCTTTTAGAAGATATAATGCCTTAATGTAATTGTAAGGCAAACCGTCTGATCAATCCAGCAAGAAACGACGGCTATGAGTGGCGAAAAGTTTGCTCTTGCTTTCTCCGTATGCCAGATCGCAATGACAGTAGCGAAAGTAGAGGATATAACATGGCTGAAAATGTTTTAAGGATCAAAATTTGGAAAGATATGTACCGGGAATGTAAGAAGTTATATGAGTGACGAAAAATCTGCTCTTGCTTTCTCCGTATGCCAGACCACAATGACAATGAAAGCGAAAGTAGAGGAATATAACATGGCTGGAAATGTTTTAAGGATCAAAATTTGGAAAGATGTGTAGCTGGAATGTAAGAAGTTATATAGACCAAGAGCCTCTATCCAAAGAATTGATATCGTAGACGTATACATATTAGCGAAATATGACTGGTGAGGTAGATAGGAATAAGATATACTAATTGGCAGAAACGTACAAAAAAGAGTGTTTTCGTATTTAAAATAAATTCCTGCATTTTTATATAGAAGCTAAATCAGAAAGCAATAGGTTTTCCGTATATTTTTATATTATATGCTCCTAGATAGAATATATATTGCCTACCTTAAGCATGACATCTTTCATGTTCTAGCAGCTTTGAAAAGTAAAATGGAAATTTGATGAACTGTTGTCAAGTTCAGCGTAGCAACAGAAAGCGGTATGTGTTTCGCTGCGAAAGTAAAATGGTAAAGTAAAGTGACAGTTCACAAAACAAGCTAACAAAATCACGATCGATGTAAAAGTAATCTAATTGATCATGTGATGATGGATGGAACAGTACTGAACGTACGTTCAATCCTTGGTGCCAATATATGTCTACTAAGTAGTAGAAAGTTTTTCGTATAATTTCTGCCACGTAGAATTATAAAGTGTCACGTACACACAATAAATTAATTGCGTAATTATGTACCATATTTATAATGTTAAATTATAAAAAAGCTCAATTAATACTCAGGCTTTAATTGTCTAACCAGTTGGAGTAACAATGTAAAAATGACACAACAACAAAGTCAGTTAAAAAATTTTTAAATTAATTAATTATTAATCATAAATTTTAATTATATTTAATTATATTTAATTACTATTAGTACAAGAACATGAAATTTTATAATAAAAATCAAAAATCATACTTGCTTTATCCTATATTTGTATTTTAATTGGTCTATTAAATTAATATAGTGGGATTACAATCAGAATGAAATTAATTATTAAATATAAAAAATTCGGATTGAGTTATTTGTCTTGAATTCAATATAATTTTGTTCCTATACAAATTGTTCAAATTGCTGAAGTGTATTTTTATTTTCAGCCTTTAGAAACAGAAAATATCGTGCAATGTACTTTCTCACAATTATTTCATAAGCACTTGATAAAGTTTCCTTCCTTTCTTCCTTCTTCTCAATGACGAGCAAAATTCTTAAACATGTTTAGGATGATGATGGAAAATAAACAAAGATGATGTATTCTCATTATATAATTGCATAATACTAGAAAAATTAGAAAACTGAACTAAATATGTTGAAACAAAATGTGGAAAATGTAATGCAATGTCATACATAAAATCCGAATATTTAAAATCTTTATCTTAATATCATTATCATAGAAAATTTTTTATTTTTGGCATATACAAATGCTTTTATTTATTTATTTTAGCTGAAGACACAAGTGAGCAAAATAATGATTTTTTGTATGTTTTTCATTTTCGTTTTGGAAAACAACTTGTTTGAGAATATTTCTAGGAATTTATTACTTTCAATTGTGGCTGCAAGATATAAAAAAATTTCTAGGTTTGCATCGTAATCAACAAAATGTATGTCAAATTTTTTATCTTTTAGCAGATTGCACCAAAAGTTATGGAAAGACATAAAAATGAAATTAAAACTGCATTTGCTTTACGTTAATATCAGACTTACATTTAGGTGGGTGCATAAGTTTTTTTTTTTGCTTTCTGTATATTTCGACTTAAGCAGACTATATTATCTTAATGGTTGAGTAAGAGCGTGGAAATTTTGTGATAAGACTTTTAAGCTTTATTTCGATTTATAAAAAATTGTGATATCAAAAAAGTAGGTTAAAATTTAAAAATTACTGAAACTCTTTAAGGTATAATTTTATACGTACTTAGGTTAGGTTAGGTTAGAGGACGCGTACCTGTCAATCAAGACAAGTACAGTACCTGGAGGTCGGATTGACCCATTGTACAACGTCCTAAAGGAGTGAAGGATAATATAGGGGATAGGATGAAGGGAGGGTATATGGGAAAGGGGGGAGTATACGTACTTAAGTTCAATCGAAAAGTAAAAGTTGAACTTAGATACGCAAAGTATTTTATTAAGTTAATATGCATCTCTCTAGTTCGTTCAATTTAAAATATTTTTCTATAATTATTACCAATGCTAAATTTGACATAAACAATTTTGAATAAGTAATTAAGATTAATTGTCAAATAACAACAAGGGCAATAGAAACCAGAGGCACTGATTGACCAGAATGTTTGGTATTGTAGAAATGCAATTAACAATTTTTCCAGGCACAGCCAGTACGCGTAATATGAGTAGCTAGTTATCAAAGAGTGATAAAAATTAAGGAAGCAAATAATCTAGCTAATACTGAAAGAGAACTATACTACAAACGCCATATCGGCCATTTTGGAAGATAGACTTCTGAAAATAGAGATATGGGACTGAATAAAGGTGACTTTGGTGTCACTGTCATGTTAACAAAATTAGTAACAAAACGTTTTATCTTTAATGTAAGTTTTTCCAAACATTGTAACCAAAATATTTTAAAATAATATATTTGCCCTTCAAAACCTCTTGTGTATTAAAACAACGAAAAGATCAAGATTACAATCTTAAACTTTAAAAACATTTTTTAGGACCAACAGTCATGTGATGACACCTACTTATGCAGTGCTTTGTGCTGGATCTAGAAAAATATGTTATGGGAAGGAGAAAAGAAGCAGTATCATAAGTGACAGGAAAGACGTCTGAAGGGAGTGAGTTCCACATACGAATAGTCCGGTTAAAGAATGTATATTGTTTGTAATGCAGTGTGAGATCCACTGGCTGCTCGAGGAACAAGTCGCTTTATTTCGCTCAAGCAAAATCCGTTCTAGTATTGATGAAGAATTAAACACAAGTCATATTGGAACGATGCTCTAATGAATCAATAAAGGAGGATACCCCACTGTCATTAATCAGCACCTTCGCCAGTACAGTAGGCATAGATATAGAAATAGACTTCGAAGCATCATCCAGTACATTAGAGTTAAATTCCATTCTCGGTCGAATATATGTAAGTGGTGTAAATTTTGCACCGTCTTAAAAAACCGAGGCACTTGAATGCTTCTTTCGACACTTGAAAAATGTGCTGCTTCATCGAACATCATATTGAATTTTTATGTCCAGGACATTAAGAGCTGCAGACTCCCTAATACTTAGAGCACCCAGTGATACAGGTCATGCAATATTATTGCTGTGCTTATGTGTTAATAAACAGTATTGCGTTTTTCACACATTAAATGCAACCCTATCGGAGATTGACCGTATGTCGTATGTATAAAGAATATGAATGTCAAAATTGATGTTATCTCCAAAGCGTAGATAGGATTAAGTTAAAGAAAGAAGATCGCTAAAGAATATAAGGAATAGAGTTGGAGAAAAAACAGAGCCTTGGTTCAAAATACTGTATATTATATTAGATATCGAATAAGTTTCATAACTGTTATATAAATTGTTTAAATGCTATTCCAAATAACCTCTTCGGTTTCATTTATTTATTATTTATAAACTTTTGAATTTGGCTTAGTGATAACTAGTAACACCTATTCCTTTTGAGTATAATACGAGGAACTTCTTCGCTTGATCTTGAAGACTTTGTCAGAACCATCTCCAACATTGCGATGGTACCCACTGTTGAATTCAACACACCATTTGCATACACATGACGCCTCCTTTAATGAAAGATGATTAAGTTTGATTTCTTCAAAAATATTAACTAACAAAAAAGTCTTAATTAGTTTCGGGCACAAAAAAATTGTTTCGTTATATCTCAGCATGTATTCTGTGTTGTTCTAAATGTACGGTAATACAAATTTAAACAAAAAATATAAGTAAGAAATAAGACAGTGAACCTTATGTTTTCCTGTTCTGTAAATTTTGGGTTAAAAGAACAATAATTGTCAAGTGGAACGTTTTAACTTATCGAATTACCATATAATAATACAATGGTAGTATTCGATTTACTTAAGGGCTTTAAGAGAGCAGTAAAAAAGATGTCTTACAATTTAATTGTTTACAATGTATCAGCAGTTGTATTAACGGTATTCCAATAGCTGTTGAGGTTGTTGCTACAGATTTTAAAGAGCTTAGATTCAACAAAAGGCTAAAAGAATGTGAAAAATAATAATAAGTTTATAATGGCAGAGAAGCACAGTATAATAAAAGAAAGAATACATATATGGGCAATTTCGTGTCAAGTGACCCAATTTTTAAAATCGATGACTTCCGATGATGAAATTGAAAACATAAAAATAATTTTTAATATCATAATATTAATTTATTTCTGAAGTTAATATTTAATATTAAAACTAACTAAAAATATTCTTATGAATATATTTCAACTTTAGTCATCACTTAAAACTAAAAAGGTGATTTATTCAAACTATGTAAATGGGCAATTTCGTGTCAAGTGACCCATTTTTTAAAATCGATGTCTTCCGATTGGATGATTTGAATTTGCACCAAGCTTAGCACTATTGGATAGTAGGCCAGACACAAATTTTCAGCTCTATTAGTCAAGAACTGCCGAAGTTAGAGGGGGTCAAAGTTGGACATTTTGGTCATACAGGGTTTTTTTAAAATGTGTATAACTTTTCACTTATTGGTCCTAGCAAAAATTTCCAAAGACTATTAGATAGCTTTTTTATTTCAAAATGGGCCCTTTTTTGCTCAAAAGAAAGCTTATAAAATTTCCTTTAAGGCCATTATAATCGCTTAATGGGATGCGTGTGGGATATCCATCAAAAAAATATTTTTTAACTCAAGAATAAGATTTTTCAATATTTGGCATAAAAACGTACTACCTAAAAGATCTTAAAAATGTATTTATTTGCATTCTAAGGACATTCGGAAATTAGTCCTTTCGTCCTTCTTATTTATTGCCTTCATTTGGCATAAAAACGTACTACCTAAATGATCATAAAAAAGTATTTCATCCAAATCGGAAGACATCGATTTTAAAACTTGGGTCACTTGACACGAAATTGCCCATATATACAACACACAATGCTATCGCAGTTGATGTTGTCTGAGAGGCTGTTGTTTCTATCGCAGACTAACAGTTGTTACAGCAGCTACATACATTAACAACATTTCATCTACTGCACGTTTGTTTCCACGTTTTTATCGTGTTGCTTTAATTTCCTACTCAAACATTATTTTTTTAAAATCTTCTTTATAAATAATTTTAATGTAAAATGAGGCTGCACAAATACATACATATACATATAATACTCGAATAATCAAAAGAAGATTAAATTCCTCTGCATAATAAAGTAAATGTTTACGTGTGAACGATGACAAAAATGGAAAATGATAATCTTGCGACAATAAAATGGTAAACATAGAACAAGTGTTGAAACAGTTGAACACATAAAACACTTTTGTACAATTGTAATAACCATGAACAAAATTTCTCGGTCTACCATCAGCACAATCGGCAATAAATCTTATGGCATAGCCAGACATAAAAATACAAAAAAACATTTATTCTGTAATCTCACCAAATTCTGGTTAATCGTTCCGTACTAAATGATTAAATTACATTTGGTGAAAAACACTTATTTACCAACTTTAAAAACTTACAATGATAAGAAGGGTTCTGATATAAAATTTATTAAAACAGCCCAAAGTCAAGTCATGCTTCTTAGTGCTTGTATTTGTATTTGTATGTGTAAACAGTCAAAACAGAATCGCTATGTTTCTTCTCTATCCAAGAGACTATATTATAAATTTCCACATTAACACTATTACTACCAAAGGTGTCAAAAGACACCTTTTAAAATTATAACTTGAAATTTATTTCAAATTTTAATAATTTTTCTCAGTTAATGTTTCGACTTTTCGTATAATAAATGTTAAATTTATTTAGCGTTATCATTTTCCTCCAGCTCATCCTGGATCAGTATAAGCGTACATGATATACCTATTTCTACCATGAGGTTTCTTTTGACACGATTTTTCTTACAGCAAAAAATAAAAAATATAAAGAAACTACACATACATACATTTGCACTGAACTATAATTTGTTTTCCGTTTTTTCTTCTTCGTATTTTTATACCAAGCCATTGAAATTCTGTGCAATTGGAAATTCTGCGAAATGCCATGCCATGAAAATTCTGTAAAATTGTGAAATTCTTCTGTTCAGCAAGTTTTCGAAAGTACCAGAAATTTTCGGTACACTGAATTTCCCGTTATAATTTTTATATCCGATTGTTGGTTGTGAACAATAGGAATAGGAATAGGTCATGTTTTAATGATTATTTCCATAATAATTTGCATCCAAACGCAAAATCTACACAAAATCGTGGTAGAAATAGCATTAATTTCTACCCTTTTTATTGCTGCAGCTTGTCCTTAAATTGTAAGGCAGATGAAATAGATTGTCCTTATTCAACTCTATCTATCGGAATTACTCCACTTATACCGATACCGCATCATCAGATATTGTTCTGAGAGACAATTTCATACTTGTTGTCTTCTCGGAGATCGGTCTTAGTCAAAAAGCCATGAATATCTCTTTGGGTCAGCAAGGGTTACAGTCAACTTTTGAGCTATTTTCTGTATGTTTTTCAATACAACAATGGCAATACAGCCATGCTCAAACTATTCAAACAGCTGTGTTCGTCGTCACCTCCATATCTTCTAATGTTTTGGTTACTGAGACAATGGCAATATCGTTCGCAAAACCTACAACTGTCATTTCGCTGCTAAGTTTCAAGTACGTGCATATCTAAAATTTTTTAAATTTTTGTTTACAAATGAACTAAATTCTAATTTTTTTTTATGAATATACCAGAGGTTCTCATCTCTATATGTTTCTATAGCATATGAGTATCATATTAACACCCATACATTCGAATAAGGAAATATCTTATATTCATTTTCTATAAAAAAATAAGAATGAAATAGTTGGACAAATCAAACAAAAAAAAAAAAAAGAATTAAGAAATAATTTCTATTCATTGATCATTTGTCTATCAATGTGCTGGTGTGTTAAAATAATCTGCTCCTCTTAGTACTTGCGTCAAAACGCGTATAAGGGGAGAGGCAACAATTAAATTTGAATATTGTTTCATTAAAAAATCTTAATTATTCTTAAAATGTGTTTTAAGCTAACCAGATGTTTTTCAAGAATTGCTTAAAAGAAAACATAAGAAAAACAGAACAAAATGGAATTGGATTTAAAGATTTAAAACAATCATTGTAGAAAAAGAAACAATTTTATATTTATACAATACAATATTTATACAACACAATTTATATATATACAGTGAAGTGACAAAAATGAGGACGCCAATGCAATCTTTTATTATAAAATAAATTGATATTACCTCCAAACCTTTTTTAGTGCAGATTGCAATATATTTAGAATTATTTCCCACACAACGTAAATGTTGGGTTGAAGATGTTTTCGAATGTTTCAAGTTCTGTCTGATAATTTTTTTTTGTAGAATCTAAATTTGAAAGAATTGGATCTTCCCGACTTTTGTTGATAACGGAAATTTTGTTAAAGCTACCTCTGTCAAATAATAACAATATTATTACTTCTGCCGAGAGGACTATTTGAGCAAACTGGACTTGGAAAATACCCGTACGTCAACGAAACGGTTCGCCTTTGAGTCCAGACATAGGCATGCATCCGTACAAAATTTGACTTACCCATCAACTGAATGTAAACGACCAAACAACGTGTTTTTGTTGAGTGAGCAACTGACCAAAATAATATCGAAAAGTCATCTTGATCCATTTGTAGATGAATGGCTACCACCAAATACATACATACATACATACATAATTACAACCCTTTAGTCAAGATTACGACTTAGATTTTCACACCACTTATGTTGTGTGCCTTAATTTTATATATGATTGGCGGGACCCACAGTTTAAAGTCGACTCCGAACGATAGTTTTTTTTTTGATAAACTTTTCATGGCAATTTTATTTGCTCTCAGATTTTTGCCAGAAATTTGCTGAGAGGAAGTCGCCGAAGAAATATTTTCATATTTTCGTTTTGATGTTTGACCTGGGGTTTGAACCGTGGCCTTGCGTCTAATAGACCAACAAACTACCCACAAGATTACGTCGACTACTACCAAATACAAAGCAATATATTGGCACAATGGGCAATCTACTTGTCTAAGCAAAACTTTCGACAATTAGAAAGATTTTCTGTCGTAAAAAATATTATTTGGCAGTTCAAGAATTTTTCTTTCAAATGATGTTTACATATATACACCATTGATTTAAAACAACGCATAAGCAAGTGGTGACATCTACAAATCATCAACCAATGTGAAAAAAATTCCACTCAAAACGCGAATATGTGTTGCACAATGTTGGTTTAATGTATCTGGATGGGTCACAATCAATTTGAACCCACCCGCCTATAATCCAATTCCTAACCTATTCGACTCCTATTTGATTTAATTAAAAAAACACTCTCTAACTGTAATATGCATAAAGAAATTTTATAGTTATATATAATAATATAATAATATATAATAATGTAATATATGTAATATATGTAATAATATGTAATATGTAATATATAATAATGTACATAATTATGGACATTATTGTTCTCACCATCTTAGTTGTGTATGTTAGTTTTATGCGTGAGGGAGCACCGTGGGCGACCATAGTTGGCAACTAGCCCTAATTTTCATCGAAAAATCGTTTTCAGCGATGAGTTCAATTTTTGGATAAATGGGTACATGAATAGATCTAATTGTCGATACCAATCTTCATGAGATGTAATGCATTTCAAAAAAGTCACTATTTGGCCAGACCATTTCTGTCAACGGCGAGTAGTACAGGGCGATGATTACCAACTCCTTTTAGCCGGAATTGTAAAGACCCCATAAATGTATTTCCAAGAAATGTTCAAAACTTTGCGGAGGAGTCCTCGACATAAAAGAACTCTTTTGGACAAACTACGAAAATAAAAAAGCCTAAAATTATTTGCAAAATGTAGTTTTTATAAAACTCTACTAAATTGAAACACAAAATATTATACAATTTTAATAACAAAAGTTAGTTTGAACTTAAAATTTAAAATTTTGAAGGTTTATTTTACTTTGGAACAAATATACAAACTTATCTATTTCTTTTGAATTGTTTTGCTCTTTCTGCTATTTTTCCACCTGGCAATTTCTACAAAAGTATTTCATTATTCTTTTGAAAGTTATACATTCAAAACAAATAAAGTCAAATAAAATCAAGACAGTAAAACTAATAGAAATTCTTTCGGTTGAATAACAATTCCGAAGAACGGAAAAAAGAAAGAATAGTCTAAAATAAATAGAAAATCTTTGTAAAACTTTCTTAAACACGAGTACAAGCTCTATTAAAATTTATTTTCCTTCTTTATTTTGGTTTAAATGGCTTAACAGCTTCCAATTCCAAGTATTGCTGTTATTGTTGCAATTGTAATTTTGTTTTGGCTTGGTTATTTAGCGAATCTGCCATCAAACTAATTGAAAGCCCTTTAATCTCCTTTCAACTTACATAAGACAGAGACAGATACATTAAGTATGCCATTTTTCCTTCAAAGGTATTTCGTTTTAACAGATTATTTTTAAAGAAGAGAAAAACAAGAAAGAAAATACAAAACTTCCCACTTTGAACTACATGGAGTATGAGGAGAGCATGAATTAAAAATTTTTTTCTACGTTGTAAACTTTTAATGTAAGAGTTTTCGACAAATTTGCTGCTATAATATTGATCATTGGAATTGTAGAAATTTTTGCCATTTCGGCATTTGTAAAATAAATTCAATAAGACTCAGCATTAGGGAAAAGAGAAAATAAATTTAAATTAGAAATTTTAAAGAATACACAGATTTGCACGTCTTCTACCGCTAATGTGCCACCAACTTTGTTTTGTTGTAGTATTATTTTAACAAAGAGTGGAAAATACTCCCTTATACAAAGTAAACAGGAAGAAAGAATAAAATCATTATCAAATAAATTAAGAATAATTTGCATAAGACTTTATGCTCTCAATCAATTGTTTCCTTCTTTAAGCCAAATGTATTACAAAACCTAAACAAAATCATTTTAAAATACTTGTTGAAAATCTTGTCCTCAATCCTTATCCCTACCATGAAGATAACCAATATGTTAACATATAAGAGGCAACACGTTATTAATATTCTTTAAACGCCAAGAAATTACAAGTTATTACTGAACACTGTCTACCATATTTAGCAAATAGTGTTAGTTAAAAGCTCGGATTAGTTGAAAATTGCCTACGAGTTTGTAGTTATACAAATAACTTGTTGTACATACAACTTTTTGTAGTACTTCAGCCTGGTATTCCATATTTTGGAAAATAATAATGACAACGTCTTAAGAATTAAATTTAATGAAAGGTAATTATATAATCTTTAATTCTATATAAAACAGGTTTTACAAAATTGGGTAAATTTACTGAATAAACAATATGAAACAAAATTTCATTGTTTTTAGACAAAAATTATCTGACCACTGCCATTTCGTAGGTAACATGAAGTCACCGTAGTTTAGTAGTTAGTGTGCTGCACGTCTAATAAGTGACGCCATGTTTCAAACCCCAAGTGCGACATCTCCAACAAAACGAAATATGAAAAATATTTCTTCAGCTACTTCCTCTCAGCAGATTTCTCTGAGAATAAATAAAATAAATGCAATACATAGTTTAAAAAAAAATCCGTCGTTCGGAGTCAACATTAAGCTGTAAGTCCCGCCACTCATGTATAAAATTAACACACGCAACATAAGTGATGTGAGAAGGTATATTGTAATCCTTTCCGAAGGGTATGTATGTTAAGTATGATTTTGAAAAGGATATTTGGCAATTATATAGAGAGCTTCACTTTTCTATTCGAAAAATGTGTGCTCATAATGGCGAAAAGACGTTTTGCCAGCAGTTTGACATTAAAGAATAGTGTAAACGGCACAAGCAGGCCAACCCTTGCGTAGGGGAATGCTTATCTAGCAACGCGTAATCCTTACATTCTTGGATACTATTACGATTACTTTATTCCTTCTGTCATTCTCAAAATAACAGTATCTGCACTGATTGATTTAATATTTTTAAATAAAAAAAGTTCCTTCCGACTCAAAAGATAAAATTTTCATAGTTCTCAATAAAGGTCATGCACATACATAAAAGCCAAATGTTTGAGTAAGACTTGGTTTATTGCAATTCTTTAGTTAAACTGACAGTAGCAAAAGTTAAAAATTAAAACAAATTTGTCTTAAACTACTCGAAATTTTTCTTTCAATTTATTTACTTAAAATTTTTTTCTTAAAGCACGCATGTAAAATACCAAAAATATTGTTGCAAAAATGAAAAAATCTAGAAACTGGTATTTTGCTTTTACATCGTTTAACATTAAAATTATAAACAAAAGCTACAAAAACAAAGCAATGAACTTGTTTACAAATTATCGCACTGCATAATATACCAACAAACACTAATATAAAAAAATGGTAAACAATTAAACAAAAATACAACAACGAACACTACAAGAATAAATGTTAACAAAATACACAAAGAACAATAATAAAACAATGATGTTTAAGGTCTCGAGAAGGCGAAGTCGCAAACATTCGCCATCAAGAGCATTCATCAGACCGTTTACTTTGGCAAGGCAAGGCAAAGCAGGCGAGCGTGTTAGTAAAAGTTCAGTCAGTCTTGTGTGAAGACGCGGTGTGTTTAAAGAGAGTAATCGTGGTTTCCGTTACAAAGATCAGTCGAACAATTGTATAGTAATTGTTATTGTTTATAAAGGGTGTTTTTTATAGAGGCATAGAACTTTAAGTTGCAATAAAACAACGATGGATTATTCGATTATTTATCTGTGTACAAATAAGAATTTGTACCTAATCTTAAACCTGAATTTTGTAAATGAATTAAATGAAATTTTGAATTGAAGTTAAACTGTTATTATTATTGAATTTTATTGTGAATTAAATTTACTGGCTTTCCCATTGCTGCTCTTAAGGAATTTTAACATTATTTAACACTTAAACATTCCAAATTCCAAATTTATCTTCATCCTTTTTATATATGTATAATTTATCCTTTGGAAAATTCCGAAGTTTCTTTAAATTAAACTTGTACAGAAAAATCACTCACGGTCACAACGCCATACTGATTGGTTAAAAACAATCTCATAAATAAAATTGTTAAATACTTCTGAAAAGAAAAAGATCTCTCATCACTCATCTCATCTCAAAAGGGTAAGTTACACTTAACAACCTTAATAGAAATACATACTAATATTTCTTTATCTCTTTTTCTCTTTGCGATAACCCTAATTATAATTATATTTGAGTAATTATAATAACAAATTCTCTTCAGAAGATTGGCCCAATTCTTTCTTAATCTCTATATTCCAATCTTTCTAAAGAGAATTTGTTTTAAAAATAACACAAGTTATTTCATGGTCCTTCATGGTACTTCTCCCCGCGAACTCCCCGCAACCTATGGAACAATTTCATGCTCCTTCATGTTATGGTGATTCATGGTCCTTCATGGTCCTTCTTTCCGCGAACTCCCCGCAACCTATGGAACAAGTTCATGCTCCTTCATGTTATGGTGATTCATGGTCCTCTCACTCTCACTCTAACCCATAACTCTAAAAGCTCGTGTTTAACGTTCCCCCCTTACTACATAGTGGAATCTTAGAGAACGACTGGATCCTGTCAGAAAAAAAGAGGCAAAAACACAAATTATTTCATCACAAAAGAATGAGGTATGTAAACGATATCACAATATCACTCTAATTAGTATGCAATCACATATCAATCAGAGCAGTACAAAAACGAGAAGCAGTGAAGACAAAAACTTGAGTGCAGTGAAAAAAGAAAAAAATATTGCAAAAAGAAAAAAAGGTAAACAAAAACTAAAAGCAAATAAAATTTGAATTTAAAAATTAGAAGTGTAAAGAAAAATTACAAAACATATAAAATTCAAAAAAAAAATACAGTCAACAACAAAACAAAAACAATAAAGGGCAAAAGTATATGTAAAAACATAACGAAAAATAAGTGCTTGAAGAAAACGAAAAAATAGAACAAAAACAACAAAAAAGGTAAATTTAACATTAATAATTGCAATACATATACATATGTATATTTAATATTGAATATCAAAAGTATTTTAAAATTCGCGAAGTATTCAGTTAAAAACCGTTAAAACGGTGAAAAAAAATATATATATGTATGTGTATATATAGAGAAAATTCAGTTTAATAACAACTTAAACGGTAAAAAACATATATATTGCATATAGAAAAAATACAGTTTAAAAAAAGTGAAAGAAAAATTATATATAGAAATAAATAAGAATATATATACATATATAGAAAAAATAAAGGTAAAATACAGTTAAAAACAGTGCAAAAAAAGAAATTATATATATAGAAATAAATAAAAATATATATACATATATAAAAAAGAAAAGAAATAAAGAAAAAACACAGTTAAAACGGTGAAATATGTAAAACGAAATAGTGCATATACATATATATTTAATCATTAAAAAACAAAAAATTTTTGAACATATACATATAAAAATTGTTTTTCACTTTACTGTTCACATATTTGGAAAAGACAAAAAAAAATACACATAAAAAAAATTTCATACACAAAATACACATATTAAATGCACAAATAAAAAATACATAAGAACTGTTTTGCCCTCCACTGTATTGTCTTCACATCTTGCGTTATTTGTACCCAACAACAATTACATATCTCCATATGAAAAGGTATTTATGTATCATACAATATACATACATATAATATAATAATTTATTAATATATTTAATAACCCAAAAAATTTTCAACATCGTTAATAACCTTTAAAATAAAAAAAATAAAAAAAAAATTTTAAATTTATTTAATATTCAATTGCTCTATTTAATCTCTCTTGCTTTAATATTTCTCTCATGAAATCAACCCCCAAAATTGAAACGATATATAAAATACCATTACTTACTCTCAGTACAAGCAATTGATCTTTACACCGAAAAAAAAAAATTAAATTAATTTTAAAATTGAAATTTAATTTTTGAAATTAATAGAAATTATAAAAGAATAATAGAAAAGGTCAAAATATATAAAATAAAATAAATTAAATTTTGAACGTTAAAATATAGATATGTATATATATACAAATTAAAAGAACACGAAAGAAAACAAGGCAATGTAAATTGCAGTACAAGAAAAAGTAGCAACAACTATCATATTGATAATAATAGAGCATAAGAATATTACTCTCTATCTATCTTTATTACTATCTCCTATGCTTTCTGTTTAGGGTTGCCATAAAAAAAATTTTTTTAACCCGATTTAGGAATTTAAATTTTAAATAAATTCCGCGCAACTCATAGTAATAAAGTTTTTTTTTTTATAATATTAATACCCTTATTATATGAATATATACATTTTATATTTTTCACCAAGTTTAATTAAAATTAAATAAAAAAATATATACACATAAAGTAAAAAAAATATATACACGCATAAAAAAAAAATATATATACACACATAAAAAAAGAAACAATATATATATATATATATATATACAAAAGGAAATATATATACATAGAAAATACAACAATTAAATACGTAAATAAAATCCCCGAACATTGAATCTTAACTGGAAAATTTGGTAACCCTACCCCAATTAAGAGTGAATTAACCCTTTGCGAAACGGTGTGACTCACATAGTCACACATAATTCATTTAATTTTTGGCTTATTTTGTAAACTAAAAATTATTTGATACGTCTACTTCGCATCTAAGTCTACTTTGTAGATAAATTAATTGGATTCCATATCCAGTGCTATAGGTATATAGCCCCTAAACCCACTCTTAAAACTTAAACTTAAACTTTTATTTCTATTTTTCATTTTAATTAATTGATAATTCTATTTTTTATTTAACCCATATTAACCCATAATTATCTCCTATACTCGGAAAATTTAACTCTATACAACTCAATTTCTGCACTTTGTTAGTAATTTACTTATTAAAATGACTTCAACTTCAACTTCTCACGAGCCCCTAAGGGAGCAATTTGTTTTCAATTGCGACCATTTGCTACAATTTTGTACAAAATTTACTAGTTCCGCAGTTGAGGACCAAACTGACACAATTTTGGATGTTAAATTAAAGGATTTGGAGTCACGATGATCAGAGGTCGAGTCATCCTATAGAAAAGTTATGTTGACCAACGAGGATATGGTCACGTCGGAGTTTAAGCACGAGCCGAAAAATAACTTTGATGCGTGTATGGACGCCTATTACCAATGTACTTCTCAAATCATGGATTTGATGAAGGTCTCTCGACTCGGTGCTCCAGACAATGTAGCATTTCAATCGACTTCTCGATATTCTCTCTCACCTCAATCACAAATCCAAACCCTAATGCCATCGGATTCTGGCAACTGTATTAAACTACCACCCTGCGATACTGAAGTATTTGAAGGTAGTTATGAACAATGGCCCTCCTTCAGGGATATGTTCACAGCTGTGTACATAAACCACAGCAAGCATCTCCGGAACAAAACGACAGGTGAAGCTGGTGCTATTGTCAAGAGATAGCCCCTTTCACACGACAATTCTCGTGGATAATCAAATAAAAATTCTGTTTGATATCCCCGCAGCTGACTCTGAAGGTAGCGAGTCGATTAGAAGAATACAGTCTTCTGTAAATGACTGTCTTGCAACTCTAGGAACTCTAGATGTCAAAGTGGAAAGTTGGGATCCAAAACTTATTCGACTGATATCAACCAAACTTCCCAATTTAACCCTAGCTCTTTGGGAACAATCGCTCACATCTCCTCGTGAGCTCCCCAAGTGGTCTCAAATGTCCCAATTTCTTGTGGATAGGTATGAGGCTGTAGAACGTCTAACGAGTATCCGAAACTCAAGAGGTGGACTTAGTCTCACGAAAACAGCTCTTCCCAACGTTCATATGTATATGTCACAGGACAACATAAATCCTACATGCAAATTTTGCAATGAGGATCATCCACTCAGAACATGTCCCAAATTTCGTGCTTTTACGATACAACAAAGAGTTGACTATGTATTTAAAAACAAATTTTGCAATAATTGCTTGGGATCATCTCAGATCAAGGCTAATTGCAAAAGTAAACACACATGCCTCTATTGTAAGAGGACAGACCACACTTTATTGCACATGGCAAAAGGAACTCGAGGTAAAACCCAGAATACCGAGAGCACTTTTACCAAGAACTACAATGAAAGCGCAAGTTCTCATGATTCTCCAAAAATATCTCGAAATTACTCAAATAACTCTAATCTTGAACGGCCATCTACATCTAATCAGATACGCGCCAATTTCTCTTGGAGTAGTGAGAACATTCTGTTAAGAACTGCACTGGTGCAGATTGAATGCCGAGGTGAACACTTTACGGTAAGAGCTCTGATCGACCCTGGCTCTCAAAGGACATTTTTGTCTGAACAAATTAGAAATCGCCTTCAACTTCCTTACCAGAAAGCTCATTTCGAGATAGTAGGCATTGGTGGTCAGAGACAATCGGCCAACAAAGAGTGTGAATTTACACTGTATGCTCGAAGGACAAATGCGAGAATTTCAATTAAAGCCATTGTCTTACCAAAGGTTACGAAATGCTTACCTACTTGTAGTTTTGAGGTACCTTACTCAAAGGAGCTCATGGAACTGGATCTAGCTGATCCAACGTTCAACAAGACCTCTCAGATAGATCTCATTCTCGGAAATGACTACGAGCAGTCTATCAATATTGATGGCATAAGGAAAAACATTTGTGGCCACACATCGGCTTACAATACAATCTTTGGATGGGTGCTAAGTGGTCCAATGAAAACTCATAGCACTCAGTCTTTTCCATCAATTACGGCATCCGAAACTTCTGAACTCAACGCTCTCTTAAAGAAGTTTTGGGAAGATGAGGAAATACCCACCACTCACGCGGAATCAAAAGAAGATGAATTTTGTGAAAAATTTTACTCCACAACAACAACTCGAGGCGACAATGGTAGGTACATTGTACGATTACCATTTAGACCTGAATTTCCCGAAAAAATATTTCTTGGATCGTCTCGATTTATTGCATTGTCTCAATACTCTTCTCAGGAAATTGTGTCTCAGGATAAATACTATTCTTTTTACCTACCCCATCATGCTGTAGTGCAACCCGAACACAAAACAACCAAGGTCAGAGTTGTGCTCAACGCGTCGAGGAAAACTAAATCCCACTTCTCCCTAAACGATATCCTTTACACAGGCCCTACTCTGCAAAACAATTTGATTACCATTATCCTTAATTGGAGAAAATATCAACATGTTTTCAGTGGCGATATACAAAAAATGTATCGCCAAATTCTAGTACACCCGGATGACAGGCAGTTTCAGAGAGTTTTGTTCCAAAACCAACCAGATGATCCAGTTAGGGATTACACGGTGAAAACTGTCACGTTTGGTGTTAATTGCGCACCGTATCTCGCAATTCGTACACTACTCCAACTCGCTTCAGACTCTGAATCTCAATATCCCAAAGCATCTTCAATTCTCCGCTCGGAAACTTATGTTGATGACATTTTATCTGGTGGATATTCACTGGAGAATGCATTATCTGCTCAGACTCAGCTCATCAACACGCTGAAGTCAGCTGGTCTTCCTCTGAAGAATATTACAGCAAATAATCCAAAATTGCTCTCTCATTTACCCAAGGATGATTTATACGACTCCGAATTTCTACAATTTCAAGAGTCAAGTACCACTAAAACACTTGGAATAAAATGGAATGCACTCTCAGATGCATTCACGTACTCATTTTCCCTTATACATCCATCTGAAAGAATAACCAAACGTCAAATTCTCTCATCAGTTGCAAAGCTCTTCGATCCCGCTGGATGGTTAGCACCCATTGTTATTAGAGCTAAAATTCTCAACGGCTTTGGTTAGAAGGATTAGAGTGGGATGAAGATATCTCACCCGAATTACTTAAAATGTGGAAGGATTTCGTTTCGGATCTCTCACAAACGGAAACAATCGCAATCCCAATGTGGCTACAATACACTCCATCAGACTCAGTTCAAATTCACGGATTTTGCGACGCGTCGAAATCAGCATACTGTGCTACTGTATATATTCGATGTCAGACAGATACACACAGTGTTTTCTCAAATTTGTTAATGGCAAAGAGTAAGGTAGCTCCTATTCAAACAGTCTGCTTGCCGCGTTTGGAACTAAACGGAGCAGTATTGGTAGCAAATCTCATTAATTATATTCGCACATCTCTAATTTTCCGCGAAACAGAGGTTTTCCTGTGGACAGACTCTTCAATTGTCCTTGGTTGGCTTTCTAAACCACCCTCCACTTGGGAAACATATGTTGCGAACAGAATTGCTCAAATTCATCGCCTGGTACCGGAGGCAACGTGGCGACACATCCCCACTCATTTCAACCCAGCTGATCTTGGAACTCGTGGATGTAAACCTCACGAATTGGCAAATAATTCCCAATGGTGGTATGGGCCCCCATGGTTGCACAAGCCCGAATCTGAATGGCCAAAACGTAATCCATTAAAAGTTCCGGATGTATCTGACAACATCCATACATTACACGCAGAGGTTAAAGGTGAGGACATTCTCTGCATATTCTCATCATACAACAAGGCCTTGCGTGTGTTGAGTTATGTCTTTATATTTATTAACATGTCCAAACGAAGATTTAAACCTGGTATTTCTCCCACTGCTCACGTGGAATTGACTCAAATGGAATTTGCACTGTAAAGACTCGACTTATTAATTTGGCTCAAATGGCATTTTATCCCGAGGAATATAAATGCTTACAAAGTTCGAATCCCATTTCGAAGAAAAGTTCGTTGAGTACTATGAATCCATTTTCTGGATTCAATCATGCAAATAAATGGTAGACTAATACACTCAGCTCTCTCGTATAATGAACGTTACCCCATTATTCTACCAGGCAACTCCCGCTTTTGCCAATTGTATCTCACGCATTTCCACAAATTCCTTTGCCACGCTGAATGTAGCCAAATGTGTCGTATGGCACAAACTGAATTTTACATATTCAGACTCAAACACCGAGTAAAAAAGTAATACGAAATTGCATTATCAATAAACAACGGCCATGTACTCAAATAATGGCTCCTTTACCCCCGGAAAGATGTATTTTATCTCTTCCTTTCCAAACCACAGGAATCGATTTCGCTGGCCCATTTGAAACAAAGGCATCTCCATTAAGAAAGTCTCCCATGATCAAGAGTTATGTAAGTGTTTTTGTTTGTTTCAGCACGAAAGCCAAACACTTAGAGCTCTGCTCAGACTTATCCTCGGCAGCTTTTCAGGCTGCATTCGCTCGCTTTGTTGGGAGGCGGGGTCTCCCCCAAAGGGAAGTTACCGATAATGGGAAAACTTTTTGGGTGCCAGCAGAATTCTCGAGCGCGAATTTACTAAATTTGTGAATACTGTCGCTAGTGACATTGCTCAAAAGTATATCACTCATGGATTTGAGTAGAAATTCATACCACCACAAGCTCCCCACATGGGCGGCTTATGGGAAGCCGCGGTAAAAAGTTTCAAGTTCCATTTGAAACAAATTGTTGGCGCTCAAAGACTAAACTTTGAGGAGGCACTCTCAACTCTTGCCCAATCTCTGCTTTATCAGAAGATCCTGCAGATTTAACTGCTCTGACTGCTGGACATTTTCTGAGAGGTGCTCCGATCATGGCTTTCCCTGAACAAGACCATCAGAACATGTCTCTTATTAATAGATGGGAAAAGTTAAAGGCGTTACATCATCAATTCTCTGTCAGGTGGAAGGAAGATTACCTCAAGTCATTACACAAACGTTATAAGAGGAAAAGTCCAGTCCCCAATGTAAAAGCCGGAGATCTCGTCGCAGTGATAGACGATTTACAACCACCTTGTGAATGGCGATTAGGAAGAATTGAGGAAACGTATCCTGGTACCGACGGAAATACGCGTACTGCTGATGTGCGTACGGCGTCCGGAATAATCACTCGTCCGATTGTTAAATTGTGCCTTCTACCCTTCATGGACGACGAAAGTCGTATCTAACGAAAGCTTCTCCAACTCATTCTCAATTTCTTATATCGTCTCTATTTCTCTAATCTATATTGTCTAATAAAACTTTGCTCTTTCTCATTCCAAGGCTAAAATTATTCCAAATTATTGCATTTCTCTACAACAATTCTAATAACTAATTTTTCCCAACATTAGGAATAGCTGAAGCCGATCTACTATCCACTCAAGGTTAGGTCAACGCAGACGTCGTTTAGATGACCACCTGTATAGATGTGTCCTTTGCGAAAATTTCCACTCTTTGCGCTTTTGTAAAAGGTTCCTCAGAATGACAGTCAAGAAGAGGGAAGACATAGTCGAGAGGCATCGTTATTGCGTAAATTGCCTTGACAAGAGCCACGATCTAAGAGGGTGCACATCAATGGATACGTGCAGGAAGTGCGATAAGTTTCATCATACTCTGTTGCATCCAAAACCCGATAAACCCAGGAAACCTAAAAGTCCGAAGAAGAGATAAGATAAATCAACAAACAAAAAGTCTAAACAACCGAAACCAGCAACAACATCAAATTTGTCAACAACGCCCGATGCGAAAATACTCGTGGAGGCTATACGTTCACTAGCTCATGTGCTTTGTGCCAACATTACTAACTCTGTTGACTAACGTCAAGGCCGGCGCCATGTACAAATAAGAATTTGTAGCTAATCTTAAACCTGAATTTTATAAATGAATTAAATGAAATTTTGAATGGAAGTTAAACTGTTATTATTATTGAATTTTATTGTGAATTAAATTTGCTGGCTGTTAATGAATTTTAACATTATTTAACACTTAAACATTCCAAATTCCAAATTTATCTTCATCCTTTTTATATATGTATAATTTATCCTTTGGAAAATTCCGAAGTTTCTTTAAATTAAACTTGTACAGAAAAATCACTCACGGTCACAACGCCATACTGATTGGTTAAAAACAATCTCATAAATAAAATTGTTAAATACTTTTGAAAAGAAAAAGATCTCTCATCACTCATCTCATCTCAAAAGGGTAAGTTATACTTAACAACCTTAAAAGAAATACATACTAATATTTCTTTATCTCTTTTTCTCTTTGCGTTAACCCTAATTATAATTACATTTGAGTAATTATAATAACAAATTCTCTTCAGAAGATTGGCCCAATTCTTTCTTAATCTCTATATTCCAATCTTTCTAAAGAGAATTTGTTTTAAAAATAACACAAGTTATTTCAATCTGAAAGATAATCTTGTGGCATTACATTTTAAATATGATTTCTGGCATATGACCGCCACGGCTGGCGCGGATGTAGTCCAATCTGGACGTTCAATTTTCGATGACTTTTTCCAACATTTGTGGCCGTATATCGGCAATAATACGGCGAATGTTGTCTTCCAAATGGTCAAGCGTTTGTGGCTTTACCGCATAGACCAATGACTTTACATAGCCCCACAGAAAGTAGTCTAGCAGTATTAAATCACAAGATCTTGGAGGCCAATTCACAGGTCCAAACGTGAAATTAGGCGGTCACCAAACGTGTCTTTCAATAAATCTATTGTGGCACGAGCTGTGTGACATGTTGCGCCGTCGTGTTGAAACCACATCTCCTGGACATCATGGTTATTCAATACAGGAATGAAAAAGTTAGTAATCATGGCTCTATACCGATCACCATTGACTGTAACGTTCTGGCCACCATCGTTTTTGAAAAAGTACGGACCAATGATTCCACCAGCCCATAAAGCGCACCAAACAGTCAGTTTTGTTTGTTACGTAGCCATTCAACCAGAAGTGCGCTTCATCGCTAAACAAAATTCGCTTATGAAAATCGGGAACAACGGTAATCTCGTTTTGGGCCCATTCGACGAATCTACGCCTTACTTGATGATCGTTTGGCTTCAAATACGGCACGAGTTGGATTTTTTAAGCACTCAAACCAAGATCCTTCCGCAAAATCTTTCATAAAGTGGATGGACACAGATCCAATTCCAGTGCTCGATGGCGGACGGACTCATTCGGGTCTTCCGCTCTACAGCAGCAATAGCTTCACCTATACGCACCGTACAGCGTCTCTGGGGATGCGAGTTATCACTAAAAGTAAATGTGGTGCGAAAACGTTACATGGTTAATCGAATTAACTGCTCTGATGGACGATTTTGTCGACGATAAAATGGACGTAGTGCGCGATACGTTTTCCACACAGAACCATTATTTTCGAAATAAAATTGCACTATTTGCAAGCGTTGTTCAGGCGTGATGCTATTCATGATGAATTGCCAAACCAAACTGAGAATAAATCACTTGACAGCTGTTAAATCGGTCGCCATCTTGAAAAGTAATGCCAACTTAAAGTTCTATACCTCTATTAAAACCACCCTTTACAAAGGGTGTAAACAAAAGAATAACAAACAAAGCAATTGTTGTTGTTTAAATAAACTTGTGAACAGTGGCACACAGAATGTGAATAATAAAAAATTTTAATTAAACTAAAGACAGATTTGTTTTTATTTTATTTGCAATCTAAAGGTATCTTTTAAAAGGTAAAAACGTAACAGTATGTACGAGTAAGGTATACGTAAATGAGGCAAAAAAATACTTGAAATACTATTCAAGTAGAAAACCTGAAACAAGGAAATTGTAAAAATTTAAGGAAAAGAAACCATAAAAAGTGAGCTTTCGTAGACTTTTTAAGTGTTTAATACTTCAATATTTTTATTAACTCCGGTTACATGCAGTAAAATTTTTTTCATATTCTTCTTTTCATATTCTTCTTCGTCATAATAACGTCATCATAACTTTGTTCGGCTGTCAAACAGGTGGCAAAAAATATGATGTATATTTAGTCAGAGGTATAGTATGCCGCAAAAAATTATAATTTAATTTCAAGATTGATTGAATTTATTTGCATAATATTTTACAATAGTATTCTAACCATTTGTAATCGTATGCAAAAATACCAACTCTATTTGGGCCTTAAAGATTGAACTTATACCCTAATGGTATTATCCTTGTTCTAAAGTTAAGACTAATTTCAATGTTCTTATCGGGTAGAAACAGTTTTTGTATACTCTTATAGCTTCCGAGACCCTATCCGCGTGTTGTTGATTTTATGATTCACAAGCCTACATTAATGGAGGAATAACTTCACAATATTTATTGCACTTTGAATTTTCTGCTTTCACGTAATGCTGCTAATGTCGCTCGCAATTCTTTGCCGATTGACCAACATTTATCGAGAATCGAAAATACGGCGAGTTAACTATCCCAAAATATTTTCGATTGTAGTTTGGTTCGGAGAGTGCGTAATTACATAATTATGTATACATCATTCACATTTTGGAGCACTCATGTGCTCCCTTCGATAACTTTTTTCTAGTCTTCTTTTGTTTTTCCCGTATCCACCTTATTATTTTGCAAAATTGACAACAAATTTATTTCATTTTTATTTATTTAAATTTTTCGATAAATTTTCCTGTAATTTGAGAATATTTGATAGGAAAGCAAAAATTTAAAGTTTTTCCATTTCAGTAGTGGTTTCCAGGAATCAAATTTATTTTATTGCGTCTATATTTATGAAATTGTAAATAAATTGAACGTGATGCTCTCAGTTAAAAAAGTAAATTTTTCAAGTGTATAAAAATACAAGTATCGTTTTTTTTTATAATTATGTACTAAATTATATATTAAAGTCGCCGCAATCTAGTAGGTAGTGGCATAGACATCTTGAACAAAACGAAATACAGAAAAAAATATTTCTTCCTCTTGACAGCCTTCTTTAAAAAACTTTGTCGCTAGGAGACTATATTAAACTATAGAGAAATTACACTATATGAAAAGAATTAACATACACAACATGAATGGTGTGAGCAATTTTGTTGTGTTCCTGATTAAAAGGTTGTAATGATCAATCAAATAAAAGTAAAATACTAGCGCAGTAGTATACAAGTATATTCTAATATTTAAAGACAAAAAAGGCAATGCGTCTATAGTTATGATACGAGGTGTATATGTTATACATTCAAGCGCAAATGAACCTGAATATTAGCCGTCAAACTGTCAATTAAATCATGTTTTATGATATATATGTATGTATGTATATGTATGGCTTTATAAAAAGAGAGTAAAAATGGACTAAATACCCACTTAATTCTCTAAAAAGGATATAGGATAAAAAAGATAAAGGATAGTACCAGATGTTCGATACGTGCTGCTCCAAACCATATGATATTTTAATCTAAAAATCAATTGAAATATTTAACTGAACGATCTTTGGGACCACTGACAGACTGACAAAAGGTATTCTTATAACATTATTGTCAATCTAAAAAAAGCCCTGTGGAATTGTAACATAAATTTAACAGATCTGATTTAAGCATTCCAACATATGGTTTCAACCAATATTCCTGTAAATTTGATTACATCCTCATAAAGGAAGAGTATTTAATGTTCGTGGAAGAATATATTCTTAAATACACATACATACATACAACATATGCCACAGCCAAACAAACTCCAGTGAATTTATAATTTTACTTTAGAGTTCTTTAGAAGCAAGAAAAAAAAATAACCTTCGGGGAAAAAATTTTGAAGCAAAATTAAAACCAAGAAAAAAATACAAAAAGGCAATATGAAACGAATGTCAAAAAATTTTATGTAGTAAGATAGGAAAAAAATTTAAATGTAAACTATATGTACATATGTACTTATGAATCCGTCAAAAGACATTGAATGTAAAAAAGTTTGAAAGTAATATTGCAGTTTATAAAATCACATATGTACACATGTACGTTGCATCTTCTTTTTTAATGCAAATGTATTTGGTATTCAATTATACAACATAATTTGTCATTACAACCCTTCAGTCAGGATTACGACCCAGCTTCTCATACCACTTATGTTTTGTGCGTCCATTTGATACATGAGTGGCGGGACCTAAAGTATAAAGTCGACTCCGAATGACAGATTTTTTTGAGAAACTTTTCATGTCAATTTTGTTTGCTCTCAGAGTTTTGCCAGAAATCTGCTGAGAAGAAGCCGTCGAAGAAATATTTCACATTTTCATTTTGATGTCTGACCTGGGGTTTGAACCGCGCCCTCGCGTCGAATAAGCCAGCGTTCGCGCCCCAGGCCACACATCAAAATGACAGACAATCAAAATCACCGGTCTCCGGTGTTTAATATCGTTTAACCTTCGATTTACCAACGATTTTTATATACATACATCATTTACCAATGCCCACCCGGGTGGTACTCTATTTCTAAAATACGCTTACAGACAATGTACAAATATTTGTTCCGTATATATAATTTATCTTTTGTTTTTATGTGAATATAATAGTGTGGAGTTCTCTTAAGGTACAATAAAACTCGATTATAATGAATATCACGGAGTATCATCAATAATAGTCTACTATAGAAAAAGAGCGCAATTAGCGAATTTGGAGAATCAGCGTATTTGGGCACCCACTGCGAGATTGTGGAACCTATGGAATAAAAAACAATTTCCACTATATCGTTCAACGATTTACGGAAATTTTAGGCTTCCTTCGCCTTGCCTGGCATGCGACAATATAGTCCCGATGACAATAAGACAAATCTGCGACAATAAGAGATCTCTTCGAAAAATAAGAGATTGCAGCACATTCGAACTATTATACGATCTTAAAGTATCTGTAGTAAAACTAACAAATTTAAATACAACTAATAAAAAGACTTTATTTTTTTTTTAAAGAGAGAATGTGTGTATTTAAACTATAGTTTTATTTAATATGTGTTAAATAAAGTTTTTTTTATTTTGTGTAGAACAAATGCAAACAAAATAAATGGGAGCCAGGAAAGAGCTTTGCTGATAGGGACTTCCACATACGGATACTCCGGCTATCCGAATTCTGTCTGTACTGGAGTCTGCGGTCCACTGTCCAAGCGATCACAAACGGATGTGCCCTGCGAAAAATACGGGTGCTAGGTAAGAAAATACGATTTTTGGGAACAAGTCCCGTTATCTCCTTAGAACAAAATCAGTTGTAGTAGTAATAGAATAATGTAACACAAGTCAAATTAAGCCGATGATCCAATGAATCAATAGAGTTGGATATCCTACCTGAAAAATGGTTTGGTTCCAGCTAACATCACACTAAATTTACAGGCCCAGAATATCAAGAACTACCTTATATTTACACCAGCCATAATTACACATAAATATAGACTGAAGTCGCCGTAGTCTAGTAGGTAGTGTGTTGCCTTATTAGACGTAAAGCCACGGTTTAAACCCCAGGTCAGACATCAAAACGAAATACGAAAACATTTTTTTCGGCGACTTCCTCCAAAGGATCCGAGAGTCAATAAAATTGCCATGAAAAGTTTCTCAAAATCTGTCGTTCAGAGTCGAATTTAAACTGTGGGTTCCGGCACTCATGTATAAAATAATACAGACAACATAAGTGGTGTGAGAAGCTCGGTCGTAATCCTGACTGAAGGGTTGTAATGACCAAATATGTATATATATATGAGTCGTTTATTTTGAAAGTGGTTTAAGCCCATTTTTAAAAAAATTAGTTAATGATAACAATAATCACGATCCTATATAATCTTCTTGTTTATAAAGAATTTAAGTCTAGTATCATTAAAATCGCTATGATTTGGAGCACTTGAAGATTAGCTAGTTAACGAAATGCAAAAAAATTTATTTTTAAACTGGTTTAAGTCCATTGAAATCCATAAAATTGGCAGTAACATGGTTGAAAATTGTGCAATCGGCAGAAAATAATTGACCATAACTTTTTACTATCAGGACATTCATTTTTGCAAATGATATTGATTTTGGAGTGATAGAAATGGCTTTGAGGAAAAATAATTTAATGTACTATGAAACCATAAAAACATGTCGCAAAAATAACAAATTTATATTAACCAAAAGGAAACATGAATATTTTTTTCTACAAAACCTCTGAAAAAAGCAATTCATAAAAGATTAAAAAGCACTGGTGGTGAACCTGTAAATTGGCTAAGGATATATTGGATGCGATTTATAAAAAGTGAACCCTATAAAATGTTTTATAAAGAATATATGGAAGTGGATACAGAGTTCAAAATACTTGATTTATTACCTTATCGGGGAAGAGCAAGGAACTTCAGCAAAATAAAATTAACACCATTATACAAAAATGTAAGTCCCATTCCAACTCCTAAGTATAAGGATAAGTATTTACAGGAATCACTATCACTAGTGGAGTAACTTTAAGTGAAAAACTTAACTTATAATAATATTAAACTAAGAACACAAAGTGGACTTATTCGTTTTCACAAAAAAAAGTCATTTTATTTAATTTGAAAGTGGTTTAAGTCCATTTGAGGTTCTGAAACACATCTTATTTTTCTAGTAAAGTTTGCAAAACGTATTACGTTATATATTCTAACACGTTTAAGGTCACATAGCCATAAAAACAACTTAATACCAGTTAACAATATTTTTGAAACAACTCAAACGCAAACCCTTAAATATCTCAATATAAGAAAAAATTGACTTAAACCACTTTCAAAATAAACAGCTCAAATGTAAGATTTTTATAATCACTTGACTTGTTTGAGGGCCGCGGACGTTCTGTGTGCGGTTCAGTACTTAGCTTTTCTTCTTCGTAATGTTTTATGTTCTGTTCTTATTTATAACACCTAGAGGAAGAACTAGCTGTATTTGGGTATTTGTATTAGTAAAATAAAAATCATAATTTATAAAAACTATGCTCTAGTAAAATGCGTTTCAGAGATAAGGCCTACATCAATTGTTTCATTATTTATAACGACTTCTGGCTCTCTTTAACTATTCATTAGCCCATTAGTATTCCATAAAATTATTTTCAACTCCATATAAATAGACTCATATTTATATGCGTTGCGTTATTTGTTCTAAAAGATTTAAGCGATATTCCATGATTTTAAAAAACTCTTTCTGTCTTTTATTATTATTGGTACAATAAAGAAAGTCTTATACTCATCAGATTGGATGGATGAGAATACGATTCGAGGAAAGATGGCAGATGTTTCCAGCAGAATATAGCAATACTATACATTCCCTTAATTTGTAAATTTTCTCTATTGACTGACCGAAGTATATTAAATTCCCAAAAGAAATACGTATGTTCGATGACTATTCAGAAATTGAGAACAATTTCCAAGAGTATCCTTTCGCCCTCGCTCTCGTCCTCCGAAATAGTTAACTTTAACCGCACCGAAATCCCATTCCCATTAAGCATCCCCCTGAATTCAGTACGGCATAAATTTTATAACAAACGACTGCAAAGCGGACAAGGATTTAATTGTATTTCAGCTATGACACGTTGGATCTAGGATATAAGGTCAGGAATTATTTCTGGTTAATTCGTATAAATATGATGTGATTCGAGGTTCTAAAGGTTCATCTTGTATGCATGGTAAAAATTTTTTAAAAACTACTTGAGCCATGTGTTTTATTACTTTAAGTATAATTAAAACTAAGCTTTTAAACTTTTATAAATAATTGCTTTGAAGTCTACCATACACTTAGACCTTTTGGTTCGCCTTAAACCTCACGTACACACATGTACACGAGTCATTTTTATTATTTCGAATAAAAATTTAAAATGAATTTATTCCACAAAAGGGATAAAAATTATAAAATGTGTTCTTGTTCAAATATAGTATAAAAGATTTTCGATAAGCGAAATGAAATTAACTTGACTTAAATGGCACTTCCCTATTACGGTATTTAAAAATTAAATCAATACATGTCAGACACCTAAAAAACGATTCTAAAATCGTATATGGATTGTGTGAAATTTGTAAATAAATTTAAATAAAAAAGTAAATTGCTTAATGCTTTTTAATGCGTCTATTATTCATATAAATTCAAAGATTAAAAGGTCACCATGAAGTCAAAAAAACAAAACAGAGAAACACTTTCAAAGCGTACATATAATCGCCTGGAGTAAAAAAAGACTACAATTATCACTGTTTGTAAATGTGCAATAGAGCTAAAACCTGAATCAAATTGATAAAATCGTACATACTGTACTAAAATTTTTTTGTAATATTCACCGCACTAACAAATTTAGTTTTTAACACAAAAGTAGTTTTGTTTTGTGAATTCTTTTGGATACGCAATTCTAGACAATTGGGAACTGATTGGGAATAAGTACTGCCTCGAGATTAATTGCTAATTTATTGCGCCAATTGAAATCTCATTATGTTAACAGTGCAGGTCAGTTCAAAAATCTAGATCTATCTTCTAACATCTTCTCAATTGTGGACACTGTCACCCTTGTGGTATCGCCTGGATAACTGGACAGTCTTTAATATCCGTTGAAAATTTCATTTAGCCTACGATCGGTAAATATAGGCTCCATGACACTGTGACAAACAATGATATGAGACTGATATCCTATAGTATAATGGGAATTAATAGAACTAGGTTTTCTTACCTCAAAATCCTCATTATGCGACATGGCATCCCCAGATTAAACGATGAAAAACTAAAACGACAATATTGTTGCCGACGGAAGTTATTCTTCAAGTTTGTTGGATGTGCATATTGCTTAGTGATATTATAAAGTTTCAGCATATTTATGAGCCAATCTACGTCGCCCGAGAATAAAGTCTTATATATAAATATTAAATTATGAGTTTTGTGTTCATACTGACATATTAAAGTGCAAAAAAAGATCCCAGGAAAATTCACTGAAAAGGACGAACGATTTAGCCAAGTCATTTTGAGGAAAAGCTTTCTACGTTTTGTGTAAGATATTATAGGTGTACACAAGCATGAAGCGCATAAAATTCGAACATATGCCCAACCCACGACGAGATTACTTTGTGATACATAGCCATCTATGCAAGTAAGTACTGGAAACAATGAACCCTTAAAACAAATAACTTAATACGTTCCGTATTTGAAAGCTTCAAATTTAGACCTTTATACCAATATTGAAAGTAAAAACTAGAAATTGTTCGATTTTATTCTTATATAATTTCTCAACCCCTTCAAAAGTGTTTTAATTTTAAAATTAATTCAATAATACCTATTTTGGTGTGCCTTCAGATGTCAATCTTGCATTTGAACATTATGAGCTATTAAGCCCTTTTAAATTTCTGTAATATTTCCATAAATCATAACATTATTTTTTATTGTCGGTTGTTAAGTCCTTTTGCTTTTCAACGGACGATATGCATTTGTACATTCAAATATTATTATTTGCATATGTACATGTATACCGATTTGTATTGAATATATAATACAACATAAATATCTATTTTTTATTTACTTTATTTTTTTATTTATTTAAAGGTATTCATATATACATTTATGTGTATGCATATTTAGTATATTTGAATTTTTTTGTCAGTACATATTTGTTTGCATATTTATACATATATTTTAATATCACCTCGTTACACAACTAAACATAGGGAAACTTTGCAGAGATTGGTGAAAGAATTTATTTTTTAAAATATTTGGTAATAGGATTATATGTACATACATTTAAAAAAACTATATGCTGGCATTAATTTGTAAATTATTATATAAAAATGTACTTTCGTTCTTGTCATAGGTAGTTCCTGTTTATTGTTATTTTATTCAGCTTGTGATTAAGTTCTGTAGCTGATTTATGTTCTCGTTGCCATTACTTTTCCCTTACCCACTACAGTCCGGACTATAGTGTGTACGTGTCCCTACGTAATGGGGACGAGCCCACCGCGGTCTGGTGAGGGTGGGTTAGTGTGAGTCCGGGGACGTTCGAAAAAAAGAGATTGATTATTGCTGAATCAAATTTTATTCGTTTAGAATGCTTACGAACTTCATTCTATAGTTATTTTGATAAATATTTTTAAATATTTTTGAACGATTTCATACATATTTTTTGCTTTAATTTGTTAAATTTCAAAAAGACTTTTTTAAACAAAATCCAAGACATATATATATGTATGTATGTATAGCATGCAAAAAACTTTACTGTTTCCTTTTGTATTTTTTTCTATTCCAGGCATTATTTCCTATCAACAGCTGCATATTTGATCCTAAAAAATTTATATCTCTTCTCATGTCACTCATTTGTTTTATTATGTTTTCACAAAAAAGAAAAAAATTGTTTTCATTGTTATTGTTGTATAAGTTTTACATCATTTTATCTGGAATCAACATAAAAACTGTTCTTGTACCCATTAGCTAATGTACAGTCATAAATTTGTTAAACTATAAATCTGGGTTAGTCACTTTTACTACTATTATGGTTACTTTACGATGTTTGGACTGGGAGGTTAAATTTAGACATCGAAGTGGCATTAAATCTTTTTCATTAAAAAATTATGTATTTTTTTTATATAACAATCGTTGTTGTCATCAAAAGGAAAGAACGCTTGACTCTGAACCTATTGTAGTATACATCTTAGGGCCATTATTACAACTTGCCGTTAACTAAAAGGAGAATTATCATTAGGTTGTAATAAAGAAAAGAAGTTAAAGGTCACTTTAAAGTTCACTTTAGCTAAAGTTACCTTTAAAAAAACCTAACTTTAACGGGAAGTTGTAATAATGGCCCGTAATGTACTCATGCAGCAGTTAGAGATAATTATAAACCTGCCAAATTACTCATAACTATAAATCGCTAAACTTCGGATTATGCGATTGTAACACGTTCGAAACTATGAAATAAATACATTCGGGTCAGTCAACAAGCCCGATTCAGCTTCCTATATTCTAAGGGGATTTGTTTTTAACGAACTCGTATTTTTATACACAACACAAGTTTTTATAGTGGCTACATCGAGCAAGTAATAAAACAGAATAATGTTTCATATTCTAGATTTGATCTACGCCTTTTATGTGGGCGTTTTATTATGTTTTTTTAATTTTTTTATATTTAGAGATTAATTTTATACTTTTTATCAAAGAGGGAGAGACTGAAAATCATGGATGAAGGAAACTGATGACAGCCGATATCTATGAGGGATCGTTTAATGTGATCAAAACATTGTGCAATGTTATCAGCTACAAATTTAGCGAAACTGTGGTCCGTGGCATGCCCATAAAATAAATGAAGTATAGAAAGATCAAAAGCACGAGTGCTCAGCAAATTATAACATCTAAAGTAGCAGTTCCTTGTTATTATAAGGTACATAAATATACCGGTCATGAAGGAGGGAGGAGTTGACTGCAATTAATAACAAAAGCAATTATATTAAAGAGTCATCAAATTCTACAAAATACAAGTGACTTCTTTGGGCAAATTTCTCCTATCGAAAGATATTACTTGAAATAAGATGTACCACTCTATCCAAGTTTCATTCATGCATTTGTCACAGTTTAAGACACTATTAAAAGAAAATACAAACACAATTTTAAGGTTTATCATGGCTGTTCTGCGGTTGATGGCGATTATTTGCTTATGTGGTGTTCATTTGTTTTATACCGCCCTTTTCTTTAGCGTTGGGATGGTGATTGACTATGAAAAGCCTTTGACAGACATGTCAAATTGATAAACATCTTTTGTGAACTGAGTATTGACAAAGAAAAGTGAGCCAAGCGATGTATTAAAAATCTTTATTATTGGCATGTTTCAGAACTCCATGATAAAGTTGATAATTACGTGCATCTGCAAATACTATGTGTGTCTACTAATACATAGAGGAGTTCGTCAGGTTTCACTTTTCGTTTCTTCTTTTTAACATTTATTCTGAAGTTATTCTAAAATTAAGCATTGAAACCAGGGACCGTAACTGTTATAACTTTTATCGTAAAAGTCAGAAAATAAAAGTTAATTTTTGACTTTTATTTTTTCGAGCGGAAATAAAAGTTATGTTTTAACTTTTATTTTTTCGAGCAGAAATAAAAGTTATTTTTGACTTTTATTTTTAAAAGCAGTAATAAAAGTTATTTTTGGACTTTTATGTTTAAGGGCAGAAATAAAAGTTATTTTTCGACATTTATTTTTTCGAGCAATAATAAAAGTTATGTTTTGACTTTTATTTTTGCGAGCAGAAATAAAAGTTATGTTTTGACTTTTATTTTTTCGAGCAGAAATAAAAGTTATGTTTTGACTTTTATTTTTTCGAGCAGAAATAAAAGTTATTTTTGATTTAATTCATGATGAATTCATATATAAAAATTCTTTAAAAAAATTAAAGTAATTTATGTTAGAAAATTATTATAATTAATTTTGGGTATATTAAACACTAATCTCTGTGTAATAGGGTTTGAAAAAACCGAAATAACTTTTATTTCTGCTCGAAAAAATAAAAGTCAGAAAATAACTTTTATTTCCGCTAGAAAAAATAAAAGTCAAAAAATAACTTTTATTTTTACTCGAAAAAGTAAAAGTCAAAAATAATTGATATTTTTGCTCGAAAAAATAAAAGTCAAAAAATAACTTTTATTTCCGCTCTTAAAAATAAAAGTCAAAAAATAACTTTTATTTCTGCTCGAAAAAATAAAAGTCAAAAATAACTGTTATTTCTGCTCGAAAAAATAAAAATCAAAAAATAACTATTATTTTTTTTTTAAAAAATAAAAATCATGTTTTTAAAAAGCATCGCATTTTATAAAAATTTGGTCCAAGACAATCAAAATGGTATACTTGGTTTTGTTCTCCGACATTTCCTTGCGGTTGCTTTTTTTAATCAAAAATTCAAAAATAACAGTTATTTTCGGTCCCTGATTGAAACAATTGAAGTGAGCTTGGGGCTCAATACCTTAAATTGATATGAACTGACGGACACTACTACTATTATAATTTCGTTTTTTCAAATCAAATTCAAAACTATTTATTCAAGAAAAATATTAAAATCACGGTTTTGTTTACCTCAGCGTCTTACGATATTGTTGAGGCGAGTTGGCATAGTATTCTTAAAATAAATTAAAAATTTTAAATAAATCGTATCTAGAATTAAAAACAAAGTAAATATAAATAAATAAAAGTATGGAATTACATAATTATATACACATGTATATAGAGCACATACTCGTTAACAGCATTTCTAAATTATTTAAGAAATAGGTTTTAATGTTGGATTTAAAAGATGAAATTACATTGATATCCTTTAAGTTTTGTGGTAAGTTGTTATATTCCACACAACCAATAAATTCAATTCATTGCTTGGTATTTTCAAGTCTGCGTCTCGCAATTTTTAAGTTTGAACTGCTTCTGTGCTATGGTCAATGGGATTTAAATACAAAAAGAAGTACTTGCTTTTCATATATTCCGTTTATAGGTAATATATTCTTGCCAATTTCCTGGTACAATCTTAAGGTAGGGTACCTAATTTTAAGGCTGTAGACGTTTTTGAGTGCTTTATTTTGTGTTCTTTGAAGAGATTGCATCTCTATGCTATGCTTATATGCATATATAGAAACCAAGTAATTCAAATGGCTCTGAATTAATGCCTCATATATAATTAGTCATGCTTTTTCATTAAATTTGTATTTAAATTTTTACAAGAGTCCAATTACTGGAGATATTTTCTATTTAATGTCTTTAATATGCGAGTTCCATGACAAATTGCTTTGCAAAGTCACGCCTAAATATTTTACTGCGTTTGTTTCAAAAACTTCTTCTCCATCTACAAAAACACTAAACTTTGGTCCATTAGTGTTTATGTATGGTTTAAATCTTGTAACTTTGGTTTTTGATGAAATAAGAATTAATTCGTTTAACCTCATATATTCAAGAATTAGGGCAGCATCTCTTTCCATATACACTTTTAGAACGGTTTCATGTTTGTATGGGTAAAATAGTGATATGTCATCGTCGTTTTCCGAAAAGTTCAAGATTATTGATGTCATTGATGTAAATTGTAAATAAAAGTGGGCCCAATACACTGCCTTGTGGTACACCATGTTCCACATTTCCAAGACTACACATTGAACATTGAAGTTTTTCTAACATTATATCATGATCTACAAGATCAAAGGCTTTTAAAAGATCACGGAAAACACCACCAACAGCATTATATCCTTCGTCCATTCCTCGACATATGAAATTTACGACATTAATTACAGCGTCTTCAGTACCGCTACCCTTTCTAAACCCAAACTGCCAATCCTACAGTAAATTATTATTTTCTAGATATGATGTGAATTGTTGATGAATTAGGCAATAGGTTTATATATATTTTCTTTATGCGCATTAAAAGCTTTTGGTATTGGAACAATTTTCGATATTTTTAAAATTTTTGGATATTCCGCTGTTAAAATAACATTATTGAATATGTGTAATAATAATGGTGTGATTTCATTACTTAAATTTATAAAAATTTTTGGCGACAAGTTATCACGTCCAAGGGACTTACTATTTGAAAGGTTATGTATGATTTCAGATATTTCTTCATTTGTTGTGCTTCTGAAATTAAAAGTCTTATTACAGTTCCTTAGAGTTCGTAGTCCATTACATGAATCGGCGGGAGAATAATCAATTTCTTCTTTCATGGTTTTGGGAATTTGTAAAAAGTATATTTTTAAGCGCTCACATTTTATCTCATCCTCCATTATTATTTCGCCATTTGAATTTTTCAAATTTACTTGCGTTTTAACTCTCCTTCCGAGACTTTAATTTAAAAATCTCCAACACTTTTTAGGATCTTGCTGAATGCTGTGTAAGTTATCATGATAATATTTTTAAAGAGTTTATTCTAATATTTTTTCTTTGGATCTCAAATATTAGTTATATTCTAAAAAAAATAATTAAAACAGTATTGTATTTGAGCAGAACAGACAAATGTAGCTAATCTCTCCTCTTTATATACAACTAGTGTAAATTTGAAGGAAAGACATTATACAAATATCCAATTAATTTTGAATCATTTTATAGATTTTGTTTTCCGTTGTCTAGATGAGTAAGACGAACGGGCCTGAGTAGTACGCATTTGATCAGTTTCTAATTTCACTTCTCGTTGTTCAAGTGAATAATTCGAACGGGTCTCAGCGGCATGTACTCGAAGATTTTCCAGTCTCAATGCTCATTGCTCGCCTGATTCTGAGGCTCGGAATGCTTTTTCCTTCCTTGCCTGAGGTGTAAATCGACCAATTGCTTATCGCTTTGGAGGCATGATTGGAAGGGAACGACGTGAAAAATGCGTTTCAATTTACTAGAATTTCACAATGTCCCGAATCCAATTGAACCGGATGTTCAGAGATGGATAGAAATGTTAATATCGACGGTGATCACCAATTCGTTGAAAAAAGAAGTGGCAAAAAGTAGCACTCCAGAATTGTTAAAATCGATGTTAAAAATTTTGTAGAAGAAATTTAAGCATATATTTTTTTGGAACCTATTTACCTTATATATCCTCCACACAACGTAAACTTATATCTATGCATATTAAAAGAAGGAAAATCAAAACGATGTCTTGTCTTTTGAAATATTTATACTACATATATTTTTAAAAATTAAATGTCTTTAAATGTCTGATATACAAGCAACATCATTTTTAAAAAATTTCCAGAATTAAAAGGCTTCAAATTTGTGATTGACATTTTACGGGAATGAGTTACACCAAATGTTATTAAAATCATAAACGATGAATGGTATTTGTCCGATCAAATGCACAGTTTACGATTTAATTCATTTTGAGTAATTTTCAGTGGCGCCACCTATCGGAAATTGGTCATACCAACTTAGAAACCTTCGTCGGCTTATATGCGACTTACAGACAAACATTCATGCTTATATAGAAGAAAATATGTTACGAAACTTTTGTTAAATTTATAACATAAAGATTGATTAAATATTTTAAATAAAAGACTCGAAGTTTTTGGCGTGTTAAAATAGATTTCAAAACAACATGCAAAGTAGATGGGTTTTTCAAGCCTGTTGTGACACTATTGGGTATGTTTTACTCTCATCGAATATCTCCGAGAAATTTAATGCTGACATTGATATTTGCAGCTAGACAAGTTTAATCAACAAATCCCGTTATAAAATGTTTAAATTCGAATGTTCCAATTGGAAGACTTGAAAGCTATTTCAGTTAAGCTTGCAAGCCAATATTTTTGCTTTTTATCATGTTTTAAAGCATTGATAACTTGGGAATCGTACGAAATTCGGAAGGTATTTTACTCCACTTACTTTTTATTCCTTCATTACTTTGATAAATATTCTTAAATATTTTTGAACGATTTCATACATATTTTTTTCTTTAATTTGTTAAATTTCAAAAGGACTTTTTTTTTAAACAAAATCCAAGACATATATATATGTATGTATGTATAGCATGCAAAAAACTTTACTGTTTCCTTTTGTATTTTCTTCTATTCCAGGCATTATTTCCTATCAACAGCTCCAGTTTGATCCTAAAAAATTTATATCTCTTCTCATGTCACTCATTTGTTTTATTATGTTTTCACAAAAAAGAAAAAAAAATTGTTTTCATTGTTATTGTTGTATAAGTTTTACATCATTTTATCTGGAATCAACATAAAAACTGTTCTTGTACCCATTAGCTAATGTACAGTCATAAATTTGTTAAACTATAAATCTGCGTTAGTCACTTTTACTACTATTATGGTTACTTTACGATGTTTGGACTGGGAGGTTAAATTTAGACATCGAAGTGGCATTAAATCTTTTTCATTAAAAAATTATGTATTTTTTTTATATAACAATCGTTGTTGTCATCAAAAGGAAAGAACGCTTGACTCTGAACCTATTGTAGTATACATCTTAGGGCCATTATTACAACTTGCCGTTAACTAAAAGGAGAATTATCATTAGGTTGTAATAATGAAAAGAAGTTAAAGGTCACTTTAAAGTTCACTTTAGCTAAAGTTACCTTCAAAAAAACCGAACTTTAACGGGAAGTTGTAATAATGGCCCGTAATGTACTCATGCAGCAGTTAGAGATAATTATAAACCTGCCAAATTACTCATAACTATAAATCGCTAAACTTCGGATTATGCGATTGTAACACGTTCGAAACTATGAAATAAATACATTCGGGTCAGTCAACAAGCCCGATTCAGCTTCCTATATTCTAAGGGGATTTGTTTTTAACGAACTCGTATTTTTATACACAACACAAGTTTTTATAGTGGCTCCATCGAGCAAGTAATAAAACAGAATAATGTTTCATATTCTAGATTTGATCTACGCCTTTTATGTGGGCGTTTTATTATGTTTTTTTAATTTTTTTATATTTAGAGATTAATTTTATACTTTTTATCAAAGAAAATCATGGATGAAGGAAACTGATGACAGCCGATATCTATGAGGGATCGTTTAATGTGATCAAAACATTGTGCAATGTTATCAGCTACAAATTTAGCGAAACTGTGGTCCGTGGCATGCCCATAAAATAAAAAGAAGTATAGAAAGATCAAAAGCACGAGTGCTCAGCAAATTATAACATCTAAAGTAGCAGTTCCTTGTTATTATAAGGTACATAAATATACCGGTCATGAAGGAGGGAGGAGTTTACTGCAATTAATAACAAAAGCAATTATATTAAAGAGTCATCAAATTCTACAAAATACAAGTGACTTCTTTGGGCAAATTTCTCCTATCGAAAGATATTACTTGAAATAAGATGTACCACTCTATCCAAGTTTCATTCATGCATTTGTCACAGTTTAAGACACTATTAAAAGAAAATACAAACACAATTTTAAGCTTTATCATGGCTGTTCTGCGGTTGATGGCGATTATTTGCTTATGTGGTGTTCATTTGTTTTATACCGCCCTTTTCTTTAGCGTTGGGATGGTGATTGACTATGAAAAGCCTTTGACAGACATGTCAAATTGATAAACATCTTTTGTGAACTGAGTATTGACAAAGAAAAGTGAGCCAAGCGATGTATTAAAAATCTTTATTATTGGCATGTTTCAGAACTCCATGATAAAGTTGATAATTACGTGCATCTGCAAATACTATGTGTGTCTACTAATACATAGAGGAGTTCGTCAGGTTTCACTTTTCGTTTCTTCTTTTTAACATTTATTCTGATGTTATTCTAAAATTAAGCATTGAAACAATTGAAGTGAGCTTCGGGCTCAATACCTTAAATTGATATGAACTGACGGACACTACTACTATAATTTCGTTTTTTCAAATCAAATTCAAAACTATTTATTCAAGAAAAATATTAAAATCACGGTTTTGTTTACCTCAGCGTCTTACGATATTGTTGAGGCGAGTTGGCATAGTATTCTTAAAATAAATTAAAAATTTTAAATAAATCGTATCTAGAATTAAAAAGAAAGTAAATATAAATAAATAAAAGTATGGAATTACATAATTATATACACATGTATATAGAGCACATACTCGTTAAAAGCATTTCTAAATTATTTAAGAAATAGGTTTTAATGTTGGATTTAAAAGATGAAATTACATTGATATCCTTTAAGTTTTGTGGTAAGTTGTTTTATTCCACACAACCAATAAATTCAATTCGTTGCTTGGTATTTTCAAGTCTGCATCTCGCAATTTTTAAGTTTGAACTGCTTCTGTGCTATGGCCAATGGGATTTAAATACAAAAAGAAGTACTTGCTTTTCATATATTCCGTTTATAGGTAATATATTCTTGCCAATTTCCTGGTACAATCTTAAGGTAGGGTACCTAATTTTAAGGTTGTAGACGTTTTTGAGTGCTTTATTTTGTGTTCTTTGAAGAGATTGCATCTCTATGCTATGCTTATATGCATATATAGAAACGAAGTAATTCAAATGGCTCTGAATTAATGCCTCATATATAATTAGTCATGCTTTTTCATTAAATTTGTATTTAAATTTTTACAAGAGTCCAATTACTGGAGATATTTTCTATTTAATGTCTTTAATATGCGAGTTCCATGACAAATTGCTTTGCAAAGTCACGCCTAAATATTTTACTGCGTTTGTTTC